>JAMXBC010000002.1:50989035-51630285 GCA_024138005.1 Lumnitzera racemosa
CAAAGGGAGTTGTAGGCTTCCTTGATACTTAGTTTCTTTAAAGGTCTATTTCTTTATACCAGTTTATCCTCCCACCTGACTTTAGGAGTAAAAGAACTCTAAAGTTCCTCCCTAAAAAGATCCTGCACAACTTCTGTAGGCCAATCCTACCTTACATCATTTGCAATACAACAGTCTCACTTCTTTTGGGAGACCCATACCATACGTTGCACGTTCACCCAAACAAGAGGCCAAAGGGCCCTAGGCTGCCAAACATCACACCACAGCAGTATAGACTTGCCATTCCCCACTTCTCATTTCAACAAACTTTGCACTAGGGGTCTCAACTATAGTAATGTTCACCATGACTAAGAGGCTGTTAAAGGAATTTTCATAGACCCAAAATTATTTTCTTTCATCAATTCAGATGAAGCCCAACTTGGCCATAAGGAACCAACATCTGCACATAAATATTGTATATGTTTCAGTTGGGCCACTTTATTCCACACCGCCAAATCAAAAATTCCAAGCCCACCTGCTTTTGGTTTACAAACCATACTCCAATCCACTTTAGCTTTTCCTTTCCAAATAAACTGCTACATCTTCATGGTCAAAACTTTAAAAATGCTCTTGGGAAGAGTAAACATAGAAGACCCATAAATTTGAAGGGAAAGACACTTTTTATCAACTGTACACGACCAGCATAGGATAGTGTCTTACATGTCCAGTGATTAATGCACTGGCTGAATCTTTCAATGAGAAAATGACATGTTTCCTACCATCTTCACTAATATCAACTGTTTCCTTTCCATTTCAACACATGTTAAACAGACATGCAGCATTGAAAAGACATTAAACTCCAAGCCTTAATTAAGAGATCCTATACTAAGGATCAACAACTATCAACCAATGACCAAGCTACATCTAGGATGATCTCATTAATCAATCAACTGAAAGGAACGTAGATATTCTTTAAAACTGGAACAGTGCAATAAAACTTAAAAATCATGACATGACACACCTCAGATAGTGCATTAACCACAGATAATCCCACACCATGCAGTCCACCTGACACACTATAGCCACTGCTTGATCCACCAAATTTGCCCCCAGCATGTAGGACCTGCATCCAGGACAAGTTATTGCTGCCAACGAAAGCAATAAAGAGGGGAAAAATACTATGAATCACAGATAAGACCAACACCAATTATTATAGTAAAAATTCAAAAGCAGTCATTGCAGTTAAAAGTGAAGACTATGGAACAATACACTACCTCTGTAATGTTCATCATTACTATGGAATAACTCACAAAGGTGAATTAATTGGTTCTTTATTGCAAGTTTGTTTCATCAAGGGCCCTTAGAGAAGCATAAAATCACTTTTTCTTATATCACATTATATGACAGTAGAAAGTGCTTATTGTTTACGAACACCAAAATTGCATCGATATATATAATTGGGAAAAAATATATACTACAGTCAAAGCAATAATCTATAATTGCCAGTAGCAACAAGATCATAAACAGCTTTAAAATAAGTAAACCACAGGGCACAGTTAATTATAACTATCGGTTACATCATTTAAGGTAATATGACTGAAGAAACTTCAAATCTGCAGGTTTCACATTAGAATTTTGAAAAACCATAATTTAACTGTTTTTCCCTTCATTAGAACAAAATTCAACCAGTTGCTGCATGCCACATCCTAACCTCGACTAATCAATAAGTGTAAGACTACAATGGTGCAATTACCGTCAACACAGTCTCCAAGGCAGACTTCTTTGTCACAGGATGCAAATCAGTAGGAATCTGCAATATGACACGTGGAGTCTAATCAGAGTTACAAGTAGGATGCCTCCAGATTTCAAAAACACTATGAAAACATTTATCCATAGAGGACCAAACATAATTTGCACCAGATTTTCTACAACTATACAACCTTATTCTGGAGTTGTCCAATTGCAAATTCTGCATCACATATTATCATCATTTACTAGATTATACAACCTGTCAGGAGTTCTCTACGCAATGTAAATGTACATAACAGAATGTATTATGCCAGCAAAAATAACAATTGTCATGCCTACAAGGCCACAAAAGAGAAAACAAAAACCACAAACTTGAGCCAATTGAAGAAGGAAAAAAAGAGAAAGAAAAAAAAAAAGGGAATTATATTCTACATAAAGGGAACAGACAGAAAATAAGCACCATCACATGTGTTTTTAACATCCCACCAACAATGCCAAACAAATTTGTTGACTTTAAGTGAATAATGCAGTTGATGACATGCAGTGAGAAATACAATGAAGATTGACTACAATCAGTTAACCAACACATACGTACAAGGTCAGTCTACTCAAGACAGGAAGGTCATAACTATATCATATTATCCTTAATTTTTAGAAGTCAAGACTATTTTCATTATTTGCAATAGGTGCTTCAGATCAATTTTATCACACATCAATGCTTCTTTTAATACAATCACATGTGTATGTGCATTCTTATAGCAAGTGCATTGTGAGTTCCAAATAACATGTTCCTTTTAAGCTGTAAGAGTTGGCCAAGAATTTAAGGCCCCAGGACTCTCATCAGACATTGTATGAAGCCTTCAACTCAATACCCTGCAAGGCCACTTTTCAGGGCTCCCAGTGCTAGCTGGATTCAATGAATGCATTTTTGTTGTAGGTATCCAACTGTAGTTATTCAAACTGCAATTATGCCTCTCTGCCAAAAAGAATAGGCTTACCCCATACTTTTAAAAGGAGATACACTCCAGAATAGCCACCTGAATTGCCAAAAAAAGGCAACTGCAAGATATCGATGGCACTATAATTATTAGAGAGAACAGGGAAATTTAGTACCTTTTGATACGGTTATTCAAACAAAACACAAAAGAAGGGGAAAAAACAAAAAAACAAAAGGAACATGGAAGGATGAAAGTAGCAAAACGACAGTTTTCAATTTACACCACAGCAAAAGCATTACTAGCATTAATCAAGTCAAATGTATATATATTCTATAATTGGGTAAGAAACAGCTCATACCCCACGTCCATCATCTGTTATGCTCACAGAACCATCTGCAAATAGAACGACATCAATCTTTGAAGCAAATCCAGCTTGAGCTTCATCGACTGCATTATCCAATATCTCATAAACCTGTAAGACAATATGTTAGACACAGCTTTAACAATTTCCTCTTTGAATGAGATGACATGCCAGAGGAATGAGCATGATACCAAATGGTGCAATCCACGCGGTCCTGTACTGCCAATATACATTCCGGGCCTTTTCCTCACAGGGTCTAATCCTTCCAGTACCTAATGATACAGTGGAAGCAACATTACACAAAAGCACCTAGCTTTAGCCCAGTAAGAAAACTACCAAGAATGCAAGATCAAAGTTTCAAATCATTGATGAATGACCAATAACTGCTAATATGCCTTGCTGTGCTGTTTCCTAAGCTCAATAGAATAACAAGCCAACCAAACATCCTAAACAACAACCCATGCTAATCCACCAAACAACCCAAAATGCAGCAGTCATAAGTGGCAGATAAGTCACAATACGGAAGTAGAATGACCTGAATTTGCTCTGACCCATAAGCCTTGGAACTCGTGGTTCCCTGAAATGATTCCGTTACGGTGGTAGAGGACATGAATGCTCTCGCAAAGCCTGCTCTTCGTTTTAATACATTAACACTCAGTCTCCTAAACGGATAATTAATCCTATAATCAAAACACAACCTTTACAAATAAGAAACAATCCAAATAATGGTATTCTGGGATACCAACAACACAAAATCAGAACTTCAATAGCCAAAAAAAAAAAAAAAAAAAGCATAGCAACAAAAAGGCGCAAACCCACAAAAATAAAAGAGTATGATTTAGCCGTCCTTAACTCTACTAGTTCCTTTAAAACAGAAACAACAGTCTGAATGTACTATTAACTATTACGAAGTAAAGCGAAGAAGTGTAAATAGAATGGAGGAGAGTGAAACTAACCTGGGCTTGAAGTAGAGAGATGAGGGAGAGACATAAGCACGAGAGGGGCAAGTGACGAAGCGAGAGCCCATGAGACGGAGATAATGGAGTTGATGGGTTGGTCTGAGAAGAACCGCCATTGAAGAGTTAAGCGAGCATGAAGATGAAAATGCAATATAACAATGTAAAGTGTTATTTTGTGCAAAGGAAGATAAAAATAAACCCCACGAGTCCTTTTTCCCTCCAACTTGTTTTTATTTCTAAAACCCCTACCCTTTTCCTTTCGTCACCTCTACCACAATGCTTAGTGCAAAATAATTATATAATTAAAAATTAAATGATTTCTCAAAGTGGGTAAAATAAAATTTTTATTATTGCTTTTTCCAAAATTCAAATTAAGAATAAATTATTAGAGTTTTGTATAGAAATGATGCCTTTTTCAAAAAATACTATAAGTGAACATTCAAACAAAAACAACAAAAGCAAAGATTTTAAATTTGATAAGTCAAGCATCTCCAAATCACAAGCCCCTTCCTAGCAAAGTTTGATACAAAAATACAAATAATGCCAAGTACATAACTCAAAGATAATAATCTTGTAAGAATAATAGAGTGAAAAGCATTAGACACATTTAAATAATTTAATAAAAAAGAATCAATATAAGCAATGATTTTTACATGAAAAGTTTAATTACAACCAATATACACGTATTTATTTACAATCTGTTAATATATACATGTTCTCTGAATGTTTTCCTTTACGACGAGAGAAAAACGTCCCATATTTGGATAATAGTAAGGGTCGTCGCTTTGAAGGAACCATAGATGGCTTAGTAAGTGAGTTTATGAGGTTTTTAGACTATATTTAGGAAGAGGGAAAGAATTAAGAGAGATAGAAAATAGACTAAATGGATTAAGGAGGAAAGAAAATGTAAGGAAAAAAAATAGTACATATTCTTGTTTAGATTGAAGGAAAGAATGTGGAAGGAATGTTTTTTAAAATAACATTTAAAAATATTTTACTACTAAATTACTATATTGTCACAAAAAAGATGACAAGACTTTAAAAAGTGAAGATATAATTAGAATTTCAATAACTTTCCATCTCAAATTACTCTAATTTAAAGGGGAAAGAAATGTGGGTGACTCGCTGAAAACGTAAGTGTGTAAACCGACAAGTGTATCAAGTCATAAAAGTAATATAAACAATAAGTCAAGGTTGTATTCTACAGAGAGTTAGGTGCTAAGTATTAAATTATATGGGTTTTTTCCTTAGTTAAGTTATCAATAATTGAATTAAAAGTAGGTGAAAACTAAATAACAAGATGAATATTAAACCAAATGTTCTAGCTGCACTATGAGGGTCTTGAGTTTAGGAGAAAAAAAAAAAGATTAAACTGAGATTCGTAAATCGATTCTCATTTAAATCAATGTGATATCTTAAACCGATATTCAAAATTGATTGTAAAGGATTTAACTAAACTCGTTCACCTTTCAGAGTAGCGGAATTTTAATTACAGTATAAATTCACCCGTTAAGGTAATTTATTTATAATTATCTGGTAAATAATATTATTCTAGTTAAAAACATAGTTAAAGCATGTCCTCATGACCTAAACCACACTTCTAACCGCATTAAGTATGTGAATTCATGAATTTAATTAAAATCTGCATATTCCTATGATAAGTTTTTTTCACAAATTCAAGCCATATTTAATATGAGTTATCAAAACCCACCCAGATATCCTACAACTCTATCTAGCTAAAGAAAATAATGGCCACGTACTAAATAACTAAATAACGAATATAATAGAAAAATATTCAAACATTCAAAATCGACATCAAAATAAAACATTAACACTTCAATTCATCGAATCCATTAATATAAAATCCAATTACATTAAGAGCTAAATCATATTGCAAAACCCAAATGAATCGAGATATATCTAAACTGAAATAATAAAGAAAAGAAAACACCTTGATTGACATATTCAATCCTGAAACCTGATACAATAATCGGTATATCCCGATTCATTTAGAACTTAAGGTAATCCTTTAGCAAGTTAGAATAAAAAGATTTAGAGTCTTAAAATTAAACAACACATAATGAAATTAATAAAATGAAAATAAAGTTTTTGTTCTCTAGTAAATTAAGTAAAAAAAATCAAAATCCCTAAGCTTAGGAATTTTCTTCTCATCCCCTAGTACTGTATCTTCCTTTTTGACTCCTATCCTCCCTATCTTATTTGGTTGCTCCTCCCTTTTAAGGGAAAAATGCCCTCTCTCCTCTACATGTGGGCTTTTAATTTTTTTTTTTCTAAAATAAAATGATAGCCTCCACGTATGGGCTCTTCCTTTAACATCAACCCATTAAAATTAATGCCTAATCAATATTTATTGCGCAAGGAAATTTTTGACACCTAAGAGATATGCCTCTTAAGATACATGAGCAAGTACTGTATAGTACTTCACACTTCTTCATTTGGAAATGGATGAAAGTGGTTTCTAACATAGGCCTCTACATATACAACAATCAAATATAATGATGGGCTGCTCAACTTAGATTATATCTTCCCAAACAAAAGTGGCCTGCTATAATATCAATAATTAATTTTACTTCATGCCTTATTCATGTAGTGTTCGATTTGGTGCTTTACTTGTAGATCAGTTGCTATTGGTGCGGGCTCGGTTCAAGTTGCCACTGTTTGTGTTTAGAGTTGCTGCACTTGGACTGTAACTACAGCTCAGTTTAATGTGCTGCTCGTCACGCGATCGGATAAAGGGCTCTTAGATTGGTTTCTTGGCGTTAGGGTTGTTTACGTGGAGGGCTGCTCATTCAACCGTTGCTTTCAGTTTCTATTTCAGCTCAATTGTTGGTTAGGGCTACTAGTTGCTAAACTTTTCGATTGCTACAAGTTGCTGTCGTGGATTACTTTGTTCATTCAGTGGCTGCTGTTAGTTGGAAATTGAATGCTGCACTGCTATCACGATTGAAGAAGTATAGGTTGCTCATGTTTGTGAATTTAGTAGCTTGGTTTCGGGTTCGAATTGTTGGACATGATTCTAAGGTGGAGTCATAACCATGATGAATAAGTGGAAAAAATAGCGTTCGTTTCGGTCACTCCCTCCATCACGGTCGTGATAGAGGGAGTGACGAGCACTGAACACTCAAATTCTTTTTATTATGACCATGATGAGTTTTAGTTGATCTTATCATTAGTCCTTTATTACAGTTGTGATAGCTCTAAATCTCCTTGTTGGAATATTGATGGATGCTGCAGTGTTAATTGTCTTGCTTTTGTGCTGAAGTCACTCTTGGCTTTGGAATTGTTCAGCTGCTGTCATCCATGTTAGCACTCATGGCCTCTTGTACTGTATTTTAATTGCCTACGATAAATAAAAGAAAAATTAGTGATGGTGGCACTCTATACTCAACAAATTGAGCTACTAGTGTTAGCTCGGCTTGTGCTTGGATCTTTAAGAATCTAGAGCTTAATTGCAACTTGGTTGCTTGGTATGCTCTTAGTTGATCTTGCTGTAGCTGCTACAGTTTTGATGCGTGGATATCTAGTTGTTGATTGAAAAGATGACAGTCCTAAATATTGGAAGCAGGGAATTATACTGCCATTTTAAGTTTGAAAGTTGTTTTAGAATTTAAACTCAAAACCAGTAAGACATATAGACCACTTAAGCTCAGTTTTTTTTATCCTTTAGTTGAGATTATTTATCAATTTTTTATCATAGTTTGCAATAATTGTTCTAATACATGTATGAATGTGTGCCATTTTAGTAAAGATAAATGTGTAATTCTACACATTAATCAGTAGGCCCTAGGGAAAACTTTCCCTCCTAAATTCATCCTTCCTACTTTCCTTCCATTTTCAGAAAAGGAAAATGTACTAAAATTTATGTTTTCCTTCTATTGTTCTTCCCTTCCCAATTCCTTCCCCCATCCCAAATATAATGTTAAGTCAAATCAAACTGACTGTGATGCTGGATGTTGTTGTGTAACCCCTTCCCCCCATGCTAAAACTTTAAGAGAGCATGCAACAACTCTTTTGGAGAGCTACTAGCTTACACTAATCTTCCATGGGAAGTTAGGAAGATGGTGTAATGAAAGAACATGCAAAGATACTACTAACCTCACTTAGGTCTATAAAATGGTGTAATCCTGAGGGAATGTCATTGTCATCTCTACCTTAAACTTACATTTGGTCAGCTTACCTCTCTTAACCTTTACTCTAACATGCGTAGGCTTTTGAATAGGTGGAATAAGCTAGCAATCCCATAAGAGGTGGGTCATGTGCAGCATACAAATATAGTATAAGGCTACTATGATCCTCCATAAATTAGAAGTCTCCAACAACAAGCTTGTGAGTGATACTTATTGTTGGTGGATTTTGATAATTGGAATTATCCCGCAAAGAAAAGAAGAGCTCTTGGTATCAAAGCCAGTTTGGTGTAGCTACTTCGATACCTAAGTTAGTAAATGAGAATAGGGGAAGTTAAAGTGAGTAATAAAGAGTTATCAAATGCTCTTATAGTGTTTCTTTCCTGTATTTATAGGAAAATATCATGTTTAAAGCAGCAATTATCAGAATAATCATTGAGATACGTAAAAGGCTCTTGATTGGACTCATTTTCTGAAATATAGGGAGAATAGGCAGTTATGTAATATAATCATGCTACTAATAATTGTTCACACCATATCCCTTGATTTCAAATTAGGAATGGATCTGTATTACTTAGCCAGATGCCGAGAATGTAAGTCACTTGGCTACTCAATAGCTGAATAGATGAGTGAGCGAAACTTTGACATAAACATTTGACAATTCGAGTAAATGAAAACCAACTATCAACATTTCCTCCCCAACTCCCATATTCAAGGATTCAACAAAGGGAGTAATATTTAATATACTAAAGGCTGAGTAGGGAGCAGTTCTTTAGATGTCGAGTAAGGTAAGAAGGAAGACGTATCACATCCTAAATGAAAAGTTGCAATTTTCATTTTCTCACCTATCAAGAGACTAAAAGGTAGAAGGTATGACATCTATCACCTTGGTCATCATTATGCTATAGGCCTAATAACTATTAAAGGCTTGACAACCGTTGGATTTTTATCTCGAAATACGTGTCAACAATCTGTACCATGATTTAATTAAAGCATCATTACCATAAAAAACATATTTGCAGTTATGAGGATAAACTATCTGTATTTAAGGGGCTGTTTAAAAGCAAAATAGATTTCTTCAGTCACATTCATAAGCTTTTATTTGCCTTTGACATCTCGTCTTTACTCTTTCTCAAACTTTTCAAATTCCATGAAATTTCTCATAATTAATCAAGTATGGTTTGCAATGTAATTCATCAACTTGTCCTCTTGAATTCCGAAGCAATGGAGACTTAGGCTACTTCTCCCCCAAAAGAAGGAGCAAGATGGCATATTCCTCAGGTAGTTTAGCCAATAACGTAGTGGAGCGGAGAGACAAGCTCCCCGGAATCAATTCCCTCATAGTAGATACCTATCCATATGATAAGGAAGGAAGATCTATGGCTAGGTATCTATATAATAATATAGTCTACTTCCGTGATTCACTAGACAGAGTAGTCAGTGCCATTGATAGGGTCATTGTTTTGAAGTACAACAGGTACTGGCAAGACCTTCTAAGGGCATGGAATCTTAAGAGGTAGAGAGAAGAGGAAAGAGTATATTTTTTAAGGGAACGCGAGTTCCATATCTACTTTGTTTTTAGATAAGCAACCATGTTTTGATAGCTTTAGACAAGGCTGACAAAGAGATAAAGAAAGTAATAACAATAACAGCCTTCATGTATTTTGCCAATTCATCTGAAATACTCATTCTTCTACATTGCTTATTATAGAAAATTGAGGATACATATAACTCCTCCAAAGCCTAAATTGTTACTATTGAAAATGTAAGAATAAGGGTCGAAATAGAGGCCAGAAAGTACAAGGAAGAATTGGCTACTAAGAAATTGGCATACTCATTGGCTATCGATGAAGTCTCGAGCCTTAAGGCCAAAGTTGAAGAGCAGCATAAGGAGTTCGAAAGCCTGAAAGAGGAGCTACAGAAGAAAAGAGAAGAGTGCTGGGGTCTAGGCTGAATTCTCTGTATAATGAGCTATGAAGAAGATAAGCTTAGGGAACAAATCAAAGAGTTGGAGACAAACAACACAAGGTTGCAAAGCCGTGTTGCTGAGTTAGAGGAGATTGTAAAGAAAGGACCCTTTGTCGATGAGGCACTAAACATCGTTACTCTTGGTTGGCAATACGAAAGATTCTTGCGGAAGAAGTTGTTGGAGGGGGTCCAAGTGGTAAGAGAGGAAATTCTTAAGCTTCACCCAGATTATGATCTCTTTTACCTTGATTTTGTTGACGTCAATGACAATGTCAGTAGTTGCAATGGTAGTGATGACAATGAATCAAGTGCTAAGATTGTCATTAAGGGTGATAAGGAAGCTTATGTGGAGGATCCCAAGGAAGACGAAGAACGTCTATCAAAGGAAATCCCCTATGAGTAGAAGGAAAAATCCACTTATTTTGAGACCTCAAGTACTGGAAAAGAAGTATGCTCTAAGAAAGCCCTAACCTCTTATCCAAAGATTGCATCTGCTCACTCCAAAAATAGGCCATAGGATAGTCTTGTACTTATGTTCTTTGTACGTAGTGCTTTAGGTTGATTGGCTAAGCATTTGTAATAATATTGTAATGAATGAAACACACGTTACTTGTACAAGTTGATATTTCCAGTACATTTTATTTCGCACACTATGTTTTCCTAGAATATATGGTTTCTTTTATTAATATTCATGTTTTATTTCACATGCTCTTATACTTTAGCATGTTTTATTTGACACACTAAGTATTTGTAGGCATGTTTTATTTCACATGATGAACTCTTTTCGGCATATTTCATTTCACATGCCTTTCTTGCGTCTTTTGTAGACATTATTCGTTAGCCCTTTGAGATGTGGACTAATTGTTTTACTTGATTGTAAGATTGATTTTTGAAGTTCATTAACCACGATAGGCTAGAACTTATGTTAGTCCGTTCGCTATGCAGTTTCAACTTATTAACTCATTAGTCATAAATAGATCAAGAAACAAAATAAAACTTCAAATATAATTGTCTCAAACAAGTAAGCTATTGCCTTACAAAACAAATGGAAGTGAACATCATCTAATTAATAGATTGAAATACAGTTTCAAGTTCTCGGCATTTTATGCTCGAGGGATGATTGATCCATCTAACCTCTCCAATTGATAGGCCCCCTTGCCAACGACTTCCCAAACCCTAATAGGATTCTCCCAGTTGTGTCGAGCTTTCCTTGACTTTCTCGTACATCAATTGCTTTCAGCTTTTGGCAACCCAAGTCTTTAGGCTAAAAAACCTTATGCTTTACTTTTTATTGTAATACTTAGCTACTCTATGTTAGTATGTCGTAACTCTTACTCTTGTAATATCTCTAATTTCTTCAATAGTGTCCAAATTTGCTATCAATCCAACTTGATTAACCATCACAACAAAATTCTACGTTCGTAGATTAGGTAGTTCTAACTCAATTGGCAAAATTACTTCCATGCTGAATGCTAACTTGAAAGCGGTCTCTCTTGTTGCAGTTTTATGGGTGGTTTGGTACGCCCATAAGACATCCGATAGCCTCCTTACTTGATCTACTTTCCTCCTTAAGCCGTACAAGATGATCTTATTAACGGCTTTAACTTGTCCATTCATCTAAGGGTATGCTACAGATGTGTCGTTCAGGTGAATGCCATATTTCTCACAAAATGTTAAAAAATTATTGTTATTAAACTGTGGGCCATTGTCCATGATTATCATAGAAGGAACCCCGAACATTGATCTTATGGAGTTGAAAACAAATGCCTCTACTTTCTGTTTAGTGATCCTCACTACTGGTTCAGCCTTTGCCTATTTCGTAAAATAATCCACAACAATAATAACAAATTGTCATTAGGTAGTAAACTTTGGGAAAGGTCTGAAAATATTTAACCCCTACTGGACAAAGGGCTAAGGATTGGATATGTAGCATAACTCAATTGAGGGTGTATGACTCAGCTCCTCATGCTTTTGGCATTATAGGCAATGTTGAACAGTTGTCTTTATATCTTCTTCCATGGTTGGCCAATAGTAGCCAAGTTAGAAAGCATGGACATACAATATCAGTGATTTCACGTGGTTACTATATACACTGCCATATAATTCAAATAATACTCATTAGGCATCTGTTAGAGGAAGGCATCGAAGATAGGGTTATGATATGCTACGTTTGTACAGCTGACCGTCTATAAGCATGTATTTTGCAACTTGATAAGCTAATATTCGTACTTTTTTCTTATCATTAAGGAGGATGCCATCTCTTAAATAATCTACAAGGGGATCCATCTAAGACTCTTCTTTTCGATAAGGAACCAATTCGCAACTTTGTGATATAGTGAATAAACTTTTATGTAGAAGAAATTCGACAAAAAAAAGTTTGTCGCTTAGGTCAGGAAATGCCATACTGGTAAACTTTGACAACTTATTGGCAGCAATATTCTTACTTCTTGAAACTTTGTGGATTGAAAAATATTGAAATTCTTCTATGAGCATTCGTATCATCAATAGTTACTTGCTCATTTCTTCTTCCCTTGTCACATAACTTCCTGTGACTTGATTGACCACTAGTTGTGAATCAAAGAACACTTTGAGTTTCTCGGCATCAATCTCTTTTGCCATTTGAGTCCAGTAATCAATGCTTCATATTCAACTTCGTTGTTGATGGCTAGGAATCCTAATTTCAAAGCATAATTAACTTTGACGTTGTGAAGGCCTTGAAGAACAAGAACCATACTACTTCTTTTTCTTATAGAAGAACCATCTACATAAAGGTATCATACGGGTTTCTTAGCAACCTCTACACTATCTTCCTTACCAAAGAACTTGGCTAAAAAATCTATCAACACTTGAGCTTTTAATGCCGTTCTGGGTTTTACTATACACCATGGGCACTGAGCTTTAGGGAATATTTCATCATCTTCCCAAAGGAGTCTAGGTGTTGCATTGCCTGCCACAATGGCTAATTAGTGAAGACTATGATCTAGTGAGCCTCGAAATAAGGTTTCAACTTCCTTGCTAAGAGAATCATTCCTAAAGCAAACTTCTCAATTTTCATGTATCGATGCTCTAACCCTTACAAGACATGACTCACGTAATAAATAGGTCGATGCTCCTTGCTATCAATTTGGACCAATATAGAAGAAAAAGCTTGACAACTGACCGATAAGTACAAATATAAATTCTCTGTAGGGATGGGTGTTGAGAGAACAAGGGTAACGCAAGGAATTCTTTGAGATCATTAAAAGCCCTTTTGCAATCATCAGAAAGTTGAATTCTTTTAGATTTTTTAAGATTTTAAAGAATTCTGTGCACTTATCCACACTTCTTGGCATAAACCGATTAAGGGTGACTACTTGAGTTCCTATACTTCCTTGATTGTACGAGGAGATTTCATGTTTATGATTGCCTCAATCTTTCTCGGGTTGGCTTTAATGTTGTGTCGAGTGACCATGTATCCTAAAAACTTTCTCGAAGTTACGCTGAAGAGGTATTTTTACGGATTAAGCTTCATGTTGTATCTCTTGAGAGTAACAAATGTCTCCTCAAGATTAGTAAGATGCTGATCTTCTGTTACGCTCTTCACAATCGTGTCATCGATATATATTCAACATTTTGGTGGATTCAGGGTTTGAACATCTTGGTAACAAGTCTCTAGTATGTTGTACGAGTGTTTTTAGCCCAAAAGGCATCATCGTATAATAGTATGTTCCAAAATTAGTAACAAATAACGTGTAAACTTCATCCTTCTCGTCCATCTTAATTTGGTTGTAACCCAAGAAAGCATTTATAAAAGAAAGCAATGCATGTCTAGTAATTGAATCTACCATCTGATTGATTTTCGGTAGTGGGAAACAATTCTTGAGACATGCCTTGTTAAGATCCATAAAGTCTATGTACATGCACCACTTGCTATTAGATTTCTTAACTAGCACACAATTGGCTAACCAAGTTAGATAAGGCTCTTCCAGAATAAATCCTGCCTTTAATAGCTTCTAGACTTCTTCTTCTATGGCTACTTGTCTCTTAAAGGAAAAATGCCTTTTCTTTTGTTAGATCATCTTTGCACTTAGATCAATCTATAGCTTGTATACCATAACTTCTCTAGGGATACCTAACATGTCTAGAAGGGACCATGTAAATACATCGGCATTGACTTATAAGATGTTGATCAAACTTTGACGAATGTCTACCAGCAAGGGTTTCCTTATCTTTGTTGTTTTCTTAGGGTCATCTCCCAAAGAGATTTCCTCCATATCATTTTTAGTACTTTCTATGTCGACCAACTTTCTTTTCGAATTGGTTTCTACTCGAAATACCTCTTCTTGTCTGAAGGCCTTCATATACAAAGACCTTACTAACTGCTAATGTCCTTTACACATGCCAAGTTTCGTAGGAGTAAGGCATTTTGCTTTGAGATGTATAGTAGAAGGGATAATGTGATGTGAATCTACAATCACGCAGCCGGTACGAATCACAAATGTGTATTTGACGTTCGAGTGGGATGAAGAATGGGAAGTCGAAGGAGGTTTTGATTGCAAATGTGTATGGATATCACATACCAAGACACAAACATAATCAAGGGTTGAGCTCGAAATAGAGTTCGATGCGACTCACAAACACTAAATGTCACCCGAGTTTTAAATGAGAGATTAGATGCAATTTACTAACTCGCTCAAATGAAGGCGTTTACCATAATCTTCAGAATAAGATTGATAAGAACACAAGAAAGATTAAAGAGTTATTTGACACTTAATAACTCAGCAATGCTAGCTTTAAGAGCTAAAAAATATCCTTACTCAAAAGGAATGTTCTAATGTAATCATTGTCTGTGTATTCTTTTCATCATGTCTATTGATTACAAATGTTGCTATTTATAGCAAGTCCTAAAACCCTGGTGGCAAAAAATATAAATAATATATAAGTCCTTAAACCCTAAAGGATGGCCTACAATTAAAATAAGGAAAATATCTACAGAGTATATAAAACTGTCCATTTAACAGAGTAGTTGGCATATAGTCATCCAAGCTGTCTATGGGCCTGAGCAAGGGTTGATTGGCAGTCTGGTGCCCGAATAAGTGTAAGATGTTTGGAATTCTTATTGTATTTGGTCGAGCTCCTAATGAGGTTGGCTTATAGTTGTTGCACTCGTGGATTGCTTGGTGCGAACTTTATCGTATTGTGTTGAGCTGTTCTTTAGCCTTAAGGCCTCCGTCATTTGGTCTCTTACCATCTTAGTAAACGAAAAACCTAATGCCGAATGGTTCCATTCCCTCCTATTGTCTGTATTGGCTTCTGACGGGTCAGCTTTGGCTTGGGGATTATTGTAGACTAATTCCTATCATCATCACGAGGTTGAAGAAAAGTCATCCTTGACTTTAGATTATGAGTGCTGGTTTGGATGCCGAATAGGCTTCTCTTCTCCTTTCTCTTTACCATGGTTATCGGGCTATTTTAGATCTCTTCAACACTTATAAGGGTCAAGCAGTAGCTCTTCCTATCCTTCTAAACGATGAAGGTGTTGAGGAAGCCATCATGAATCACTTTTCGGTCATACTCCTAAGAATGGCCAAGAAGCAAATTTGCTACATATATAGGTATTACGTCGAAGTCAACCTCATTCTCATATTGTCTAGTTTTGAATGCTATTCGAGCTCTTTTATGTACATGGACTATACCCTTATCATCAAATCACTTCAGTTTATATGGTCGGGGATGCGAATAGGTTGTCAATCTCATCTTCTCCACTAGCTCGATAGAAATGATGTTAGTACAACTACCTCCATCAACTATTAGGGAACAAGTCTTCCCATTCACCAAACATTGGATTTGAAATAAGTTCTCCCTTTGTCTTGAGTCTTACTTTATGTAGGCTTGTCTGCTAGTCAAGGTTAAAGGTTCTCCCATCTTAGGGTAGATATTTGTTGCTTCCTTGCTCTCAAAGCTCTTATCACTATGGCTCTCTACTTGAGTGTTATATCCTTTGCCTTTTAGAATCATTAGCCTCTTATTCGGGCATTGGGAGGAAATATATCTATAACCTAAACATTTAAAATACTTAACTTCTCGGACTTTAGTACTGGGTACTCTCTCCTTCTCTATTTTCTTAGCATTAGCCTGGTTGGCTAGACTCTCGTTTCTCTATCCTCCTTTTTAGCCTTTTTCTTTCGACATACCTCTAAGGCTTAAGGCTACCTTGTTGAGGTCGGTTAGTTGACTTTTGATGTCGTCTTCTCTTCTATCTATCCACTCTTAATGCTAAATTGATCAGCTCATTCAATGAGTTGAATGGCTGTAGTTTAACTACGTCAGTAATGTCATCTCGAAGTCGACTTAAGAACCTATCAATAGTACAGTCTTGGGGCTTGACAACCTCACATCTGGTCATTAAGGTTTCAAACTCTTGTGAGTACTCTTTAACAGCATGGAGCATCTTTTGCTTGAAGTAGGTCGGCACAAAGCGCTGATTCATCAATCACTTCATAAGCCTTTGAGTTCTGATTGGCTCTTCTCCTTCAGTATCTCGCTTGGTGATTAATTTATCCTATGAAAGACTTACATAGTCAAGAAGGGATAATGAAGCCAGCTTAACCTTTGTTCAGTCATCACACTTATAGCACTTAAAGAACTTTTCGACTTAGGGAACCCAATCAAGGAACTCTTTAAGTTGACTACCACCACTAAAGGTTGGTAACCTAAGCTCAATGTTGTTAAGTCCTCGGCTATGTGCTTAAGGTTCATCCCTTGCATTTCGAGCTACTTGGTTCACTTCGGATTGACCACTTCCATCAGAGCTCTAATTAATTCAGTAAGTTTCTAGATAGAATCAATGACATTCTGAATTTGACATTCCATGTTATCAATACATCTCCTCAAGCTTCTATAAGGATTATCTCCACTATTATTGATACTATCTTCTAACATTGTGGTTGGTACAATAAATTCTAAAGAGAAAATTTACGTAACACACTCAATTGTGTTCGACTTGGAACCACCACTAAGATAATTCCACAAATATTACTACAACAAAATGCAACTAACAATGACCTAGAAATTACTGTTACTTGATTTCTGCAGCTACCTATGACTAATAAACACTTCTACAACTAGAGATAATTACTGAAATTACTGCTACTCGACTTTATAACTTAATACAAGCAATACAATGCTATAACTACTAAGAACATGAATAGTGTACTACATTACAGAACAATGACTAATAGAAATGTCCAAACCATGAATCAAACTTTAAAGGACATTGATACATGTGTCTTCCCAAAGCTTTAATACCAACGAAGCTGATGGGAATCTACAATTACGTAATGGGCATGAACCACGATGTATATCTGATGTTTGAGTGGGATTAGGAATGGGAAGTAGAAGGGGGGTTTGATTGCGAATGTGTATGGATATTACACACCAAGACACAAACACAATAAGGGGTTGTGCTTGAAATAGAGTTTGATGTGACTTCTGAACACTAAATGTCACTTGGGTTTCAAATGAGAGATTAGATGTGACTTACCAAATTGCTCAAATGAAGGGGTTTACCACAATCTTAAGGACAAGATTGATAAGAACATAAGAAAGATTATAGAGTTATTCGACACTTAATAACCCAGTAATATTAGCTTTAAGAGCTCAAAATTATCCTTACTCAAAAGGAATGTTCTAGTGTAATTAGTATCTGTATATTCTTTTCATCATGTCTTCTGATTATGAATGTTGCTATTTATAGCAAATCCTAAAACCTTAGTAGCAAAAAATGTAAATAATATACAAGTCCTTAGACCCTAAAGGATGGCCTACAATTGAAATAACGAAAATATTTACAAAGTATATGAAACTATGCATTTAATAGAGTAGTTGGCATGTAGTCATCCGAGCTATCCATGGGCCCGAAAAGGGGCTAATTGGTAGTCGGGTGCCCAAGCTAGGGTAAGACGTTTGGAAGTCTTATTGTACTTGGCCGAGCTCCTAGTGAGGTTAATCCATAGTTGCTGTACTCATGGATTGCTTGGCACGAACTTTCCCATGCTGTATTGAGCTATTCTTTAGCCTTAAGGCCTTGGTCGTTTGGTCTCTTGACATCTTAGAAGACAACAAACTTGATGCCGAATGGTTCATTTCCTTCCTTTTCTCCTTTGGTTATCAGTCTGGCTTTGGTAAGAACAGGTCGATCTTAGGTTAGTATAAGTCGGCTTTAGCTTCTGGTAGGTCTGCTCTGGCTTCTGATGGGTCTGCTCTGGCTTCTGATGGGTCAGCCTTGACTTGAGGATCGTCGTAGACTGATTCCTATCATAATGCATAATAGATGTTGACACGGCCATCCTATGATCATGTTGTATGGGGACCAACATTTGACGAAAAGGAAATCCACCTTATCCTTTACGACATGGTCGATATCTCAGATCTGAATCAGCAAAGAAATTACTCTAGCTATTTGGATGGGTTGATTGTTGAAGGCATACAAATCATACTTATAAGATCTTAGTTGTGCTTTAATCTTTGGTTTCATCTAGTCAAAAGCATGTTGGAAAAGGATATTTGTTGAGCTTCTAGTATCAATAAGAATTTTCTTTACCTCAAAATTGGTAACTCTCTTACCGATAACAATTGCATCGTCATGCAGCCTCTAGATGCCCTTAAAGTCTTCTTTTATGAAAGAGATTGTATTATCGATCTTGATCTTCTTGCCTTAGAAGTTGAAAACATAATTTTTGGTATTAGTTAGACTTGAAGAGGTTGACTGGCCTATAGTAGGTTCGTTGACAACAGTATTGATTACACCATTAGGTGCTCTGTTAGAACTCCTGTCCCTTGCATCTCTCCCAGTAACAGTTAACCGATTATCATTCTCCTATTCCTCACGTCTCCTTTAAGACGGTCTCTCAATATTCTCGGCATCATGCACTAAGAACTTTCACAAATGCCTACATCAAATGGCATCCTTAATTACAATCGTGAGTTGGATGCATTCGTTTGTGTTATGGCCTTTATCATGGTGGAAATTGCAGTACTTATTGGAATTTCTCCTTGAGGGATTTCCTCTCATTCTTTCCAACTACTATAGAACACTTCTTTACCCACGTACTTTCATTAATATATCTAAAATTGGATGATTGACAAGTGTGTGGGACTAATATGTTGGAATCCTTGGTCTTTTCCTCTCGACATTTGAACCTTGATCATCATCTCTCCTAAGTCTATCTTTTGCACTTCTCCTCTTGTTATTTTTCTAATCTCCTTTGTTCCAATCGGCTTCTCGCCGAGCCTTTATGTTATCATCTTATCGAATGTATGAGGTGGCCTTTACCTTGAACTCGGTGAAAGTTCGCAGCTTATTCTTTGTGAGAGACTTGAAAAAGTTTCCATGGGGCTTAACTCCATCAATTACATTGAGGAGCATCATAGTGGGGTCAGTTTGATTCAAAGAAGGTCATAGGTGGTGGTTCAAAAGCGAGGGAGTTTGGTAGCTAGGGTTTGGGGCTGGCTATTTGGTTAGGTGGTTAAGAATCGTAGTAGTAGTCAAAGGTAGTCGGATTGGGAAGCTTGCCATGGTATTGGGTTGTGGTAGAGAACTCGAGAGAGAGAGTTTCGAAGAGAGAGGGTTCGATAGAGAGAGGATGGTTGTCAATGAATTAGTTGCCCGTGAATGGTTGTCTATGTTCATAAACATCCCTTAACACCTAATTTATACTCGTAATTAGCCTAGAAACAAAGTAAAGCTTGGATTGGACTTGAATGCAGATGGTTGAAATATAAGTTTTTTCCAATTTTTGGAGCTTGATCTAACTAATGAAAATGATGAATTTGGTCTTGTTCTTTGGTTCAATTCAAAATAGGCTACGTGGAGTATGAGATTGATGTAAGAAATTATGTTCCTATGTGTGAAATTTGAGTAGAAATTTGGCCTAATATATGTACTTTAGGTACATAAGTTAATTAGGTGTATTTAAAATGTGGATGTAGAGGAGTTTTGAGGCATGTGAGTTAATATCCGTAGACATCTGACATGGTTGGACATGAGAAAAGTAAAGAAAAATGGTGTTTTTAGCGAATCAAGGCAAATCTAGTGCTTATAGAAGGTGTTAAAAATGTTCTGAATGAGTTGGTTAAGAAGCTGGTAGCTGTAGAAGATCCTGGCAAATGAGCCAAATTGTAGAAGCTCTTGTAGAGGCTTCCTTGATTAAGTTAATTATAATATTATAGTAATGGAAACTTCGGTAGAAGGTTTCCTAGTATAGAAACTATAACCAAAATTTTTGTAGGAGGTCTGTCTAATACGAAACATGAGTTAAAATGCTAGTAACAGTTAAAACATGAGTTCAATAGATAAAGAATATAACTAAGAATCTTAGTAGAAGCTTGTGTAGAGGGTACTCTAAGCATAGGAAAACCTAGTAGAAGGCGATGTAGAAGGTTCCACATCAATGAATGTGAGTTAAAACCCTAATAGGAACTTAACTAAAGAGTACCATATACCTAGTAAACCTTAGTAGAAGGTCATGTCGAAGGAATTAAAAACCTAAGAAACCTATAGAAAGTTAACTAAAAGGTGTAAATAACCTATGTAAGGGTAATAACACTTAAAACCCATGACTAATACTTGTTGAATATTAAAAGAATGTTAAGCTAAAACAAAAAGTACAATATTTAAAACTCTTCTACTCTATTGAATTAGATTGAAACTAAAATATGATTTGCAATATAAGGACCATCGACGACAAAAGGATTGGGGCTACTTAGTTACAAGTGCAAATGGGAATCCCGATAGGTAGGATAAATGCTTAATGGCATTTTGGATTATTATATAAAAATACATGGAGGATGATGTGTACACTTATTTGTGGTTGTAAAGTAATCGATTATGGCATGTGATGTGTATGCTTGGAAACCGTCTGCTATGTTGTTTGATTGTTATGCTATATGTTGTGATTGCCTTGCTATGTATCACTCCTTGATTTGATTATTGTAATTGGTTGGCGACCTCTTAATAAACTAAGCAAAGACTCGGACGTAAACACTAACTTAACATGCATTACAACTTATTATGGGAATGGTTAAGATGTCTGATCAAATACCGACCCATCGACGAAGCAACTATAGTTGGCCTTTCTCCAATCCTAGTCAAACTACATAGTAGGAGAGAAGGCCATGACAATGTTAGAGGCAATGGGTTCGAAGGTAGTTACGAGAGGAGTCAATTCTCTATTGCATAAAGTCTAGGTTTGGTTAAAGTTGTAACATTATGTCTATGAGTGTAATCTCCTCAACTCGGGTTATAGTGAGCACAATTTCTTTGGCATCACAACAAACCGAAAAATGTCATACAGATGGTATATGCTTATAGCATTGCATTGCACCTAACTAGTTGAGAGGCAACCTTACTTGATTGTTGTACTATGTATGCTTCCATCTCCATCTTTTTACTGAGCGGTGGTTGCTAATATCCCTATAATCCTTTTGTAGGTATTAGAAAATAGACACCAAGATCACTAATCTTTGGGCATACAAAAGTTAGGTAATATGTTTAGAGTAAGGAGCAAATGGATTAGAATATTCATGTGTTATCTTTATTTTGAAGTCAGTTGAGCCTTTTGATTGACCTAGACTAACTTATAATGTTATATTTATTATAAAAAAGATTTTAGATTCCTTTATAAATTTTCTTATACAAAAAAATTTCCAAATATTTTTTAAAGGAATTATATTTATAGACTTAGTAAATTTAACCTTCTAAATATAGTGTTGGACTCGAGTATCGTAGATATTTCCCTAAGCTAACACGACCACATAAAATGAAAACCGACTAAAATTTTAAACTCGGAACATAAAACAAACTTGAAAGGCCTTATTATACGATTTGGAAACCCTAATCATGCAACAAAACCCCAATCCCTACATATACGTACTGTAAACCCTACTTTTAGTTGGCCTAAGAAGTAATTAAGAGAACTTTCCGAACATTCCCAATGATCAACTAAACCAAAACTTAAGTTTATATTTAGAAACTAATTAAATTTTTCCAATTCAAAAGCCAATTATCGATAAAACCCGAGCTTGAAGAACTACAAGCTCTAAAGTCATTTAAAACCTTAAACCTTAAAACCATGAAGGAATTTTAACCCGAAGTAATTAATCGATAATTTAATTTGAATAATTTCATTCAACTTTAGAAAATTTCACAAATTTATAAAAATCAAATCATAAATTACAAAACAATACGAGATGAAAACCTAAAAACAATTTTCTATAAGACCATGCTCTAATCTTGATGCTTAAGCTTTACACTTCAATAAGTAGATCAACTAATCACTTTAGATAACTTATCAATTGAGAGTTGGAATCATTTATCAATTGATAACTTATCTAAATTTAGTGATAAGACATTTTCCTTATCATTCTTTCACTTATACTACATATGGATAATTTTTCATAAGATTTCATATGCCTAACTTCATTAAATGAGACAAGACCACTCCATAGCCCAAAAAGACTTTAAATGGCTGATTTAAACAAGAAAGAAAGGGGGGCCATGCACTTGTCTTTCAACCACCAATCACTTTCTCTTACACATCACTATTCACTTCTTAATGTTTACATCATCAATAGTTACAATTGTTGACTTTTGTGTAAGCTACAAAACAAAACTTTCAAGACATTTTAGCTACTCATTTCCTCTCAAATCCAACCAGCGACTTTCTCCATTATTTCTCTCACTTTTAATTTCACTTTCACATCTTCTTTCTCTCATTTGAAATAAACATAAAAGGGAGAAACCACCTTACCCCACAAAATCAACTTTTCTTCCATTTTTCAAACTTTACTCACGGCAACTTCTCCTCTTGTTCTTGTATCATTTTCTTTTACCATCTAAGATCCTTTAGAACCTTCCAAAAACCTCATTTCAAAACATAAAACAACTCGGGTTTCCAAAAGGTGGCAAAAAGGAGGAAGCAAAGTTAAGAGCTTAAGTGGAACCTTAGTACACAACTGCCATACTTTACTTTAAGAACGAGTAAGTGATTCTTGTGATTTGTGGGTTAGTGCTTATGTTAGGAGACTTTAATTTCTTAAAGATAGAAGTAAGGTTTAAGTTGTTATAACACCACAAACCATTTTAAGAAACAAACTATGAAACCCTTACATGAAGTTAGAGCATGAGCATGTAAAGTTGGTATTTTATAAAAACACTTGTTTAACACTTTGAATGGAAGATTTTAAGTTAAGAAAGTCTTGAAACAAAGACTTGAATGGAGGATGAGCATGCTGGACGTAAGGGTTCCATAGTAATTTGGATGTTGATTTTGTTTCCATTAAGTTAAACATACTCAAATCTAAACTTAAGTTAAGGAAAAATCCATCACATAAAGTTTTATGAAGAAACCAACTTTGTATGACATAAGCTATGATATGGAGGCTGTATTAAGTATAAGATCTTCTATTTCTTTGTATGGAGCATGAGTTAAAGGATCATCTTGTGGAAGAAAACTTAAGTTAAGATTTGGGTACAAGTAGTTTAAGTGCATAATCTAACACCTAAACTTAAGGAAATGATGAAACAAGTTGAAAAACCAAGCGATAACCCCTTGGAAATATGATAAAAGTAGCTTAAAAATATGATAAAAGTGAATGAACAAAGTAAAAAGATCGAACAAAGCAAGTACGGTAAGTATAGAAAGCCTAAAACTCAAAATCGAGCCTAAAATTCTCAAAACAAGCCTAAAACTCTCAAAAAAACCTAGAACTCTAAGTTGGGCCTTCAATAAAATTTTAACTTGCACCTTAAAACATCAAGACGGGATGTTTTGAAGCCCATAAGAAATCCACCTAAGGCCCCATAAGCCCACCAAAGTCACTAACTTTAGTTTGAACAAAAAACAAGCCCATTTGACAACTTAAGCCTACTAAAAGGCCCACGAAGTGGTTATTAGCCTTAGGAATATAAATCAAAGTTGTAAATCTGATTTCAAGGAGTATTTTAAACTTAGGATAAAATCTTAAGACCAAGCCCAAAGGATTTCTCAAGTTATCAAAAAACCCATTTACTATACAAGGCCCAAAAACACTCCAACACATGAGGAACGTTACTGTTTTGACCTATGGACAGAATTTTATGCCTCATTTCGAAAATATAACCTCACCACATTAAAGTACGCTCGAAAAAAATGAGATTAACTGTAAGATCATAAAAATCGGATTTAAAACAAAAAAATTATACTCGATTGAACTTTAGGTAAAAACTAGGAAAAATTTCGAAAACTAGGAAAGAGTATAACTTAAGGAAAATTTACATAGTTTTCTAAGTTTCTTTCAATCCCTTATAAATATTATTTCAATAATCAGGGGACATCGTGTATGGAGAGGACTTGCCTCTAGATTACTTTGATTGACCTACATAGTAGAGTAAGCAAATTCTCGATAACTCTTTACTTAATTGTGCTTGTAGAATAGATGCACCTAAATTTATATATATATAAATTTGGATGCTTGTGGGAAATGAGAGATTCATGTGTATGGATTTATGGATGAATGTGATGACTTGTTAATTATATATATAATAATGGGAATTGTTTGTATTAATAGATATATGTGAATTGTATGGAATGAAATTGTTTGATCACCTTGAAAATCAAGTTAATCACTTATACGATTAAGAAATCAAAATGAATCATGCATTCCTCATATTGCATTCGAAAAACACGGACTGCCACTTTACGCAGAAGATGGGAAGGGACTCATAGGAATACGAGTTTCCTGCAGGATTGGGCACTAGCTATGTCATCATATATATTGAGTCCCTGTCCTAAGCTGATGGGCTTACTAATCGCTGGGAGACGCCAATCGTTGGCGAGAGGTCAAGTCTTGTAGCTTTTTCTTAGGGCGTGTGTTTATAGATTGCAAAGGCCACTATACTGCTAGACTTAGGATTTTAAAAATATGATTTGATTTCGGTAAAGGAATTATACATACATATATATATATATATATATATATATATATAGAGAGAGAGAGAGAGAGAGAGAGAGAGAGAGAGAGAGTTTTTGTTTTAGCATGAGCACGATAGTACAAATGAAATAAAACCCAAGGTCTAAAACCTAGATTTTAGTTTGGGTTAGTTAATTATCTCTAAACCTCGACTTCAAGGGGAGTAATTCTGAGTTGTATGCAGTTCCTAGGTCATTGCATGTGTTGTTTGGCATACTAATTGTTCATGCATTCATATGATTGTATATCTAATAAATTTTCTATCATGTGGTACTGATGAGGGTATTTATCTCACTAAGCTTAAGCTTACATCCCTATAGATTTTTTTTTATGCAAAAAAACCTCTTCACTAATCTGGGCCGAGGCATGCCCATGGTAAGTCTCATGTAGGGACTGGTTGGAGCGATTAGAGAGCGAAGAGGACATTTCGTAATAAATTTATAAATACTTTTATGTTTTTGCTCATAACACAGATTTAATGCAGTTCCGTTATGAACTGCATTTGTTTGTAATATTTTTTTGGTATGGGTTTCACGAGCCCACACAATTAGCTAAATTATAACATAGAAGTATTTTAGTTAAAATGCTCTATATTACTTGTCTATGGGCTTAGTGGTAACGTAGAGTGGAAGAAGCCTCGTGTATTGTATGAAAGGCCTATAATTAGTAATGTGGTTGATAATAAACCTTTATACGGTACACGGTAACCTACCATGACAACGATACTGTTGGGTCGTGATACGTACTTTTAAAAATGTAAACTTAAATTTAGTAGAAACTATAAATATCAAATCAGAAAATTTTTTAAAACTGTATAAAATTATCTTAATGCTTGAAAAGCCATAAATCAATAAAATTATCAATAATTTTGTGAAATCACATAAAATTGATAATAAATGAATCAAAGATTATTTTAAGTAATAATAAATAACAAAACTAAGCTAGTTAAAGGAACAAATTAATAAATTTACAAAATTAATTTTGCTTATATACATAAGTAGCCCTACAATATATATATATATATAAATCTATTACTAAGCAATTTCCTTCTCTTTTCTTAATCTATCATATGATATATATATATATATATATATAAATCTATTACTAAGCAATTTCCTTCTCTTTTCTTTAATCTATCATATAATATATATATATATATGTTGCATAACAAAGCTATGATCCTAAATAATTAATTCAATTGAACCTTAAGCTCCTAAGTGTAAGTCAGTTACTCTTGAGTTGGTAAAAAACCCTAAAACATACTTAAACTCACTCGAACCCTAAACCTTGGGATAATCAGAGACTTATAGCCTTAATTAAATAAATAAAAATATAATTTCAATAAGTTTTATTCAACTCTAGAAAACTCTAAAATTTCTTAAGAGGCAAATCACAACCTACAAATTAATTTGAAAACCAAACTCTAAAATAATTTCATATAAGACAATTCCCTTATTTTCACTTATAAGCCATGTTATATATGGATAAGTTGTAAACCCTATTTTTTAATGGACTTGTGATTCAACTAAAAACATTTCCCAAATGTTCCCAACGATAAACTAAGCTTAGAATTCAATTTTTCATTTAAAAATGAATTTAATTTTCCAATTCAAAAGTCCATTATTGATAAAAACTCAACTACGAGAACCACGGACATTAAGTCACTCAAAACTTTAAACCCAAAAATAATTAAGGACTTATAATCCTAAGCAGCTAATTGATAATTTACTTTGAATAATTTTATTCAACTCTAGAAATTTTCATAATTTTATAAGAATTAAATCATAATTTACAAATCAATTTAAGAAACAAACTCTAAAAGAATTTTATATAATACAATCTTCTTATCTTCATGTATAAGACTTGTGCACATGAATAAATAAACCAACCAATCATACTAAATAACTTATCAATTGAGACTTGGAATTATTTATCAATTGATGACTTATCAAAAAATAATGATAAGACATTTCCCTTATCACACCACAACTTATACTACATATGGACAAGTTATCACATTATTTTATGTATACAACTTTTAATTAAGTGACAAGACAACACCATACCCTATTTGCTCCATACTTGGCTAGTTGAAAAAGAAGGAAAAGAGAGGTTATGCCTCGTCAACTTTCAATCACTCAATTATCTTATACATTTATTATTCACCCCTTAATGCTTACATCATCTAGTCTTGTCAAAAAGTTAGCATTTGTATATACTAAAAGACATCAATTAAAGCTTCTTGCACACACTTCTTCTCCTATTAAAAAATCTGCCACTCTCGCTCTCTCTTTCACTTCCTTTTCTCTCACTTTAAACACAAACTAAAAGAAGAAATCCAACTCTACAAAATCCCAACATTGCCGCTACTATTTTACTTCTACACTCATGGCACTAAGCTTTATTTTATTGCTTCTATTTGTCAACTTCAAAAACCACTTTTAGGAACTTTAGAATATCCTCAAAGCCCCACTTCAAAGATCAAGACTCTAGCTTTCAAAAGAACTTACAAGAAGAGGAAGGAAGACAATGAGCTAGGAGGATACTTAGTTGCCTACCACCTTGTTTTCACTTTGAAGACGAGTAAGTTGTTTCTTTGTGTTTGTGGTTTAGTATTACATGTTAGGAGATCATGTTTTCGTGAAGATATTAGCATGATCATAAGATGATAAAATAGCTAGACCACCTTAAGAAGTAAGCTTGTGAACCCCTTTACATGAAATTTGAAATATGAGCATGATAAGTTGGTGATATGTAAAGATATATGTTCAACACTTAGAATGAAAGATTTTAAGTTAACAAAATCATGAAATGTATACATGAATGAGGAGACATCATGTTGGACGTAGAGTACATGCGAGTCATTTAGATGTTATTTCCATTTTTATTAAGTTAAAGATGCTCAAACCTAGCCTTAAGTAAAGGAAAATCTATTACATAAACCTTTTATGAAGAAACCAACCTTGTGAGATAAGAGCTATGATATAGAAGTTGTGATAAGTATGAGATCTACTATTTTCATGTAAAGTATAAGCTAAGTAATCATCTCATGGAAGGGAAGTTAAGTTAAGATTTGAATATAAGTAACTTAGGTTCATGATCTAATACATAAACTCGAGGGAATGATAAAATAAGTTGAAAAACTAAGTGAGAACCCTTTGGATTCATCACGACTAGATCTGGAACATAACTAAAAGCCACTTAAAAATTGATAAAACCAAGTGAACAAAGTAAAAAGATCAACCAAAGTAAGTATAGTAAGTATACAAAGCCTAAAACTCAAAACCGAACCTAAAACTCTTAAAACAAGCCTAGAACTATAAGTTGGGCCTTCATTAGAATTTTGACCAGTAATTTAAAATATTAAGAAAGGTTATTTTGAAACCCACAAGAAATCCAACTAAGACTTTATAAGCCCAACAAAGTCATTAACTTTGATTTGAACAAAAAACAAGCCCATTCGATAACTTAAACCCATATAAAAGCCTAAGGAGTTGTTGTTAACACCAAGAGTGTAAACCAAAGTTGAAAATCTAACCTTAAGGAGTATCTTACGTTTGGAATAAAGTTCTAAGCCTAAGCTCAAAGAATTTCCTAAGTTACCAAAATACCTGTTAACTAAACAAAGCTCAAAAGCACTCTAAATCATGAGGATCGCTATTATTCTTACCTATGGGTAATTTTGCATGCCTCATCATGAAAATCTAACTTAACCACATTAAAGTACACTCGAAAACGATAAATATTGACTATATGATCATGAAATCAAATTTAAAATGTAAAAGTTATACTTGATTAAACTTTAAGCAAAAACCAGGAAAAATATGAAACCAAGTGAAAAGTATAATTAGAAGGGTTTTAATTTAGTTTTTGAAATCCTATTTCAAACCCTTATAGTATTATGTTTACGATGTCTAGGGAACCCATCTTTTGGGAGACGACCTACCCCGGATTATTTTGATTGACCCGCATAGCTAAATGAGTAAATTTTTTATGACTCTTTACTTAATTTTGCTTATAGAATAGATGTACCTAAGCTTATATATATAAATTTGGATGCTTGTAGGATATGGGAAATGCATGTGTATGAAATTGTGGATGAATAAGATGGCTTGTTAATTATATAATAATGGGAATTGTTTGTAACAATTTATACGTGTAATTGTATAGAATGAAATTGTCTGATCACCTTAAAAATTAAGTTAATCACTTATACGATTAAGAAATTAAAATGAATCATGCATTCCCCATATTGCATATGAATAACACCGATTACCGCTACATGCAGAAGATGGGAAGGGACTTATAGGAGGATAAGCCTCCTATAGGATTGGGCACTAGTTATGTCATCATTTTTATTGAGTCATTGTCTTAAGCTGATGGGCTTACTAGGCTTTAGGAGACGCCAACCGTTGGTGAGAAGCCGCGTCTTGTGGCTTTTACTTAAGGTATGTTTTTGTGGATTGTGGAGGCCACTACACCGCTAGACTTGGGATTTTGAAAATATGATTTATTATTCGGTAATGAAAATATATATATGTATATATATACATAGTTTTGTTTTGACTTGAGCACAATAGTGCTAATGAATTAAAACCTAAGGTTTAGAAGTTGAATTTTCGTTTGGGTTGGTTAATCATCTCCAAACTCTAACTACATGGGGCGTAATTCTGAGTTATATGCAGTTCTTAGGCTACTGCATGCGTTGCTTGGCATACTGATTGTTTATGCATTCATATGATTGTGTATTTAATAAATTTTTGTCATGCAGTATTGATGAAGGTAATTATCTCACTAAGCGTAACCTTACACCCCAATAGTTCTTTTCCTTATAGGTTGATCAATAGTTGGGACAAGGATATGAATTGAGTGTAGAGTGCTACCATTGAATCGGTATGATGAAAAGCTTATGTAGTTACTTCAGAATGTTCTGGAAAATGACTAATATTTTAATTAAGTTTAGTATCTTTAGTAAGTTTAGAATTTTCTAGAATTGTCTATCTTATTTCACTATTTTGGTAGGAGATGCCGATTCTCTACGATTTTAAGGAATTGTGGAAAAATAAATATCCATAATTATTTATATTATATAATGAGTCACTGAACAAAAATTGAAGACTTTAGCGAATAACTATCTAGAGTCTTGCAATCTTTGACTTGCAAGGCGATTTTCTTATTATGGGTGTACATCTGATATAGAGAATCTAGGTAGTACTACTAGGCCCCTCCGAAGGTCGTTATAATATTAATGAAACTTCTATGTTTCAAAGTAATATATAAACCAAATGTCTCTATTTTACTTTAGCTATTGAACTAAAGATGCTTTGGAATTGTCTAGTTATATATGTCTTATATATACCAAGTTTATGATAGTAACTGAGTGGCTAGCTTCTATCTTAGGATGATATACATGGCAAGACTGTTATGACTCTATCACTCTTAGGGTGTGATAGTTCTCAGGTGGTATAAGAGCACTATTTCTTAAGGACTTATGGTGCACAGTTCTTAAGGAACTTGTTCTGATGTGTCTTAACTAAAATCAAATAGATACATTAGGTATCAAAGTAAGAATGGGTAGTTAAAAGATGTAGACTTCAAGTATATATGTATCTTATGTAAATAAAAGAACATAAGATGATAAAATCTTAATATAAGAAACTAAAACTCACTAGCTCTCCTTTACACTAACTTAAAAGACTATGGAAACGAACTTGTGACTAGTTTTCTTTACTTTAGAGATTCTAAGCAAAGAATAGAATGTTAGAGCACCTAGCTATATTAGATCTTGTAGAACTTTAAGTAAAAACTCAGAACATGTATAGATGAACATGTAAAACCTTATGTAGTGAGTTAGCGAAGGCTATTTTTGGAAATTGTAGATCCTTATGTAGAAATTTTAAGACAACGCATGATAAGGAAAGTTTAATTGGAAGGATAGAGTATAATCACATGAGGAAACCTTGTAGAACCTTTTATAAAGGTCATGTAGAGCTTTGAAAAGGAAAGTTAGAAAGACCTAATAAAAAGGATTCTATAGAAGCTTTTCTAGAAGGTCCAGTGGAACCTTCTATAGAAAATGAAATAGAACCTAATGATGACCCTATAGAAGTTATGGTAGAAGATAATGATGTAAAAAGCCTAATGGAGTAGGAACAGTAGAAGCTAAGATAGAAGTCAAAGACGATAGATTTCCTATCCCCAATAGTTGTAAGAATACAACATTAACTTGGATATTGTTATGGAGTATAAGTATAAGATTAAGATAGATATTAGATAATTAGAAACATAATGGTATCCTCAAATAGATAGGATATAGAAGTAAACCTAGAAAAGAATCTTGAAAGAAACTAAGCAAAACATGAGTTAAACTTTAGATGAGATGGAAAAATGAAAGATTAGATAAACATGTACTTAATTAATGAATTGGGATAGCGATTGACAAATGAAGTTTGGAATTGAAAGTGATGACCTAGATTAACTTTAGTATAAGATCGATTATGTAGACTTTTAGAGTCGATATTAAACTCTACTTACTTAAATTGTTAGGAAAAATAGTATTTATAACGTTTACCTACCTTAGGTCTTAGGAACTTGTTTAAAACATTCTATAAAATCTAATTAGCATAGTAACTACCAATTCAAAAGAGGATCCTTTTTGTTAATCTGACACAATGTAACTTTAAATATGTCTAGACCTTTGATGCATTTAAAATTGTATGATGAAATGTAATTTGAAAAGTGTCTTCACTTCCATATAAGTATATCATTATAATTTGGATCATTATGAATAAATGTAAATCTTTTAGGATATTTTGAATTGTAATGTGTATGACCCATTTGTGATGTATTTATATTTTGTACTACTATGAAATTTGAAATTTTTAAAAGACTTAACATGTGTAAGGAATAATAAATACCTACCACATTTACCTCTTACTAGAACTTATGTCTTCACTTCCCCCATTAATTGGACTTTGTGCAATAGTAAATCTGATATCATTGATAATTTGTTTATTCTTCATATCATGATTGAATATATTGAATTATTTATCATGAAAGTTTTCAATAGAGGTAGATCTATACTTACCTTGTTTAACCTTATGAATCATGTATAAGTATTATACATATATATATCTATAGGTACACTAGGTCGATTATAATTGATAATTTTAACTATAAAACAAAGCTAAGATTTAGGATGGAAAAGATAGGAAATTACTTGAAACCAACTCATACATAAACTCTTACCTTTTTAATATAAGATGAACCTTAAAGAATATCACTACTCAACCTTTACACCTCATGTTGATAGTCAATTTTTGCTCATTCGGCTTCTCAAACATTGATACTCAAAGCTTCACTTACTCGTCCATTTGATTAATGATAGGCTGACTAATCTGTATTCTCAACATCTCACCGAGTAGCACAAATCCATTCCTAATTTGAATTCAAGGGAATTGGTGCAAACAGTTGTTGCTAGTATGGTTATATTACATAACTTCATACTCTCCCTACATTTTGGGGAATGTGTCTAATCAAGAGTTTTTTACGTATCTCGATAGTTATTTCAATATGTCTTATTCTAAATACGACATTCACCTATTAATATGGGAAAGAAACACTGTAAGAGCATCTAATACCACTTAACCACTCACTTAACTTTCTCTATTCATATTCACTAACTTAGGCATCGAAGTGGCCATGCCAGACTAGCCTCGATACGAAGAGCTTTTCCTTTCTTTACAAGTTAATTCTAATTACCAAAATCTATTACAACAATACCTTGTAAATCTAGTTACTAATAAATTAGAGCCAAGTCAGTTACCTATCCCCATTCGATTCCTCTTAACCCTACAAAATAATCCTCCATTATCCCTTACTATTCATAAAGCTACTTACAGGAGCTAAGCTTTTCTCAATGAACATCATGATCGAACCTTGAAATATCCTAACAATGACATAATCAAATGTTAACCTTAATTAAGGATAAATTAATCCTTAAAATTAAAACCACATCAGTCTGTCTTAACTGTCAAACTCAAGGACAATGATATCAACACAAATAGCAAAATCCCACAACCATAGTTACAATGATAACACAAAATCACTCCAAATGAAATAAAACTTGCCTTCCTCAATCTGCAATAGTTGGCAATAAATGTGAAAATGAGAATACTATAACAAATGTAAATTTAAATTAATAAGGAAAAATAGACTCCAACAAAAGAATAATGGATAACTATAGCAAGATGCAATAAAGAAATTATCCAAAATAGTAATCTTCATGTATACTAGTATGAATATTCGATTGGGAAGGAGTGACAAGTCTGTATGGTCTACGTTAAAGTATTAAGTCCTATTGATCTCAAGTTATGTTGAGTCCTATTACATCAAGTCGAGTTTAATTGAGTCTAGTTGAGTTAAGTCAAGAGTAGTGAATCAAGTTGATGTGTCTTTAGGGTAAGACATACAGAAAAGTACTACAATGAAGCAAATTGAAAGTAAATAAAGAAAAGCTAGAAAAGTCCGGATAGTTACTGAATGGATATGATACATCACTTGATCCTACTCGACCTACAATCTACCGGATATGACACACCACTCTAAACTAAAAGGGGTTACTCGCCACTACTCCTTGCTAAAGGGAATAGATAAGAGTTTAAGGATAATGAGAATACTAAGGTTACTCAAAGGAAACTTGAATAATATTCAAATAGTGATGATTAATTGTCTATGTACAAGTAAGTAGGGGTCTAGTACTTATGAAGGTTAAACAATTAGGTCAGTAGGTAATTTGTTTTAAATAGGAATCTCCATGTTAGATATGGCTTTGAGCTAGAATCCTTCGAGTAAGTCCTTGAAGTCCTTTAGCTCTATTACAGATAAATGGTCTAGGGGTTTGATTCCTATCATCTACTTAGGGTTTAGAGAGATTGGCCTTCAAATCTAGAGTGGTCTCTAGTTGTCTTCCATAAGCATTCGTTTAGCCTTCTTTTGTTTCGTATAGAATTAGGTCATATATATTAAAGGAAGTAAAAATATTGTAGTCATCTAGTAACTCCATTTGGAAGGCATTGTGGTTAACTTTCTTCAAGACTTTGAAAAGACCATCAACTTAAGGGGATAACTTATTCTTCCTTAAGTGTGGGAATTGCTTTCGGTTAAGATGAATCCATATTAAGTCTCCTAGTTGGAAAGAAACAGTTTGGCGGCCTCGACTATTAATCTCTTGCTATCTTTGATTGAACTTGGCAATCTTCCTAGTTATAAATAGGTGTAGTTCTTGAAATTCTTAAACTTAGTTAACCTTAGATTGACTCTCTTCAACAGCAGCTAAGGTACTAATAATGTCCAAGGGAATTGCCAAATTAAGGCCATAAATGACCTTAAATAGAGCCTTCCCAATGGTGCTGTGGATAGTCCGATTATATATAAACTCCATAATTGGTAGGTACAGATCCCAATCCTTCGAGTTTTTCCCCATAATAGTTTTGAGTAAATTTCCTAACATTCGATTAACCACTTCAGTCTAGCCATTAGTCTGAAGGTAGGTATTAAAGCTGAACATAAGTTTAGTTTTAAGTCTTCTCCAAAGAGTTTTCTAAAAATAGGTATCTTGATCTAAGACAATAGTCTTCAATACCCTATGTAGTCGGACAACTTCTTGTAAAAACAAATTAGTAATATATAAAGAATCGTTAGTCGATGGTACGGAATGAAGTACGCCATCTTATTGAAGTAATCCACTACAATAAATATAGAATCCTTGCCTTTAGATGTCTAAGGAAACCCTAGGAGAAAGTCCATGCTTAGGTTGGCTCAAGGTAAGGTTAGCATTAGCAAAGGCATGTATTCTCCATGGGGTTCTCTCTTCCCCTTAGCAGATTTGCACATTTCACAACTACCAACTATCTTATGGACATCTTTGGCTTAACCTAGCTAGTAAAAGTTGTCCTTTAACAGATTGGTTGTTTTGGTATCCCTAAAGTGACCTGATAATCTATCGTTATGAGCTTCCTTGATCAATAGCTCATGTGTAGAATAGTTTGGCATTCACAAGCTTTGGTCCTTGAATAGATAGGCTTCCTTAAGATAAAATCCCTTAACAGCAGTTCCATCCCTACACTGTTTTATGAGAGGGCCGAAACGAAGATCATGAGCATACTGCTTAGTGAAGAGTGAGAATCCCAATAATTTTATCTTGAAGGTTTGTCGAAATGATAAAGCTTCAGCGACCACATTTGCGCTTCCTTTCTTGTGTCGAATCACATACGAAATCCTTCTGTGAACTATAAGCACTTGGCTTATCTTTTCGGGAGTTTATTTTGGCTCCCAAGATACTTCAGAGACTCATGGTCTGTATAAATAATTAACTTTTGTGGTAGCAAATAGTGTTTCCAAACAATAAGGGCTTGATATAGGAAGTATGACTCCTTCTAGTACATAAAATAGTTCAAGGTAGGACCACTAAGCTTCTCACTGTGGTAAGCGATGGGTCTTCACTCCTACATCAGGATAAACCAATTCTAACTCCTAAAGCATCACATTCTAACTCAAAAGGCTTATTAAAGTTTGGTAATGATAGGATAAGGGTAGATGTGAGCTTCTCCTTGATCTCCTTAAAGCTCCACTAAGCTCAGTCATTCCAACGAACTCCATCACTCTTCTTTGTTAGCTTAGTCATGGTGTAGCTATTGTATTGAAGTTTTTAATGGATTACCTATAAAAAGAAGCTAGGCCATGAAAACTTCAAACTTCAGTGACACTCTTTGGTGTTGGCTACTCTAAAATAGTTTGGATCTTCTTTCCATCTACTCAGATTCCTTCCCTTAATACCATAAACCTTAGAAAAATCACTTCATCTTGGTAAAATGAACATTTCTTCAAATTCCCATATAACTTCTTAGTTTGCAGAATGTCAAATACTTTGCAAAGATGTTGAACATGGTTTTTTAAGTTGGCATTGTATACCAGTATGTCATCAAAGTACATGACTACACATCTTCTAATCAGGGGGTGAATCACTTAGTTCATTAACCTTATGAATATGCTTTATGCATTAGTAAGTCTAAATGACATCACCAACCATTCATAGAGATGATGCCTAGTCTTGAAGGTAGACTTCCATTTATCACTTAGTCTCATCTAAATTTGGTGGTAGCCACTTCACGGATCAATCTTTGAGAATATTTTTGTACCATGAAGCTCATCTAACATGTGACCGAACCTTAGTATCGGATATTTGTACTTGACAATAATTTGGTTGATTGTTCTGCTATCGATGTACATGCGCCATAAACCATCTTTTTTTTGAATGAGCAGAGTCAGTACTACGCAAAGGCTCATGCTATCCTTCAAATACCCTCACTCTATGAGCTCATCCACTTATCTCTTTAGGTCGGTACCCTACTTATGGTTCATTTTGTATGGAGGACAGTTTGGCAAAGCAGCATCTAGTTATAGATCAATATAATGCTCAATACCTTAGATTGGAGGCAGTCCTTTAAGTAGTTCTTTAGGAAACAAATAAAAAAACTCATTTAGTAGGCTTTAAATTTTAATAGGAATATCCTCTAAATCTCTCATTTCCAACAATCTTTTGATCAATAAGAACATAGGCTCTTCAGCTTTTTCAATAGTTTAGAGCTCTCTTCAGCTCATTACTAAAGCTTTCTTCATATTAGCTTAAGTGAGTTGATTATAGGTTTCATGTACTTAGGATAGGGTCATGGGTTTCATTTACTTTCGATGCTGTTATACCTATTGTAAGTAACACGTTAATTGAACAACTAAGGTCATCTAAGCAGTAAGTGTGAAGCTCTCATAAGAATGACATTGTACAATACTTCATCTCTATACATACTCCCAATACTAAATGGTACAATCACTTGTCTAATCAAGTGCAAAGCAAGCTTATTATGAAGCCAATGCAGTTTGTAAGGTCGAGGATGTTTAGAGATTAGTAACCATAACCTTTGCACAAAGAACTATATAACAACATTAGTACAAATTCCCTCATCGTCAATGATTGACCATAATTAGCCCTTAACAGTACATTTTATATGAAACAAATTCTCTCTCTAGTCCTCCTTGAAGTTCAACAAGGAACTTTGTACTCGTCCTAAGACTAAGGTCATTACTTCTCCCTAGTTGCCATAGACACAGGTCTCCTCTTCCTCCTCATCTTTGAGTTTTCTAACATTCTTTTACTCTTTGGGCTTGCTCTCATCAATGATATCCACTACATCTCATTAGAGTACCATGACACGTCGGTTTGGACATTTAATAGCCATGTATCAGTAGCCTAAGCATTTAAAGCACTTCACCATGCTAGTCTTCTATCTGGAGGTTTAACCCTTCCCATATGTACTTGAGGTCAGCGTAGCCTCAATTTGGCCTAGCTGACTAACTCAGCTCCATTAACCTGTTCGGTTATTATCACGTCGGTCATTCCTATCCTTGGCTCAGCTTGAACAAGTTAGCATAGTACGTGGGCTTACGAGAATGTCAGCTCAGATCAGCTTGAAACACTTCTCTTCTACTTTTCAATCCTCTATGCTATCTTAATCACCTCTTCTAAAGTATAAAACCTCTACACTTCTACGATGTTGCAAATCTCAAACTTGAGCCCAAAGATGAACCTCAATACTATGTAGGCCTCTAGTTCCTTCATACCTACTTGTATCATAAGCATCTAGAATTCTCTTATAAAGTCATCAACAGTTTGGCTTCCTTGGCAAAGCTCCTGTAACTTTGCAAACGTATCTTATAGGTAAGTCTTAGGTATAAATCTACCTCTTAACAATCTTTTCATCTCATCCCATGTTCTAATATCTTGTCTTCCATCCCTTGCTATGGCTGCATTTAGGTTTTTCCACTACATTATGGCATACCTAGTAAGCTCCAATGTAACAAGTCAGACTTTGACAGCATCTTTATTCCCATAACATTCAAACACCTTCTCAACCTTCTCTTCCTACTCTAAGTATTCATCGACATCTCCACTTCCATTAAAGGGTAGATTTCAAACTTGACATTGTCTAGCCTTCAAGGACCTCAACGTCTTCATCCCTATATGTAGTAATAGTCAACTTCTTCTTCCCTAAACTCTTCAACATCTAGCTTCTCATCTTCTTCCTTAATCTCCTCCAACTTTAATCTTCGTCTAGCAACTCGATCTGCTACTCCTCTAGCTTGCTGCGGTCGAACTAGATGATTAGTTTGGTTACTTTGACCATAGTATCTTTCAGGGGCATTTTCATGTAGGTTATGGTGTTGTATACTTTAGGGTTGTTGTCTATTAACTTACATTGCTGTAATTAGACTCTCAATAAAGTTTGTGAGTCTATCAGGCTTATTATCAACTGAACCTGGGATGTTACTATTATTATGACTATAACCAGGTTGAGTACTATTACTCTGGTCACCAATAATACCTTGAACACTCGAATCTAACATGGTACAATACTTCTTGAATAGATTAACAACTCACTAACAACCTTGATACTCGATAATCACTCGAACATAATAGAAAAAAACTTCTCTATTTTCGTAATGAAAAATAGAGTAATAATGAAACTATACTTACTTACACACAAATACATAATAGTAGCTATAGAAGGAACACAATAGTTACTAATAGCAAAGCAAACAAAAACTTCACTACAACTTTACACACTTTCTCGCAGATTCTAGCTTTAATACCAGTGAAGCCAATGGGACTCTAGGGTAAGACAAATAGAGAAGTACCATAACAAAGAGAATTGAAATTAAACAAAGAAAAGCTAACAAGGTTTAGGCAACTATCGAACATATATGATACACCACTTGATCCTACTCGGCTTACAATATACCAGATATGACACACCAGTTCAAATTGAAGGGGGTCATTCGTCACTACTTTTTACTAAAAGGAATAGATAAGAGTTGAAAGATAATAAAAACACTAAGGTTACTTAAAGAAAACTTGAATAATATTTAGATAGTGATGATTGATTATTTGCGTATAAGTAAGTGGGAATTTATATACCCATTCACTAGGCCTATTTTACATGTATGAAAAGACAAAAGTGTATTTTTGTAACTAGGTTGCATATACATACTAAAAAGTGTAAAAGAGAAAGAATATTCAATATGAAAAAAGTAAAGAATCCTTCTAGAAAGTTATTCCAGAAGACACATATCGCTTAGTGGATAGATGTAAAAAATATACTATAATGCAGTAAAAAAGAGAGAAGAGGGGCTGTAGTTAGTGGCTGACTTAATTTGAATCAAGTTAAAGCCTAGTCAGTCTTGTTATAGAGTAGCCAGCTTAAGTTGGGGTTAGGTGCTTATGATTAACTCGAGAGATCAGCTCAGATAGTCTTAGAGCTGCCTTCTTGGATGTCTTATCATAATACATCTGTTAAGCAAGAGCAAGTCTGGCACTTGTGAAGGTCAGATAATCAGGTCGATAGGTGATTAGTTCCAAATAGGAATCCCCTTCTTGGATATGGCTTTGAGCTAGCATCCTTTGAGTGAGTCTTTGGAGTTTTCTAGCTTAGCTGTAGGTAATTGGTCTAGGGGGTAGATTCCTATTAAGTAAGTATTCACTAAGTCATTTCCTCAAGGAGAAGAACTAAAGTTAAGTACTAGATGTAACTTGCTACTGTAATATAGTCAAATCATTTAAGTTTTGATATTTGGATAATTACAACTAACTAAGATATTTACACTAAACATGGGATTTCAACTCTTGAAATGAATATGATGATAAACCATTAATTCGAATTACTAAGTAGCAATCTCGTTGTGTTATTTCACTAATATAAATTGCAAATGAGTTATTAATTGATAAATGTTATAAACCTCAATCGAATTAGAATGTGTCAATTCCTAATCCGTATTATCTAGTCAAGGGAATGATTAGAATTAATGTTTAAACAATCCTAATCGATAAGCATTCCTAATACATGAGACACTTGCTCTTCAACTAAGAAGTAACAACCCAAGAACAATATACTAAACCAAATGATAATCTTCAATAGATTCATAATCTCATGAATTACAACAAGAATATCAAGTATAAATAACATCCTACAACATTATAAATGAAGGAAATCAATAGAGGAGAGAAAAACATCAAGACAAAAAGTGATTCCTAGCTTTATTCCAAGCTTGAATGATGTTTCTTTCACAAACTTGAGTTGAAATCTCTATAAAATAACTAAATCTAACCTAAGGTTGTTCTAAAGTATGAAATCCCAAGCTAATGAAAGAAAAAGGGTAAAAAAATGTAGAGTATGGTGTTTGTTTTGTGAACCATAGAATGCCGCTTTTTATAGCAATGACCTACTGATCAATTGATAGATGATCACGACTTAAAATGCCGAATTTTTCTAACTTCAAGACATTCATTTGTGCATAAATTCTTGCAATGTTTAGTTAATTTCTTATGAAATTGGTATTTATGCACAAAATGGACCGACTTGTGCAAAATTGTCAAAAATGCATAAAAGAGTGCTATTTTAAATGAATTCAATGCATTTCACATCTTACATGCAAGTTTAGGGGGATACAATGGTCATGGTAACCCCCACCGTTTGATGAAGGAGGCTAAAGTTAAGGGCATTGGTAAATTTATCCTACCAATTGATAAGCTGCCTTACCACCGATTGATCAGCTACCTTGCTATCGATTGATCGATATGCCCTAAAGCATTAGGAATATAGCGACCTATTGAGCAATAGATTGTAGGTGAGGCTATTATCATAAATAGAATCTATAGGTATGGATCCAACCATATCGATTGATTGGTAGCTCTAGCATCGATTGATCGATAGAAGAAACTATGATTAAGGCTCATTGACTAAAACCCTAATCCTCTTAAAAGCCACGTTTCATTAAACGTGAAGACAACCGAGAGCTAACATGTGTCTACTAATCAATCGGTAGACATTCCCACCAGTTGATCGGTAACCTAATTCTATAAATACTTGCATTTGCTGCTATAAATGCGAGCTATAATTAAGTTTTTTGCATTGTTTAGTTTACAATTATGAGCTCACTATTTATTTTATTATTCTATTGCTTTGTTTATATTTAGTGAATGTTTTGAGGATTTTAATGCACATTTATGTTTGTTTAATATTAATTTGTTACTTTTTCTTCATCTAATCTCTTGTTCATTCACTACCATCTTGTTATTTGTTCTTTAATGGAGTTTGCTGCCATATTTTTTGTCATTTATTGTTGCCATTGTTCTTAATATGAGTAGTTAAGTTAGTTTTAGTGGGTTTGTGAATATGCGGACGTTGTAAATGGTATAGCCTTGTAGTTTTAATATAAGTATGTGTGCTTTAAATGGGATTTTGATGATTAGTGTTGCATTGAGGCTCTTTAAGGTACTTTTTATTAAAATTTTCAATAGGTTTCCTTGTGATTATGAGATTGAGAGGAAAATAGTTTGAGGAAATACTCTTGAGAGTTTATGGGGTTGCATGATTATGAGATTGAGAGGAGATTAGTTGTGTAATTCCCATTTTCAGTCATTGAGTCAGTGAAATAACGATAATGGGTAAGAGGAGATTAGCTATTCCTCGTTAAATTCATAATAGGTTATGCAGCTTACTAAGTGAGGATAGGCTATGAGACTAAGAGAAGATTGACCCCTTAATTCCTAGGATTAGATTACTTAACTTGTTATAGGAATTAAGTAATTTAGCTTATTGGGTAAAGAAATGAGATCGACAGGAGATTTTCCACTACATGGTTCAACGAGGTGCCCTACCTGAGATCAAACTTAAGTGAGTCCTGTCAAATCCCAATTAAAAGCCATTCTTAATATCTTAATGACATACCTTCATAGTTACTTTAGAAACATGTCACAATCCTATGCCATTAGAATTTGTGTTTGTTGTTAAATTTCATTCTCATTTAGTTGCATTTATTTTTGAACTCACTACTTATTCGATAAGCCTATAATAGAGTAGCATGTTAGAATATAGTACTTAACCGAACTGTTTTCCCTAAGGAAATGACTTGGTGAATACTCACTAGTATTATTACTCTAGGCGATTTGGTACACTAGTCGATTAAGAGATTAACACTATTTTGAAAATTTCTATTTATAAAGTGTCTTCAGTTCAATTAATTTTTATTTAGTTTTCATGTCATCTCATTAGTTTTTGGCGCCATTGCTGGGTTAAAGGCAATAGTGTTAAATTTGAGTAGTTTAGTTGTTAAAGTTGCAGTCTTTATTTGTTTTCTTGTTTAATTAAGCTGATTTTATTATTGTGCTATCAATTTGAGCTCCTTTGAAGGTAAAGTTTGAAACTTTACGTTAAGCTTAGTTTTTCACCCTCTCGATTGTTTTTATAAAATTAGGTCTTCTTTAAATTGACCAGTACTAAACCCTACCCGTTTAATACTGATCCTCAATTAAGGTTTAAAGAAAACCATTTTTTCAATTTAAAAAGGGATTAGAGCTGCCACCTGCTTAGAGTCGGGTAAAATGGTTAAGTTATAACTATTTGGGTTGATTGGTTATAATTCAACTCTCGATCTATTAATTAAAAAAAAAAAAACTAATTTGTAAAATGACTCTTTTTGAAAACCAGAGATTTAAGTCCGAGAGCTAATTTATTGAACCCTAAACGAGTACTACTTTTTAACTTCCTGAATTTGACTTCGCTTTTCAAACAGCTAATTATAATATGCACGACTAAATTGATCAATTCACATAAATATCTAAAAATAGAAAAAAATAAAACTTTCTATATTTTAAGTTACCTCATACTTATGTATGGGTACTTACATACCTGCTATTCAGGATTAGATATATGTAGTTCTTTTATAAAAACTTTAGTAGGTAGTTTGATTTTAATTTTTGAAAAAGGGTCACATTTATGTTTTTACTTAGTTCAATTTTTTAAAGGAAATTCTTTTAAAGGGTCCTAATCGGTGATTTATTTTTGAAAACTCTAAAATAGTCCTAATATGGAAAAAGGTTTATTTATTTTCATTTATTTTTAGAAAACTCAATTTTTTTAAGTGCCAAAATGATTTTTGTTTATAACTTATTTATTTATTTTTATTATATTATCTTATTTATTCTATCTATTTCCTGTTAAAATAAATAAATAGAGTACTTCCTTTCTCTTTTTGCTTTTCTTTTTCATTCTTTTTTCTTTTTCTCATTTATAACATTTACAATTAAACAAATGAATAAAATTGAAAAAAAAAATTAAGACTGGGTTAGCTTTGATTGGCTTCAGATCGACTCAAATGGCTCAAAGGCAGCTTGGATTGACTTACTTCGGCTTAGATCGGCTCGGTTAGCTCACTTTGGCTTGGATCGACTCAGTTGACTCACTTCGACTTGGATCGGCTCGGCCAGCTCACTTAGGCTTGGATCGGTTTAGTCGACTTACATTGGCTTGGGTTGATCCGGCTCGGTTGGCTCACTTTGGCATGGATTAGCTTAATCAGCTCACTTTGGCATAGATCGGCTCAGTTGGCTCACTTCGGCTTGGTCAGCTCGGTCGGCTCACCTTGATGGTGGTGGTTTTGGTGAAAAAAACACCGTATGGAATGCTATTATAGAGAGAGAGAGGAAACTTTGATTTTTATTTTCCTAAAGTGTTTTAAAGTTTTTGTTGTGTTTTGAAAATAAAAAGTAGACCTTATTTATAGGTGTCATGGCCAAGTTTAGGATGGAAAAAATTAAATACAATATAATTTTCTTACAATTTTTGATTGGACAAACCTAGACAATATGTGGTGCTAAATACATAACTGGACATGTATGAATGTGTCAGAGTGTGTCTACCATAATTAGAAGTGAGTTGGTAAATGACATGGTAATGATGTAGCTCGTAACGTGGTGATGACATTGCAATAAGGTGAGAAAAGAAAATAAAAGATACATTTTGCACCTTCCATGGATTGAATCTAGGATCTCTAAGTCATATGTAATATCAAGTCCAAATGCTTATTGAATTGAGCTATTGGTTTTTCCTTATTCATATGTGTAATTAATTGCACTTATGGATGAAGTCAACCTGGGCTAGATTCAAATATAAACCTAGACCTAATAGCCTTTTATTCAAAACTATTGAAATCAAAATTATATTCTATTTAAACAACCTAAAAATTTATTATTTTCTAAATTTCCTTTTCTTTTTCTATTTTCCTTTATTTTCTAAATTTCTTATTTTTGGGGGTTTTCTTTATTTTTCTAGCTTTTCTGAACTTTTTCTAATTTATGACCCTACAATCTAATTTGAAAAAGAAAACGGGAGAAAAAATTAGGTGTCTACTGCTGTCTCTCTTTATGGTAAAGTTTCGACAAAATTTTGCCACAAAGATAAAACAAACACTATTTTTGCCCTAAGAGTGGACTTTATTCTAAGTAGCGCTACAGTTAGCTAGTTATCCTAGGTCCAATTTATTGGAGATTTGGAGAAGAGAAGGGTAGTGCTCTAAGAGCTGCCCGAAAGATGAAAAGAAGAATTGAAGTCTAGTCATGGCCTAACAATTAGAGATAAAATGAGCAAAGTGCTCCTAGAGCTGGCTAAGACCCTAAACTGAGTTAAGAAAACTTAGTCATGTCCTAATGAGTTGACTAATTAAGGTAGGCAAAACGCTCCTAGATCCAACGAAGACCCTAAATTGAAACCCAATAATACTCTACTGTGCTAACTAGGTGAGCGCATCTCTCAAGGACTAACAACCCTAAACTACGATTGATTTAAAACCTAGGCGGGAGCATCTCTTAGGGACTAACAATCCTAAAATTTGATCGATCTAAAACCTAGTAGTGCTCCTTTAAGCTAACTATCCTAGGTTGGCGCGTCTCTTGGGGATTAGCAACCCTAGAATTGGATCAATTTGGAAGACCTGGTAGTGCTCCTTGAGTTGACTATCCTAGGTTGGAGCATCTCTTAGGGACTAGCAACTCTAAAATAGGATCGATCTAAAAGCTGGTTATGCCTCACAAGGCTTACTAACCTAGGAAGGAGCTTCTCTTGAGGACTAGTAACCCTAAAATTTGATCGACTAAAACCTGGCAGTACTCCTTTGAGCTGACTATCCTAAGCAGGTGCGTCTCTCGGGGATTAGCAACCTTAGAATTGGATCGACCTGGAAGACTAAATAGTGCTCCTTTGAGCTGACTATCCTAAGCGGGAGCGTCTTTCAGGGACTAGCAACCTTAAAATTGGATCGATCTAAAACCTGGTTGTACCTTATAAGGCTTACTAACCTAGGCAGGAGCATCATTCGGGGAATAGCAACCCTAACATAGAATTGATCTAAAACCTGGTTATGCCTCACAAGGCTTACTGACCTAGGTAGAAGCGTCTATCGGGGACTAGCAACCCTAACTTGGAATCAATCTAAAACTTGGTTGTGCCTCACAAGGCTTATTAACCTAGGCAAGACCATCTCTCAATGACTAGCAACCCTAACATTTGATCAATCTAAAACCTGGTAGTACTCCTTTGAGCTGACTATCCTAGGTGGGTATGTCTCTCAAGGATTAGCAACCTTACAATTGGATTGATCTGGAAGACCTGGTAGTGCTCCCTTAAGCTAATAATCCTAAGCAGGAGCATCTTTCGGGGATTAGCAACCCTAACTTGGAATCGATCTAAAACCTAGTTGTGCCTCACAAGGCTCACTAACTTAGGCGGGAGTGTCTCTCAGGGACTAACAACCCTAAAATTTGATGGATCTGAAACCTAGTAGTGTTCCTTTGAGTTGACTATCCTAGGTAGGATAGGTGAAGTGCTCCTAAAGTTAGCTAAGATCCTAAATAGATGAAGAGATGTGCCCCTTGGGCTTGCTTGGGAGGATTTGATGAGAGAAGTGCCCCCATGGGCTCGCTAAGAGATAGTTGAAAGAAAGCGCCTAATGTGCCCGCTAAGAAGATAAGATGAAGAGAAGTACCCTGTGAGCTCATTAAGAGATAGTTGATGAGGAGAAGCACCCTATGGGATCGCTATGAAATTGGTGAAAAAGAAGTGCCCCGTGAGCTTGCTTGAGAGAAGGTTGATGAGGAGAAGCGCCCTATGGGCTCGCTAAAGATCTTATATGGAGTTGGTGATAGAAGGGTTAAAAGACGGGTAGTAGCCTAGAAAGATAAGATGATGCCCTAAAGGCTAATGAGATCCTTAAAATGAAAGACAAAATAGCGCCCTAAAACCTGGACAATATGCGGTGCCAAATACATAGCTGTGTATGTATGAATGTGTCGGAGTATATCGGAATGTGTTTACCATACTTAGAAGTGAGTTAGCAAATGATGTGACGATGACGTTAGCTCGTGACATGGCAATAAAGTGAGAAAAGAAAATAAAAGATACATTTTGTACCTTCCATAGATTAAACCCAGGATCTCCAAGTCATATGCAGTATCAAGTCCAGATGCTTATCCAGTTGAGCTATTGGTTTTTCCTTACTCATATATGTAATTAATTGTATATATAGATTAAGTTAGCTTAAGCTAGATTCAAATATAAGCCTAGACCCAATAGCCTTTTATTCAAAACTATTAAAATTATATTCTATTTAAACAACCTAAAAATTTATTATTTTCTAAATACCCAATTTTATTTTGTGACTTTTCAAATTTCTTTTTTTTTTGTATTTTTTCTAAATTTCGTATTTTTTTGTCCTTTTTCCCATTTTCCTATTTCTTTATATTTTTCTAGAAATCTTTTTTTTTCTAAATTTCTTCATCTTTTTGGGGCTTTCTTTAATTTTCTATTTTTTTTAACATTTTCTAATTTAGGACCCTATAATCTAATTTGAAAAATAAAGGGGGGGAGGGGGGGGGGGGGGGGGCTGGGTTGCAAAAATTAGGTGTCTATAGCTGCCCCTCTTTGTAGTAAAGTTTAAGCAAAACTTTGTTAAAAAGATAAAACAAACACTATTTTTTCCCCAAAAGTGGATTTTACTCTAAGAAGCGCCACAGCTAGCTTACTATCTTAAGTCCAATCCTTTGGAGATTTAGAGAAGACAAGGGTGGCACTCTAAGAGATGGCCGAAAAGATGAAATGAAGAATTGAAGTTTCGTCATACTCGTACGAATTGACAAAGAGAAGTAAAACAGGCTAAGCGCTCCTTGAGCTGGCTAAGACCCTAAAAAGAGTGAGCAAACTTGGTCGTGCCTTGATAAGTTAATTAACAAAGGCGAGCAAAGTGCTCCTAAAGCTAGCTAAGACCTTAAAAAGAACGAGCGAATGTGGTCGTGCCCTGATGAATAGATTAACCGGGGGGGGAGGGGTTGGGGGGGCAAAGTACTCTTAGAGCTGGATAAGACCCTAAAAAAGAACGAGAAAACTTGGTCGTACCTTGATGAGCTGACTAACCAAGGTGGGCAAAGTGCTCCTAGAGTTGGCTAAGACCCTATAAAAGAATAAGCGAACTTGGTCGTACCTTGATGAGTTGACTAACCAAGGCGGGCAACGCGTTCCTAGGGCTGGCTAAGACCCTAAAAAGAATAAGCAAACTTGGTCGTGCCCTGATGAACTCACTAACCAAGGTAGGCAAAGTATTTTTAGAGCTGGCTAAGACCCTAAAAAGAATGAGGGAACTTGGTCCTGCCCTGATGAGCTGATTAACCAAGGTATGCAAAGCACTCCTAGAGCTAGTTAAGACCCTAAAAAGAATGAGCGAACTTGGTCAAGCCCTGATGAGCTAACTAACTAAAGCGAGCAAAGTGCTCCTAGAGCTGGCTAAGACCTTAAAAAGAATGAGCGAACTTGGTTGTACCCTGATGACCTGACTAACTAAGGTGGGCAAAGGACTCCTAGAGCTGGCTAAGACCCTAAAAAAAATTAGGAAACTTGGTCATGCCCTAATGAGTTGACTAACCAAAGTGGGCAAAGCGCTACTAGAGCTGGCTAAGACCCTAAAAAAGAATGAGCGAACTTAGTCATGCCCTGATGAGCTAACTAACCAAAGAGGGCAAAACACTCCTAGAGCTGACTAAGACCATAAAAAAGAATGAGCAAAGTTGGTCATGCCTTGATGAGTTGACTAACCAAGGCGGGCAAAGCATTCCTAGAGCTGATTAAGACCCTAAAAAGAATAAGCAAACTTGGTCATACCCTGATAAGCTGACTAAGGAAGGTGGCTAAAGCTCTCCTAGAGCTGGCTGTGACCTTAAAAAGAATGAGCAAACTTGGTCGTTCCCTGATAAGCTGACTAACTAAGGCAGGAAAGTACTCCTAGAGCTGGCTATGACCCTAAAAGGAATAACCAAACTTAGTCGTGCTCTAATGAGCTGGCTAACCAAGGTGGGTAAAGTGCTCTTAGAGCTGGCTAAAACCCTAAAAAAAAATGAGGAAACTTGGTCATGCCCTCATGAGCTGACTAACCAAGGTGGGCAAAGTGCTCCTAGAGCTGACTAAGACCCTAAAAAAGAATGAACAAACTTAATCGTGCCCTGATGAGCTGATTAACCAAGGAGGGCAAAGCACTCCTACAATTGACTAAGACCCGAAAAAAGAATGAGCGAAGTTAGTTGTACCCTGATGAGTTGACTAACCAAGGCGGGCAAAGTGCTCCTAGAGCTAACTAAGACCTTAAAAAGAATAAGCAAACTTGGTCATACCTTGATGAGCTGACTAACGAAGGTGGCTAAAGCTCTCCTAGAGCTGGCTATGACCCTAAAAAGAATGAGCAAACTTAATCGTTCCCTGATGAGCTGACTAACTAAGGCAGGAAAGTACTCCTAGAGCTGGCTATGACCCTAAAAGGAATAACCAAACTTAGTCGTGCTCTAATAAGCTGGCTAACTAAGGTGGGTAAAGTGCTCTTAGTGCTGGCTAAGACCCTAAAAAAAATGAGGAAACTTGGTCATGCCCTAATGAGCTGACTAACGAAGGTAGGCAAAGCACTTCTAGAGTTGGCTAAGCACTCCTAGAGTTGGCTAAGACCCTAAAAAAGAACGAGCGAACTTAGTCGTGCCTTGATGAGCTAACTAACCAAGGAAGGCAAAGTTCGTAGAGCTGACTAAGACCCTAAAAAAGAATGAGTGAAGTTGGTTATACCCTGATGAGCTCACTAACCAAGGCGGGCAAAGCGCTCCTAGAGCTGACTAAGACCCTAAAAAGAATAAGCAAACTTAGTTGTACCCTGATGAGCTGACTAACGAAGGTGGCTAAAGCTCTCCTAAAGCTGGTTATGACCTTAAAAAGAATGAGCTAACTTGGTCGTTCCCTGATGAGCTGACTAACTAAGGCAGGAAAGTGCTCCTAAAGCTGGCTATGACCCTAAAAGGAATAACCAAACTTGGTCATGCCCTGATGAGCTGGCTTACCAAGGTGGGTAAAGTGCTCTTAGAGCTAGCTAAGTCCTTGAAAAAAATGAGGAAACTTGGTCATGCCCTAATGAGCTGACTAACCATGGTGGGTAAAGCGCTCCTAGAGCTGGCTAAGACCCTAAAAAAGAATGAGCGATCTTAGTCGTACCCTGATGAGCTGATTAACCAAGGAGGGCAAAGTGCTCCTAGAGCTGGCGAAGACCCTAAAAAAGATTGAGCAAAGTTGGTCGTACCTTGATGAGCTGACTAACTAAGGCGGGCAAAGCGCTCTTAGAGCTGACTAAGATCCTAAAAGAGATTGAGCAAACTTGGTTGTACCCTGATGAGCTGACTAATAAAGGTGGTTAAAGCGCTCCTGAGTTAGCTATGACCCTAAAAAGAATGAGCAAACTTGGTCGTTCCCTAATGAGCTGACTAACTAAGGTAGGAAAGCGCTCCTAGAGCTGGCTGTGACCCTAAAAGGAATAACCAAACTTGGTCATGCCTTGATGAACTGGCTAAGCATGGTAGGCAAAGTGCTCTTAGAGATGGCTAAGACCCTAAAAAAAATGAGGAAACTTGGTCGTGCCCTAATGAGCTGACTAACCAAGGTAGGCAAAATGCTTCTAAAGCTGGCTAAAACCCTAAAAAAGAATGAGCAAATTTAGTCGTGCCCTGATGAGCTGACTAACCAAGGAGGGCAAAGCGCTCCTAAAGCTGGCTAAGACCCTAAAAAAGAATGAGGGAACTTGGTCGTGCCCTGATGAGCTAATTAACTAAGGTGGGCAAAGCATTCTTAAAGATGGCTATGACCCTAAAAGGAAAAAGCAAACTTACTCGTGCCCTGATGAGCTGACTAATGAAGGTAGGCAAAGTACTCCTAGAGCTGGCTAAGATGCAAAAAAAAAAAAAAAAGAGGAAACTTGGTCGTACCCTAATGAGCTGACTAACCAAGGTGGGCAAAGCGCTCCTAGAGCTAGCTAAGACCCTAAGAAGGATGAAACAATGCCTTAAAGGCTAGTTAGAACCCTAATAAGAAAGGGATCAGTGCTCTAGGAGTTGACTTAAACCTTAAGAGAAGAATGAGACAGTACCCTAAAGGCTGGTTAGAACCTTGAATGGAATAAGAGAGGGATCAGAGCTCTAAGAGTTGGCTTGAACCTTAAGACAAAGATGGGACACCGCCTTAAAGGCTAGTTAGAACCTTAAAAGTAATAAAGAAGGGTCAGCTCTAAGAACTAGCTAATAACCTAGAAAGACGGGGCAACGGCCTAAAGGTTAGCTAAAGCCCAAAAAAGAGATAAAAGAAGGGTCAGCTCTAAGAGCTAGCTAACACCTCAAAAAGATGGGACAACGCCCTAAAGGCTAGCTAGAGCCCTAAAAAGAATAAAAGAAGGGTCAGCTTTAAGAGCTAGCTAGCACCTTAAAAAATGGGACAACACCTTAAAGGCTAGTTAGAGCCCTAAAAAGAAATAAAGGAGGGGTTAGTGCTCTAAAAGCCAGCTAACACCGTAGAAAGATAGGACAATACCCTAAAGGCTAGCTGGAAACTTGAAAAGAATAAGAGAAGGATCATAGCTCTAAGAGCTAGCTTGAACCCTAAGAGAAAACCGATGAAGGATTGAAGAACTATTGTAAGGCAAGCAACCAGTTTCAAAAGATACTTTTGCTTGGAAAAGTATTTACAACGAGATTGTTCAAAAGCCATTTATCAGCATAGAAAAGAGTAGGGATAAGCCCCTTGATTGGAAGAAAGAGTTTGGAGGATGTTAAAAACCAAATTAGGGAAGAATGACTTAAATTAAAAAAATGATGACCTTGGAAAGGAAACAAATGACATAGATTAAAAACTTGGCTATTCGAGCCAACATGGATTTGGATAAAATATTTTATGATGAGCCTTTACTTTCTCTCTCTTCTTTTTTTATTTTTATTTTTACTTTTTATTTTTTAAGTTTTGTCGATAAGTATAAACTCTTATTAAGGAACAATCTTATAACCAACCTTATCTTTAGTAATCATGTGGAATTTCTTAATGCCCATGCCCCTAGGGCTTCTCTTAGGGCTTTTGTGATATTAAGTCATTCATTTCTTAAAGAGAAGGTAACTCATAATTAGTTTAGTCAAAGAGATCTTCCTTACTAACTATCGGATCTAGATTATACTATCGACTTTATTTCCAAAAGTTATAGTCCATTTTGAAAGTGATACTCCTTGACCAATTTGTTAGGTCTTTTTTGGTTTACCCTTATGAATTTAGGATTTCGGTCCAAGGATTTCAAAAAAGATTAATGAAAAGGCTTATTTTGATAGAAACACTTTTATCAATCCTGGGTATACAAATCAAGAAGCTTAGGGAAAAATTAGAAGTATGCTTACCCCTGTTTCAAAAACAATTTTTATTAAAGATAAATTATCTTTTAAGATTTGAAGAGCTTTTACATGCATAAGGGTGGTATAGGTAAGAGAGGCTTCAAAGTGTCAGTATAGATATGGAAATTTTGGTTTCCAGGCTTAGGAGTATAATTTAAGGCCTTGTGTTTTCAAAGGCTGTTTGGGTATCAACTCCTGGCCCTTTTGATTTGGTTTGGTTGCCCCTATTGGGATGTGAAACATTTCTTGAGGCCTTTTATCCTATACTTCCGAGCATAATTCTTTGGCTTTTTTTTCTTTTATCTTTTTTTTTTTTAATTGCTTCACCTCACTATCTCTTATTATTTTTCTCTTTCTTTTTAGCCTTAAGAGTGATTGTTTCCATTGATGATTCAAGGCCTTAATTCCATAGATTTCAAGTGTATAGGCTTAAGGTGGTCGAAAAAGGAAATTGGCTCTTCCTCATTTAAAAAAAAAATAATTTATCAGAAATAAAAGTTGTTTTTGAATTAATTTTATTTAAACAAGCATAAACAAATCTTACCCCTATCTTTTACTCAATGACCCTAACCTCCGAATTGCCCCATTGTAGGGTGGCTCTTGATAGGGTTTAAATTTAGAAATTCTCTAAATAGGTCTAATAGGGTGAACAATAGATGATTGTGTTTAGGATTTAGAAGTGCATGCCTAACTTCGCTTCAATCTACCTGTCACATTCAAAGTGAACCCCCTTTAAGGAATGAGTCCAAAACATCCTTACAATTATATCGCTTAACTCTTAAAGTGTTTCAAGTCGGTGTATAGGATATAGCTTGCCTCTTCTCATCCTAAACTTTTCAAAAAGTGGGTTACCAGTTCCTTAAGGAGAATTCCACTTTTTTATTTGCTTGGGATCAAGTTTTACCTTACAGTTTCTCAAATCATGCCCCAGTATTTGATTTTGTGTTCTTGTTCGATTCATGATTGAGCTTAGCTTTCTAAATAGATCAAGAGTTTTGGCTTAGCTTGGTTACTTTTAGGAGTTGAGGATTGTGCTTAGGTTGGCAGCCTTAATGGGCTATGGCTCATGTTTGGATTGGCTAGCTAGCCTAATGGCTTGTATTTAGGTAAGCTAGTGTTTAGGTTGAATGCTTAGCCAAGTGGCCTATATTTAGGTAGGTTACCTGAATGGGCCTAAGGTTGGTGTTGGCCAAGTAGCTTATGTTTGGATTAGACGGTGATAAAAGGCTAAGTCTGGTGTAGGTTAAAAGCTAAATGTTTGGGATAGTTGCTTGAGTGGGCCAAAGGACTCTTGCCTATTCAAGGGGCTCGTATTTGGGGTTGAATGGGCTAAGGGACTCATATTTGGCTTGAATGGGCCAAGGGGCTCATGCTTGGCTTGAATGGGTTAAGGGGCTCGTATTTGGCTTTCTTAATAGGTCAAGGGACCTTGTGTAGTTTAAAAACCAAGTATTTGGGTTGGTCACTTAAGTGGGCTAAAGGCTTGAGCCTGTAGTAGTTCCTTAGGCCCATAAGCATTTATAGCTGTTAGCAACTTTTATTTTCATTATTTTTTTTTTCAATTTTTTTTAGAGGGAGAAAGGTAAGGTTTATTTTCAAAAAATAATTTATAAATAAGGATGGTGGTTTTTTTTATATATATATATTTTTTAGTTTCTATTTATAAGTCTATGGATTTTGTTTATATTTTTCTAAATGAGATTGAATGGTGGTTAAATGGAAGACCATTTACAAAGACAGGAATTTTAAAAAATGATGAACGATGAACTAAAGAGAGCTTTATTATTTTTTAAAAAGGAATATGAGAATACAAAAAACAAAGGTAGAGAACCTAAACTTTATTCAGGAATTTTATTCTAGGCTCCTTAGACTTGAATTAGAAAGACCTTACATTAAGTCTCGTAAACGGGCCTTAAGGTCCTCTATCATCTCATAAATATTCCCAATGACCTATGTCAAAACACACCTTAAGGCTCGATTGTGAGCTTCAAAACAATTAAGCTTTTCTTTCAAATAGGCTATTTCATCTCCCAACACCTATTTACGGAACCTGGAGGCATCTAGTGGCGTATTACTTAGCTGATCATTCACTCATTTGTCTTCCATCCTAAGTCTATACATTTTCTAGACAAGGATCAGTCATTGATGCAATGATAGAAAAACAAAAACGTGAAGATATGAAAATGCTAGGGTCACTTGGGTTAGTATATTACTTCTTAAGTTACAACCCTACTGTAATGTTCAAAAACTTGTTTGCAAAAATTCTTGAATGATTAGTAGGGCTCCAATTTCTTAAGGGTAGTGTATTAACTCAAGTTTGGAATGAAGTATAAGCAATTAGGGTGGGTTCTAAAAGGTCCTTAAGCTCTATAACCTCACTTGTTTTTAGAAAACACTTTTATTGGTTACATAAGCTTAAGTGGGGTGGCCTAATAGGCCCCAAACGGTGGTTGCCCCATTTTGCCCGAAACTTACACAATGGCCCCCCTCCTATGGTCCTAAGACGGCCTGGGTCTGACCGTATCTACCTTGTATCTTTGATGCAATAAATGAAACCCCATGCCCTAGTGTATGCTATTTACAAAATAAATATGCTAATTAAAACAAATATATACACAAAGCAAACAATAAATATACAAATTAATATATAAAGAAATAAATAACTAAACAATGCAGGTAATTTGAAAAGTGATTTTAATTTCAAAAGGTTTTTAAATGGTTAGCCCTCTTGATAGTCCCCAGTGGAGTCGCCAAGTTGTCGAGCCTGGTTTTTCACCCTCTTGGTTCTTTTTATAAAATTAGGTCTTCTCTAAACCGATTAATACTAAACCCTACCCATTTAATATTGACCTTTAACTTGGGTTTAAAGAAGATCATTTTTTCCACCATGAAAAAATTTAGAGTTGCCACCTGACGGGAGTCGGGAAAAAGGGTTAAGTTACAACCAATTGGGTGGATTAGTTATAACTTAACTACCGGTCTATTGATTAAAAAACCAATTTGTAAAACGGCTTGTTTTAAAACCAAAGATTTAGGTCTAAGGGCTAATTTATCAAACCCTAAAAAGGTGTCACTTTTTAACTTTTCGAATTTAACTTCGCTTTTCAAATATATCCTTTTTAATTTCTAAAAACATCTAATTATGATACATGCGACTAAATTGATTAATTTACATAAATATCTAAAAATGGAAAAAATAAAAATTTCCATATTTTAAGTTGCCCTGTACTTGCGTACGGATACCTACGTACCGGCTATTCGGGATCAGACTTCCATAATTCATTTATAAAAAACTTTAATAGATGGTTTGATTTTAATTTTGGAAAAATTGTCAGGTTTGTGTTTTTACCCATTTTAAGTTGATTAGAGAAAAGATTATAAGGGGTCCTAAGTTGGATATTATTTTTGGAAATTCTAAATAATTCTAATTTGAAAATTGATCGATTTATTTTCATTTATTTTAGAAAACTCAATTTTTCTAAGTGTGAAAACAATTTTTGTTTACTAATCTATTTATTTATTTTTATTTTTATTATATTATCTTATTTATTTTGTACTTATTCTATCTATATCTATTAAAATAAATAAATAGACTACTTTCTTTCTTCTTCTTTTTTTCTTCTCTTTCTTTTTTTCTTTTTCGTTCTATTTTCTTTTTTCTTTTTCTCATTTATAACACTTACAAATAAAAAATTGAATAAATAAATAAAAAAAAAGAAAAGAAAAACTGAGTCGGCTCAGATTGGCTTCAGATCATCTCACTTCAGCTTGGATTGGCTTGGTCGGCTCACTTCAGCTTGGATTGGCTTGGTTGGCTCACTTCGGCTTGGAGTTGGCTTGGTCGGCTCGAGAAATCTGATGGTGGTGGTTTTCGTAAAAACACCATAGGGAATGCCATGCTAAAGAGAGGAAACTTCGATTTTTGTTTTTCTAAAGTATTTCGAAGTTTTTGTTATGTTTTGAAAATGAAGAGTAGACCCCTATTTATAGGTGTCATGGTCGTGTTAAAGATGGAAAAAATTAAATGCAATATGATTTCCTTCTAATTTTGGATTGGACAAACCTGAACAATATGCGGTGCCAAATACATAGCTACGCTTGTACAAATGTGCCGGAGTGTATCGGAATGTGCCTACCATACTTAGAAGTGAGTTGGCAAATGACGTGGCAACGACATAGCAATAAAGTGAGAAAAGAAAATAAAAGATACATTTTGCATCTTCCATGGATTGAACCTACGATCTTTAAGTCATATGTAATATCAAGTCCATATGCTTATTTAGCTGAGTTATTGGTTTTTCCTTATTCATATATGTAATTAATTGCATATATAGACCAAGTTAGCCTGAGCTAGATTTAAATCTAAGCTTAGACTCAACAGTTTTTTATTCAAAACTATTGAAATTATATTCTATTTAAACAACCTAAAAATTTATCATTTTCTAAATACCCTATTTTATTTTGTGACTTTTCAAATTTCGTTTTTTTTTTTGCATTTTTTCTAAATTTCTTATTTTTTGTACTTTTTCCTATTTTCCTATTTTATTATATTTTTCTACAATTCCTATTTTTTTTTTATAAATTTCTTCATTTTTTGGGGCTTTCTTTAATTTTCTATTTTTTTGAACTTTTTCTAATTTAGGACCCTATAACCTAATTTGAAAAATAAAAAGGGGGTGGGTTATGTGCAAAAATTAGGTGTCTACAACATTCATTATTTTGTCTTCCCTTAGGGACTCAGTCTTAGTTCTAACTTCTCTTCTATTCCTAAAAGCAACGTCATCCTCTTCATCACTTGTCCAAACTAGCTTAAGTGGCCACTATTCATAGCTCTTTACTATAGGTTCATCTTTTTGAACTTCTTCTACAACTACCTATAGTCAATTGTAGGCTTTGGACTTCTTATAATTGAGGGAGCTTCTTCTTCTTTTACAAATTAGGGGCCATCTTAAGTTTCGCTCAACTTTCCATGTCCTTCCAGACTAGTCAAGCATTTAGTCAATAGTATTAATTGAGTCTCTAATTTATTGAAGATGAATTCTTTCTTTTCAAACCTTTTAACCTACTTCTACTCTAACCCATTCAACAACTCTTCCATTCTTTCCTCTTTATCATAGCTTGGGGTTATTAGAGTTGTAGTTGGGTTTGTAGCATCTTATTGACTTATCAGCTCATCTTAGTAGTAGTAGCACTCTCCATTATAGTAATTTAGACTTGATTCCTTACTATTTCCTTGACAATCAATGCCCTCATGTAGTGCACTACAATTGGAACATACTATTGAATGAGAAACATAAGGACCATTTCTATAAGCATGCTCATTAATGCCCCTTTAGTAGTAGATAATAACATTATCCCATCATAATCTCCTAATCCATTAAAGAATACTCCTAATTGTTCCTGATTTAGGGATTCATGATGAGGACATCTACCTATTAAGTCCTTATATCTCATCCATGTCTTACCTAATGATGCACCATTATACTAAGCAAATGATTGCATTTTTCATCTTAGCTCATCAGTATAGTAATAAAGAAAAGACCTATCCATACTATCACCTATGCCATTTATCAGCTCAAAAACTCAATCCCAATACTTAGTATCCTAACACAAAATTCTTAGTACCTACTCCCTCTAATTCTGACCGATCCTCTAAACTCACTTATAAACAAAGCAATATATCCATTATCTAGCTCGATATCAAATCGACTAAGGACAATTCTGGAATAAGGACAATTAACCTCAACAAGAAAGTTTGAAGCTTCATCAATTTAACAACTCAATAATAACACAAAATTATAAGAACACAATTAATTCAAACTTTAATAATTAAACAACATAAATTAAGCAAGAATTACACTACACTATTCTACCAACGAAAACTAGCAATTAAAGCCTAATCTCAAAGTCATTGGTTTATCTAATATTAGCTAGACTTGCTTCTCCGTAACAACGATGTCACAAATTGACGAGATGATAAAAACACTAAATAAAAATTAATTGATTTGAAGACACTTTATAAATAAAAAATTTCAAAATAGTTTCAAACTCTTAACAGACTAATGTGCCAGATTGTCTATAGTAATAATATTGATCAGTATTCATTAGGTCATTTCCTTAAGGAGAAAGGCTATAGCTAAGTATTAGATGTGACTTGCTACTCTAATCTAAGCAAGGCAATTAAGTTTTGATATTTAGATAATTACAACTAACTAAGATATTTACACTAAACATGGGATTTCAACGCTTGAAATGAATATGATGATAAACCAATAATGTGAATCACTAAGTGGCAATCTGGTTGTGCTATTTTACTAATATAAATTGCAAATGAGTTGGTAATCGATTAATGATATAAACCCTAATCGAATTATACTATGTCAACTCCTAATCCTTATTAGCTAGCCATAGGAATTATTAGAATCAATATTTTAGCACACAATCCCAATCTATAAGCATTCTTAGTACATGAAACACTTCTACTTTAACTAAGAACTAACAACCCATGAGCAACACACTAAACCAAAAGATAATTGTCAATAGATTTATAATCTCATGAATTACAATAGGAATATCAAGTATAAATAACATCCAACAACATTATAAATGAATGAAATCAGTAGAGGTGAGCAAAACATCAAGACAAAGAGTGACTCTTAGCACCAATCCGAGCTTGAATGATGTTTCCTTGGCATACCCAAGTTGAAATCTCTAAAAAAATAACTAAATCTAACCTAAAGTTTTCCTAAAGTATGAAACCTTAAGCTAAGGTAAGAAAAAGGGTCAAAAAATGTAAAGTCCAACATCTGTTCTTGCAAGTTGTAATGTAATACCTTGGGTTTTCCAACTAATGCAATAACCTTAGGATGTAAGCCCCTAAATTTAGGGCATCGAACAATGTTATCTATTTTAGTTCAAACATTGCAATAAAGTTAGAAATGTTAAATGAAGTAACTTAGTAAAGTCAATTTCTCAAAATAAGCTATACAAAAGAATTGATTTGAGAAAAACATCAAATTAACAATAAAGCTAATAATTATTGAAAATGTGAATTTTGAATATTTCGATATAGTGAAACATTAGAGATAAGTTATTTAACCTATAAAAATAATAAATGAAGTGATTGTATATTATATACATGTATTTACATGTGATATGCATTATATGTATTAAATATATAAATATAATGATAATAAATTAATATAAAATAATGGAAAATTAATTAAAAAATAAATGGATGGGTCACCAAATGATGTAGTAGCATAGGGATAACTCGAAAACGTGAGTATCGGAAGATTAATAAGGAAGTGACACATGATACCTAGTCAACATGTAGGAAAATGAGGAAGTGACATGTGTCATTTTACTTTTTGACATGCAAAAATCCTAAACCCTATAAATAGGACCCTAAACTTTATTTGCAATATATTAGAAACCTGGAAACACAAGAAAATAATTTTATGAAATTAGAGAAAAATAAAATAAAAATAGAACAAGAAAATAAAGGCAAATTAAGTCTAGGGCAGTTCATACACCAAACCATAACCTAACTTAGAGCGGCTTAAGGTCTAACAAAGGTAGCATGGCTAGTCTTTTCGACAAGTTACGACGGTCGAAAGGTAGCTAGAAGTAACCGATTAAGGTGAACCAATCTTCCACTTGCAAATTGTTTAATTTTCTAAAAAATAAAATTACATTATTTAATTATGAAATTTGGTTTTTTAGGATTATTTTAGGTGTAGATTAAATAGTTAGTGAAAATATATGATCCTTAAGAAAATATCTTGTTTGGGTGAAAATTGAATTCATTTTTATAAATACTATATAATGTTGTTTCAAGCTTAATTTTTATAGAAAATACACATGATATATGTATTTAATTGTAGTTACAAGAATTTTAGAACATAAGCATGTTTACTATTTTTTATAATTATTTTGGATAAAACTACCAGTTTTGCCAAATTATTGAAATAATTAGTTTTTACCGAAATTAATGAATAAGCCCAACATGTTTTGACTTGTAGAGATTTATAAAGATATTTAGAATACTTAATTTTTATCTCACACATAAATTAATATATTTACCCATATTTTTCATAATTTCAAGCTAAAATCACTATATTCGTAAAAATAGATAATATCTAGTTTAGTGTAATGCATGGTCAATAATTAAACTACATATTTTTGTGACTTTATAGGATTTTTTGTGAACTTAATCGAGCTCATACACTATTTATTACTTATTTTCCTAATATAAGCTTATATATTGACCTAATATGTAAAATAGTAAATAATATTATTACGATGGTTGATAAGATAGTGTAAGATTAGTATTTAAGGTATAAAATAGATGCTGTAAAAGTTTGGAAAGTACAATTTTTAGGGTTTTTAGTTTAAGACAAAAGCTTATTTAAGTTAGTTACAAAGTTATGGTAATGTATGATTTAGTTGGTAGTGAGAAAAGATATTTTAAAGCTTGTAACCATATTGATTAATCTTGTTTCTTAATATTACTTGAAACAACGAGCGTTATGATAAAAAATTTATCGAAATCAGATAAGGAATAAGTAAGATACAGTCAAATAAAGCTAAAAAATGCTGAAATGAAAGCTTATAAGAGTTTAGGTTCGACCCGTAATTGATTTGAAGACTATGTTAAATTTTCTTAGGTGTAATAAATAAGGAAAGGCCATGTGGTGAATTTTAGGATTTTGCACTACTATTAAGGCTAAGTAAGTCGATCTAACCCGTGCTTGGAGTAGATATATTACTACTTATAACACTATGTGCTATTTGTTACTGTATTAAATAGATATGGCTATTTCTTGATCGAATTGACATGATACTATGGTAGATGCTGATGTAGTGATTTTGAATGATGGTAGCTGTATCTTGATTAAACTATTATGGGTATTCACCTAACTGAACCCTAAGTGAGATATTAGAATTCTGCTAAGGAGAGCTCGAAAACTAGAATCAGATAACTAAGTACAATGGCATGGCATGGCATAAAAAGGAACTTAGGGGCTAGAATTTTTAGAATGAGGCTTCCAAGTGATAAAAAAAAGTCATGGCTTTATGAAATCTATTTTTGGAAGCATATAGATTTTGATTACTCGAACATCTTGACTATTTTGATAGTCTAATTTGGTAAACTATAGTGTATAGTCTAATTTTGTAAAACAAAGTTAGGGTTCTTACTCCCAAGTAGCTTCTTGTTACCTTTTTGATTTAGTAGACTACAATGTGTAGTCTAATTCGGATGGGGGTCCTACTCCCAGGCTTCTCCTTATTGCTCTAAGATCTTAGACATTGTATTTAGATCCCTAGCTATGTCAACTATCTAAATGAGGATATTGGTAGGGTATAGGATACCAGTACCATTGTATGCAATGTGCATTAATATAGCATGCTACATTACTAGCAATAAATACTTGGTTAGGCTAATATATGTGTGGAGCTAAACTTGCTGATTATGATTGAAATGTTTCAATTGTGATATTGCCTATATTATATTATTTGTTATCTACTCTCACTCAGCTTTAGTAGTTAAGGGGATAAAATGTTTTATCCCTAAGTTAATAGCATTGTGAAGGGCCCAACACTAAGAGGGATGTATATTGAGAGGATAAGTCAGAGTCAACTACTTTTAGATGGAACCTGTACTAAGTTGGGAATCCTAGTATTTTGAAGATGACAAAAGAAAAGGATTTTTCATGTTTTGATGTAAATATTAAGTTATACATGTAAGTTGTAACCAAATGTCTAGCCGAACCTCGATGTAGCAAATAAAGTTTTTTTTTTAATTTTTTTTTATTTTTTTATGAATGAGCAGGTTAAGTTAAGTCTTTAATAGGTATTCTTATGTGATGGTACATCCTATGTTATGCTAGGACATGACATCCTTTAGGTGGTATCAGAGTATTACTTAGGGACCATAACCTTTAGGTACATGTAAGATTTGTGGGGTAGTTAGGTAATAAGGAATCATAATTTAGTAAAACAACTATTACAGTTATCCATAGAATTTTATGTGATGTTTATTTAGAAAGGTGATATGTGTGGAGTACGGAAGATCACCAAATAGCGAAGAATCTAAAGAGCAAAGAAAGGAATTACCACAATAACCTCGACTTAATCCTGAGCAACCACGAAATATAGGGGAATTAGCACAACAATTTTAGATTGCATTGGCAAGAGTTAGTGGAGATGGAGATAAGTTAGCTTAGGTACAGCGAATAGTGAAACTATTTGATAGAAAGAGCGCTGATCATTTAGTGGTAGAAGAGTGGATTGATTTGTTAGAGAAAGCCTTTGAAGTTAATGAGGCTGAGGAAAATAAGAAAGTTGGGATAGTTGCTATTATATTAGATGGAGATGTAAGTAATTGGTGGGAGGCAAAGAGATGAAATTTACTAGAACCTATTGGTTAGGTTGCATTTAGAGGTACTTTTCCAGAACACTATGTGTGAAGAATACTATAAGCTAAGATAGCGAAGCAGGACAATTGAAGAATATGAAAGGGATTTCAATAGGTTATTAAAGTTTGCTCCTAAAGCTGTATGGAATAATGAGGTTTCTAAAGTTGAGCGGTTTAAGGTTGTGCTTGATTTTTATTACTAGGTAGAGCTAAAGAGGAGTAGGGTAGAAAGATATACTAAAGTTGTTAATGAAAGTCATTTGATTGAATAATTTCATAATCTTTAATGGGTCGTAGATGAGATTGAGAATGAGAAAATGAAATTAGATGTTAGTCTTAATAGTAAAAGTAATATAGCTAATGGAAAGAAATCCATTGGATCAACATAAGGATGTACAAGGCCTCTATAAAAAATACAACCTTATTGGAAGTGTAATGGTGAGCATTAAGCTTGAGAATTCCTAAAATTGAGGGGAAAGTATTATAGGTGTGGTGAAATTGGGCATCTAGCTAAGCAATGTGAAAATTCTAACTCATGAAGTATATACTCTTACCAATGCCATCAATGAGGGCATACTATTCGACATTATGTAAGACAACAATAGGAGAGACTAGTTCAGTAGCAAAACTAAGCTAATAGATTAGGATTAGATAATAGGAATAAGTGACATAGAAGGGAAAAACCTAAGCTTAGGGAGCAAGGTAAGGTATATGCTTATGTTGTTTAGCGAGATGAAGTTTGAGATGACTAGGTTGTGATAGTTATGACCTCTAAACTTGATAAGTTTAAGTGTTTATATACTTGGTAGCAAATAGTAGATAAATGAGAAATGCTTGAAAGTAGTAATATAGTTATCATAAAATGTTTTAGGATTCGTATGTATAGGATATATTTATGCCTATACATATACTTTGTTTGATATTGGGATAATTCACTTATATATTTCAAAAGAATACATTAATGGAAATAAACTTTCTATAGAAACTTTAAATTTAATAGTTATAACCCTTACTGAAGAAAAACAAGTAGTGCAACATAAATTAAAGGATGGGGAATGTGAATCTAAATACTCATGAGAGGATTGTAGACTTGGTTGTATTAGATATAAAAGGATTAGATGTAATATTGGAGATAAGCATGGAGCAAATGTTGACTATGAGGAAAGGATAGTATCATTTAAGTGGCTTGATGAGAAGGGAATCATAGAAGATTTACAGAAACTTAACTGTTGAGAGAAGTGTTAAAAGAAAAGAACTTGTAGAAAAGGAGTCGAAAGCAAGCATTTGGGAGTAGATCTAAAGGATGGTATGCATGTTATAATGAGATAAGCTAAAGTTGTTATTGGAATGAATGGAATAGTAAGAAATTTTGAAGGTAGACGACTAGAAACAGGTTCTAGGAATAAATCAAAATTTCTATTGGAATTATAATCGAAGACTAATTCAAGGATTGATCTTATATTGAATGAGATTGTGATTCATGAGATTATAGATAATTATGAGATTAAGGAGTTAACCGATGATAAAGTATGTAAAGCTAATAAGGTATATAACTGCAACACTATGAGATGTATGCCTTTCATGTACCCTTAGTACATGTGATAAGCAAGAACAATAAAGCAAATGTACAACTTTCATGACCCTTTTATCAAGACTCATGTTTATTACGACTCTTATGTCTTTCATGACAAAATTTCCTATCTTTATGAGTCACGTCATGTCAATTGTCAGTTAGAAAAGTATCCAGTGTCTTCAAAGTCTTCTTCATCAATAGTAGAGTCAATTTATGTTGAATCTGATTGAGTTCACATGGTGTGAGTCATTCTTTATCACCTTGATGTGTAAGTTGATGGAAAATTCAAATTTACTAAACACTTTTTTGTTGATATATGAGTTAACTATAGAAAGAGCCTAAGATCTTAACTGTGACCATTAAGTGATGACAATGATATAAGAACTACAAACATAAAGAAATTGAATTTATTATATTCACCTTAAGTGGAAATTGAAACTTAGATAATGCATAGGTAATAGAGAAGAGGTGAAAAGACATGTTAGCTAGCTACAAGACTAATAAGGAAATAATGAAAAAGATAACTATGAGTTCTATATGACTAACCAATACAAGAGTCTAAACTAATTGAAGATATGAAATGAGGATTGAGTAGAGATACTAGTTTAGATGGTCATAAAGGAGTGGTATAGGAACATACCAATTTGATATGAGCAATGATAGGGGTAAATCATAGACAATAATATAATGGTTGTAGTATTTAAGATAAGAACCTAACGAAGCCATAATAATGGACTAATTACTATGGAAAGACAACTTGAACAAAAAGGAGGAGTAAAAGAAGATCAACTTTATAAAGCTTATATTGTAAAGGTTAGAAACACAAGATGAAGGAAGTAATGAGACAAGTAATCAAGATAGAAACATCACGAGTTGATAAATTTAAGGTTAAGATACAGGAGTCAATATTGAAGGATTTACCTTTAACAATTGTTAATGATTGTGATGTGAAAATCAGAGTTGGGCAATAGAAGTGCGATATTAGGTCACGAACATGAATGTCTTAGGTTGTGGAAGTTTTGAGGATGAAACTTTTTGTGAGGAAGGTAGAATGTAATACCTTAGGTTTTCTAGCTAATGCAATAACTTTAAGATCCAAGAACCCAAATTTAGGGCATTAAACAATGTTATCCACTTTAGTTTACACATCACAGCAAAGGTAGAAAAGTTAGATGAAGTAACTTAATAAAGTCAATTTATCAAAATAAGCTATATAAAATAATTAATTTGAGAAAAACGTCAAATTATAAATAAAGGTGATAATTATTGAAAACCTGAAATTTGAGTTTTTAAATATAGCAAGATATTAGAGATAAGTTATTTAATTTATAAAAATAATAAATGAAGTGAATTGTATATAATATAAATGCATTTACATGTGATATGCATTAAATGTATTAAATATATACATATAATAATAAATGATAAAAAAGGTAAATTAATATAAAATAATAAAAAATTAATTACAAAAAGAATAGATGAGTCACTCAATGATGTGATAACATGGGGATAACTTGAAAACATGAGTTATCACAAGATTAACAAAGAAGTAACATATGGTGCCTAATCAACATATAGGAAAATGGGGAAGTAACAAGTGTAAATTCACTTTTTGACATGTAGAAATCCTAAACACTATAAATAGGATCCCAAACCTCATTTGCAAAATTTTGAGAAACTTAGAGACACAAGAGCATAATTTTGGAAAATTACAAAAAATAAATAAATATAAGACAAAAAAATAAGGGCAAATTAGGTCTAGAGCAGTTCGAATACTAAACCATAACTAGACTTGGAGCAACTTTAGGGTCTAATGGAATGTGGTGATATTAATATGTATTTTTTGATAATTATTATGTGAGATTATATTGGTGGGCCCAATATCTAAGACTGATCTGATGACCTAATCTAGAGATAATCTCTATTGACTCACTATAAAAATCAAGCAAAAGCCTTAGGTAAGGGAACCCTCTTTCATTCTCTTATTTTTCCCTAACTACTTCACATTTCTCTCCACATGACAAGAGGGGTAACTTAAGCATCGGAGTGGTTACGCTAGAGTGCTCTTTAGTGCCCCCTATAGCCGTTTTCTTATGTTGCAGGTATTTGTACATTGAGGCAAAAGTCAACGATCAACAATTGGCGCCATTTGTGGAAACGATATATTAAAAAAAGGCATAACCGACTGTAATGATTAGAGAGTGAAATCCTAAGACCATAGAATTGGGTTGCATTTTTTATTTATTTATGTTTTGATTCTTCTATGTCCCCTAATGGACTACGGTTTCAAATGCTTTTCACTTAATATTCGAATTGTTTGCATATATATTTTACAAGAGAGACCATTATTTCTACTCCTCTTTGCAAGATCCATGATAACAGATGTATGGAGGCATGATGCTTTTCCTTTTGCATATGATGGTTTTCCTCATGCAGACAATAGTTTTCTTCATGCACACAAGGGTTTCCTTTTTGTGCATGGTGGTTTTCTTCATGCACCGGATAGTTTTTTCCTTGTAAAATTCTAACTACCACAATTATGGTTGGTTCATCACCGTCAATCTCGAGAATGGTCACCAAAACTTCATGAACCACTTAGTTCTTAATTATAACCCTCATGCTTTGTACGAGGGCGATGTCTCCGTCAAAATGATGAGCATCCATTTTGGATTATGAAATAAATAAAATGATCTGCTCAAGCATGATTCAAGGAGGAGATTGAAATTTCAAGCATATATCCTCATCTTCTTATTATTTATTTAAAAGAAAAAGAAGAAAGTTTCATCGGATTTGTTTTATTCTCAAGAGCTAACCCAATTTCAATCATTGTAAGAATTGCGCAATAGTCCATGGTCGAGTGTCGAATGCCATGAAACTTATGCCAAGTGGTCAAGTATCTAAGGGTGCCTCTATGGCCAAGTACCAAGAACAACTTATTCAAGCTACTTCTTAACTAGATTGGATTTCAATTTATAATGGACTTCAATTGTGCTAAGCATTGGATGTTCTACTCTCTATAATCGAACTATTCATGGCCAAGTACTACAACGCATATCGAGTATTGCTAATGGCAGAGCTGACGTCTAAGCTATTTATGACTGAGCTGCTTACTTTATCAAATCCCAAGTTCCGATGCCGACCATGGCTGCTAGTTTGCAAAAGCCAAGTATAATCGAGCTCAAGTATATGAAACCTAAGCTCGTCATCAAATTAAGCTGTACAAAAGGAGCTTGTGTTCAATTAGCAAATCTATCGTCTAAGCTATTTAGCTCCTAATTTCTAACGTATTCACCATGGCCGAGTAACATTAGCTAAGCGCCAAGTTGCATTACTCTAATATATGCCGAGTAAGTGCTGCCAACCATGCTGAGACACCTAGCTTTTCGATTCAGATCAAGTCACTGAGGGGCTACTCAAGAAACTAATGCTAAGCTTCTCCATTGGCTTGCAATGTTGCCGAGACATCGAGTATGTCAAAGCCGTGATCTCTAGTGCTGAACAGCATTTAAAGTTAACAGAGTTTGAATAAACCAACTTCCTTATCGACTCCTTTTGAGCCAAAAAACAAGACTACCAAGTTATTGATGTTGAGCGTTACTCTTAGCTACTGTCCATATACTTCAAAAAACCCATAAAGCCGAGTAACTTAGCATGTAGAGATATTTATTCAGCCGTAGCAAATGTTATTGTAGAGCTATTCATCACATATATGGAGAGTAGTCAAGGAACTAAGTTATGCCAAATGACGACGCCAATTCAATCTAAGTTTATTCCATGAAATAATCAAGTTAGTTCATGATGCATGAGTCGTGGTACGCATGAATCTGTGCTCTTAGAGTGATTTACGTGCCGAACAACTCCTGGCATGCGTACCGACTAGTAGGCTTTTGATTGTTAAGCAATCTGTAATCTCAATTGAGTAACAATGGCTAAGAGGCCAAAAGACATAGGAGGTCGAGAAGCATCTTGTCAAACTATTTCTATCGGCTTTTAGTAGTGGCCAAGAAGCCGTGTTCTTCGAGTCATTCCAAGTTGTCAAGCTATAAGTCACCGAGTAGTTCATTGCCTCCATAGATTAAACACTATAACAAATGAGGTTACAAATTGAGATTGTCTCTAAGCCACCTTCACATGTAAGTACCCAATTCACCTAGCTAGTAAGGAACATATCCACTCGCATATTGGTTTTCATCAATGAAAGATGAGTAAAAATTCTCTATCATTACTTTCAACTCATTCAATAATTTATTTTGACTTATGTGCTTTATGTTGTTGTTCATAGTGATCAATTGTTCATATTCACATTCGACTCATGAACAATGTATTATCTATCCACATGACGTTCCAACATGAATACAAAGGCAAATTGGGACCAAACAAATGCTCTCTATTTTAAGCCTGTGCAGACATAATCTACTAATAGGATACTCCTTGAAGTTCTAAGCCCCATACTAAATGGATAATGTGTTAGTATAAATTTAACTACCCTATCTAATTGATAGACAGTGAGCTTCTTGAAAAATTCAAGCCATTTAGCTATGATGAGTAAAGTATTATAAGTCTTACAACTAATATGGACAACAAGTAAGTAAGCTACAGTCCTATACTCTAGCCCAGATAACTTGCATGCTCCTTTGCCTCTTTAGGCTCTTCGACCCTTTTAGGCCCTCAACTCTTCAGGTGCTTCAACCCCTTTAGGTCATTGCCTCTTTAGGTGCTTCGGTACCTTTAAGCCATTGCCTCTTCAAGCACTTAAGCCACTTCAAGCCTTCACTTTTTAAGGCATATCGATATTTATAAGTGCTTTGCTTACTCCTACTTTTCCCCTCTTTAGGCTGTAATTCCAAATCTCTCTAAAAATCCTGCAAAATCAACCTCCCTAAATACTCTCTTTTCTAACTTTGTCACCAAAGAGAGTAGAGGACAAATGTTGATAGGCATTTTTGGATAATTATTATGTGGGTTTATATAGGTAGGCCTAATATCTAAACCTGGTCCAATTATCCAGTCTAGGGACAATCTCCATTGACTTAATATAAATATTAGGCAAGACCTTCAAGTAAGGAGACCCTCTTCCATTTTCTTATTTTTCCTTAACTACTTAACTTTTCTCTCTACATCACAAGAAGGCTAACTTAAGCATCAGAGCGACCATGCCTAAGCATCAGAGCGACCATGCCAGAGCATCCTTTGGTGCCCTTCATAGTTGTTTTCTTGTGTTGCAAGTGTTCACACACCAAGGAAAAAATCAACCATGAACAAGTGCAATTGGTCTTTCCGATAAGATGCAGTGGTTGGAGGCAAATGGTTCAAATAAACCAATTTTCCACCCATAATTTGTCCAATTTTCTAAAAATATCAAATTACGTTAATTAATTATGAAATTTAGTGTTTTGAGGTTATAATAGGTGTAGATTAATGTGGTAATTTTATGTTAATTGAATAGTTAGTGAAAATATGGGCTTCTTAAGAAAATGCCCTATTTAGGTGAAAATTGAATTAAGTTTATAAATATTAGATGATGTTGTTCTAAGTGTAATTTTTATATATAATACACCTAATATATGGATTTAATTTCAGCCACAAAACTTTAGGAAAATAAGCATGTTTACTATTTTTTATAATTATTTTGGATAAAATTGCCAATTTTACCGAATTGTTGAAAGAATTAGTTTTTGACTAAATTAATAAATAAGCCCTACATGTTTTGACTTCTAGAGGTTTATAAAGATATTTGAAACACTTAATTTTTATCTCACACATAAATTTGTATATTTACCTTAATTTTACTTAATTTCAAGCTAAAACTACTATTTTCATAAAAATAGATAATAGCTAGTGTAGTATAATTCATGGCTAATAATTAAAGTACATATTCTTACGAGTCTATAGGATTTTTTGTGGACTTAATCGAGCTCATGCACTATTTATTACATGTTTTCCTAGCATAAACTTATATATTAACCTAATATGTAAAATAGTATATAATACTGTTATGATAATTGATAAGATAGTGCAAGCTTAGTATTTTAAGTATAAAATAGATGTTCAATTTTTGGAAAGTATAACTTGTAGGGTTTTTAGAGTGAGACTAAAGCATATTTGGGTTAATTACAAAGTTATGGTAAAGTATGATCGAGTCGATAGTGAGAAAGGGTATTTTCAAGCTTGTAACCATATTTATGAATCTTGTTTCTTAAGATGTATTAATAGTACTCAAAAGAATGAGCGTGGCAATATAAAGTTTACCAAAATCAAATAAGGAATGAGTAAGATATGGTCAAATAAAGCTTAAAAACATGATAATAAAAGCTTATAAGATTTTAGGTTTAACCCGTAATTGATTTGAAGATTGTGTTTTATTTTCATAAATGTGATAAATAAAGAAGGACTATGTGGCGAAGTTTAGGATTTCACATTACTCTTAAGGCCAAGTAAGTGGATCTAACCTATGCTTGAAGTAGATATATTGCTACCATAACACTATATGCTATTTGATGCTGTATTGAATGGATATGGCTATATCTTGATTAAATTGACATGATACTATGGTGGATGCTGATGTGGTGATTTTGAATAACGTTAACTATATCTTGGTTAAACTTTTATACTACTATATTAGGTGTTGGCGTAGTGTTTACGAATGATTATACTAACTAAGGAAGTTAAGTTATTACTAACCCAATATTATAGGTGTTTAGTTAAGTGAACCTTAAGTGAGATACTAGAATTCTACTAGGCTAAACAAAAGTTAAAGTCTATTTGTGTGGAATGATATACTTGAGTCGCTATTTTATATCATGGCATGGCATAGCATGAAAAGGAACCTATAAGTCAGAATTCAGAAAGAGGCTTCCTAGTGATCAAGAAAAATCATGGCTTTATGAACTCAATTTTTGGAATCATATAGATTCTCATTGCCCTAACATTTTGACTATTTTGATGGTCTAATTTGGTAAACTACAGTATGTAGTCTAATTTTGTAAAACAAAGTTAGGCTCCTATTCCTAAGCAGCTCCTTGTTGCCTTTTTAATTTGGTAGACTATAACTTATAGTCCAATTTGGTTGGGGATTCTACTCCCAAGCAACTCCTTGTTGCCTCAGGTTCCTGGATGTTGTATCTAGATGCCTAACTATGTCAACTAACCGGATGAAGATATTGGAAGGGCATATGATATCTATATTGATGCATGCTATATGCTTGAGCATAGCATGTTTTGCTAGCAATAAATATCTGGTTAAGCTAATGTATGTGTAGAGCTAAACCTACTATTTATGATTGAAATGTTTCAATTGTGATATTGCCTATATTGTATTGTTTGTCATCTACTCCCAGTCAACTTTAGTAGCTAAGGGGATAAAATGTTTTATCCTTAGGTTAACAACATTGTAAAGGGCCCAACACTAAGGGGGATGTATATTGAGAGCATAAGTCGGAGTTAGTAACTTTTCCTATACTAAGTTGGGAATCCTACTATTTTGAAAAAGACAAAAGAAAAGAATTATTCATGTTTTGATATAAAGATTAGGTTGTACATATAAGTTGTAACCAAATGTCCAATTGAACTTCGATGTAGTAACCCCATTATCATATAAATAAAGTTTTCATTTGACGAATTAGCTAGTTGAGTTAAGTTTTTAATAGGTATTCTTTTATGATGGTACATCCTATGCTATACTAAGATGTGATATGAAAATTGCAACTTTTTATAGCAGTGGCCTACCGATCAATCAGTAGGTGTAAAATCCTCATCCATTGCTTTCCAATCTTACGAAAGCTAAGGTTTGCATTACCAATCTATCAATAGAAGGAACATCGATCAATTAGTAGGAGAAAATCCTTTTAGACCATTCTATGCTTGCTCCTGACATCTCGTCGTGATCCATTAGTGGTTAGGCTGATATATTCTTAATACTCCAGAACATATTGTTTGATCAGTAATATGGCTACTGATTGATCGATAGGCCAAGTTCTTGCATTCCTTAGCCTCTTGATCTAATGATGGAGGTACTAAGACCATGGTAGCCCTATACATCTATACATATGATATAAAAATGATTAAATTCTTTATAAATTAATCATCTTTCATGCATTTTTTATAATTTTGTACATGTTGATCTATTTTGTGCATAAACTCCATTTTCATGAAAATAGTTTTCCTAATCAAAATCTTAAGCACAAGAACAATGGTATTGAAGCTTCTAGCAATTTGGTCCATTCCCTTAAACTAGTAAGGGAGTAGGTTGGAGTACAATGTGCACTTAAGAAAGCGAATAAAGGAAAGCAACTATAGCAAGTATACTATGCTAATCTTTCGCACATAAGTGGTCCTACTTCAACTAGTTGGAAATTTATCAATAAAAGGAGTCAATTTATCTTAGAAATCCTAGAAGTGATACCTCGATATATCAAGCTTTCATAATTTGAAACTTATGATGGGATAAAAGACCTTAAGGGTTACCATGAATACTACTACACTCTCAGCAAGTTACAAGGCTTAAGTAACATGGTGGCTTGTTAAGTGTTGCCCTCAACATTACGGAACTTTACAAGTAGATGGTTTTAGCACTTAAAGTTGAACATTACAACATGTTTCGAGGACTTGGTAGAAGTGTTTTTATAGCACTTCCATCTGAGCAAACTTCCTGTTAAGGATTCTTTTATCCTAAACACTATTAAGAAAATATCTAATGAATCGATTAGGGAATTCCTTCCTCGGTTTAGGCTTGATATGGAATTGGACATGAACATTGCCGTAGATGTAGTGATCAATGGAGTGAAGCCCTACGTAAACTTCTTTAAGTCTCTAAATAAAATAAATAAATAAAAATTTGCGAAGTTTAAGGCTCAAGCTACTTCCTACATCTGATAAGAAGATAATACCAAAGCTTAGCATAAGGCTTACTAAAATAGAACTGACTGAAAGACTGATAAGAACGAAAAGAGTGTGGAGGACAAACTTGTTGGTTAAGATGATCAATACTCAAAAAGGGGTAATAGTGAAATGGAAAAGGTTGCAAATTCCAACCTATTCTATTCATAACCCTCTTAATCAACTAATATTAGACATATTAATGGAAGTATGAAACCAAACGCTATTACAATGGCCTAAACGCATGAGGGAAATTCCATCACGCAACTATTCAAATAAGTATTGTAACTTTCATTGTGATAGAGGACACAATATGGGCAAATGCATATAAGTTAAGAATGCTACCGAGGATGCAATTCAAAGAGGTTATTTGAGAAAGTTTCTAGCTCGTGATGCTGAGAACATCGAGCGACTAACATAGAGAATGTTAAAATATTTACATGTGTATTTATCTTGATCAGATATTGTTATATGTCTTTATAAGTTTCTCAAGTATATCAATCAAGTCTTCTAAGATCTATTAGAAGGTTAGTTAGAGGACTAATTAGAAGGTCAGTTAGAGGACTAATTAGAACGTATGAGAATTAGGAAACAAGGAATACATTTAAGATCCTAAGAAGACCCAGCTTCGCTTTCTAAATATATTTAGGAAATATGTTAAGTACAATCCATTAAGTAAGGATCAAAATCTGTGGGATGAATTCAAATTATTCTTATTATAAGATCTATCTAAGAACGGAAAGTTTTTTATATTAAAGAAGTTTCTAATCAAGCCATCCATATCTAAAGAAACTCTGATATATTGACAGTTAATTTTTCATTTAAAGTACATAGAGTTAGGAAAGGAAATACACCATCCTCATAGCATGTACAAAGGGGTCTCATTTATATGGAAGGGCAAAGAGGAAGATATTCTCAAAAAGCTATTTTGTTAATGCAAAAGGTTTGGAATAAATTCTCTAAAGAATTACCTTAAAATAAGTCTCTAGTTGTTATAAATTCAAGTATATAAAGGAGACAAGGACTTCACAAAAAAGAGAGTTGATATAACAAAGAAAGGAAAAATAAATAAATAAACAATACAATTTCTACAAGCTGTAATTTATTTTTGAGAATAGAAGATTCATCAAAAGCTTACATATTTATCTTCTTTCTAGTTCTTATTAGTTGAGAAACCATTTCTTTTATTTTCCTCATTATCTTCATATTCCTTATATAAGTTTTTTGTTTTAGAGAGTTTTTCTCTATAGCTCTAAGTGTTTAGCCTAGGAGTAAGGCCAAGTGAGTCAGAGCAAAGAGTATTGATAGTAACCTCTCTAACTGTTTGGATATTGTAGATAGTAGAATGACTTCGAGAAGTAAACTAAGTCCTTAGTAGTAAGGCAAGAAGACTATAGTAAGCACAAGGCTCAAGGAATATAATTCGTTTGCCTACTCTTATAACTCCAATCTCATTATTTCCATACATCTCTCTTATATTCACTTGTATATTTATCTTCTAACTGATGGCTTAAGTAATCAAAGGGATAAATTTTTCTTTAGTGATATATCTATTTAAAATTTTGAAACATTTAACCAATACAACCCCAATCCCTACCCTTCTCCCCCTCTTGGTTACTTAAATGAGACCTACATTTAGTGTCAAAGCCTAGCTCTAATATCAATTAAAGTTCAAAGGTTATGAATGAAGGTAGTGGAAGTAATAATTCTACTATATAACCTGGAAAAATTCCATTTTTTTATGGCACTAATTTTTGTTATTGGAAGTTCAGGATGTAAACATATGATAAAGTGTATGATTATTAAGCATGGTGAATTATTGAAAATGGGGATGCAAGACTTCCTAAGAGCATCACATCTAAAGGCAATATTGCAAAATCAGAACTAAATTCCAAAGCCAAAAATTTAATTTTATCTACAATAGCGCAATTTGAATTTGATTTGATTTCATCTTGCAAATCAACAAAGGAGATATAAGATACGTTAGCACAAACATGTAAAGGCGAGGATACCATTAAAGATATAAGGATAAATTCTCTGATGCAATAATATAAAACATTTCACATACTACCTGAGGAGGAAATAAAAGAATCTTTCAATAGATTCAATACCATCATGAATGAACTATCATCTCTTGGAAAGAAAATTAAAGTTATTGATCTTGTATGAAAGATGTTAAGGGTACTTCCTAAAGCATGGAATGCAAAGAAAACTACTATCAAAGAAGCACGTGATATGAAATGGTTAACACTTAGCTAGTTAAGAAGCAAATTGATGGCATATGAGGTAGATTTCCATAGAATAGAAGTTGTATTAGAAGAAATGAAGAAAAAAGGGGATAGAATTTAAGGCTTAGAAGATTGATACTAATTTAGAATCAAAAAGCAAAAGTGACGGCAAAGAGCTATTTTGATATAATTTAGTTGAATTTGTTATTAATTTGAGTTATTTTTATTTTAGAACTCAATTGAAGTAATGGGATGAAAAGATGAGAATTTAGGTTATTTTTTGGAGGAATTTCATCTATTTTGAGGATAATCCAAAGGTAGCAATTATTGGAGAGAATTTGTTCAAGAAATAAGCAAGGAAGGCAACCACAGTTGCACTTTACACTTATGTTCCTTGGCTATGAAGCTTAGGTCTTTCATTTCAAATTTTAAGTTTAAATATTTTTTATAAGAACATGGCTACGATCACCTACTACGGCCATGTTCCCCAGCCATAATCTTCTGATAATTAATTTCAAGATAATTTTCGAAGAATTATTGCAGGGTGTTATTCTTACATAACCATGTGTTTACACACGTATACCTTCAATTTGCTATGATTCACTTGCCAATTGGAGATTATTATGTCTAAATCCTATAAATAGAAGATAGATATTTATATCAAAAGGAGAGAGAAAAGAGACAACAGGGATTAGAAACTTTCTGTTTAGGGTTTAGTTTTATTTTTATCATGCAAGTTATCATCTTTATATGATTATTGCTTAGAAGCATTAACACCTAGACTTATGAATCGTTGAGATAATGTAGTGTACAATAATTTTTTTATTTTAATGCAATTCTCTTGTTCTTATTAATTCAATTGCTTATTTCATTTTGGATTCAGTTGTTATTTATAGAGTCCCAATTTAATTATTGAATTTTATGTATCAAAGTCACAAGGCCAATAATTGAATAGATCTATTAAAGAGATTTTGATATGCTACGCCAAGGGCTAGCAATGGCGATAGTATCAAGGCGAGTCCAAGTTTTTAGGAAGCTTCAAAATGAAGATGGAAAGAGAAATGCATGAACAAGAATGAATGTAAAATAAGCAAAACCTACAATCAACTCTAAGCATATGACATGCCAAGGAACTATCGAAGACTCATGGCTTAACTTAATATGATGCATGAGCTAGTCCAATGAGGGTATTCGCTACCTAGCCTTACTTATGGATTAGAATAAGAGTAAAAGAGGGAAGTAAGTACCCTTAGCTCATAAAAGGGGAAGTATATTCAATATCTAATGTATGATGTTGTGATTACCTTTACAATAGGAATTTGTACCTAAAACATTAGGGCAACACTTATAAACTGAAATGACTAAAAAGGGTAAAGTCTTAAAAGAGTTATGTACAAAGAATGGAAAAAGGCATAAAGAGAAAATCAAGAAAAACATCAGTCTTACATAAAAGATTCTATTATATGATTGCTCGAATAAGTGGCTCTTTATAGATGGGTGATTTTCTAGTAGAAGAAGACAAATTGTGCGACTGGGTTAGTGACTACCAAGCTGATGTGTCGAGTAGACTTAGTGGTCCTTCTAAGAAGTCATGGTGGTGGATATGTGTTAGGGTCTTCGATAGCAATACGACCGAGCTAAAGGTCTGTATGGTCATGGCCGAGTAGATGTGTGGAGGGGTCAAGTTGTTAAAGCATTTAATATTCAAATCGATTGTATAGTTGGTTAGGTGGATTAAGTTGTTGTTTAAGTGCATCCTTGGTCAATAACTAGAGACTATTAATAGGCACAAAGGATTTAGCTCAAATAAAGCATCAAGTCGGTAGACTATAGCAACTTGGACTCATTAGTTGTAGGGTGAAAAGAGAGAATTGACTTTACCACGCTTTTCAGTCCTTAGGCTCGAGCTTAGGTCAAAGGTCTAATGGTCTAATTCCTATCATCTTAGCCTAGCTGATTGGGGTATAAGATCAAATCCAACTAATCCTCATCTAAGCTTTCCTCAAATTGATAGGGACTAAGGTCAACAACATTAAATACGTTAAACACTTTGAAGTCCTTTAGTAGCTCTAATTAGTAACCATTGTCACTAATTTTTCAAAGGATCTTGAAGGGTCCATCAGCTTTAGTAGATAGATTGCTCTTCCTCTTGTTTAGAAATCTTTCCTTACTTAAGTGTTGCCATACTTGGTCACCGAGCTGGAACTGCTCAGTCTTCCTTCCTTTGCCTTTCCCCTTTTGTTTTTTGGCAGCTTGATAAATGTGTTAGGCGACTAGATTTGTTAAAGGGACTAAATTTTAGTGCTTGCTTCTAGATCTTCTTAATCAATAGGTAGCATAGAGGTGTAATCAAGGGATAATTTGGGGTTAAAACCGTAAACGAACTCAAATGAGGTGTGCCTAGTAGTGGCATAGACTATCCTGTTGTAAGAAAATTCAACTACAAGTGAATAGATGTCTCAATCAACTAAGTTCTTTTTCGTCATAGCTCGGAGTAGTAATCCTAGGGTACCATTAACTACCTCTATCTAGCCATTGGTTTAGGATGGCAAGTGGTGCTAAATATTAGTTTGGTTCCCATTTAATGCCAAAGAGTTCTCCAAAATGGTCCTAAGAATTTTAGGTCTCTATCTGACACCACATTCCTCAATACTCCATGCAAGCGAACTATTTCCTTCAGAAATAAAGAAGAAATAGTCGAAGCACCCTTAGTTTTGGTGCAAGGAACAAAATGTGTCATTTTGTTGAACCTATCCATGACAACCATCATAGAGTCTTTGCCTTGGTCAGTTAGGGGTAATCCACTCAAGTCAACCCATGGTTTTGTTAGAACAAGATGACGTATTACCTTCTCTTCTTTTACTTAGATTTTTGCATTCTTGCAAATGGTGCATCCTTCAATCATTCGATGTACGTCATGCTTCATTTTAGGCTAGAAGAACCTGTCATTCAATACTTCATAACTCTTTTGTTCTCTAAAGTACCTAGAGAGTCCTCTATTGTACCTAGAGAGTCCTCTATTGTGGGCTTTTCTCACTAGTGGCTCTCTAATTAAACAGGTTAGCACACATAATTTGCCATCTCGGAATAGATAACCATCCTTAATATGATACTCATTGTAAGCCTTGTAATAATAGGATTGGATTTAGTACCTAAAGTTTAAGGCGATTGGTTAAAGGATTTGATGAAGCCTAAATTATTATAATAATGGTAGAAATATTAGTAAAAGCTACTCCATGGGTTTGAATTTAGGAAAATAAGTAATAAAATTATAGAATATTATAATATCAAATTATAAGTATATTACCTGTTATTTATAAAAAATGCATGAAATGAGTTTCGATAACTAACAAGTCGCTAAAGATAAATTATATGCATACTAAATATCATAAAGTAACATAAATAATATTTAGGAATATTTACTTGTACTCCATATGTATTTATGTGTAAGTCAAAATACGCGAAATTATCTAAAATGCTAGGAAATACCAAGTAATTAAAGAAAATTATAAAAAGAAACAAGGAAAAATAAAAAAGTGGGCAATAGTCTAAATCAAGGTCATGGTATGCTAGGATTAAGAAGGAAAATTACACCAATTAAAAAAAACCAATTAGAAAGTCAAAATTGGAAGGAGATAAGGCAAATGTCAACTCAATTTAATGCAAAAAAAATCTTATAAAGCTCTATAATACCTAAAATTTACCAGAAGCTCATTTGGTTAGTTTGTAGTATGAGAACAATATAGAGAACCGAAAAAGAGTAAGTTAGGGTTTTTTCTAAAAAATTACAAAAAATTTGTGTAATTATGATATTTAGACCAAACCCATAACTCACAACCAATTGGAACTGAACTGTTGCCATCAAAGCACCTTCCCACCACCATTTGCACCGATTGACACCCTTCGAACCTCCACTGATGGCTGGTAGCTCAACAACCAAGTGAGTCCGATTTTAGCCTAACTTTGTGAAATATATTAAAATCATCAATTTTATCCAAAAAATTATGAATTTCAGTATTTTGATGTTTTATTATATGTAGATTTAGGGAAAAATATTGATTTGATATAATTATATATAGAAATATATGGTGCTTACAAAACCATATAAAACCAAACATATTTTAATTTAGAAATAAATAACCTTAGGAGTATTGTTTTAAGCTTAAAATTTTTGTCTAAACTACTTAGGGGATATTGAACAATGTTATGAAGCTTTTTTCAAAATTTTATGTAATTTTTAGGCCTTTAAAATATACATATAATTAGTAATTTTGGGGTGAATTAATGGTTAATTGAATAATTATTGATTTAGTGTAAAATTAGGTATTTTAAGATGTTCATATTTGATGTGGTGTAATAATTGTTGTATTTAGGGTGTTAGATGTGATTATAAGGAGTATTATGTAGTAAATATATGTAATTTTAAGAGTTTGTAGAATTGGAATTACAATAAGTATAAAATAATAGGTTTAAATGAATAATTTGTTAGTAATATTAATATATAATAAATCTGGTAGGAAACATAACTTTGAGTAATTGTATGAAAAATGTAAAATTTTTTCACATCGAGAGTAAATTTAGTACATAAATGAAGATTAGAATGTACCAAGTAAACTAGAATACTGATTAAAGACCAAAAGTGATTCTTATGATACTCAAGCTCAATGTGATTAATTTCACATTAAGGTTCGGAACATATTTTTAGGATTTACATACAGTACTTGTAGTTGGAACTAATCTAGAACCTAAATCAAAACTAGATTTGGAAACCAATTCCAAAACTAACTTAGAATGGATCGATAATAAATAATATGTATATACGAAAAATTAAGTTAAATCATCACCTAGAGAATATATATATCATCAAGAAATAAATACTAAAAATGTATTTATATTATAAGATACACAAAGATAAGTCGACCTACGATAAGTTGAGTGTGCAAACCAAGGATTCTAAGTAAGTTAGGTTTGATACTTCATTGTATTTTAGAGTACTATTTTAAAGTACTTGGAGACTTAGAATTGTATATGATTGTATTTGTAAGTAGTTATAAATGCATGTGTTTGCATATCTAATTCTATGCTGAAATCTATGTTATTTTTGGTGATTGATGTGAATTGATGTGTAAGTTGCTCAACTACTATAGTATGTGTAATTTCCTTGGATTATAAGACAATATGGATGTATTATATATATATAGATATATATATATATATATATATATATGACTTAAGGTTCTAGCTTTTTATGTAAATGTTAGCTTAAATTTTAATTGGGCTATTTACTTCAAAGCGAGGAGTCATAGACGCCTTATGTAAATTATATCTATTATAGGGATTGTGAGGTCAGTTGTTATCATAAGTTAGTTTATACAGCGGGACTATTATGACTCTATGACTTCAGGGTAAAACACTCATTTACTCCTCTTCCTTCTCTACAGTGCTTATATATAAGGCCAAAATGAGAATGATTTCGGTACTACTTTTTAATGTTTGCAAACCTTAACATCCTAGTCTATAGCTTAATGAGAAAAACATATCTCCTTGATAAAGCATCAACAACTACATTGTTCTTGCCTTGCTTATATTTGATGACAAAACTAAATCCCTCTAGAAATTCAATCCATCGAGCTTAGTGTTTGGAGAGCTTTGATTGGCTTCACAAATATCTCATAAACCCATGATCTGTATATATGGCAAATTCTTTTAACAGAAGGTAATGTTGCCATACGTAAAGAGTCAAATTAGGCCTACAAGTTCTTTGTCAATTCTTTCAATAAAAGGTAATGTTGCCATACACAAAGAGTTAAATTAGGCCTAAAGTTCTTTTTTATTAATAGAATAGTTTAATTGGTCCTTAAGCTTCTCACTATGATAAGCAACAAGCCAGCCTTCTTGCATTAGCATGACTCTAATGCTGATACTTGATTCATTGTAATCAAGCTCAAACGTATTATCAAAGTTTGGCAAAGTCAAGGCTGGGGTTGAGAACAACCTTGCCTTTATCTTGAGAAGGCTCCTATCTTCTTTCTCTCCCCACTTGAACTTCACATTCTTCTTTGTTAGTTTGATCAAAGGCGTAACTATGGTATTGAATCCTCAAATAAAGTATCAGTAGAATGAAGCTAATCTATGGAAGCTTCTCACCATGGCACATGACGTTGGGGCCGGCCAATCAACAATGGCTTGTACCTATTCCTCATCAACTCTTAATCCTTTTCCACCAACTACGTAACCTAGGAAGATCACTCCTTCTTAATAGAAATAGCATTTCTTTAGGTTTCCCAAAAATCTTTTTACTTGGAGGACATCGAAAATAGCTTAGATATAGTTAATATACATTGTTAAGTCGGCACTATAGAAAAGGATGTCGTCAAACTAGACGACAATAATTTTTCCAATTAGACCTCTCAAAACATGATTCATTAGTCTCATAAAAGTGCTTAGGGTGTTTGATAATACGAAAGGCATAACCATCTACTCATACAAGCCATATCAAGTCTAATTTTCCATTGTTCCCCTTGTCTCATTCAAATCTTATGGTATCTTGACTTCAAGTTGATGTTAATGAATACTCTCACACCACTCAATTCATCCATCATATCATCTAGCTTAAGGATAGGTTATTGATACTTAACTGTAATCTTGTTGACAACTTTGCTATCCACATACATAAGCCAAGTGCTACGTAGGTACAACATAGGGGCTCAGACTCACTCTTACATGCCCCTTCTCTAATGGTTCATTGACGTACTTCTAAAGCTCTGCAATTTGCTCAGGATTCATTCTATAAGCTGGTTTGTTTTGTAAGGCAACATGGTTACTAACTCGATGTAATGTTCTATGCACCAAAAATGGGGTAACCCTTCTAGTAATTGTTATGGGAATAGGTTTGCATACTCATCCAATAGCTCCTTAATCTCTAGGGGTAGTTCAACTTGCTCCTTCAATTCTAATAGTCAGTTGACTAGTAGGAAGGTCGGTGCATCAGCTCTAATAGCCTCTCGCAGCTCAACTCAACTCAAAATGAAAGCCTTCTTGGTTCCTTAAGCCAACTTAACATGCAATCTATGTACTTGGCTTGTGGTCGTAGGGTTCAAGGTAATTTTCCTACCATTCTTCTCAAACACATACATGTCCCTGAAACCATCATGAATGACCCTCCAACTAAAAAGCCAAGGCTTATTTAAGAAATGCATGTAATACACACATAGGTGACACATTACAAAGGATTTCATCAGAGTAGTTGCCAATAGAGTTCGGCAACAACACTTGCTAAGTGACATATAGTGCTTCCTTCTCATTTAGATAATGTAACTTATATTGCCTCAGATGTGTGATGGTAAGCAACTTAAGCCTCTTAACTAAGTCAGTAGACACCACAATGGTGCAGCTCGCAGTATCCACTGTGAGCACACAAACCTAATCGTTTACCTTATAAGTGATGTGGAATAAGTTCTGTCTCTGCTCTTCCTCAATAGAAGGTTCTACACTCATCACATGTTAGACAACTAAGGGCAGATTGTCTAAGTCCTCAACAAACACTTCTTGCTCAACCAATTTGGTATTAACTTCAATCTCTTCCTCTACTTCCTCTTCTAGTTCTTCATCTATACTATCTATATTAATCTTCTAAATATATCCCTTGATAATCATGGTCCTTCGATTTAGATACTAAGCAACCATATGCTTAAACCCTTAGCATTTTAAGCACTTGATCTGTTTAGTTTTCCTCCCAAATCTTTATCCTTTCGCATAAGTTCTTAGTGGCACTTCACCATCAATTAGTCGACCCTTTTGTTCAACTCTAACATCTACTCTTATGCTTAGCTTGGCACTTTGCTAAGCTTAATAACTTCCTTGAGTGGGTCAAATAGATTGTACTAGTTGATTCATTGGAGGTCAGCTTAGCCTATTCCTCCTTTATCTTTCTACTCACTGAGCTATTCTTATAACCTCATCCAATGTAGTAAATTGTTGAAGTTCTACGGTATCTTGAATGTCACTTCTTAACCCAATAAGAAATCTAGACATTGTTCAGGTTGATGACTCATCTACTTCACATCAGATCATAAGCATTTAGAACTGCCGAACATACTCATCAATAGTTCAACTCCCTTATTGTAGCTTCTAAAGTCTAGCAAAAGTATCTTGTAAGTAGGCATTTGCTATGAATCTATTTCTGCGAATTCTCTTCATCTAAGGCCATGTGTTGGCTTTTCTATATCCTTCTCATCTCCTCATGGCTTGGAAGTTCTTCCACCATACAACAGCAACCTTTACCTTCTCATAGTCCTCATACTAATAATAGTTCAAAACATGTTTAACCTTCTCTTCCCAATCTAGATAGTCGTTTACATCCCTAAACCCATTAAATCTCAAGATTTGAAGCTTTACATGGTCGACAATTCAAGGTATTTGAGCTTGCTCATCTGCTTCATTATACTGCTCTTCTCCTTCATCATCTATATCACCTAGGTTAATACTTTATCATAGCCATCCTCCTACCCTCCACCTCAAGCTTGTCAAGTTAGGATATGCACTCTCATAGGTTAAGTATCTTGGGGAGTATTTTACATGGCTTCGGCAAGTCAAAAGGGCAATGCATAAATAGCTTTAGTCAAATTGACCATAAGGTTAGCCATCTTATTAATTCATTCATCTGTACTTTTAAGGATGCCTTAGGGTTGTCAACCGTGGTAGATAACACTACTATTGTCATCTCAAATATCAGCGTTAACATTGAGATCCATCATTCTCTCTAATAAAACTTAATAACAAACTTAGAATTTGAAAAACAACCAACACTATTCCTCCTTGCTAAACAATGTACATACTCTTCAATACAAATACCCAACTAATCTATAAACACAACAACTACCTCGAAGATCAATAATCCTAACTGAAACTTGCTCTGCTTTCATATGTTTGTAATAAGAAAAACAGAGTATGCGGCCATAGTAAACTACTATACCTCCTACTCACTTAAATACTCTTAGCTAACTTCTATGTAACTACAACACAATACAACAACAAACACTACTCATAAGAAAGCTTAAACACAACTTACCTAAACAAACCTTTGCTTTGATACCAAGATGTTACGCTATGTTAAGAGTTGATAAAAGTGAAGGTATCGAGGTAGGTCCAAGCTTGTAGAAAGCTTGAAAATGAAGATGGAAAGAGAAGTACACAAACAACAATGAAAGTAAAATAAGCAAAACCCATGATCAGCTTAGAGGATATGATGTACTACGAAACTATTAAAGATTCATAGCTCAACTTGATATGATGCACAAGTTGGTCTAATAAGGGTATTCACCACTTATGATTACTTAAGGATTAGGCTAAGAGTAAAAGAGAGAAGTAAGCACCCTTAGCTTATAAAAGGGGAAGTATATTCAATATCTAATGTATGATGTTGTGGCTACTGAGCACCCCCAGCTTACAAAAGGGGAAGTATATTCAATATCTAATGTATGATGTTGTGGCTACCTTTACAATGGGTATTTATACCTAAAACATTAGGGCAGCAACTATAAGCGGGAATGACTAAATGGAGTAAAGTTATAAAAAGCAAAAATGATTAAATGGGGTAAAGTTCTAAAGAAGTAATGTACAAAGAATGGAAAAGGGTATAAAGAGAAAATCAAGAACAACATCCATCTTGTATGAAGGATTCTGTTATATGACTGCTTGGACATGTGGCTCTCTATTGATGGGTGATATTTTAGTAGAAGAAGACAAATTGTACGATTATGTTAGTGATTATCGAGTTAAGGTATTGAGTAAACCTAGGGGTCCTTCAAAGATGTGGTGCTGGATGTAAGCTAGGGTCTTTGGCAAAAATAATATCGAGTTAGAGGTCGGCATGGTCATGGACAAGCAAAAGTGTAAGGGGGTCGAGTTGTCAGAGCTATTCATATTCAGGTCAGCTATACATTTGGTTAAGTAGATCCAGTTGTTGTCTAAGTTCATCCCTAGTCGGCAATTAGAGACTATTGATATGCATATGAGAGTTTAACTTAGATAGGGAATCAGGTCGGTAAACTATAGTAGCTTAAACTCATCGACTATAAGGTTAAAAGAGAGAACTCACCTCGCTATGCTTTCTTGTCTTCGGGCTCGAGGTAGAGGTCTAATGGTCTGATTCCTATCATATTTGCTACAAGCTTAACGATAAGTTATAGATTTCTTCCAGAATTGAAAATTAATTCTTATTTGTATACGAGATTCTTGATCTTAACGTTGTTTTGTGGAGTTTTATCCTAAAAGAGTTTTAGGTAGAATGTAATTAAGATTATAATTTAATGGAGAAGTGATTCCCATTAGATTAGCACTTAAATTCCTTTAGTTAACAAGAATAAAAAATCATTAAAAACCATACGATTCTACATGTTATGGTCATGGTGATCACAATCTAGATATTGCAATTTAACATAAGTTAGAGTAATTAGAATAAGAGAGTAAGCGATCAGTCCTTGTGAGATCGATAGCTCGAGACTTTGGTAGTCCTCTATATTATTACTTGATAGGTGCACTTAAATTTTAATTATTTAACAGTGCGATATATGCCCCATCAAGTTTTTGGCATCAGTGCTAGAGACTATTGATCAAAAAGCTCATTCCTTTATTACTCTACTATTTCACTTTTTGTTATTTTTCTCTTTCTTTCTATTAAGTAAACCAAAATCTAACTTGAATTTTCTTTTTTTATGTTAAGGAAATTTAGAGTGATGGCTAATAACAATAAAGTATGTAAAACTATGTTCAACTATATTAAATTGTTGACTAATGAAGCTAGCTCTAGTATTATAAGAATAGTTGTCATTACAAAACAAGTTTATGATCTTGCCAATCATTATCCGAATGGTTTAGTATCAGTTGCAATTTGAAACTTCTCTAAAGAAGCATCTACATGAACATCTTACAAACTTCTTGGAAATATGTGCAACTTTCAAAATTGAAGGAGCTACAGATGATGCGGTAAGGTTATGATTGTTTCCATTTTCTTTTCAAGGAAAAGTAAGGTAATGATTAGCCTTATTACAAAAAGATTCTATTATTAATAGAAAAGTTTTGGTAAAAGTATTTTCCTCTAACTATGATGGCTAAGCTTAGAAGTGATATCTTATCATTTGCTTAATGTAACGAGGAAAAAATTTATGATGCTTAGGAGTATTTTAAGGAGTTGCTTAGAAAGTGCCCTATCGCGCTCTACTACTCTAGATGTAGGTACAAACCTTTTACAATAGACTGAATTTTAATACTAAGCAATTTGTTGATGCATCTATAGATGGTGCATTAAACTCAAAGACACCTAATAAGCTTATGCTTTGTTTAAAAGCCTATCTATGAACAGCTACCATTGAGAAGGTGATAAACTTAATAGGAAGAAACTAGCTGTGAACGATGGAGTGTCTACAACAACCTTAGTAATGATGGTGGATGCGTTAAATAAAAGGTTAGATTCTTATCTCATCTTAGCTCAACATTTTGTGATGCCTAATGTAGTTAACCTAGGAGCATATATACCACCTTATTAAGGTATGGAACAATGTGCCTTAAAATGTTTGCCTTATAACAACCATAAAGAATAGGGTAAGGAGTGCTTTTCTTATGCAAGTGATTATTTTTATGCAAATCAACTAAGGAATGTAAATTTTCCTTATAGGTTTCAAAATCACCCTCCAAAAGAGGAGAACTTAAAACTAGAAGAGACATTGACTGGGTACATATAGAGTAGAGATGCCAAGTTACTAAGCATTGAAAAGCGCATAGAAGAATTGGCTCAGGTCTCAATTGAAAGGCAACTAAAGTATTCACCACAAGCTCAAGTTAAAGCTATAACCTTGAGAAGTGGAAAGGAGTTGCAAGTTGCTAAGTAACTTAAGAAGACACCAGTCAACTTTGAACTAGTGATGGAGGAGGAGAAAGATAAAGTTGCAAAAACTTCTAAACCACCTAAGGAAGAACCGAAACCCTCGAAGGTCAAAGAACACTAGCTATCCATTAGGTTAAGGAAGGAATGTTTAGATGAGTAGTATAGTAAGTTTCTAAACTTATTTAAACAGTTGCAAATTAGTTTACCATTTATGGAAGCTTTGTCACAAATGCCTAAATATGCAAAGTTCTTAAATGAGTTGCTCTCCAACAAGAAGAAGAAGAAGAAGCTAGAGCAATGTTTAGCCATCCTATATAATAAGCTTCCAACAAAGCTAAAGGATTTAGGAAGTTTTACTATCCCTTGTCTTATTGTAAATTTTTCTATTAAATAATCATGAGCTTACCTAAGTGCAAGCATAAATTTATTGCCTTATAAATTATCTAAGCAACTAGACATGGGTGAACTTAAACTGACTAAAATGAGCTTGCAATTGGCTAACAAATTAGTAACATATCCTAAGGTTATTATTGAAGACATACTTGTTAAAGTAGATAAATTTATATTTTCTATTAATTTTTTCATATTAGACATTGACAAGAATATTAAGATACCACTCGTCTTTAGTAGAAACTTTTTAGTTATTGTCAAAGCTATTATAGATGTTAACAATAGTAGGCTTACATAAACTATGGGAAAAGAAGAGATGGTAATTAAAACTAAAGAAGTAACATGAAAATATGCTAAGCACGATGATACATGTTTAAGTCATGATTCCACTAACTACTTTATATTTGACACTTTACAAGAATTATTATCTAAGGACCCATTAGAATTATGTTTGATATAGGGAATTCTCAATGAAGAATCTATTGATTCAAACATAATCGATGTAGAAGCTCAGCTAGAAATTAATCTTCTGATTTAAGAGCAAAGGATTGAACAGTTTGAGCATATAAAGGGAGCAAAACTAAAGCTTTCCATTGAAGAGTAGCTAGAGTTAGAGCTAAAGTAACTACTAAACTGTTTGTAGTATGCATTCCTAAATGAAAACTCAAAGTTACAAGTGATATTTTCCTTAAGATTGATTACCCAGTAGAAAAATAAGCTTCTCAATATGATGAGGGATCACAAGAGAGCAAATGTATGAAAGATTTCTAGCATTAAGGGAATTAGTCCCTCATTCTACGCACATAAGATCTTGCTTGAAGAAGGTTACAAGTCTACAGTATAACCACAAAGATGTCTGAACCCGAATACGAAGGAAGTAGTAATGGAAAAAGAAATCAAACTTTTGGACACAAATATGATTTATCTTATATCTAGCAGTTCTTAGGTTAGTCCTATGCAGGTTATATCTAAAAAGGGAGGCATGATAGTAGTATCAAGTGATGGAATGAGCTAATTCCAGTAGAAGTAGTTATAGGTTGGTCAGTCTGTATTGACTATAGGAAGCTCAATGATGCTATGAGAAAGGATCATTTTCCTTTACCATTTATTAACCAAATGTTGGTGCATTTATCATGTTTTATCTTTTAATGCTTTTTAAAAGATTTTTCTAGTTGTTTTCAAATTCCAATTGCCTCAAAGCATCAAGAGAAAACTATCTTTACATGTCCTTATGGTACATTTGCATATAGGAGAACGCTATTTCACCTCTATAGTGTACCCTTTACTTTTCAACAATGCATGATGGCAATTTTCAATGAATTTATAAAGGATGTAATGGAAGTTTTTATGCATGACTTTTAAGTTTTTGGGAATTCATTTGATATTTGCCTTTAGAACTTTGAAAAAGTATTGGCTAGATATGAAGAGACTAATTTAGCTTTAAATTAGGAAAAGTAACAATTCATGGTATAAGAGGGGATATCATTAGGACATTAGGTGTCTTAGAAAGGCATAGAAGTCAATAATGTTAAAATTGACACTATTGCCAAATTACCCCCTTTGACATCTATTAGAGCTATATGTAGTTTCCTAGGACATGTTGGGTTTTATTGAATGTTTATTAAATATTTTTCAAAAATAGCTAAACGTTTATCCTTATTGTTAGAAAAGGATACTCCATCTATATTTTCTCAAAATTGCTTAGATGCATTTAATACTTTAAAAAATAAATTTACTAATGCCCTAATTATGGTAGCCTCGGACTGGAGCCCACCATTTGAACTAATGTGCGACACTAGTGACTATGATGTAGGGACATTATTAGGTCAAAGGTAGGAAAAGCATTTCCAGCTAATCTATTATGTTAGCAAGACTCTTACTAAGACTTAGGGGAATTACACCACTAAGGAACTCTTGGTAGTAGTCTTTGCCTTCAATAAATTCAAGCCATATCTTATCTTATCTAATGTTATTATTTACACTAACTACTCTGCTTTGAAATATTTGTTGAATAACGTAGATGTCAAGCCAAGATTGATCAAGTGGATTCATTTACTCTAATAGTTTAACCTAGAAATTAGAGATAAATAGGGAGCAAAGAATTTGGCAACTGACCATCTCGTGCAATTGGAAAACTCTTAATTGGAAAAGCTTGATGAATAGGAGATTAACGATGGGTTCCTAGAAAACAAGATGTACTAAGTAAGTTTTTAGGAAAATCCTTAGTTTGTTAACATAACTAACTATCAAATAGCTAGGATTATTCCTTTAAGACTAGATTTTAGATAAAAGAAAAAGTTTTTCCATGACATTAAAAGTTACTTTTAGGAGCACCCATACTTGTTTAAAATTGGTGCAAATCAAATAGTTCGTAGATGTATGTCTCATTTAGAAGGTTGGGAAATTTGAGAACATTATCATTCAAGACTAATAGGAGGATACTTGAGTGTCAATAAAATAGCTCATAAGGTGTTCGAATATGGTTTTTATTGGCCTACATTATTGAGAGATGCCCAAAATTTTGTTCAGCTTTGTGATAAATGTCTAAGAGCTGGACATGTATCTTAAAGAGATTAAATGTAACAAAACCTAATTTTTATTTGGGAAATTCTTTTACATTTAGGGTATTGATTTTATGGGATTGATTGCAAATTCAAATTAGAATCTATATATCCTAGTAGCCCTATATTATGTATCTAAATGGTTCGAAGCACAAGCTCTACCAACTAATGAATCTAGGGTAATAAGATGATTCCTAAAATGTTTGTTTTCTAGATTTAGTGCCCTTAGAGCACTTATAAGTGATAGGGGAACCCATTTTTACAATGTCCAACTAGAGAAATTGTTGAAGCGATATGGAGTTAAGTATCGAATCGCGACTCCATGCCACCCTTAAACTAGTAGACAAGTTGAAGTAGCAAATAAGAACCTTAAACAAATTCTAGTAAAGGTCATTGAGCATAATTGTAGTGATTGGTTTGAGAAGCTTGATGTTTCTCTTTAGGCTTATTGAATTGCATACAAGACATCGATTAGAATAACCCCATATCGGCTTGTCTATGGTAAAGCAAGTTATTTACTTGTGGAAATCAAGCATAATACTTACTAGGTCATAAAACATATTAACCTTGATCTCGAGTGTGCATGCAAGTATAGGAAACTTCAACTAAATGAGATTGAGGAAAGGCAAGATATAGCCTACGAGAATTCAGAGATATTTAAGGATGGAGCTAAGAAATTCATGACAATTGGATTAAGTAAGGAAAACAATTCTAAGTTGGAGACAAAGTTCTATTGTATTAATCCTAATTAAAGCTTTTCCTAATGAGCTTAGGCGTGGATGGTTAGGACCTTACACTGTAAGACTAGTATTCTTGCATGGAGTAGTAGACATCTCAAGTCTAAGAAGGGAACTTTCAAGGTAAATGGCTACCAACTTAAATTGTACTTAGTAGGAGTGTTTGAAAGGGACAATAACCTTGATTACAACCTCCATCCAATTAGAAAAAATGGTTAACTTTGTTCTTAACTCATTAAGAAAACAACAATAATTTAAAACACTTCTTGGGAGGCAACCTAAGCAAAATTTTATTTCTTATTTATTAAATTTTCCATCTTTCATCTTTTTTATTTAGGTTTGGTTTCTTATTAAGTCAACACAAAAGGTTTCTAGATTTTTCTTAAGTGTTTCAAGGACAATCATAGAAAATAAGAAGTTATGGTGACTAAGGAAGAGGAAGAAAGGAATTGTGATCATAAATAAGAGCATGGAGCTTAAGGAAGAGAGGTAAGTCTAAGTCTAGTGAAGACCACAGCTCAAGATCATACCCGTAATCTTGATCGTGATCCTCTCATTGCAAAATTACACTTAAATTTGAAATTTGAAGTTTTGGTCAGAGGAGACCATGGCCTAAGACTACGGCCGTAGTCTTACTTGTGTTCCTCTCATCATAAATTGAACTTGAAATTTAAATTCAAATTTTAATTCTAGTATAGACTATGCCTATGTTCTTAGCCATACAATTTTAAGATGTGGAAAATATGAAGTTACACTTGAAATTGCCTATAGGAGAACTACGACTAGTGACCACATCAGTGGTCATGCCCATGTTCCTCTCATTAAGAAATTACACTTTAAAAAATTTCAACAATTTGACCCCAATGGAGACTACTGGCATTGATTACAGTCGTAGTCATGTCTATGTATTCAAAGGGGCCACTTAATCAAGATGTTCCTAAATCTTGCAGTTAAGGAAGTTCAATGTACTTTCCTAATTGAACTCCCCTCACCTAAAATTCACTTTCCTTCTCCTAAACTACCTTCCTACCTTTATTACACAATGAATATTCATAGTAATCTCCTAATTTACTATTTGTTTAGATTGAAAGATGTTATTGCAACTTCCTTCAATATTAAGTTGCTTAATTAAGATTGCACCGATAATCTAGGAAACTAGTATTTAAGTTAACTTTCATCTTTGAATAACCATATTACAATTCCAAAATTCTTAGACACTAATCTATCAACTAAGTGTAAGGAAAGAGAGGAACAACCACCATAATGGCACTAAGATCTACCCATCGTGCAACCTATAAGAACTCTTCTAACCTAATATTGGAAGAGGATCCTTTAGTCACACTTTCACCTCATCTAAACACATGTTGCAATTTGACAATCTAGATCACTAAACCCATTATAAAGCTCTTTCTAGAAATAATTTTTCACGACTAAGCTTCAATGATTGAGAGGTGTTAAAACTCACAAACGTAGTACCTACGATCTATGCTACAGTCGAAAGAGGGAGTTAAGATAAGCTATTTAATATCCAAGAACCCCTTTTAAATGTGATGGAGAAAATGAAGCCATCAATGTTGATTCAGAAGATTAAACCAATATGGAAGACTTAGATTTCTCTTAGGAATTTAGAGTTACTTGTTTTGCTTAAGTGTTTTCTAGTTTTGATGATTTTGATATTTAGTTCAAATAAGTGCCTAGTTAGTTAGTCCATTGAATTTCTTTTAAATTTCCATGTTTTAGTTTCAAGTTTATGTTCTTGATCATTCAATTAGTAAAATAATAAAAGTTTATTTTTTGCATATGCTCTTTCTCATTATTTTAATTATGTTAATTTAGATCTCTCAAGCTAATAAATTCCCACAAATCACAATGAATTCATCGAATAATTCGAGTAGACTCCAAATATTCAAGGGAGTATTGTTTTTCTCATATTCATAATTTCTTCTCCACTATATTTGTTTGCAATAATTTTTCCTATCACTTAGTATTAGGTACATTGAGGACAATGTATTAAATTAAGTATGAGGAAGGGGTAAATTACTATTATTTAGAAATCAAATTGTTAATTTTTTTTAGAATTTGCAATTCTCGTTTATGAAGAAAGTAGTGCTCGTATTGAAATTTTCTTAAGTCACTATTGTACATGGAATACGTTATTAAAATTTAGTAGTAGAGTTCCTGTAGAGCGAAAGTCACATGATATTTAACCTGAGATTTAAGGACATTAAATAATTAATTATTGAAGCTGAGATTTAGTCATGTGCTACTTTTGAAATTACTTAGATGTATGCTTATCCCTTTTTTATTTTTAGAACTCTATAATCTTAAGTAAATAAGTAAATGAAGGTTGTCTCTTGTAATTTCCCCTTAAAAATTCAATTTGCTAATGGCATAATTAAGACTAAATTGGTAAATAGTGATTGGTAAGGATAGGTCTTAGTCCCTTAGAAAAGCAAGATTCTTTCCCGTTGGTAATTTACTAAAAAAAAGGAAGAGAAAATTTTTTTTGATAAGGATTAACCTTGATCCCTTAAAAGAGCAAGATAGTTTCCTACTATCAATCTTAATTATAAAAATGGTTGAATAAGCAAGCATCGACCTTGATCCCTCAAAAGAGCAAGGTGCCTTCCTACCAGTAATGAAGTTTTGGTAATTAAGTAATTAAAGAACCTATCAACAAAACCTTATGTTAAGGGAATGGGTAGATACAACATGTGTTTACTCTTGATTATGGTATTCGATAGAGTTAGGAGAGATTTCTATATATCTTAAATAAAGGGAAAAGAGTTATATATGGTTTTTACCCCACTAAATAAATATTGGACTAAGTCAGGAAGAGAATCCCTAGTTAAATAACATGATTAAACATCGGTTTACAGGAATTAACTATTAAATTCTAGTATTTGCATCTAAGATGCATTGAAAAAGTAAATAACATAAAGAGTGTACAAGTGACTAGAAAATTTTAACGGATACTAAGTCCTTTCGTAGATTTAATTCAATCTTCTTTTTTCTATGATTCCTGAATAATAGTAGTTCATGTTGAAAGTCATGTCTTGTTTCTCTTCATCAATCCCTGTTAAGGATTAATTAATTTGCTAGAGTAAAAGCAAATATTTAAGTGTAGGGAAATTTGATTAGCATAAAATTACACTCATCTATCATACTATTTTTCTAGATATTTTAAGCGATTTTAATATAATTTAGTTGATGTAGATACCCCAGTTTTTGCTGCCTTAGTTATTTTTAGAGTTTATTTTAAAATAAGGGAAAAGGGTCTTAATTTTAAAAAAAATATATATATATATAATACAAAATTTAGAAATGTACAAAAAAAATAGAAAAATTTTAAAAAAATTAAAAGTAATTTTTTATTTTTGAAAATGAAAAAATAAAAAAATAGTTTAAGAATTTGCTTTTCTTTAATAATTCTTTGGTAGACTATCAGGAGTTTATTTAGGTTAAATAAGTTCTTTTTAATTAGGCATAGGCAGTTTTCCTTAAATACAACTTGTTTGCACCAAATAACTAAGCATGGGCTAACAGCCCATCTAGTACAACACTTGGTCTTGCATTTAGGAAAGATTACAAGTTTAGGGTTTAAGTCTCACTATAAGCACTTTGTGCCTTTTATTTATTCTCCTACCCATATGTCCTATGTGTCCATATCTGATTAGGCCAACGCATTGACCTGACACATAATAAACCCTGATTAAGCTACATAGCTAATGTGGCGCTAAGCAAGCAACCTATTTTCTCTATCTTCCCATTCTTTTACCATAGTTTCATACATGTATTATGTTCAAATACCTCAATTTCAAGCCATTTTCGTTCCATTTACCTTCATGAATTCAACAAGATAATGGTGGAGCCTTGAAGATTACCTAAGATGTTATGAATTGGGATAAAAAACTCAACTTAATTCCTTCATCTAATCATCCAAATTAACCTTTGAAAATCGCTCATAGCTGAGGTCCACAATCTTAACCTCTAACAAGTCCTTTAAATTTAAGCCTAATGGGAAAGAATTAAAGCTTCTTTTGTGATTTTCAAGCAAAGAATGAACATTTAGGAATCACTTTTGACTTGCCAATTCACTCAAATTCAACTTGATTTCATAATCAACTTGATGTTCAAAAAGTATAAATAGGTCATCCACTTACTATTCTAGCATTGAACTTCATCAGTAACACTTGAACCACCCTCTTTAAGTGGAAATTCAATCTTACTCTCTCTTCAAACCCTAACATGTAAGCCCTCTCTCTCTTTCTAAATTCTTATTCTCTTCATATGTTTTCAAAGACAAAGACTACTATAGTGGTGCATCCTAAAACATTAACTTTTAAACCCAATAAACCCAATCATCTACCATGACCTTTAGCACCCATAACCAAACCACTGCCTCTAAACCCTCAACACTCAGTTAGAAACCACCCCTAGTTACTACGTTGAGCTAAACTAACCCTACTAAGAAACTCGTAATAGTAGAAAACACTCAACTTACCTTCCTTCTCACACCTAATAACATAACGGCTAAATTTGAAAACCACTCAAACAACAAAAAATATCTTCACTTGATGAATCAATTCAAGCCTAACATTCTAGGCAAATCAAGACCTAGCATGTTCCATTCCATTCATAGCAATATCGTGGCACCCTTACTAATACCCTTATCATCAATAGGATCTACATGAAAGTACGTTTACCCAATTTAAAAACCCTCAGAAACCACCCAGAGCCACCCCATTTTCAATCATTGCTTCTCGCTCTCACTAGAACATGTGTAGTATGTGTAAATTAGGTTAGGAAACCTAACTCGGACTTGTGAACTTACTCCATGCCTATTAACCAATTTCACGTACCCTATTCCCAAGTTCGACCCACTATGTTGTTTCCCTTTTGTTTCTTTCGTTATTTATTTATTTTTTCTAATTATTACTTATTAAAAAAAAAGAAATATAATAATAAAAAAATGAAAGATAAAATTTTTTTAGTTTTTTTTTCTATTTCTTTCAGTAGAATTTTTCAAATAAAAATATTTTTTTTCTTTCAAAATAAATAAATGTGTTTATTCACTAAGAAAAGAAGTTATTTTTAAAAGTAAAATTTAATTTACCCTTTTTCCAAATTAGGACCACCTTTTACAATTTTCCAAAAGAAGAATAAGTTACCCAAAATAGGACATTTTTGCAGAAATTCTTTAAATAAAACCAAAGTGATTAAGAAATGTAAACATTAGAAGAGACCAACACACTTAAACCTTTGTGAATGAACTACAGAAGTCTAATCCCGAATAGCAGGTACATAAGCACCTATACGCAATTACAAGGCAACTTAAAATATGGAAAACTTATTCCTTTCCCCCTTTGTAAATAATTAGTTTTTAGTAAATAAACATGATTTACTATTCTCTTTACTTATAAAATAGAAATTGTTATTTCAAATTATAAGGGTATATTAAAAACTAAATTGAAATTTGGAAAGTTAAAAGTAGTACTTGATTTGGATTTAATAGAGTAGCCCCCAAATCCAAAATTTCTGGTTTCATAATTAGTTTTATCAAAAAATGGCAGCTAATTGATAACCAATTTACTTAATTAGTTACAAATTAACTCTTTTCTTGATTTTGGTTAAGTGGTGGCAAAAAAAAAAATATTTTTTTAAATTAAAAAGAAAACCAAGTATTTCCTAATCCTTAGTCAAAGACTTATATTGAATAAGTATAAGGTTCAATATAAGTCAAGTTAAGCAACATATTGAAAACCTAGAAAAATTCAGTCTCAATAGTTGAATTTGCTATTGATTTGAGTTATTTTTTATTTCAAGAGTCAATTGAAATAATGTGATGACAAGATGAGAAATTAGGTGTTTTTTTAGAAGAATTTTATTTATTTTGAAGGATAATTTTGAGATAGCAAGGATTGGAGAGAATTTGTTTAAGAAATAAGTAAGGAAGACAACCATAGTTACTACAACCACATTATGGAGGAAGTTCAACACTCTACCAACCTTTTTCCTCCTTGCTATTACCATATTACTGACCTAATTTGATGACCAAGAGTATTATGGGCTTAGTCACCTAATGGACCAAAAAAACCTAACTTACCTTGGTTAAATATTTGAATTCAAAAGAAAGGCACAATCAATTTAGCAATTGTCAACTCCAACTACATAACTACCTAATACCTATAGCATCCAATACATGACTACACTAGGAAATTACCACGTACCTTAGGCAATTCAACTATCTACAACTTCAATTTTTGAATAGAAGCATATAAACATGGGGGCACAACTACTATAATAACTCTCTACGTACTCTCACTATGTACTCACATACTTATTCTTAAAGAACAATCAAATAAACTCTAACTTAGGCATCTAATGGTTAAGCCAAACTAGCCTCAGCACCCCTAAAGCCTAACTTGTTTCTCTCTTTCATGAATTATTATCTAGTTTAGATTTCAACTAACAACAAACATGGCATGACTAAGCGGCCTCTCATAATGGCATTTAGGACTTCCAATAGAAGAAAGACAATTATAACTACCTATATTCCAAAATCACACAAGGGAACCAAAATCTTCATCCATGTGTTAAGATCCAAATAGGTGATGACATTTATAAATGATTTTCTAAATCCCTTTTAAAGGAGATTTATTTCTTGAGAATGATTTTCTCCCTCTCTCTCTCCTGATTTTGAATGTCAGTTGTTGTCAGTTCTTCACATACGCTATTCCTAGTAACAAAATTTATTAACTTGACCATCAAAGTCTTCTAACCACAAATAACTCTAGGTCCCTCTTAAATTACTCCATTTTGCATGTCAATGTGACTACCAAGTATTCTTAGAATTGCTCTCTTGAATCACCTGAAAAGTTGGCAAAAATTCAACAACAATATGTATTGATCAAAAACTTAATTTTTAAGCATCTAGATATAGCACAACATTACCAATAGGTTTGGAGATAGATGTAAATAATTATAACAATTAAAATAGCATGAAACAAAGGCCCAAATATTAAATTTAGGTCCCTTAAACTTGTTATAGAAGACATCTATGTATATGTATTATTATGAATTTAAGATGCTTGTAAACACAAACCTATAGTACATGTGACTAAATAAAACATCTAATATTTGGAATATTAAATGACAAATTTTGATTGTATAAAGCATAAGAAATAAAAGTATAAGGGAAAAAAATTAGATATAAAACACGAAAAAGATAACAATTGAAATGTTCTCAATGATGAAATAATTGGGACAATAATGCTAATTGTAATTTATCTTCTTTATTGTAATAAATCTCACCATAAGCTATAGAAATAATGAAACACATGGTAATGAATGTTGGAAAGAAATCCATATGCTAGAAAATTGTTATTTCAGGGTGACAAATGATTGCCATACCTAATTAAAATATAGCAAAAGTCCTTTTAATTCCACTAATGTTCCAAAAAAAAAACTATAGATTAGATATTTAAACCTTGAGAGTGTTTAATTATAATAATTAACTAATTTAATAACAATGTCAATACTAATAGATTTACTTACATTACCTTTTTAACTATTAATTACATTAAAAGAACCTTGCTACACAAATGCACTGGAAATTCAATTATGATTTTAAGTCATCAAAAAAAAAAGAAAAGAAAGAAAGACCTTAATCCTAACCTAGAGAAGAATAACAATAATAATAATAAAAAAGATGTAATGTTAGGCCCATAATAAAGTTAGCAATTTCTTGAATCAAAATAAAATGTTGAATAAAATCTTTTTCTTTTTTTTTTTTATCACCTCTTTCTTCTCCTTATCCTTGTTTTCAGAGCATTTAAATTCAAAATAGAACCAATACCCCTAATTTTGTACTTTAACAAAATCATAATAATTCTAGATTTTCTCCATCTTTGTAAAGCCATTTTCATGATAACTAAATAAAAGAAAAAAAAAATAAATACAATTAAGAGAGAGAGAGAGAAAAGGGAGAGGGGTAGGGAGTGAGATAGAGAGAGAGCATGGATAAAAAAGGAACTTTATTTCATCTTTATTATAGAAGTTTAATGATTTCAAGATGATAGGTACATATTCATTTTCTAGTTTTTTCTTCTTTTTTTTCCTAATTTTGCTACAAACAACCTCACTAAAACAACCTATTTTGCTATAAATCAATTTCTTAAAAAGAAAGAAAAGATAATATCTATTGGGATGCTCCATTGTTAACAAAGATTATGACATAATTCATCATCTATTCATTCATATTTGATTTTTAAGGAATTTCCTATCTTTGCCCTAAAAAGGACCCCTTATTTTTTAAGAGTGTATGCACTTATGAATCTCGTTCTCATTTTAACTTCTAATGGAGTAACTATAAATATATATATATGTAAAATATTTAGAGATTATTAATGTTGTCAATGCAAATGAAGCATCCATGGTCATTAAACACGACGAAGAAAGCAAAGTAAAAAAAGAGTAAGTTGTCTCAAAACTTAACCTATGCTCATTATCAAATTAACTGCTATGTAATTACTTGTAATATCAAATAACCATTAAGTTGATGATAGCACAAAAAAAAAAAATAGAAAATATATTTACAATTAAATGCATGTCCAATGTTAAATAAATAGCAATGTCATTACATGTTGTAGTAGAATGACCATTAATCCCAATGATAAAGTTAAACACAAAAAGAGAAAAGAAAAAAAGATTAGAAAGTAGGAAATAAGTTTAAAATAAAATCTGTATGTTTTGTTGAATTAGCAATAGTATAGGTGGCATTTTGTGGTGCATCTTGAGTTGTAACATCCATTGAAATAACAACAACTGTAAGTGACACAATTCAAAAAGGAAAACCTAACATTCCCATTCAAAATTGAAAATTATTATATGTAACTAACCATAGAGATAATTAAATAACTAAACAAACTTATATTTTCATTTTAGTGAGTCGGAGAGAGGGAAGGAAGGAGAATACAAGGCTGTAAATGCAAATGATGATTGCTTAATATTTGATTTTCCATAAGATATATGGGGATTGATTCATTGCTAAAGATCTAACCATAAAATCAGAACACTGTAAGAAATTGTCTTCCATAAGATATATAGGCATAATAGATAGTAGTGCTCAGAGGAAGTTTTCAAACTTATTATAACTTATTTTAAATTGGTAAAATAAAGGGAAAAAAACTATTTAGCATGAGAAATTATGATAATATCATTGTATTAGTGACAAAAGATAACTTTGAATGGAAAATGGATAAAGTAAATGTCCTCATATAAAGGAAGTATTTTAGAAAGTTCAAAGGAAAAAATAGACAATTATATACTAAAGATACCAAGTGGCTACACTTATTACAGTATTCCTTGACTTTAAACTACTAATTTAAGACTTAGTGTTGTTTTTTAAATGAGGCCAAATTTTACAATGTAGCTGTAGTAGTTGATCGTAGTAACTTTATAGTTTGGTTTGTAAAATATGAAATATAAATGAGTTAATTCACTAAGATTGTTGTATCTAGTGCCATAAACACAAGTCTCCCAATGAGATGAACTAAGTTTGTAACCCCTTCCCCTAAGTTGCAATGTCTTTGGCTAGAAAAAAAAAATTAGGTAATTCATTTATGAATATGAAATAATGACTTTGTTTGTTATTTATTATGAGAAAATTATTTGTTTACTGTCAAAATAAAAAAAAAATTACAAGATTACAAATTATACAAAAAATATTACAAAAATATCAATACTTTATTGCATCTTGAAAATGCGAAATTCTTAAAAGTGCATTTGAACCTATGTCGCATCTTTGTATATACGACACATCTTTAAGATGCGACATTACTTTTGCTATACCAATACCATATCGTATCTTAAAAATGTGATATATATATATTAATGCCAATGTGACATCTTTAAGATGTAATATAGTATTGATATTTTGTTAATATTTTTTGTATAATTTATAATTATATAATTTTTTAAATATAAGTAGACATGTATTAAACCCTATTTATTATTGAAAACTTGAATAGTGTGTTCTAATATGTAATGGGATGTTAATGATAAATTAATGAACCTATAAAATCAATATTTGTTAATGAAAATATGTTATTAGAGTACAGTAATGAAACACTTAAAATCATCTAGTGATTTAAGTAGTTCAAAGGCATTACAAAGCTAAGGGTAAAACGGTAATTATTTGAAAAATTTTATAATTATTTTCAAATACAAAGAAATTAATTGACTAAAATAACCTTGCTTATATTTAATTAGCATAGGCATTTTAAGTAAATTATCCATTTAGATATTTTAAAAAATGGAACTTAACCAATTAACCTTTTTAACCTTAGTGTACCTTTTATTAAATGAGAGTAAGTGGTAGTTTGGTTATAAGAGATGTAAATTAACTTGACTTAATAAGGTCAAAGATTAAATTAATTAAAATGGATCTAAAATTATTATTATCCCTAAAATACCTTTTGGGAATCAAATTACTAAAATAACGCTAAATCCATTAATCAAGTAAGGGATTTCTAATTAATTAACCTTAGAGTATTTTAGATTAAGACATCTTAGTAAATCTTTAATTTATCCTTAAGTATGTTTTGATTAAAAGGGATAAATTTTCTAGACAAGGGGTGTAAGGGTATTTTGGCTTCCTAATCAAGTATAGATTAATTAAATAGGCATTAAACTTAAGGTAGATACTCTTAAGATCATTAGGAAGAGAAAATAAACTAAAGAAAGCAAGCTTAGTAGAGTTTGCATTAATGCATGCCTAAGTGGGTATTTGATTTCTCTATGTAGCATTAGTTCGATCCAAAGTGGAACTGAAAATCAAGAAGCCATCTTGAAGACTCAAGAAAAGAAAAGCAAGTAATTTAATCTTTAAATTGATTTAGTTTTGATTTATTTTAGATAGCTAATGCAATTGATATAATCCTTAATTTGTGGATTCAATTAAGGGTTATGAAGATTCAATAAGAAGGCTTTAAGCGTTTAGGAGATTTTTCTTGCAAAGTAAGATCAAATTTCAAGTTAATTTGATGATCTAGCTTGAGATATAAGTTGTAAAATGTTTTGATATGTAGTTTTAGTATAGTAGTTAAGTGTTAATTCTGTATTAACAAGGCATTTCAAGTGTATTAGAGAAGTTTTTAGGTATTGAGAGTTAATAGTAGGTATATTGAAGATAGAAGAATCAATTTTGAGCTACTCGCAAGGTAAGAGTTCCAAACTTAATTTAATTTGAAAAGATTTGTTAGATTTCAAGAGTAATTGAAATAGGAGCTCATATTTGATTTTTGATGAAATATTATTGGGTATTTGTATGTCCTTTAGTTACACAAATGGGTATTTAGAGTGAGATTGGTGTTTGATTTATAACTTAAATCATTAATGATGTTTGTGATATGGTGTTACTTGAAATTATCAATTTGATGTTTGAATTTTTAGATTAGGTATTAATTATGTTTGTCATAGATTTAATGGGTTTATTTGGACTATTCTTGATGATTCCACTTGATTTGATGGAGTTTAGTTGATGTATGTTAGTTTAGGGCCTTGAATAGATGTTTAGAAATAAATATGATTAATTTTAGGTAAGGATTGTCTATAATAAGTTGTCATGATTATAGGAAAAAAATAGGTTTTAAATGTTTAATCAATACAAACATAAGTACTGGGTATTGATTTGATGATGATAATAATTTGGGTTAGAGAACTTTAAATATGTTTACTAGTAGTGATTTTGGTTAGTTTAGTTTTTTTTTTTTTGAAAAATTTGTGCTTTTCATGATTTGTTATTGTTCGCAAGTTATTAATAATGTTCTCAATGAGTTTAAATGCATATTCAACTATGTTCTTAATATGGTTTAATTGATTCATTAAATGCAATGTTTTCTTAGGATAAGTTATTTATATTGTATAATCTTTGAAAATTTCAAATGTACTTTATAAACATTCATTATGTTATATCCATTTTTATGTCAAAAAATCATAGATTAATGTCACATATGCTACTTAAACTTTACACGTTTCTACAATTAAGTACCTAAATCTTAGAAAAGTTAATTTACTACTTAAAATTTTTGTGATCATTTATGGTATTTGGTATAACTTTGTTCAATTTCATTTATAGGTGTGACTTTGTTCAATTTCATTTGTAGGTGTAAATATCTCAACCAATCAATATGTGACATGTATTCTTTCTAATTAAAATAAAAATAAAGTCCTAATAATACTTGCCACATCAAATTTTTAATTAAAAAGCAGTTAGATGTTTTCAAAAAAAATGTTGCAACAGTATTATCTTCTTCTCCAATAACCCTAACAGCTCTAATATTTTTTTTTCTACGAACTATAACCTGTACAACAATATTCTAAAACCTATGAAAATCCATTCAATACCTTTTCATCACCAGCAACCACCACCTATTTTCAAAAAGATAATATCTTTCAACTTAAGACCACTCATAATTCCTCTTTATGTAAGTTTATATTCTTGTGTGATCTAAATTAATAATGGTTGAATCTTCTTATGATACCCCATTTGTTTATTTTTTACGTGGATTATAGAAAAAAAATTATATTGTTTATAAGGCAAATGTAGTAGATGTTATGTTAATACTAGTTACAAACTTCTAGGATAAGTGATTGAAAAATAGCTTATTATAGTGTTTTTTAACTTGATTATTTACTACTTTTGGCTTAGGTGTTACAAATGATGTCAAAGCTAATCCATTTCCAATAAGTAGACAATTTAAAAACTATTTTAACCTAATTTAGAGAAGAGGTGTGAGGAGAATGGGAAGCATCACTAAGGTAAAACTTTTGGTATGCTTTCATGATGACCTACAGTTTGGGATTGTATGAATGAACCGAATTGCATATAAAAAATGAGGGAAAACTTAGCCTAATATTAAGGTCTTTGTGACAAGGATGTCATGTGTTCAAGGAGGAGGAAGATTGTAATAACCATGTGTCTGTAGTCCTACATGGATTATGGGAGAAGACTTATATTGATTTATCAGGCTAATATAGTGAATATCATGTTAAAGCTAAGTGGTTGAAAATAGATCCATTACATTTGTTGGCTTAATTAATTACTACTTTTACCTAAGGTATTACACTTTAACTTTATCTTCTACTAACCAAATCAACATCATTACTTCATGAAACATTACATTAACTAATCAAAAGGGAAAAAAGTAATCATCTTTTTAATTTTATTAAATTACTAAATCTTCAATGAGCTTTCTAACCTCGTATCGATGGAGATCACAATTGCTTAGAGCGAAGATGCTGAAATTGGTAGTTATTGGTTGAAAAATGTCATCTTTATGACTGTATGCTGGTCTATATATGATTTTATAGGTTTTATAAAGAAGAGAAATTTCAATGAGTTTCTGTCAATCTTTTTTTGTGGATTCCATAGCAAAGAGATAAAGACTAAAGAAGAGATGTTTTAATGGGATTTTGTAGGTTTAATTGTGTTGCCATTAGTTGTTGGAGTTCTTAGAGAAGAGATTGAGATTGTTAATCATAGAAGAAGATGCTCATGAAAAAGAGAAAAAATATCTATTATATCCTTGATTAGCCCTTTATCTCTGTGTTTTCATATTGAGAGGTGATGCCATGCACATAAAGGAGGACACTCATAGAGTTTATTGAGAATACCCTTTATTTTATTTTAATTTCATACTATTCTTTCAATATATAACCTAATGTTTTGAAAAAAAAAAATAAGAAAATCTCATATTGAATTTGAACTGTCGTGCTATTTTATTCCATATGGCAAATTCCCCATTTCCTTGTTTTAGTCATAATTATAAATTTTGATTTCTTATAAGCATTTGATACTCAAGGAAAAGAAGTGTTAGAATATTGAATATATCCTATCAAGTAACCTAACAAAAAATTTTGCAGTGAATATTTACTCTTTCAATAGACGTTATTCCTTTTTCTTTCTTGAAATTTTCATTTTATTAATTTGATTTATTTTGATCATTATGAATATATGTTGAAATTTTTTAAATTTACGTTAATTTCTTTCAATTTGTTTTTCGTTTTTTACTTAAACATACGACTTTCTTTGTTACTTTAATAAGAAACAACACATCATGCATTTTAAGTAATGAGCATTTAAATAAGAAAAATGCTGCTTAGCAATGTGGTGGACGCTCAAATAGCTTTATTTTTGTTAAATAATGTTATTTGCCACATGTCTGCATGTGATTGGTTGAGACATCCACATCTGCAAATATAAGTAAATAGATTTACCTTAGGTACCACACATGACTATGAAAAAATTAAGTAGGTAATAAATTAACATTTTCAAAGTTGATGTACTTTACTTAAAGAAATGGTAAAGTTCACATAGTAAACATGATATAACCAAAAAAATCATTAAAAACATTTTTTTTATAAGATTTGATATTTCTACAATTCCCACAATATTGAAACTTAAGTGAATGATTTTTTATCAACCGAAATTCATCATGAACAACAAACTTCTAAATCAAAACAAAGATTTGAATCAAGTGGGTCTTAAGAGCTAGTTTGATTTTCATAGAGTATTCAATGGTAAGAGGTGTTTGTGGTTTCAAGGTTGAAACTAATGGTAATAATAATAACTAATGGTAGAATTAGTAGTTAATAATAATATTAATAATAATAATAATAATAATAGTAAATAGGTGGCACACTAGAGGGAATGAATCGATCTAAGCCAATCTTGAATTGAAGTCGTCATCTCCCTTTCAATTTACCCATGAACCGAACACATTTAATTGAATAATCAATAAAACATCTAAAAATAATTAATTTATAGTCGAATACTCCTAGGACCAGATTGATTCAATTTTATCCCAATTGATATGATCTCCTCTCATTGATTCATATCCTATTGTGGCATATTTGCGTTCTTGTGGCTATTTTTTACCCAGTCTATTATTACTCATTCCATCTTCTACTATTTCAGGCGTTGATAATATGTGAACAGAGTTTGAGTTCAACTTCCACACCAGGGTATGGGACATTGCTAGTTAGACAACTTCCTTGATAGTTGTTATCATTCCTTGTTCAATAGAGAACTTTTCTTAGATGTATATGGACTTTATAAATTCTATGAGTTTTAGAAACTCAATGTTTTTTCTTTTGTGGTTATTATCAATTGTCTCTAAACACTTGATTTTCAAAACGTTAAGTTATTTCTAAAATTAATGAATAATTACAAGAATTATAATTAGTTTATGAACCCACTTACATTGTAGTAATTCTTAGTGTATTATATGTACGTATAATGTATGATGGACTATTACTACCCTTTAGGCTTTAGGGTATGTATGACAAGTAAAAAGCGGATTACATACTGTAGTAGATGTTTATATGCATATATCATAATAATAAATCAAAAATAGGCCAAACTATACCCATAGAATTGAAAATTGGTAAAACAATAAAAGAACACGTGTGATTACTAGCGATTTGATGGTAGTAAGGGGAGTTCATAATTATACCATAACGGTTTAACAAACAATAAAAAAAGGATGCAATATTGCTTTGGTTAGTAGCCTGAAAACTATTGTTAACCGAGCTTATATTTTTCCTCCCAAATTTCCATTGGAGACAACCGACTCTTACCCTTAAAAGTTTCTAGTTTAGACACATTTAAGCTAGGGAAGAAGAAGAACAGCTTGTTTAAGGGATAACTGTATATACTCATTTTCGCACCCTTTTTTCGTCTCTACCTTAGACACTTTAATTTTACAAAAATGGCTAAAAGGAATGAAAATCCAAAAGAGCCAAAAAAAATCAAGAAAGTACGAAAAGAAAAAGTGAAAAATACAAAAGAAAATTCACAGAAATTATTGTATGATAGTTTATTTGACTTGGAATAAGGTGAAAATATTTTTTTTAGGCCTAAAGTGACTTTCGGAGAAAAATAGACATGTTATTTGATTGAATTAAGTATTTCAAACAAAAATGGGCAATTATTAAAAATTCAATTTTCTAACTCGAGCTCAGGTACCTCATTTTGGAGTATTTTAAAAATAGATGATAAAAGTGAACTTAAGCGGTCTCGATTGGATTCAAAATGCTCATTTTATGGCCATATAACTAATTGAGAAAAAGCTAAGCACAAATGGAAACTAAGTTCATGATTTAGTAAGATTAGATCATTTTTAAAATACCTTTTGACATGTCTATTGGATTCCAAGATTGCTTGAAGAGAGAAGTACATTTTTTAGATGTTGGGAAAAAATAATAATAATAATAATAATAATAATAAAGTAATGGAATTACATTGAAATAAAAGAATAAAAAATTAAAAAGAAGAGATATATGGCAATCAAAGAAGCTACTATGTCGACCTCCCATACGTGCTACAAAACCCAACAAAAAGGGAAAGTAAAGAATAATAATAAAATAAAATAAGTAAATAATAGTGTTTGGACTAAGGGCAAGAGTGGTATTGTAAACAACAAGTAAGGGCATTTTGGCATAGAAAAAGTTTCACAAACCTTAGTATACAAGCCTCATGTTATGTGTCGGAAACCCTTTTCACAATCATTCGTCACATGCTACCTTTGTGTGATAGGGATTTCGTACAAATCTTAATTTAAGCGAATGAAACTAGTGCATTTCAATAAGGTCTAAAAAGAAAAGTGCTAAGGTAAGTTGCGAGATCGTTTCTCTATTGAATTTTTCGATCAAATTTTAATTAAAATCAATTTTCTTCACAAGGGCAACAACCAAAACAAATTTGGGGTGGTTATTTAAGAGTCCTATAGTAGGTTCTTGGTGATGGAAGTGTGGGTTTTTGATCCCAAAGGTAAGAATCTAACAACTATCCTTATATGTGTTGTTTTATGAATGTATAGTTTGAATTCAAGAGAATTTATTTGAGTTTTGACTGTTGTTTGGTATCTAATTGGTGCCTCAAGTGTTGTGGAGATGTATTGTTAATGGGATAACATGCTGGAAGTGGTGGTTTTCGAAAGTGCTAAGGATAGGAATGTATTGTAGGGAGTATACACTACTATAGTCTATAGAAAATTGTAGACTGCATGCTAGCATTCAAACACTACCCCCTTTAGCTTCCGAATGCTAGGGTGAAAAATTCCCTAAAGTCTTGGCATCTGGATGCCAAGTTCCCTAACATGTATAGCAATGTTCCCCATTGCTTGTTGATGTCTTCTGAGTGTTGCTTTCATTTCCTAAACCTTTCTAAATGTTTTCTAAAAATTAATCTTCAACTAAGTAAGGTACTTGTTTTTGCATAAACAGGTTGTGAGGATAATGTTTCAAAATCCGAGCAACCAGTTTAGTTAAGTATGGGGTTTTGTATGTTGCTTGTGTGTGTAGGACAAATACTTTTGAAATGGACTTAATCTCTATTTGGCTTAAATAAAAGGTGTTGCATATACTTAGTTAAGCCCAAGGGATTAAGAGGATTAAACCTTAGGGTGGCACCCTAATGATCTTAGTATGATGTTATCCTGATTAGAATCTTACTTTGAAATGATTTGGGTAGTTTTATGTGTTCCTTAGTTCCTAGGGTACTAGGGAGGACCTAATACCATAATATTTGTATTTGTATATATTTGTGTACAAAAGCCATGAGTTACTCCAAGTTTCGAGTTGTTGAAACTATGTTGTTTGATGGACTTAATAAAAGATAAGAAATTGTTGGTGTTGCATGTTAGTGAATTTGGTCTAGTTGACATGTGTATTCCTATGCAATAATTGTTTGACTAAGCGCATATGTTTGTTACCTTGTAATGGGCTTTGTTCATGCTTTTAAAGATTTCTATTTTTATATGCTAGAATAAGTTAGGGGGACTATGAGGAATATTATAGTGAACATGATTATTATTGTGATGTTGCAGATTAATACTACTATTTTGAAGATAGAAAAACTTTAATGTAGTTTGAGCAGATTTAAGAACTTAGTTGAACTATGTTGTCAAATTATTAGTTATTTATTTTTGTTTTATATATTGGGTCATAAGAAGTTACCTAAGACTTCTCTTGTCAGAGTTTGGTTTTTATGTCACTTATCAATTTGGTAAGTGTAAGACTTGAGTTACTTTTATGTTTATATTCCTTAAGAAACAATATGTTGAACTAAGTTTTCAATTTTATTTTCATTGAATAATGAAATTGAGAAACTAATCATTAAGAAATATTTGTGGTCTTTGGATGTTAAAGTCAGCCATGTTATTTTATTAGAGTTCTTATAGGAAGTGATGATTAATAGTTATGTTGAGACACTAGCAGGTTGATATATGGATGCCTAATGTATCAATAGACTACAAAGATACGTAGCTAGCTATGATTTTCCAAGTTATAGAGTATTAAAGCTTTAATGATATCAAAACTATAGGTTTTAAATCATAAACAACCTAGGTATGAACCTCAATGAAAATAAGATGTGGATCAAAGTATTACAACATGATTGTAATGATAGGATAGGTAACATGTAATGATATGCTGAGACTAATGAAGGAAGTTTTTTCTTTTACCTTATGTTCTTAGTAATTACTTATTGTGAAGTTATACATTGTGTACTTATAATGTCTAAACCCTCCTTATGAACATAAAGTTATACTTACATAACTTTGTTTATGTGTTACTTCTTATAATATGCCTAGACATGGTACTACTTCAAGCTCTTCCTCCTGTCCTAAGGGTAGTAGAGACATCAATCCTATCCTTATCCCTTTACCAAATCAAGTTGAGATAAGCTTGCCACCTTAAGGATAAAGGCAGCTACCAGTCTAAGGCAAACTTGTCCTTAGTTAAGCTTAGGCCAAGTAGAACTAAGGCCACGAGTAGACCTATCCTTCCTAAAGCATGCCTATTCCTAACTAGACCAAGCCTCAAAATGACTATGGTCAAGGGTCAAATACTATGGCAGCTACTTAAGTTTTAATTCTATGAATGAAATGATTGGGTGTTAGTGTAGCAAAAGCACCATATTAAGGGGATATGCATGTGATTCAAGCAAATATAGAAATATGGGGGTAAGAGAGGTAGGCTACTATAGATGCTGGTATAGGTGGTCATACTAGTAGGAACACTTTTGATCGATTTGTGAAGATAACTCATGACTTCTACCTTAAACCTAATGACCTAGTAGGAGTTAAAGAGTGGATTATTGAGGTAGAGAAGTCATTTTCCATGGCAAAGGTACCAAAGAACAAGAAGGTAACCAATGTCACATTCATTTTTAAAAGCCTTACAACTCAATGGTGGAAGAATGCTACTAGGAATAATAGGAATGCTGCTGGTCCTATTACTTAAGAAGGATTTAAGCAGATGTTTTTCAACGAGTTTTTCCCTGATATCACCAAGAATAGATGGAGCTTACCCATCAAACCTTACAGTAGGGTAATAGGTCAATATCTGAGTATGAAGTAAAGCTGAACTACCTAACCCATTTTTTGCTAGATCTAATCAAAAGTGATGGAAGGTCTCATGCTAAATGATTTACCTTTAAGTTGGAGCCAAACTGCAAGAGAGAATGGCAAAGTTCAAGGGTACTATCTATGCTAAGACAATAGAAATGGCCATAAGCTTAAAGTAGGGTATGGAAAGAAAAGAGTAGTTGCTAGGCCCTACAGAAAAGAACTCTTTAGGTAGTAGACCCATGTCGAGCTATAGACTACCAGAGAGGTTCAAGAGACTATCTTAAGGTATTGTAATCAAAGAAGACAACAGGCTACCATTTGCACCACCCAAGCTAGTTATGTAGCCAGCTTTAGTACCAACTCTTTTACCCATGGCAATGCCAGCTAGACGTACCCATTACTTTAGACCATGTGACATCTTGGAATGTAAATGGACTTTGGGTGCTTTCTTTTTTTGTGGTAAAATTGAACATGTTAGGAAAGATTTTAAGGAATTGACTCTAAGTCATTAGGGCTTCTATTTTAGATGTAACCAGAGAGGCCATCGGGTAGCTGAACGTAAAGATACTAAGAAATAGCTTGTTCAAACTACCCAGGCGACTACCATTCAAAACGCCGCATATGCTACATGACCATAGCCAAAACCCTACCAAAGAGCACCTGCTCAAGTCTTTTTACTTCATCATCTGAGTCAAAGTCAATAGACCACTAATGTAGACACTTTGGTATGTATGTTCACTATTCTTGACCAGATTGTTCATGTTCTTTTTTATACTAGAGCTTCACATTCCTGTGTTACTAAATCCCTTGTGTATGTTTATGAATTGTATATTGTGCCCTTAAACACTTCTTTGATTGTTAATACACATCTGAGGAGTATAACCATTTTGACTAGAATATGTAGAGACATTGAGATTATTATAGAAGGGAGAATCTTATCGGAAGATTTATTAATATTAGACACGTTAGATTTTGACATAATTCTAAGTATTGACTGGTTGTTAAGGCACCATGTAACCATTAATTGTTACAACATGGTGATTACCTTTGAGCCTCCAAGAGAAGTACCACTTCAGTATCAGGTATAAATTCTAAGGCATGTGAAGAATATTACATATGAGTTATAGGGGAAGCCTATCCTAGCTGATTTGAGTATAAAAACCAATAAATTGTTCAAGCCTAAACAAGTACCAATAGTGTAAGAATTCCTAGATGTCTTTGTAAATGATCCACCTAAGTTACCATTAGATAGAAAAGTATGATTTATAATAGATCTAGTACCAAACACCGAACCATCTCAAAACAGGCATATAGGATGGTACCTACCGAGCTTGTAGAATTGAGGAACCATTTACAAGAGCTACAAGATAGAGGTTTTCTATGATTGAGTTCTTCTTCTTAAGGGGTTCCCAATGCTTTTTGTGAAGAAAAAAGATGGAAGCATGAGAATATGTATAGACTACAAAGACTTAAATCAAGTGACAGTCAAGAACATGTATCTACTTCCTCATAGAGATGATTAGCTCAACCAATTGCTAAGAGTATAGGTACTCTCAAAGATAGATTTATGGTCAAGCTACTATTAGCGAAAGGTAAAGGTAGAGAACATAGAGAAAGTAGCTTTTCGAACCAAATATAGGTTGTATGAGTTTTTTGTTGTGTTGTTCGACCTCACTAACGTACTTATGGCAATCAAGGACCTTATGAAGTAGGTATTCCGAAAGTATCTAGACAAGCTTGTGGTTACCTTCATTGATGACATTCTCGTTTACTCTTAAAGTAGAGAAGAGCATGAACATCATTTGAGGATTGTGCTAAGTAAATTAAGAACTATTAATTTGTATGCTAAACTTATCAAGTGTGAATTTTGCTTAGATCAAGTAGCTTTCATAGGTCACTTTGTAAACAATGAAGGTATAGCAATGGATTTGGAGAAAATAAAAGTTGTACTAGATTGGCCAAGATCAAAAACAGTAACCAAGATTAGAAGCTTTTTAGGGCTAGTAGGTAATTACAAGAAATTTATAGAAATGGGTAAAGTTTGATCGGGATGACAGATTCGAAAAGGGCTTCCAGTAGTAAAAGGAAAGACATACGATTGCCTTAATGTTATCATTACCTCATAGTAGAGAGGAGTTTGTGATTTACAATGATTCCTTGATTCAAGGACTAAGGTGTACATTAATGTAGAATGGCAATGTGACAGCTTATGTTTCACATCAACTCAAGCCTTATGGAAAACACTTTTGAGTCCATACCTTAGAATTAGCAGCAATAGTCCATTCCTTGAAACTTTGGAGGCACTATTTTGATAGGAATCGAGCTACTAGACCATTGACCTATAATGAAGCCCGAAGACTAGAAGGCCTGGAATGGCAAATTCTCTTATTCTAACTAACTCTTACCGAGGCCGAATATCTCCTTGTCCACTCGTTTTGCATGTCAAGCCGAATGACTCCTTATTTCTCGCAAATAGTGTGCTAAGAAGTAGAGGGCTGAGACAATAGCCAAACCTCGCTCTTACTCATGCCTAACTAATTACTTACTTAACATCACCCATGTTGAGATGATAAGGGAGCGACTCCAAACTAACTTAACCACCCTTTCTCAGACAAGTAACCTATCCATACACTTTTATTCACATCCTCCAATGGCCTCACCCATACATCATTACCACGTGTAAAATCTTCTCCACTAACTATTACTTTTATAGAATATTCATTTTTACCCTTTTGTTTTCTTGTATATTACTTTTTTAGGGTAATACCCATTTTGTCTTTTCCTTTTCAGGCATGTTACCTTAAACTCTTTAGTATAAATACCCCGTGTAATTGTAGCTATAAATAATTAGACTGAACATTAATACACCTAACATTTCTCTCTTGTAAACACTACTTTATGTATAGTCATCTCACTCTTATCTTAGCCCTTGATTAAGGCTAGGTGGCAAGTAACCTCACCAGACCAATTTGTGTATCATATTGAATTGTATCGTAAGTCCTCAAAAGTTCCATTGGTGTGTTATATCCATTGGAGTTGTTCATGAGTTTTGCTTACTTTTCATTCGTATTTGTCCTTACGTACCATTCCCCATTATTCCTTTTAAGTTTTCTATAAGCTTAGATCTATCTAGTGACCAGCCTTGTCTATTCATGGTCATGGTTCACAACACTATTTAGTAGGGGAAAGGTGTAAGGTATATGTCAACCATAAGAGCCTGAAAAATATTTCACTCGATGGGATTTGAATATGAGGCAAAGAAGATGGCTAGAGCTAATAAATCATTATAACCTTGACATACAATATCACCTAAGGAAAGGCAACACAGTAGTTGACACTTTGACTAAGAAATGACATGGGAATCTAGCTAATCTAACAATAACACATAAGCCATTGCTAGAAGACATAAGGAGATTGGATTTAGAAGCTTTGACCAAAAAAGGAAGTTTCTAGTTGCTGAATATATGGATTCAACCCACTTTAGTAGACAAGATTTAGATGGCTTAACCTAAAGATGGAGGTATACAAGAGATTAAAAGGAAGATGGAAGTGAGAAAGGCAATATGATTTATAGTAGGTGCCAAAGGAGTACTCATGTATAGGGTTGATTATGTATACCATCAAGGCTAGAGTTAAGGAGTGAACTATTGAAAAAGATACTATTCGGGATACACAATATACTTGGATAGCACAAAAATGTATCAAGATTTCAAAGCACACTATTAACAGAATAATATGAAGAGGGAGATTGTAAAATATGTATCTCTCACAACCTAGAGGAGAGGGGGTGGGCTCGAGTCATGGTAGTATCACCATGTGATATGTGAAGATCTAAGATCAAACACCATCCTTGATTAAGGGCTTTAGCATACTACACGAGGTATTTCACAACTATAACTTCCTCTTTGTAACTAGCGTTAAGTAATGGTAGAGCACATAATTTAAAATCATAACATTCATTTAATATTGACCTTAACAGAAATTTCAAGAGAATATATGGTTTTTCCCTAAGATAGTCATACAATACTAGAGTAAGATAACAGTAGTAATCCAAGCTACTTAATAAGTTAAAGATACTTAATAATGGAAAATATAGAGAGTTTAAATATAAATAAAATGGTCACTTGAGCTCTCTTTTTCATTACACCAAACAACCCTAAGTTGATGTTACTGATCACGAGTATCTAGCAGCCTGACTCCATCCAATGTTCTTGTTGCAATAACAAATTGTACGGGAGGTAAGCTCAACTGCTTCGTGAGTAACCTTCTTACTTTACTAACAAACAACACTAGATAAGTTATTAATCAAGTATATGAATGTATGGTCAATCATATGCAATGCTACAATATATATAGTCGGCCAGTAACTATATATAACATGGTTTTAATACCTACCATTGCCTAGGTGATGTACCTAAGAGCTCAGTTATCATTAGGAATTACTGTAATGGATTCGAACCAATGGGTTCTTCGAAATATCAAAGAAATTAGTGTAAACTAGTCTAAGAATTGACTAGAGTAGCTAACATGAAGTCACTCGAAGCATATAACATACCAACGAACACAACATGACTTAACACTTTACTTGATTTGATGCATAAGTTAATGTTAAGGTCTACCCACCACTAATCCTAAGCTACTCGACAAGATTAGATAAGAGCGTATGAAAAGGACTTAGAAAGGGTTGTCTCATAAGAACAGAATATTCAATGTCTATTTTAGAACTAAAGTAATTTTGGCTCATAAGGAGAAATGACTATTTATAGGTAAGTCCTTAAGCTAACATTATAAATAAAGAAATTATAAAAAGGCATATATAAAAAAGGGATTCCTAGTATATACAAAAAAGGGTAAAAGGGATAAAAGACTAAAAAGAGAAAAATAGTACAATGTCAAAGGAAGAAAATAGGTGGCAATCTAATACTGGTTCTATATAAGGATTCTCTAAGCATAACAGGCAAGAGGAGACAAGATATTGTGGTAGCAAAGAGGTCGAGACATGAAAAGGACACCGTGAGAACTGAAAGGGATGCCATGAGAGAAGTACTCAACAAAAGGAGATTATCTCATCACTTGGCATGATTCTCTCGGTAATTAGAGGTTAGGTCACTTGGCACAATAGGGAGAAAACGAAGTAGAGTGTAACCTGCTAGAGCTCTTAAAGAATTTAGCCTTCCTTCTTTTATATAGAATTTCTCATCATTAGCAAATTATCAAGAGAGAATTCTTCGAGTAAGGGATTGGAGGCATCGGAATTGTACGCAAGTAAGAGGACTAGTAGCCGGTAGCTCATCAATTCCATAGGGTTGTTGAAGATTTGCCTTTAAATCTTAGCCTTCTTCTTCGTCAAGTATATAGGGTGTTAAATCAGCTACATTGAAAGTAGTAGATACACCATATCCATCAGGAAACTTTAGTTCATAGGCATTGTCATTAATGCATTCAATGATCTTAAAAGGTCTGTCTAATCTTGAGGAAAGTTTGTTTTCCTCTTCCTTAGGAAACGTTCTTTACTGAGGTAAACCCAAGCAAGGTCTCCAAGGCTATAAACCACTTGTCTCCTCTTACGGCTTTCTTGTTCCTATTGTTAGGCTAAAGTTTAAGCTAGTTGTTTGGCAATCTTCTAATGCAACTTTTGGAATTCCTCGGCACGTTGTAGGCAGGATTAACTTTCCCTTTGTACAGCCGAGCTAATAGCTATATCCAAGGGCAAGTTTGGCTTAAGTCTATAGATGACAACAAAAGGTAACCTTATTGTCGAGCTGTGATCTGATCAGTTTACAGGCAAATTTAATGATAGGTAAGCATAGGTCCTAATCATGTAAAGTCTTACCCATAGCTGCTCGTAGAAGGTTGCCGACTGTCCTATTCACTACCTTAAATCACAATCAGAAACAATACTTCTCTGTAACCTATGTAGACATACAATTTCCTATAAATAAAGCATCATTAGTTCTATGTCAAGGAATGAAGTAACTCATCTTATTGAAATGGTCGACCACAACCATAATGGAGTCATGATTTATCGGTATTTAGGGAAGGCCAAGCATGAAATCCATGTTTAGGTCAGCTAATAATCGCATAAGTATAGGCAGAGGTATGTATTCTATGTACGGCTTTCTTTTTCCTTTTGTATGTTTACACACCTTGCATCTCTCAAGAACTCGGTGTACATCTCTCATTATCCCAGGCTAGTAGAAATGTTCCTTTAGTATTTTAACCATCCTCTTTTCACCAAAATGGCTAGCCAAACCTCTAGCATGAGCTTTATAGATGAGTAGTTCTTAAGCTAAACTACTCGGCACATAAACTTGCTTGCCTTTAATCAAAAACCCCTTACTCAAGTAGAATCCTCCCTCAACACCTCTTACATTACACTTGGACACTAAAGGCTCAAAATGCTAGTCATGCTCATATTAATCAAGTAGGGTGCCAAATCCAAGTACCATAGCTTACATAGTTGTAATAAGGGTATGACGATAAGAACGGGTGTTGGCTACTGTGTTGGTGCTACCTTTCTTATATCGAATCACATAGAACAAGTCTCTAGGAATTCAACCTACTTACCATGATGCCGAGAAAGTTTCTACTACCCCCGAAGATGACCCCCGAAGATGCTTGAGAGACTTATGATTTGAGTAGATGATGAACTCTCTCAACAATACGTAATGTTGCAATTTTGTAGTGTTAAAATAAAGGCATAGAACTCCTTGTTGTAGGCTAAGTAATCTAGGGCAGCATCATGAAGTTTTTTGCTGAAATAGGCAATTGGTTAGTGCTCCTACATAAGGACAATACTAATGCCGACACCAAATGAATCACATTCAACCTAAAAAACTTTCTCAAAATTCGGTAAGGTGAGATCTAGAGCAAATGTCAACTTAGACTTTACATCTTCAAATCTCTTCTGAGCTTTCTCCGACTACCTAAACTCAATGTTCTTCTTAGTCAATTCAGTTAACGGAGTAATTGTAGAATTGAAGTTCTGAATGAATGTTTAGTAGGATGAAGCTAGGCTGTGGAAGCTCCTAAGTTCATTAGCATTAGTCGACGTAGGCTACTCAAGAATAGCTCTAACTTTCTCGTCATCAACTTGAACTCCATTCCTTAAGACAACATATCCGAAGAATACAACCTCGTTTTGGTAGAAAACACATTTCTTTAAGTTACCGAATAATCTCTTGGCATAAAGGATGTCGAACATCGATCTTAAACGTGCAACATAAGTGATAAGGTTAGTGCTATAGACCAAAATGTCATCAAAGTAGACTACAACACACTTGCCAATCAATGTTTTAAGTATATGATTCATTGGCCACATAAATGTAGTCGAGGTATTTGTTAGGCCAAATGGCATTACCATCCACTCAAATAAGTCATATATTATCTTAAAGGGCATCTTCCATTTATCTCCAAGCCTCATTCATATTTGGTGGTAGCCACTCTTTAGATCAATCTTTGAAAAGTTGTAGCTACCATGAAGCCCATTGAGCTTATCATCCAATCATGAGATTGGGTATTGGTACTTAATAGTAATTTTATTGATGGCATCGTTGTCAATGCACATTTTCCATAATCCATCTTTCTCTGGTACTAGCATGGCTACTACATCACATGGACTCATACTCTCTCAAATGTATCCTTAGTCTACTAACTCATCCAACTATTTCTTAAGCTCGGCTACCTACTCAAGGTTGAGTTTGTAAGCAAGTTAGTTCGATAAGGTTGCTCCTGCCTAGAGGTCGATGCGATGCTCAATGCCTGTCAAGCTAGTTAAATCTTTCAGCATCTCACTAGGAAATAGGTCGACATAGTGTTGAAGTAGCTGTTATACCTCAATAGATACGCTCTCAACTTCTCTTACCTTTAAGAGTCTTCTGACTAAAAGAAGTACATAGTCATCGGTCTCAATTTCTCGGGTAAACTAAGCTTGGGAAATCACTAAGGACTTCCATTACAGTGATTTACTATCCTTTACTTAAGCTTCTTACTCTTCCTTAGGACTCATGAGTGTTAATATAATTTTCTTCACATCCTTCTAGAACATGTAGGTGTTCCTATACCCATTGTGTAACACTTTAAAATCAAATAGCCATGATCGGTTGAGTAATATGTGAGAAGGGTACATGGGAAGGACATCCACAACACCTCATCCCCATACCTATTACCAATGGTAATCAGTACTCTAACTTTCTCACCAACATATAACCCCCCCTTTCTCATTCTACCAGTGAATCTTATATGGCTTAGGGGGTAGAAGGGTTGGTAATTTCATTGCCTTAACTGTCCCTTGTACTATGAAATTGGTGTTGCTCCCTCCATCAATGATTAAGGAGAATAACTTGTAATTCACTAAACAATTTGTGTGGAAGAGGTTCTCCCTTTGCTCATCTTCATTAGCCATAAAAGTATTAAGAGATCGACGAATGGCAAAACAATACTCAATACTTCCCTCAAGTGATGTCTTAGCATCAAGATCTTCTTGAAACTATTCTAACATCTATTCAAATGCCATCTCTTCCTTTCCTTTGCACGCACTTTCTACTTCAAACTGGGGCTTATCTCCCTTTATAGTCATGACTCAGCAATTCAGACATTGACTAGCCATGTGTCCATAATCGAGACATTTAAAGTATTTGATTTCCTAGTTCTTTCTTCTTGAGCTTTGACCTTGGTCTCTTCAAGCCTTAAGTTCTTCAACCTTTCCCTTACATTGACCTTTGAATCGGCTTGGCATTTGTCCTCAACCTTCTACCTTGGAACTATTCAATGCTTAGTTATTCAATAGTTAAGTTAGCATGCTACTTTTGATTGGCATCATTGATCGACTACTAACATTTGACTAACTTGGTTTTGTCTCTATCTTTCGACTCTCTATACTACTCTAATGGCTTTATCCAAAGTCGCTAGACTCTACAGCTCTACTATATTACCAATCTCGGTCCTTAGTCTAGAAATGAACCTTGCGATATTTCACATCTTAAGTTCATCGACATCACATCAGATCATAAGCAATTCAAATTCTCAAACATAGCTATCCAGTGATTAGTTACCTTATCTCAAGTCTTAGAGATGTCGAAAAGTGTCTTGTTCGTAATGTTCAAGAATGAGCCTACCTCTTAAGACCCTCTTCATTTCATTCTATGTCCAAACTTCTCATTAGGCTCTCAGGTGGACATTCTACAACATCTTCCACCACATTGTTGCATATACAGGAAATTTCAATGCAACTACTCAAATATGGATAGCATCCCCGTAATCGTAGAAGTCAAATATCTTCTCGATCTTCTCTTCCCATTCTAAATAGTCGTTAGCACTATTAGAACCATTGATGTTCGGAATCTATACCTTGAGGTGGTCGATACCTCTAAGTGCTCTAAACTTACACTCATCAATCCCAACATGTTGTTCCTCTTCTTCTTCATACTCTTCCACTTCATCCAACTCAAACCCTCTTCTCACCATTCTATCGGAACATTGGAGTGGTGCTTAGGTCACAAGAATGGGCTCTAGTGTATGTGGTTCATTCTTTTATCTTCTCAGCCTATCTCTCGTTTCTCAGCCTTGTTCACAACTCTCTCTCATAGCCTAATCTCTAAGACTCTCTGTACTGAAACAACTAAATTAGCCATAATGACAATAAGGTCTTGTATCTTCTCATTAGTAAAACATAGTATTTATTGGGTAACTCGACCATGTCCATGAGCATCACTCTCAGCATCGTTAATCTCTTCCTAAACACTGAGATTCGACATTCTCAAAATGAAGTCTCAGAAAATACTCTTCACATAAGAAATCCTTACACATACTAATATCCAATGAATTGTAACCCGTAAACTTGCTCTGCTCTTTCGAATGAAAACAGAGTATCACAAATAGCAACTAGCAGTGACTATAACCACATAGCCCTTTGTCACAACCTCAATCTCTAATACTACTATTATATGATGTGCTTAGGAGCTTAGTTATCACTAAGATTTACTATAGCAGATTCTAACCAATAGGTCCTTTGAAATATCGAAGAAAATAGGGTGAACTGGTCTAAGAATTGACTAGAGTGGTTAACGTAAAGTTGCCCGGAGGATATAACACACCAATGACCACAAAAATGACTTGACACTTCACTTAAAATGATGCATAAGTTAATATCAAGGTCCACCCGCCACTAATCTTGAGTTACTTGGCAAGATTAGATAAGAGTATATGAAAAGAACTTAGAGAGAGATGTCTCACAAGAACAAAATATTCAATGTCTATTTTAGAAGTAAGGTGATTTTGGCTTACAAGGAGAAGGGACTATTTATAGTAAGTCCCTAGGCTAACATTATAAATAAAAAAGTTACAAAAGGCATATACAAAAAGGGGATTCATAGTACATACAAAAAAGGGTAAAAGGGACAAAAGGCCGAAAAGGAAAAAATAGTACAATGCCAAAGGAAGAAGATACATGATAGTGCAACATTGGTTCTATACAAAGATTCTCTAAGCACAGCAAGCAAGAGGAGTCAAGATATTGTGGTGGTAAAGAGGCCGAGACATGAAAAGGATGTAGAGAGAGAAGTACTCAATAGAAGGAGAATATCTCATCACTCAACATGATTCTTTTAGCAACTGGAGGTTAGGTTACTTGGCATAATAAGGAGAAAACAAAACAAGGTATTACCTTATAGAGCTCTTAAGGAATTCAACCATCTTTCTTCTACATAGCATTTCTTGTCATTAGCAAGTTGTCAGAAGAGAATTATTCAAGTAAGGGATTGGAGGCCTCAAAGTCATGTATGAGTAAGAAGACCAGTGGTCGGTAGCTCATTACTGAGTTAGGAAGTATTTTGGTACTTTAGGATCAACAATATTACCCTCAGTAATAGATACGACACAGCCTCAAGAAGAAGGTATCACTCTCCGAAGCCAAGTAGTTCTCAAAGATTGAGGCAAGAACATGTACGAAATACATCATATAATAACAATTTCAATATACATTATACGATGTTGATCCAACTAAGCATGATCCCCCATTCTACTGCGTAATGCCGATACCCGTTACATGATGCTATGAGATGCGTTGTATGTTTGGTTTAATTAGGGGTCAAATATTTATTAGTTTAGATTCATGGGTAATCAATCAATTGTATTCAGACACTCGAAGATCTTGAGTTCTAATGTAGCAAGCATATAAGTTGGTATAAACTTAAGAAATTCTGCAAGCAAGATCAATCATGGCATACACATATAATATCTTGTATACCCAAATCATGCAACAAATTCAGTTATCTAGTATAATTAAATAATTTGCTAACTTTAAGCACAAAAAAAACTAAGTAAGGGACAGTGTACTCACTTAGCCATAATACTCAACAGTCCCAATAATCCTGAGTTGCATTTAAGTCAATATCCTCATCACTTGAAGAAGATAATTAAGGTCAATGAGTATTCTATTTGCATTAGCTAACTAGGCTTACCGCTCACTAACCTTAGGTTAGTTGTTTTCGTAATTTAGACATATTTTCTTCATTTTAACTCTATTTTCAATGATCTTATAGCCGTTTTCAAATGTTCTTTCACTTGGTGGAGTTGCTTTTTGAGTTTTTAGGTTAGTATGTTTTTGGTTTAGGCCCTACAAGGTTGTGGGCCAAAATGGTGAGTTGGGTCACTTTAGGGTTTAGGCTTAGTTTTGAGTCTTAGGTTTCGTTTTTGACTTTAGGCTTTATACTTAATAATTTGTGCCTTCTTTTAAGTATTTTAAATGGGGTTTTTTTGCCCAATATCTTAAAATTTTAAAGTGGGCCTTAGTGATACTCTTATAGGTCTAAATAGGCCTTTTCATTAAGTTTAAAGCTCTAAATCACTCAGGGGCCCATGGTAGGTGTCTTGGATGGGCCTTTGGGTTTAGCGGGCCTCTTAAATAACTCTTCCTAATCCTTTTAACCTAAGGTTTAGATTTGGTCGCTTAGCTACATGGGCTCTAAAGTTAGTTCTTTTGGGTTTTATGTGTTTGAATCACTATTTGCCTTAAGTTTAAGCTCACTTGTCTTTTTGGTCTTAAGCCTAACATTGAACTTAAGTTTAGCCTATTTTTGTTAGCATTATAGATCTAGACATTAAATTTTTAGTAGCCATTATCACAATTTTTAAGCCTATAATCACTAACTAAGCTAGTTTAGGGCCTTAACTACACTTTAGCTTACTTAACTTGGTTAATTAAGTCCTAAATCATACAAAATACTAAATAAACATGTTTTTGAGCCAATAAAAAATAATTTACAGATCTGATGGGTTCATGGAAGTAGCAGCCATTAAGTGTTCTTAGGGTCAAATCTTCCATTTTCATAAAACACTTAATTTTATGGTGATTCTACTTAAGTAACCTATGTTTCTACTCATCTAAAACCATAATCACTACATAAAAGTGTATAGAAATGTTGTGTGGAAACAAGTAAGGGGCGGCATGCATGGGGAATGGGGGTTCTATCATCCTACTGAATGATTTACACCTAAAACTAGCACTACACTATACTATCATGCTTGCTAGTGCTATAACACTTCATCAAAGTGTGTTTTTTCTATACTAACCCTATTTGTTCTTTATGAAACACCCTAAAACATCTAGAACCATGCTGCAAAGAAAGATATAGCTATGAAAATGAAAAATCCTAACACTAACCAACATGAAATACTAAGGAAAAATTTACCTATTTACTTATCGGAGCAAGATTGAGATGGCCTCCTTGTGGTATGTATGCCATGAGTTTGTATCTGTGTATGGGTATGTGTATGTATTGAAGGACTAGGGGGTACATGTGAGGCATGAAGCTTGGTGGTGAGTGATTTAAAGTGGTGGTAGTAGTGTTATAATGGCTAATAGTAAGGTGGATGGTAGTGGCTGAGAGGAAGGAAAAACGAGGGTTTTAGGGTTTGATGTTTGAGAGGGTTTGTGAGAGAATTTGATAGTGTTTCAGGATTGTGAAAATGAAACAAAATGAGTGAGGGAAGGGGGTGGTTGGTCATGAGAATGAGATTTTGCCAAATTGAGTAAGATCTTATCCTCTTAAGGTATAAGATATTTTAGGGTCATTAATGGGTTGTCTTTGGTCCTTAATCATGTTTAGATTATAGCTAATTAAGATGTAATGAAGGTTGGTTATAGATTAAGGTTTGATTAGTGTAAATGATGGTAATTAAGCATAAATAAGTTAATTAGGTGTAATTAGGATATGCTTAGGGTTTTATTGAACTTTGATACTATACTTTAGTTAATCTAATTGCCCTATATGTGTACTTAAGGTTTCCTTAGGGTTTGGTACTCATTTATAGTAATTTGATTCGTGTATAAGCTCTAAAGTTAGAGTTTCAATCATTTAATGATATTAATCACTTGTATTGATTGGTTCAACCTTACCATTAGTGTTTATTTGTGGTGTTAAGATATTTGATCACTTAATTAAGGTTAGATGATCATTTTAGGGTTTCATTATCATCCTAGGGGTTTTTTAGTATTAGGTTCCTGAAGGTTCTTACTTGCTTAGTTAGGTTTTTAGGGCTTACTTCAATTAAGGTTTTTGGTTAAACACTTCAAGTTTGATTCCTTTACCTAAGTTTCATTATTATGTTCAGGTGGTTCTAGGGACTACTTGAGGACTCTTTCATCCAATTCTACTTTTAAGCCATCAAAATTTTGTAGGGTTTACATTATTGAGGTGCCAAACATGTTCGCATATATGGATTGAGGATCAGAGGTAAGTAGGTGAATTATAGCCTTCGCTGGTTCTAAAGTAGAAGTAGGAATAGGTTACCATAGATTTTGCAGCAAGCCTACCAATGACTCTAAGTAAGCATAATGTTGTTTAGGTGATCATGGACCCATTAACGAAGTCAACTCATTTCATTTCCATTAACATTAGTTGGAAAAGTTGGCTAAGTTATATGTTAAGGAACTATGAGGTTATATGGTGTACTAGTGAAGATTGCATGAAACATGGTCACTCATTTCATAGGAAGGTTTTAGAAGAGTCTACATAGGGCTTTAGGTACAAAGCTTCAGTTTAATACCACTTTCTACCCTCAAAATGAAGGGCAATCTAAAAGAACAATATAGATTCCCAAGGATTAGTGGCTACTGGGACGAACACTTGCCCTTAGTTGAGTTTGCTTATAACAATAGCTATTAGACAACCATTCAAATGGCCCCTTATGAAGCCTTATATACTAGGAAATGTAGATCACCTATTCATTAGGACGAGGTAGGAGAAATGGAAGTTTTAGGTCCAAAGTTAGTGTAGGAAGCATTAGATAAGGTGAGATTTATCAAATAGAGAATGCAAACCGCACAAAGCTGTTAGAAGAGCTACACTGATAAGTGGAGACACATATTTGAATTTTAAGTGGGAGATGAAGTTTTACTGAAAGTGCCTACCACTAAAGGAATTTTTAGATTTGAACTTAGAGGAAAATTATCTCTAAGGTATGTTGAGCCTTTCAAAGTTATAGAAAGAATCTAGAAATGTAGCACACAAATTGAAGCTGCCTCCTAAAATAGAAGGGGTCCAAAATGTTTTCCATGTATCAATGGTGAGGAAATTCAAACCTAATCCAAAGCAAGAGATTAAATAACACATTATACATGTAGTAGACTTAGAAACCTTAGAGTTGCAACCAGACTTGTCTACTATGGATTAGCCCATAAAGATTGTAAACACTAAGATTCAAGAACTAAGAAAAAGGTGGATAACCCATGTTAAGGTACGGTGGCTAGGTTGTTTAGAAAATAAAGCAACTTAGGAGTTAAAGGAAGAAATGAGGAAGAAATATCTAAAGTTGTTTTAAGAACAAGGGATGTAAACTTTCAACCTTCTAAGACAAAAGTTTATTTAAACAGGGGAGGGGAGGGGGTTTAGAGGGGGTGGGGGGTTAGCTGAGAGTAATAAAACTCCACAAAAAGGAAAAATAAAGAGTAATAATAATAAAAAAGTAAATAATAAAGAGTTAGGACTAAGGGCAAGAGTGACATTGTAAACAATAAGTGAAGGTGATTTGGGCATGGAAAAAGTTTCACAAACCCTATTATAAAAGCTTCATTTTAAGTGTCAAAAGCCCTTTTCATAATCATCCCTCATGTGTTACCTTTACGTGATAGGGTTTTTGCATGAATCTTGATTCAAGGGAAGAAAACTAGTACATTTCAATAAGATCTAGAAAGAAAAGTGCTAAGGTAAGTTATGGGATTGTTTTTCTATTAAAGTTTAAGAACAAACTTTAATAAAAATTTCTTTTCACAAGGGCAATGAACAAAATGAATTTGGGATGGTTATTTAGGAGTCCTATATGATCCCCTAAAGTCGTATTTAAAACAACCATACTTAGATTTAGGATCTTTGGAAAAACTTATCCAATTGAGTTTAAACTTTATGATCAGGTCAAAGAAGTTAGTAAAAGTGACCCAATAAAGTTGGATATTTTAAATATTTTCTTAAAACCCTAAAATTAGCTTAGAAGTGTAATTATTTGATATAGTATAAAATTTGTTGGAATCTCTAAAATCGAGCCCCAAATATAACGAGACATTAGAGATAAATTATTTAAGTTATAAAAGTAAATAATATTGCATAAAATAGTATCTAAATATATTTATAAAAATATGAATATACCTAGTACATATAATAAATATAAATGTAAATTAACCTAAAAATCTATAAATATATGAAATAAGCGATAAATTTACAATGATGACTAAAATGAGCATTTATTAAAATAAATTGATTTTTATGAAAATAATTAACAAAATTGGCATCTAATGAATTTTGGGCACTTGTAATAGTATCTAGATAAGTTAGAAATTACTTTTTATAAAAATGATATTATTTGCTTAATTAATCATAATTTAGGAGTAAAAGTGTAATTTTACATATATAGGTGATAAACCCGATTTTATGAATCAAGTTGTCGCTTGAACTCATTATATTTTTTTTTAGTCTATAGAAAATTTCATGGATATTTTTGGTAATCTGAGTTATATATAATGAATTTTCCTAATTAAATGGCTTAATTTACTAACTAGGGTATGTTTTAAAAATCCTAGGCCGACATATGATAATTATTCGATTAAATCTTAAATATGTCTAATTTGGTCAAGTGTGATTAAAAGTTATTTTTGTTATATTTTATAATGTTATATGACCCGAGCTATGATATACATGTGCTAGGTCTAAATAATACTTATTTTACTACACTATGTTAGGAAATCATGTAAAATATATTCTATTTAGACAACATGAAAATAAAGTGATAATTGCTTATTATATAGGTATATTATTTACAGATGTAACTTAGTTGTCTATACGCATGCTATATGTATGACTAGTAATTTGTTTCTATGACATGAGTTGAACTTCTTAGTATGCTGCTTTGTTTAGTGTCCTATTGTTGCTTAGTCTGAACTTGTTTTATCTCCCTTAAATGGAAATAATAGAAATTTGATTGCTAACATAACTGGTTATGCATTACAACCCTATTAGGAGAGCGATCAGGAGTATTAGACCAAATACCAACCCCTTAGATAAGGATAACAGAATTGATTGTTTTCCGACCCTTAGTCAAATTAGATGATAGGAGAAGAGGTCGTTGCGAAGATAGGGGTCGTAGTTTGAAGGTGGTCTAAGGAGGAGGGTGTTCTTTATTTCATAAGCTAGTGTTTAGTCTAACTAAGTCATGTTGAAACTCCTCAATTCGAGTTAGAGTGAATGCAATTTCTCTAACCTATAATGGTCTAGATAACATTATGTGATGTACCATATGATTGATTGACTACATTGAATTTCATGAAATTAATAACTTTATCCGTGTCTATATTGCACTCTTTAGTTTTTGTCCCATTTACTAAGCTAGTTATACTCATATCCTTATAGATTTTGTTGCATGTACTGATTAGAAGTAAAAATGCAATGCTACAACCAACTATAGGTTAGTTCACTAGGGGTTGGGAGTAAGGAAAAGTAAGAAGATTGCTAAAACTTGTTCACTTTTGGTGTTGTGTTTTGAGAAAAATAATTAGTCACCTTGCATGACTACTAGTTTTTTTAATGAAGTTTGTATATATGTATCAAAACCTCTATACTTTTGAAGCATTTCTTTGCATAATGTAAACTTATGATGTATATATAGTTGTGTAACTTAAGGGTTAAGTACTAAAGGTATGTACTGTAGGTTTCCTTAGGTTTATTTTGAAGAAAATATGCAAGTTTTACTTATAACAAGTATCTTATTGGACACTTCAAGTTGGTTGAGTCGTATGTGCCTGGTGTAGGTTATATCTATGATAGCAGCTATGAAGACAGCTTTTATTTTAGAATAGTTTACATAGTGGGACTGTTTTGACTCTATCCATTTGGGGCGTATAAGTTGGTATTAGAGCATGGTTCCTAAGAACTAAGCTTTGAAGTGTCATAATGAAAATCAATTAGACATTTTAAGTACACTAAGAGTTAGGGATTAATTGGATATTAAGTGACTTAAACTTATAAGTAGAGTTACATGTATGAGAATGAAATTAACTTAGGCATTTAAACTATTTCAGATTCTTAGAAATGAACATATGTGTATGTAAAGGCATTCTAATTAGGAAGATGATAAGACTCCTACAAATTATTAGGTACAAATGTAGAGGTTATTGTTAGATTTGGCTGATTAGCAGTTTTTTCATACTATTAACAAAATCATATTTACTTGTAAGTATGGGTTATCTTATAGTTTAAAGGATGATTAGCAGATGATGGAATATGAGTTGGGACTAGTGTATACTGAATGTACTACCAAAGCAACTTTTGAGAAAAGACACTTATAATAGAGGAAATCCTATCCATGATGTTACCGATCTTGTATTTCCTAACTATTGTAGAACCAAGTAAAAATTATCTACTTGATTTTTTGACTAAGTACCTATAGGTGTTCATCATATCCCTAAGAACTATCTACCTCATATTATTCACTAGTTTCCTAGATTTCCAATCATGGAAAATCATGGAATATAAGTTCCTTTACAATCTCAAAAGCTTGAACCCCTTAATGAGCCATAAGAAAACTCACCCCAGAATAAATCAATAAATGTAGGAGTGAATGAAGAGGAGGATCTAGAAGATGAAGAATTTGTATTAGAGGGTGTTAGAGGAAGTAATGAAGTAAATGAAGATAAAGTTTATGAAATTAGCATGATACTCGAAACCCCATAACTTGTTATATTGAGTTCAGATTCTAAAGAAATGGAAGAAGTGGAGGAAGAGGAACAAGAGGATGAAGATCCTATCGAGGAGGCAGAAGCCTCAAAAGATTCAAATGGTACAAAGAGTCAGTAGATGACCTGACTTGTGATGATCTTAATTTTTTTACAATAGCTATGTTATGTAACCTAATTGTTTTAGTGTATCTAGGTTGTATATTATCTTATGATGTAATGTTAACTATTGATATAACTTTTGTAAATTGTAGCTGTATTTTAGTTTTCAATTATATATTGAATGTAAATAGATTGATATTAATATGAAGTTGTAAATAGAAATGTTGTATTTTAGATTTGAGTATGTAAACTTTTGATTTTGTAAAGTTAAGTTTGTAATCTCTTAAGATGTAAATGAAGTTTTATCAGAGCTGTAAATGTATCTTGTACATAGTTATGTGAAAAAAAAAGTGTAGTTCTATTAGTATTTGTATCAAATATGTTTTATATAAAAGAAGTATAGGATATGAATGATAGATGATATATATTGTTATATAAGTAGGGATATAACGTTACAGGTGAATCTAAAAGTTGAGATCATGTTGGAAATTTAAATATATTGTTTAAGTAGGGGATTCTACATCTATATAGATTTTTAAGTAACTTAACCTACTAATTGTTAGATTGTGTATCTTGAGTACATGGTAAATAGTTTCTCATTATGATTATAACTATAGTTGAGAACATGAATAGAAATCTAGATGAGCAACATGAAAGTGTTGAACCACCTCTTAATCCTCTTGTACCATAAGAATTACTGAGGAATAACATGCCACCACAACCTCTAAATATGATGGATCTAATCCAATTCAGCCTGATGCTCGTGAATATGAATACCATGATTCAACTAAGAAGCTTAGATCTAACATCTTGTAACCAATGAGAATGTTGTCAATCAAATCCATTAGAGGTCGAAATAAGAGGAAATCGACCGTAAGAAGCTAATAGGCTTCCTGATTTCCTAAAAGCAAATTGGTATTTCAAAGGTAAGATAGGAAAGCCTACTTTAGTAGATGATTAGCTAGCATAGATTAAGCGAAGTTTTGAGGCCTTTAAGATTCCCGAAGATAAAAAATTCTCTTATGGTAACTTCTTGCTGAAAATGGGTACATAACACTGTTGGGACTCAAAAGTAAGATCAATTACAAGACCAATTACATGGCAAGTATTTAGAGAAGACTTTAGGAAAGAATAGTTTCTTATGAGTGTACAGAATCAAATGTCTAAGGAATTGATGGAGTTGAAGATAGGTACCATGAATGTATCTCAACATGAAAATGAGTTTAATAGGTTGTTACAGTATGCACTTGAGTCATATTAGGATAACTAAGTGTTGAAGAAGGATTTTTCCCTGATGAATTTAACCTAACAATGAGGTGTAAGTTGATAGATTACAAGTTTACTACTTACTACGAGATTGTGGATAAAGCTCGACAATTGGAGAATAACTAATTAGTTATGTAAGCTATTGAGCCTGATTTTTCACCCTTCTAGTTCTTTTATAAAATTAGGTCTTCTCTAAGTCGATCAATACTAATCCCCACCCATTTAATACTGATCCTTGAATAGGGTTTAAAGAAAACCATTTTTTCAATTTAAAAAGATATTGGAGTCACCACCCGACCAAAGTCTAGAAAAAGGGTTAAGTTATAACCAACTTGGTGGATTTGCTATAACTTAGCTATCGGTTTATCGATTAAAACTAATTTGTAAAATGACTTTTTTTAATACAAGAGATTTAGGTCCGGGGATTAGTTTATTAAAACCTAAACGGGTACCACTTTTAAGCTTCTCGAATTTAACTTCACTTTTCAAATATACCCTTTTTAATTTTTGAAAACATCTAATTGTAATACATGCGACTAAATTGATTAATTTACATAAATATCTAAAAATGGAAAAAATAAAACTTTCCATATTTTAATTTGCCCCGCACTTATGTACAGGTGCCTACGTATTGTTATTCAAGATCAGATTTCTGTAGTTCATTTAATGAAAATATAGCGGGTTAATTGATTTTAACTTTGGAAAAATTGCTAAATTTACATTTTTACCCATTTTGAGTAAATTTGAGAAAAAATTATGAGGGGTCCTAAGTTGGGTTTTATTTTTGGAAAACCTAAAATGCCTTAGTTTGGAAAGACTCTATTTTATTTTTATTGAAAAAAATTGATTTTCTAAGTGTCAAAAGTAACTTTTCTATTTTTATTCCATTTTATTATTTTTATTACTTATTTATTTACTTTTTATTGTTAGTTAGTTTTTTTCATGGTTTTTCTTTTATCTAAATGTGAAAATAAAAACAACCAAAATAAAATGCTTCTGATTCTTTTTTTTTCTTTTTCTTCTCTTTCTTTTTTCTTTTCCTTTTCCTTTCTTTTCTTTTATTAATTTACATAGATAAAACAAATAAATAAATAAAAAGAAATTGGACAAAGGTAGTAGGATGCGCAGGTTGGACTTAGGTTGGTTAAGTCAGGTCGGGTCAGAATACTAGACTGGGTCGCGGGTCAATCCTTTAGGTCGGGTCCGGTCGGATCTTAGCTTCCTCTTCAACAATACTAGTAGGGTACAATTCAGCTTGATCTAGCCTCTAAATCAAAGGGGAAGATGGGTTTCTATGTGATTTTGATAGGGATTGGGGGGGGGGGGGGTTAGAGGAAATGCCATAGTTAATGGAGCTCATTTTTGGTAGTTTTGGAAGTGGCGGTCGGCGGTAGCATTCACCCCTCCGATGTGGTGGCAGTTAGGTACGAATGGAGTGTTGGCTTAGGGATTTAAGGATATTGGGAGAGTGGTTGTGATGTTAGTTTAGGTCGAAGGATGTTGAAGGTAGTGGTTTGAGGAGAGAGAGATGGACAACGATCAAGGTTTAGTGGTAGCTACCTTGGTGGAGTTACAAAGAGTCATGGTAGAGGTCAAAAGCAACTAGGTTGGGGAGCCTGAGCTGCGAGTAATCTACCTAGAGTGGTGGCTCAGCTCAGGTTGGAGTGATGAGAGAGAGAGTAGGTTAAAGAGAGAAAGTGATCGGGAATGGATAGAGAGGGTATGGGAATTGATTCTATTCATTGTATGTATCTGTCTATGTCCATATCAATTTATACACAAATTCAACCCAAAAGCAAAGGAAAGTTGGAATCGGATTTAACAAGAAATGCTTGAAAGCCTAGCTTTTTTTCAATTTTTGAACGCCAATTTGAATGCGCTTTTGGCTAAATCTGGACTTGTTCTTAACACCAATTTAAAGCATGCCATGTCTAGTACGAGATTGATGCTAAAAACTATGTGCTTGTGTATGGAATTTATGAGGAAATTAAAGGTAAATTGAAGGGAGTAGGCTATTCTTGAGAAGGAAAGAGGAGGAAAATTGGGAGAAACTGGGGGAAAATTGAGGGAAAGTGCTAACGTAGCACTAATGTAGCACTACGTCAGCAAATTCGACAAACCGCGACCTGCCACGTATCAATACTTAACATGTGACGGCTGATGTAGCATGCCATGTGGCCGATACTTAACACTACGTGGCACAATCAGATTCTGACACGTGGCAGCCTCTGATGTGATTAAAAGCAAAAAGTAAGAAAATGGCCTCCTTTCCTTAGCTATATTTCAAGCTCAAGACCTCATGCTCAATGCTAATACTATACCCATATGCTTAACCGTCAGGCCATTGGCATATGCCTTGTTCATATGTGCAATTAAATTGTACATATGGATTGTTCGGCTTAGACTATATTTAAATCTAAACCCAGGTTCAATGACCCGACTCTTAAACCTAGATTAAAATTAAAAATCTACTCTAACAAAATGTTATTTTCTAAATTTTTTATTTTTTCAATGTCAAAATTTCTTATTTTTTTGTATTTTCTAAATTTCTCATTTTTTGTGTTTTTTCCTATTTTCTTATATTTTTCTAGAATTCCTATTTTTTTTTCTAAATTTCTTCATTTTTTGGGGCTTTCTTTAATCTTCTATTTTTTGAACTTTTCTTAATTCAGGACCCTATAACCTTATTTGAAATAAAATAAAATAAAAGGGGGGCAAAAATTAGATGTCTACAGCTACCCTTCTTTGTGGCAAAGTTTCTTTGTGGCAAAGTTTCTTTGTGATAAAGTTTAGCAAAACTTTGCCATAAAGACAAAATAGACACTATTTTTGCCCCAAGAGTGAATTTTACTCTAAGAAGCGTTATAGCTAGCCAGCTATCCTAGGTCCACTCTATTCAGGATTTTGAGAAGAGAAGGGCAGTGTTCTAAGAGATGGCCGAAAGATGGAAAGAAGAATTGAAGTCTAGTCATACTCTTATGAACTGACAAAGTGAAGTGAAATGGGCTAAGCGCTCCTTGAGCTAGATAAGACCCCAAGAAGAATGAACAAACATGGTCATGCCCTGATGAGCTGACTAACTAAGGTGGGCAAAGCACTCCTAGAGCTGGCTAAGACCCTAAGAAGAAATGAGCAAACTTAGTTATGCTTTGATGAGCTAACTAACTAAGGTGGGCAAAGTGTTCCTAGAGCTGGCTAAGACCCTCAGAAGAAATGAGTAACCTTGTTCATGCCCTAATGAGCTGAGTAACTAAGGTGGGCAAAGCACTCCTAGAGCTGGCTAAGACCCTAAGAAGATGAGCAAACTTAGTCGTGCCCTGAAGAGCTGATAACCAAGGTGGGTAAAGCGATCCTAGAGCTGGCTAAGACCCTAAGAAGGAATGAGACAACGGCTCAAAGGCTAGTTAAGAAGGTGATGAAGGTAATTGCTTTAGGAACCCATTATGAGAAACTTGGTGAAAGGAAGTACCTTACAAAACTTGGTGAAGAAAGGGGCTTGCTTGCAAGAAATTTAGTTAATAAAGGGACCCTGTGGATTAGAAGGATGAATCGAGCTAAGATTATGTCTTCATAGGTTAGCCAAACACTAAATGTAGAAAGTAAATGCCTCATAGGTCGGTTAAAAAGGATTGTTGGGAGTAAAAGTGGTTTAAATGCAAGAAAAAATTAGTATGCTAATACTGTATAGAAATAATTACTCGGTCTTTGTCAATAGTACCCAATCAGTCAAACCTTTTTTTGAAAAGCCCCCATTAGAAAATTACTGACTCTTGTTTTAGTCCCTTGTTATCAACTCGGATGTTATTAACATACAACGTTCGAGACTTTGCTGGTTCTTTTTGGAGAATTCATGGAAATTAGCTTGATGCAGGAAAACCACCTACTATTTTTGTTTCTTTGGAACTCTTATGAACCCAAAACCCTCATTCCCATCTATCATGATTGCTTACTTGAGTTTCACATTCCTCTAAAAAAATAGATAATAAAACTCCCCATTAAGGGGGATCAATCCTTAATAAAGTATTTAAAGAATTTTGTTAATTACTAATGTTCTAGACCTCATTCCTTAACTCCTCTCATGTTTACAGTATATAGGTTTGATTAAACAAGGTAAAGGGAATTAGACCTTTCCATGGAGAAGGTGATTATTCCAACAACGACAACGACTAAGGATACCAAATTTGCTTGTAGATAATGAAAATTGGACCACAATGACATTCAAAATGACTAGCATTTTTGTGTTTTGAGCAAAATTCCCATTGACTTCTTATGGATAGTACAATTTTACAACTTCGGCATTTACAGGGTCTCTCAAATCTGGACCATCCATTTGGGACAAAATTAAAGCCCCTCTTGATAATACTCGCTTCACGACATAAGGGCCTTTGTAATTGGGGGCAAATTTCCATCTAGAGTCTTGTACAATAAGGAGAGCTTTTCTTAACACCAAATCTCCTTCTTTAAGGTTACGAGGTCGTACCCTTTTGTTGAAGGCCCGAGCCATTCTTTGCTGGTAACATTGATTATGACATAAGGTTATCAATCTCATTTCATCAATCAGATTTAGTTGTTTGATGCGTTTCTTTACCTAATCGCCTTCGTCCAAATGAATTTCTGATAGTAACCTGAGTGATGGGATCTCGACCTCTACTAGTAACACTGCTTCAGTATCATATACTAAAGAGTATGGTATTGCCCCAATCGACTAACTAATGGAAGTTCGATAGGCCATGAATGTGAAGGGTAATATCTCATGCCAGTCCTTATAAGTAACAACCTTTTTTTCAATGATTTTTTTGAGGTTTTTGTTTGCTGCTTCGACGGCTCCATTCATTTGGGGACAATAAGGAGTGGAGTTACTGTGAATGATTCAAAATTGCTGGCATAATTCTATCATAAGATTGTTGTTGAGATTGGTGCCATTATCAGTGATGATTGTTTCAAGAGTCTTGTACCGAGCCAAGATATCTTTCTTGATGAACTTAACTATGACCCCTTTAGTAACATTCAAGAAAGACGAAGCCTCTACCCATTTGCTAAAGTAATCGATGGTGACTAATATGAAGTGATGTCCATTGGATGCTTTTGGAGTGATTGGGCCGATGATATCTATGCCTTACATTAAAAAAGGCCATGGTGGTAAGAGGGCATGTAATTCTTAAGGCGGGGCATTTATCTTATTCGCATAAAATTGGAATAAATGATAGTACCTAACATGTTTGATGCAATCACTTTCCATCGTTGACCAATAATACCTTAGCCTCATGATTTTCTTTGCTAACATGCATCCATTCATGTGAGGGCCGCATACTCCTTCATGTACCTCTTTGATTAACTTCTCAGCTTCTTTGTTAGCCACACAACTTAAGAGAGTACCGTCAAATGAGCATCAATATAAGGTGGACTCACTTACCAAGAATTGAGTAGCTAATCTCCTAATCATCCTTATGTCTCTTTTCTTGGCCTCTTCAGGGTATGTGCCTTGTTGTAAGAACATCTTAATATCATGATACTACGGTTTTTGGTCGTTCATACCTTAAATCGTTAGGTAGAAGGTAGGCTTGTCTTCAATTTCAATAGTAAGGGACTAAATCTCGACTCCACTAGATATTTAGATCATAGATGCTAGCGTAGCTAAAGCATTAGTAAATTGGTTATGAATCCTTGGTACATGATTGAAGGTGGCTTCTATAAAACTTGCCATTAATTTCGTCAAATGCCAGTGATAAGGCACCAGCTTAGGATCTTTAGTTTTATACTCTCCACGTGCTTAGCCAATAATGAGTGTCGAGTCCCCATATACTTCTAATTCTTGAATGTCTTTCTCTAGGGCCATCTTGACTCCCATGATGCATGCTTCATATTTAGCAATATTATTAGCGTATGGGAAAATGAGCCTTATGGCCACAAGATACTGAGTACCTTTAGGGGATATTAATATTGCCCCAATTCCATACCTAGACACGTTAGCTGCACCATCGAAGAATATTTTCCATTTTAGTAGCTCGTCATCCTTTCCTTTATTAGAGTTTCCTCCGACCACTAAGATACCCTCATCAGGAAAATAACTTGTACTTCTTGGGGAGTGCTATTAGAGAGGTTTCATACTAATTGCTTTGTTAAAGCTTACCCTTTGACCAAATTCTGGTTCACATATGTAATGTCGAACTCTGATAGCAGCACTTACCACTTTAAGATTATACCAATTAAGGCTGGTTTGTCTACCAAGTACTTTAGGGGATCATGTTGAGTTAGTAATTTAACCTGGTAATAGAGTTTGTATTGTCTAATCGGATGCATTACCCAAACCAAAGCACAGCAGGTTCTTTCAATTTCTAAATATCTTTGGTCCCCTTCAATGAATTTTTTGCTCAAGTAGTATACAGCCTGTTCCTTTCCTTCCTCATCTTTCTGGCTAAGCATGTACCCCATGAACTTTAGTAATATTGTCAAGTATAGGAATAAAGGCTTCCTAAGTTTCAAAGCTACCAGAATTGGAGGGTTCATAAGGTATTCTTTGATTATTGTAAAGGCTTGCTTACAATCTTCGTCCCAGTTGATCTTGTCATTCTTTTTTCAACAACTCAAATAAAGGACGATACTTGTCTGTGAGTTAGGATATGAACCAGGCTATATAGTTTAAACGGCTTAACAAACCTCTAATTTCTTTAAGTATGCATAGTGAGGGCGGGTCAACTATCGCTTTAACATTATTAGGGTCTACTTTAATGCCGCTTTGGTTGATTATGAAACCCAATAACTTCCCTAAAGTCGCCCCAAAAGTACACTTCTCTAGGTTAAGTTTCAGTTGGAATTTTCTCAACCTATTAAATAATCTCCTTAGATTTTCCACATGATTTTCTCCTTCTTTAGACTTGGCAATCATATCATCGACATATACCTCGACTTCTTTATGCATCATGTCATGAAAAATTACTACCATGGCCCTTTGGTAAGTTTCCCCGGCATTTTTGAGTCCGAAAGGCATCACTTTGTAGCAAAATGTATGCCAAGTCTTGTTGAACATGGTCTTGGCTTTATCTTCTTTAGCCATTCGAAGTTGGTTATACCTAGAAAATCCATCCATGAAAGAGAAAATATGGTTTCAGGCTGTGTTATCGACCAATACATCGATATAGGGCAAGGAAAAAATCATCTTTAAGGGTTACTTGATTGAGGTCTCAAAAATCCACGCACACACTAACTTTCCCATTCTTCTTCACAACTGGTACTATATTGGCTACCTACTGAGGATAATCAGATACCTTAATGAAGCCGACTTCCAATAATTTTTTGACTTCTTCCTTGAGTTTCAATAAGATATCTAGCTAGAACCTTCTCAACTTTTGTTTCTTAAGCTTGATATCCTCTTGTGTGGGTAAGTGATGGACCATGATCGATGGGTCTAATCTAGGCTTATTGTCATAAGACCATGCAAATATGTCTTAGTATTCAAATAGTAATGTGGTCATCTCTATCTTTTGATTTTCTTCCAAATTCCCCTAACCTTCAATACCTTAGGGTTTTTGTTGGTACCAACATTAATTATCTCTGTTGGCTCATCAATGGAAATTCTACTCATTTCATGTTTTTGCCAACTTTCTTGTACGTCATTATGGCCATCAACATTACTCCCAACAACTAACCCAGTAGGGCTGAAAGTAATATCAATATTCTCATTGCCTATTTGCACAAGGTATTTATGGCCTTTATTTAAGTCGTTGGATCTTGAAAGAAAAATGAAAGTGTGCAAAAAGAAGAGTGTAAGTATGGTAGGAGTAAAGAGGAAAGAAGCTAATTTTATTTTGGGGAACTCTCTTTTGAGTACAAGTATTTGGAGAGAAGAGGCAATTTATTACAAAATTCTATAAAATACTAGACCATGATTCATCCTTTACCCTAAGGAAGACTTATTGTTATTCATAGGGATGGAGAACCAATTATTTAAGTGATGGGATTTGTTGATTAGGCTAGCCCCTTCATTCTTGTTGGAAGTGCCTTCTTTAACGGGCTTTAAGTTTCGGGTTTTAGTCTTGATGAAAGTTTTTGACAATGGTGGGAAGTTCATTGGAGTGTAATACAACCTGTCAACCTTTCTACCCCTGGCTTGTATTCTTTGCAATTCTTCTACCGAGGTTGGAATGAACTGTTGCTCTCTCAAGTTAAAGGTTTGAAACTACTGGTTGAGTATGTGCTTTGGGTTTATAGGTTTGTAAACATGAATCTCTTTAGTGAGAACCTTGGCATTGGATGAGCTGGCCATTTATGGGTCATTAAAATGAAAGCATAAATTACAAGGGAAAGATTAATTACAAGAAGAGAAATTATATAAGACCTCCTATGTACATTAATTCTAGGAAGAATACAGGGAAAAGCTCCAGAATCTTCGTCATTTTTTTTCTTCTTTATTTTATTTATTTTTTTGTAACATTGCCACTTTGTTAGTTATTTGTTGACCCTATGAAGTGTAATGCAAGACAGGTGGGTTCTAATGGTCCTTAAACTCTATGACCTCACACGTTTACAAAGAAATGATTCTTTAGTCACATCAAAGTCTAAATGGGGTAGCCTAATCGGCCTCGAATAGTGGTTGCCCCATTACGTCTAAGACTTTACATAATGGCTTCTTGTCCTAAGGTCCTATGACGGCCCAGGTTTGACCTCATCTATCATCCATTCATGATGCAACAAAATAAATCTCATGCCTCAGTGTATGCTACCTACAAAATAAATATGCTAATTAAAACAAATATGTACAAAAAGCCAACAATAAATAAACAAATCAAAATATAACAAAATAGACAAACAAATAAATAACTAAACAATGCGGGTAATTTGAAAAGCAATTTTAATTTCGAAATGTTTTTAAGTGGTTAGCTCTCTTGACGTTTCCCCAATGGAGTTGCCAAGCTGTCGACCTGGTTTTTCACCCTCCTAATTCTTTTATAAAATTAGGTTTTCTCTAAGTCGATCAGTACTAAATCCTACCAATTTAATACTGATCATCTACTAGGGTTTAAAGAAAACCATTTTTTTTCAATTTAAAAATGATTGGAGTCGCTACCCAACCATAGTTGGGAAAAAGGGTTAAGTTATAACCAATTGGGTAGATTGGCTATAACTAAACTACCGGTTTATTGATTAAAACCAATTTGTAAAACGGCTTTTTTGAAAACCAGAGATTTAGGTCCTGGGGCTAGTTTGTTAAATCTTAAATGGGTACTACTTTCTAACTTTTCGAATTTAACTTCGTTTTTCAAATATACCCTTTTTAATTTCTAAAAACACTTAATTATGATACGTGCAACTAAATTGATTAATTTATGTAAATATCTAAAAATAGAAAAAATAAAATTTTCCATATTTTAAGTGGCTCCATACTTGAATACGGGTGCCTTCGTACCTGCTATTCGGGATCAGACTTCTGTAGTTCGTTTAATGAAAATACAGCGGGGTGATTGATTTTAACTTTGGAAAAATTACCGAGTTTACATTTTTACCCATTTTGAGTTGATTTAATAAAAAGATTATAAGGGGTCTTAAATTGAATTTTATTTTTGAAAAACCTAAAATGCCCTAGTTTGGAAAGGATCTTTTTTATTTTTATTGAAAAAATTTGATTTTCTAAGTGTTAAAAGTAAATTTTCTATTTTTATTCCATTTTATTATTTTTATTATTTATTTATTTAATTTTTATTGTTAGTTAGTTTTTCTCATGGTTTTTCTTCTGTTTAAATGTGAAAATAAAAAAAAAACCCAAAATAAAATGCTTCCTATTTTTTTTTCTTTTTCTTCTCTTTTGTTTTTCTTTTATTTTTCCTTTCTTTTTTTTTATTAATTTACATAGATAAAACAAATAAATAAATAAAAAGAAATCAAACGAAGGTAGCATGATGCGCGGCTCGAACCTAGGTTGATCAGGTCGAGTTGGACTACTGGACCAGGTCGCGAGTTAATCTTCTAGGTCGAGTCCAATCAGATCTTAGCTTCTTCTTCAATAGTACCAATAGGGCACGATTCAACTTGATCTAACCTCTAAATCGAAGGGGGAGAAGGGTTTTTGTGTGTTTCTGATTAGGATTAAGGGGGAGGGGGTGGTAGAGGAAATGTCATGGTTAATGAAGCTTGTTTTAGGTAGTTTTGGAAGTGGCGGTCGGCAGTGGCGGCGGTCGCTCCTCCGACGTGGCAATAACTAGTGATGAATAGAGTGTTGGCTTGGGGATTTAAGGATACGGGGAGAGTGGCCGTGATGTTAGTTTAGGTAGAAGGATATTGAAGGTAGTGGTTCGAGGAAAGAGAAAGGGACGGCGATCAAGGTTTGGTGGTAGCTACCTTAGTGGAGTTGCTAGGGGTCATAGCGGAGGTTGAAAATAGATGGGTTAGGGAGCCTAAGCTGTGGGTAGTCTTCCTAGAGTGGTGGCTTAGCTCAGGTTGGAGTGAAAGAGAGAATCGAAGAGAAAGAGAGTGGGTTAGAGAGAGAAAGTGAATGGGAATGGATAGAGAGAGTATGGGAATTGATTCTGTTCATTATATGTGTCTATTTATGTCCTATGATAATCAATTTATACACAAATTCAACCTAGAAACAAAAGGAAACTTGGAATCAGATTTAACGAGAAATGCCTCGAAAACCTAGCTTTTTTCCGATTTTTGAACGCACGATTTGAATGTGCTTTTGGCTAAATCTAGACTTGTTCTTAACACCAATTTGAAGCATGCCATGTCTAGTATGAGATTAATGCAAGAAACTATATGAATGTGTGTGGAATTTGTGCAGAAATTGAAGCTAAAGTGGAGGGAGTGGGCTATTCTTGAGAAGGAAACAGGAGAAAAATCAGGAGAAAATGAGGGAAAACCAAGGGAAGAAAGGAAAAGTGCTGACGTAACACTGACATGGTGCCACGTTAGCTAACTCGACAAACCCTGGCCTACTACATGTCAACACTTGACACTTGGCAGCTAATATGGCATGCCATTTAGCATAATCAGATCCTAACATGTAGTAGTCTCTGATGTAATTAAAAACAAAAAGTAAGAAAAAGGCTTCCCTACCTTTGCTAAGTTTCGAATCCAAGACCTCATGCTCAATGATAGTACTGTACTCATATGCTTAATCGTCAAGCCCTAAGCATGTGTCTTGTTCATATGTGCAATTAAATTACACATATGAACTCGGTCAGCCTGGGCTATATTTAAATCAAAACCTAGGTTCAACAGCCCAACTCCTAAACCTAAATTAAAATTAAAAATCTACTTTATCAAAATGTAATTTTCTAAAATTTTTTATTTTTTCAACATCAAAATTTCTTATTTTTTGCATTTTCTAAATTTCTTTTTTTTTTTGTGTTTTTTCCTATTTTCTTATATTTTTCTAGAACTTTTATTTTTTTCTAAATTTCTTCATTTTTTGGGGGGTATTTTTTGAACTTTTCTTAATTTAGGACCTTATAATCTTATTTGAAATAAAATAAAATAAAAGGGGGCAAAAATTAGGTGTCTACACAAAAGCAATGGAGTAAGATGTTAAGTGGATTCACTCGATTCTAACCTACTGTTAAGTGGTCATCTTTAGGTATTAGTAATAGTTTAAATCAAAAAGGGAAGAATCTGGCAGCAATGTTTAGTAGACTTGCACAAACTAAAGCAGGGTATACCTTTTATGATCAAGAATGGAATATGAAATGTTGGAAATGTGGAGTACAACACTTTTGTGTCAATGTGCACAACTACAGGGCATGTGCTATTTATGTGGGGACTAAAATCATGTATCAAGAGGATGTACAAAAATGAAAACCGTGAAATGTTATAAGTGTGGAAAGTCAAGGCATTTCTCAAGGCATTGTGGATAGGCAAGACTAAGAACTAAGAAGTCTAATGGAGTAGAAACCACTACAGTTTAGCACGAATCTTCATAATAGAAACTTCAGAAGATGATACTAAGGAGTATGACACATGGATAAAGGAGTATTTCCACAATAGCTCCGATGCTGATATGGAGAATGATGAAAATGAGCAACGATTAGTGACAAGTATGTAATCTAATAACTCTTCTTATTTATAAGTTGAATGTGAAACATTGGCTTAGGTAGATGAATAGTAGGGATCACGAAATTAAGTAATTTTAACTATCACACTAGATGAGTGCTAAGTAACTATGATCATAGTATTTATTTCAGTTAATGTAATTATAAATGGACAAACCATGGATACACTATTTGATAGTGAAGCCTTTCATTCATTTAGTAGTCAGAAGTTCATGTTAAATAATGAAATCGATGCAATTGAAGGTAAGGCCACTTATAGAGTGAAAACCCCTTCCAGTGAACAAGTATTGACATGGAAGGTAGTAGATAATGGACAACTTCAAATTTAAGGGAAAGAATTCCCCATACAGTTAATAGTATTGCCATTAAATCGTTATGATATGATTATAAGAATAGATTGATTATCCAAACATAAGGCTCAAGTAGATTGCTGAAATAAAAGCGTAACCATAGATAAAGGTAAAGTGGCACTCTGAAGAATGACTAGAGAACAAGGAATGAGATTATCAGTAGTGAAAGTAAGGAAGGAAATGATGAAATTACAGAGGATTGGTAGATGTATTGGATATTTATAGTAGAAGGAAAGAAAGAGAGACCAAGTGTATCTAAGATACCAACGGTATACGAGTTCTTAAATGTCTTTCTAGATAACTTAACTAGTTTAGGTCTATATCGAGAGTTAGACTTTACCATAGAGTTGGTTCCAGGAACTAAACCCATATCAAAGGTTCCCTACGAAATACCACCAATTAACTTCAAGAGTTAAAGAAGCAACTATAAGAACTGTTAGAAAAAGGATTTATTCAGCTTAGTATGTCTTCATGGACAGCACTAATACTATTTGTGAAGAAGAAGGATGAAACTATGAGATTGTATATTGATTATAGAAAAATAGATAAGGTGACTGTTAAGAGTAAATAGTCACTTCCACAAATTGATGATCTGTTTGATTAGTTGCATAGAGCTAATGTATTCTCACGAATTGATTTGAGATCTAGATATCATCAGTTATGCATTAAGCCTAAGGATGAATTGAAGACATCTTTTCAAACAAGATATAGACATTTTGAGTTTTTAGTGATGCCATTTAAGTTAACTAATGCACCTACAATATTTATGGATTTAATGAATGGAATTGATCAACTATATCTAGATAAATTTATTATGGTATTTATTGACAATACTCTAATTTATTCGAAGACTAAAGAGGAGCATACAGAGCATTTACAATTGGCATCACAAAAGCTGAGGGATAACAAGTTGCATGCTAAAACTAAGTAAATGTTATTTATGGTTAGATAAAATTTCATTCTTGGGGCATATAGTGTCAAGTGAAGGAATATCAGTTAATCCGAAGAATGCTAAGGCTGTAGCTAAGTGGATATAACCAACTACAATTTCAAAAGTGAAAGCTTCCTTAGAATGGCAAGTTATTATAGATAGTTTATTAAGGACTTTTCTAAGATAGTAAGACCTTTAACCTAATTAACACGAGAGGATGTTAAATTTGAATGGAGTGATGATTGTGAGTAATGTTTTTAGGAGTTAAAGGATTGTTTGATATCTACCCCGATACTTATTTTGCCAAATTCAAATAAACCATATTTTATCTATAGTGACGCTTCTCAAAATGGACTATGTTGTACATTAATGTAAGATGGTCAAGTAGTGGTGTATGTGTCAAGGCAACTAAAACCCCATGAAAGAAAATATTTGATGCATAATCTACAATTGGCAACTGTAGTTTTCATTTTAAAGATTTAGAGACATTATTTATCTGGCCAACATTGTGAAATTTATATAAATCACAAGAATTTGAAATGTTTCTTTACTAAAAAAGAGTTGAATTTAAGGCAAAGTTGATGTTGGTTAGAACTAAGTAAGGATTATGATATGACTGTCAATTATCAGCTTGACAAAGCTAATGTAGTAATGGATGCATTAATTCAGAAGAATTATGGGCAAATGGCTTCATTACTCACCACTCAGTAGGAGTTAATTCAAGAGTTTAAGAAGTTGGAGATTGGATTTAGGTAACATAAGATGGAGGTACGGTTAATGAACTTGGTAGTGCAACCAACTTTGACCAAATGGATTAAATCCCAACAAGATGAGGATTCAGGTTTAAAGGAAGTAAAAGAAAAATAAAAAATTACAAATGGAAGGTATACCGGATTTCCAAATTAACGAGAAGGAAATATTAAGTTACATGAGTAGGCTTTATATTCCTTAGGATCCTAAGCTAAAGAAGGAAATTATGATTGATGCTCATACTACTGGTTATACTTTACATCTTGGTAGGAATAAGATGTATTGTTATTTGAAATTATTATATTGGTGGAGAGGCATGAAAAAGGAGATAGCACAATATATATCAGATGTACTACATACCAACAAGTTAAAGCCGAACACTAAAGACCCAGTAAATTGTTGCAACCTTTAGAAATACCCCAATGGAAGTGGGATCATATCATTATGGATTTTGCAATGGGACTTCTAAGAACTAGAGCGAGCTATGATTTGATCTAGGTCATTGTAGATTAGTTGACAAAAATTGCTCACTTCTTACTGTATCATACGAGAGAATCCATGGAGAAGTTAATTCGATTGTATGTGTGAGAGATTATCAGTTTGCATAGTGTACCTGTAAGTATTATCTCAGATAGAGATGGTCATTTTGTGTTTACATTCTTATAAAGTTTCACATATCATTAGGAATTAAGTTACAGTTCAGTATAGTTATCATCCTCAAATGGATGGCCAGTTAGAAAGGGTGATTCAAATACTGGAGAGATATGTTAAAAGGTTATATCTCAGACTTTCATGGTGATTAGGACCAATATCTGCCATTAATGGAGTTTTGTTATAGCAATGGTTATTAAGTAACTATACAAACGGTTCCATATGAAGCATTATATGGAAAAAAGTATAGATTGCCACTATATTAGGAAAGCGACAATAAAGCGACAATAAAGCAACGATAAGCCCTGATATGATCTACCAAATGAATGAAAAAGTGAAGATAATATGGTAAAGAATGAAAATAACTTAGGATTGTTATAAAAGCTAGGTTAATTTGAAGTTGAAACATGAGGAATTTGTAGTAGGAGATAGAGTATATATGAAAATAAGTCCTTTCAGGGGATTTAAAAGATTTGGTACCATAAGGAAGTTAAGTCCTTGATTTATGGGACCATTCAGAGTGTTGGAGAGAATTAAAGATATAACATATTGAATTACTTTACCACCAAGATATCATGCATGTCAATGTTAAGAAGATTTGTGAAGCCCCTACAAAAGATAGTCGAATTAAAACTAGTAGACCTTCAAAAAGATTATATAGTTGAGGAAAGATCAATCATGATAATAGAAAATAAAATTCAAAAGTTGAGGAATTGTGAAGTAAAATATGTAAAATTTCAATGGGGTAATACCGAAAGCAAAGATAACTTAGGAACCGAAAATGGCAATGAAGAATTAGTACCCAGAACCCTTCATAGAGACAAGTGAGGAGTAGGTTTTCTTCATAAAAAAATAAGTAGTTATTATTTATATAATGATCAAATTAAAAGCTTTGAGGACAAAACTTTCTTAAAGGGGGGGTGAAAATGTGAGCCTTTAAAGCTATATTTAAGGTAGCTATATGTAGATTTAAGGCCTTCAGGAAAACTTATTTAATTAAATCCAAACTTTATAATTATGTCAAAAATGTTAGTAGAAGTGCTTTAGTAAAGTTAGATTTTAAAAATAATTTCATAAAACTCCAATTTTAGCCTTAGAAGTGTAGTTATTTAATATAATGTAAAACTTGTCAAAACCTCTAAAATCAAATCTTAAAATAAAATGAAGCATTAGAGACAAATTATTTAAGCTATAAAATGAATAATATTGCATAAAATAGTATATGAATATATGTGTACACTTATGAATAAACTGGCATATATAATAAATATACATGTAAATTAACTCAAAAATCTATAAATATATAAAATAAGTGATAAATTTACAAAATTAAAGAGAAAATATATCTTAAAAATAAATAACGTGCATAGAACATAATAATATGAGTATGATTACTCATTGCACATCTCAAGTAAATAGGACATATGCATGTATGTTAATAAAATCATTACATATTAATATATTAAGCCTAAAATATTATAATTTCACTAAAATATTAACCAAAAATTATGTAAAAGTCAAAGAAAAACTTGGATCTTTGCTAGGATCGACCATAACAACGAAAGAAAACGTCAAGCAACTGCTTCAAAAGTTAGTTTAGTTAAAATTGCCACCTCTTACTTAATTTTTTTCAACTATTAATTAAATAAAATTACTTCACTCTTAAGGAAAATTTCATCTCACCCAACATCGTATATATAAAACTCCAAACTCCATTTTAGATAATTTATGAACCTAGATCACTCAAAGAAAATTTGTGAAAAAATATAGAAAAAAAAAAACAAATAGAAAAAAACAGAATAAGGACTGACCTAGTGTGGTTCCCAATCCAAACCATGACCTACTATGAAATTCCGCTACCAGCTAGTAGAGCACCACTTGACTTGGCCATCTAACATACCCTGACCGATTGATGATTGGCGAAGCATCGATGAATGTGTAAGTCGATTTTCTACCCTATTTTTTATGTAATTTCTAAAAATAGTAAATTAAATAGGAACATTATGAAAAAAATTATTCCAAGGTTATTTTAGATTTACTTTTAGGTGGTATAGTCATTCAGATAAAATTTTAAGTATTTGATATACTTCCTTAAAAATTATACTATTCAGTCAAATTTTCAAATTAAAAATAAATACATCAGATGAAGCTGTTGAAGCTCAAAATTTTTCTCTAGGATCCCTATTACATTTATTTTAGCATGATTTTGATTTCATACATGTTTAATATTTATTATATTTTTTTACCCTAAAAATGGCTAAAATGGGCACTTATTGAAATAAATTGTTTTCTTATAGAAATGGTTAATGATGTTGACATCTATTGAATTCTAGACTCTTATAATAGTGTCAAGACATGTTAGAAATTATTTTATATAAAAATTTTACTATTTACTTAATTAATCATAATTTAGGGCCAAAAGTATAATTTTGCATAAATAGGTCATAAATCCATTTGCATGAAGCAAGCTGTTAATTAAATTCCTTATAAATTTTTTAGTTCATAGAAATTTTCATGGATTTATTTGATAGTCTTAGCTATTTATTATGAATTTTCTAGTTTAATGGCCTAATTTATTAACTAAGGCATGTTTTAGCCATCTTAAGCTAAAATATGATAATTATTTGATTAAATCTTAAATATATCTAATCTAATCAGGTGTGATTAGATGTTATTTTTGTTATATTATATAATGTTATATGACTCAGGCTACGATATCTGCATGCCAAAGTTAGATAAAACCTATTTTACCATGCTATATTAGGAAATTAAGTCAAATACATTCTATATAGACAAAATAGAAATAAAGTGATAGTTGCTTATTATATGGGTTTGCATGTACAATAGAATATAAAATATCAATTAGCATTTATCATTTGAAATAAAACCCATATTACTTATCATTGAGATCATACGAATCGTAAGATACTAATTTTATTAAAATAGGTATCTCTACAATATTATGAAAATTGTCGTACAACGATGACTTTTCCATAATTGAAGCATAATTTAACCAATTAAAAATATGTTTCGATACAATAAGAATGATATATTACAAGTAATAGTATAACTATGTATACAATTAACATTTACCAATTTAATATAACTTATATAATAAAACTGAATACTTAAGTACATATATAAATACTAGGGGACAATGTATCCGTGATACTTATACTAAAAAATTAAATTAAATTTCTTTAAATAAATTTTTCATTCTTTTCCATTATATTATAAAATTTTCAATTTCAATAATCAATTTTTAAAAACTTTTGGAATTTATTGATTATATAAAGTGTTCTCATTTAAGTTAGTTATTTTTTTAGAACACAAATGTTCTTCCAATTAAGTAAAAAATTGCGTAGTTCATGTTTCAGCATAGTTATTGATCTAGTGATCTTGTGAATATATTTTCATAATTTACATTAGAAAAACTAAAACTCTTCATCATATAATTTCATTTTGTAAATACAAATACAATAAAATAATTAATATATGATTATGTTATTAACAATATCAAGAACAATCACTTTCACATATTTATTAAACTAAAATATTAATCTATATTATGTATAATAAATAATGTATTTTAGGGACAAAATATATGATTATATTATTATCTTATTACACATTGAAGAAATGAAATAAAAAATTATTAATTGTATATTACATATAATGCATTTTAGGGAAAAGGTAAAAATATAATTATGTTATTATCGATATTGAGACCATTTACTCTCATAGATTTTTTTTTAAAATAAAATATCAATCTACATTACTTATAACATGTACATTTTACGGAAAATGAAAATATATGATTAAGTTATTATCATGTTGTGTATCAAAGAAATGAAAAACTAATATTTGTAAAACAAATTAATGTATATCAAAACCAAAGGACACATAATTTTAGAAAAGTCATTTTAGTGATTTGCTTTTTCTTTAATAAGACATTTAGCCTAAATAGGCCAGGGGTAAATACTAGCTATTGGAATCATATATTACGTATAATTAGATATAATGCATTTATAGAAAAGATAAATATATGATTATGGTATTATCAATATCAAGAATATTCACTTTTACAAATTTCTCAAACTAAAATTTTCATTTACATTACTTATAACATACAATGCATTTTTGGGAAAAAAAAAAACATAACAAAGTTCTTTTATTATTTTCTTTAATCTTTTGGGTATTTTATCAAATAAGATACAAAACAAAAAATAAAAGCATGAAATCTATAAGATATATAAAAATAAAGAAAAGTTGTCCATCATCTCTATTGAGGTGTGTAAATTATTAGAGAGAGATGTCTATTGAGGTAAGTAAGTTAGTGGAGAGAAAATGGAAGAGAGATGTGGAGTATAGTTAACAGGAGAAAGTGAGAAAGTGGGAGAGAGAAAGAGGAGTAAGTAGATTTACCCATTATTTATAATTTTAATAGTTTATTTTGTTATTAGTTTCTTTTTTTTTTCTTTTTGTTAATTAATGTTAAACAAGGGGTAAATAGGTAAATCTCAAGCTAACGGTTATTTAAGAATCAAAGGGTTTTAATAATATAGATAACTATATTGCATCATATATGAATAATATACTTTAAATATATAGTTATCTATATAACTTCCTAAATGTATTTCAACTGAGTTGTATGATAATATAAATAGTTAGATACAACCCTAACGTTTCGTAAATCTCATGAAAACTAAGCTTAAGTTTTGATATATGTAGGACTTTCAAGTGAGCAAAATGTTAACAATAAAGACCTACTAGTGTAAGCGTCAGTATAAGTAAGTTGGGATTTTTGGCTTTATTATTGGTTGAGATACTGTATTAAAATATCTAAAAGCTTAAGAGTGTATAGTTTGTGGATATAACCTAGTTGTCTATGCACATGTTATGTGTGTGATTAGTAATTTGTTTCTGTGATAGGAGTTGAACTCCTCGGCGTGCTGCTTTACTTGATGGCATATTGTTGGTTAGTTTGAACTTGTTTTGTCATGCTTAAATGGAAATAATAGAAATCTGACCACTAACTTAACTAGTCATGCATAAAAACCTATTAGGGGAATGATCAAGAGTATTAAACCAAATATCAACCCCTTTAATGTGGATAGAAGAAATGGTCACTCTCCCACCCTTAGTCAAACTACGTGATAGGAAAAGAGGTTATAATAAGGTCAAGGGGTGTGGTTCATAGGTGGTTTAAAGAGGAGAGTGTTCTCCATTGCATAAGCTCAGGTTTGATCTAATTGAGTCACTTTGAAACTCCTCAATATAAGTTAGAGTAGATATAATTTCTTTAACTTCTCAATAGTCTAGATAGTATTGTGTGATGTACCACATAATTGATTGACTGAATTACATTTCATTAAATTAATAACTTTTTTCTATGTTTGTATTGCACTCTTTAGTTTCCATCTCACTTATTAAGTTAGTTGTGCTCACATCCATATAGATTCTATTACAGGTACTAACTAGAAGTAAAAATGCTACACTATAACCAACTACAGGTTGGTTCACTAGGGATTAGGACTGAGGAAAAGAAAGTAAACTCCTAAAACCAATTCACTTTTTGTGTCATGTTTAGAGGAAACTAATTAGTTACCTTGAGTGACAACTAGTTTTCTAATAAATTCTATATCTATGTGTTAGAACCTGTGTGCTTTTGAAACTTTTCTTTGCGCAATGTAAACTTATGATGTAAATATAGTTATGTAAATAAGAAATAGGTACTAAAGGTATGTAAGGCAAGTTTTCTTGTGTTTATTTTAAAGAAAATATACCCTACAAGAGACCTCTGGCTAGTTAAGTCATACACATCTTGTATAGGCTATATTTATGATAACAGCTGTGAGGTTAGCTTATGTCTAAGAATAGTTTATTTGGTGGGACTATTACTTAGAATAGTTAGGTACATGGTTTTATATTCTGGTTATGTATGTAGGACTAGTACTTATTAATGGACTTAATCATTATTTGTCTTAATTGATATGTATTGCGAGTGCTTAGGTAAACTAACGAGATTGGGGGGACCAAACGTTAAGGTGGTACCCCATTAATCTTAATGCAATTTTATCTTAATTAACATCCCATTTTGAAATAATCTAGGTATTTTTAGGTATCCCTTGGCTTCTAGAGTATTAAGGAGGACCCAATACCTTACTATATGTATATGTATATATTTATGTGTAAGAGTCATGAGTTACTCTAAGTTTCAAAATGCTTGAATTGTGTTATTTAACAAACCTAATAAAAGATGAGAAATTGTTGGTGTTCCATTATGATGACTTTGATCCATTTGACTTGTGTATACCTGCACAATTACTGTTTAACCATATACGTATGTTTGCTACCCTTTACTAGGCTATGCTCACTCTTTTGGGGATTTTTGTTTTTATATGCAAGAGCAGGTTATGAGGACTATAAGGACTATTATAGTGAATATGACTATTATGGTGATGCTGAAGATTATTACAACTACTATTTTAATGATGAAAATGGTTCAATGTAGTTTGAGTAAAGTTGAGAACTTGGTTAAACTATGTTGTCAGACTATTAGTTATCTATTTCTATTTTATATCTTGGGTTATAAGAAGTCACCTAGTACTTATCTTGTTAAAGGTTGGTTCTTATGTCACTTATCAATTTGGTGAGTCCAAGAATTGAGTTACTTTCGTATTTATGTTCCTTAAGACACAATATGTTGAACTAAGTTTTGAATTTTATTTTCGTTTAATAATGAAAATGAGAAACTGATCATTCAGAAATATTTATGGTCTTTGTATGTTAAAGACATCCATGTTATTTTGTTGAAGTTATTATAGGATATGATGATCGATAGTTATGTAAAGATATTAGCAGGTTGAATCTACATGCCTAACATGTGAATAGACTATAGAGACACATAGCAGGCTATAATTTCTCAGGTTCTAGGGCAATACACCTGTCATATGGCATGTTCTCATGGTTCCATGTGGCTACATATATAGCACTATGTGGCTACGCTTGATCATGTCACATAGTACATCAACCTTTGACCTAATCCATCCTTCCTCTTCCTCTCATCAAGTATTATAACTAGAAAGGAAAGAAATTTCCTATTCTTGAACCTTATTAATTCAACCTGCTTTTGCTGAAATTTTCATCAAATTAAGTTGAATAAAAAATGGTGATTAGTAGGGGATGTGGAGCGTAAGCATCATACCCATATCTGCTCCCTCTCTTGGGAATTCACTAAATCAAGAGAAAATCCAAGCAAATAACAACCTTTAAACAATTCCCCATCATCATTAAATAAAAGCCTAGTAGCTAATTGCCTTCAATATCATACGAATTTCCTTAATTTCACATAAATGTAGAATTAGAGTTTATGTGTTTGAATTTTTTGGCCAAGAGAAAACAAATCAACATGTACACCTCCATTGGTAAAATTGACCTTGGGCTTTTGTCTTTCATATCGAGTAAGTAAGTTCAACCCTTGAACTAACTTAAATTATCACTAGAGGATAGTGAACCAGTCTTACTTTATTTAAGGGGTATCACATCTTACCACTCTCATAAAACTAACATCTTTATTAGTTTCATTATATAGGTATAAGAGCACCACTAGATAAGGACTCCATCCTTTCAATTGGTGAACCACTTTGATATTACCAATAACATGGTCGAAATTCCTTCCACCGAAGTATTATCCATTTTGCACGGTACAATTTTGTCTCTTGGTGCAATAACTTCTTGGAAAGTCACCCATCTTATGATTGCTCCATCCTGAGTATACTTATCTTCGAAGTTCCAACAATCTCCAAGGTGCTATACTAAAAGGCACCTCAATGATTAGAGTTCCACTACCTTCTATTTAAGGGGTGTTACAATTTACACTTCTGCAAAACTAATGTCCTCATCAGTTTTGTTATATAAGTCTAAGACTATCACCAAGTAGTCCTCCTTATAAGCTTCAAATGTGCACCTATCTTATGGTGCTTTTCCTTAGGTAACACTTGGTTCCCCTACATATAGTTGGTATATTACTTTAACATAACCCTATAACAACCTAATTGAAACTCCTCCCACAGAGTTATTGTTCATTTTGAAATCAAATGCCTTACAGTTTTGTCCCTTAGTATAATTGTTTTCCAAGAGGCCACTCATCCTAAGATTGCTCTAACCTAAGCACATCGAACTTCAGAGTTCTAATGAACTCTAAGCTATTATACTAAAAGATACCTCAATAATTAGAGTTCCATTACCTTCGATTTAAGCGGTATCACATTCTATACTCCTCATAGAACTGACGTCTTCATTAGTTTCGTGACATAGGTTTATGACATACCAAGTAGGGATTCTACCCTTTCAACTAGTATGTTGCATTGTTACCACTTTGTAATGATCCTGCAAGAACTCCTTTCACTAAGATATTATTTGTTTTGTCATCAAACGCTGCATAGTTTTGCCCCCTAATGCAATTGCTTTCTAAGAGATTACCTGCCCTAAGATTTCTTTGGTTTAAGCATGCTTAAATTCAAAGTTTCAACAAACTCTAGGCCATAACACTATAAGACACCTCGATTAGAGTGTCATCACCTTCTCTATTTAATAGGTATCACACTTTAGGTAGGAGATAAGATGAAAAGCCTTTTTCCCCTTTCTTTAAAATTTTTCTTAATTTTTTTTTTGAAAATTAATGAGAAAAACCCTTTTCCTCTATCAAAAATCATTTTTAAAGCAAAATGAAGGATTAAAGGCCCTTTCAATTATTTTGAGATTTTCTTTGTGGAAACTACATAGGTTTTGGTAAGATAGCCCATGAATCCATTAATAAATGGTTTTCAATTTTTCCAAAATGTTTTTTCAGAAAATTGTAGATTAGTAGCTAAAATCAAGGTTTATCTACTTGTAAGCTCTAATTTCATTTTTTTTTACCTCAACTTTGGTTAAGTGGCAACTATAGTTATTAAAATTTTTCCTAAAAATTAGCTCTTCCTTAATTTGGGTGAGAAGCTAATGTTAACACGAGTGAAATAATGAAAAAAGGAAATTGAAATTTGAGCTCAATAATAACTAAGGAAATTTTTGAAAGAATTAGTGATACATCTTTGGAGTCGTACAAATGGAGAGGTACTACAACATATGAGAACTAAAAGAAAGTAAAAGGGTTTAGCGAATCTAGAAAGCTATCAATTGGATATGATGCACCAATTAATCCTATTCGGTCTATAATTCGCCAAATATAACTCACCGGCTCGAACTATAGGGTCATTTACTATTCCTAGTTATTAAAGAGAATAGATAATAATTAAGATAGAATGAGAACACTTGGGTTACTCAAGAGAGAAATTAGTAATATTCAATAATGCAATGATATGTTTGCATACAAGTAAATGGGGTTTATATATTAGCCCCAATAGGGTTATAAGGTATACATGGAAAAGATAAAAGGAAAATTTACAAATAGAGAACATAAAACATACTAAAAAGGACAAAAAAGATAAAGAATATTTTGTATGGAAATAGTAAGGAAGCCTTTTGGAATGTTATGCTAAAAGACATGTATCAAGCGATAGTTAGAAGCTTATAGTGTGATTAGATAAGTTGTAACGAATGCTAAGGATGCTTAGTAGCTGTAGCATTCTACTCAAACAAAGTTAGAAGAAAGTCAGAGCTTTGTATTGTAAAACATTCTAATCCTCTATACGTCATATATCTAGGCAACTAGGCTTAGACGATGGTCTAATGCTAGTTGGATTGGGAGCTATTTGCATCATGGCATAAGCTTAGCAATAGGTATGGTTGCTTAGCATGCACACTAGGTGAGTCATCACAATTGGTTAACAATTCAGGAATCGTATTAAAACTTATAAGAGCTTGGTGCTCAGGTTAACAATAGTGTAAAAGATAGAGATTTAAATAGGAATCCTCATCCTAAATAGGGTATCAAGTTAGTATCTTTTATGTGAGGCCTTGCAGTTCTCTAGCTCAACTACATATTATTGGTCTGAGGAGTTGTTTCCTATCAATTAATGAAAATTACAGATAAATTAAGTTATAGTATAGTAGTTGTGGATTCAATAGCTAGAGGAGTTTTGTATCAAAACCTTTGGTTAGTTAAAGGTATAGACTGCATAGAGCTTTTCTAGTAGGGTAGTCACCAACAATGGCAATAGGAGTTTTGAGCATTAGTATGCCCTTTTCTTGTAACGTTTGTTTATGTTATTAAAAATATCAAAATCTTCTTAATTAATTATGGAAAAATTTATTTTAAGGCTATTTTAAGTGTAGTTTAATGTAGCAACTTTGTTCTGTTGAAATTGTTAAGGTTTATATGTCACACTTAATGAATCCCTTATCCTAGGTGCGAGTGTATTATATTTCTAATATTCTTAATGATGTAGTTTCTAGCCTATTCTTGGAAAATAAACTCTTAATGGGTTATACTAAATTTAAATAACAAGAATTTCGATAAAATATTATGTTTCGTATTTATTGAGAAACTTTTTTCTTTTAAGGAGAAACTATTAGTTTTCCAAGACAATATGTTTTAGCAAAAATAGCCAATTCTAGTATAATTAATTGAGCGCACCAATTAGTTGGAGATTTTAAACTATGATATGTTATTAGGAAGGTTAGATTAGAATATTACATGTAAACTTGTTAATTTACTTAATTAATTGCAAATTCACACATTAAAGAGCAATTTTGGTTGTTTGATCAACGTGATGGTCAAACCTGAATATATATAATTTTGTGGAATTATAGTAATTTGCATGAAATTCTTTGGAGTCATTTACAATTTATTACATAATTAGTTAAAATAATGAAAATTCAACTATTTGATATTTGGGACATTTAAACGAGTTTTGCAAGTTGCTATCAACGTGTAACCAATCTGACCAGATTGGTAGTGACATGGAACCTTTAAAAAATGTGAATATTTAAGGGTTCAGTTAATTGGATACTCCAATTAAGTAATACAGTGTAAAACAGAACCAAATTGAAGGGTATTTTCATAATTCTGCAAATTGGGCAAATTTGGGTTGATAGCGTATCTGAATGGTACTTTTGATGATGATTGTAATAATAGATAGAACATTAAGAACGGATAAGAAAGGATGAAATTATGAACTTTAAAAATTAATAGTGAAAATGTAGAGAGTGAATGGTACTATACATTTGCTTGTTAACTATGTTTGTTAACTTATTGAAGTGAAGTGCCTTTAGGTGATCTTGCAAATTGATTCGTTCGATCTGTATATTGGTGTTGCTTGTGATTATCTTTCTTTTTTTTTTTTTTTTTTTGTCGAGGTGAATACTTTTCCTGACTTGACTCTTGGTGATACCCTATGGTCGAAATTATTTTAAACCACACACACTTGTTGGCTGTAAAATCCTATAATCGCGTACTTTAACCATCACAAAGGGATTTAAAATGAGAATTCGGGCTTGGAGTTGAGCTTTGAGTGTTGTTTTGTTGTGGCTGAGATGTATGCTGTTTGATTGCTTCTAATTATGAATTAGCGAAACAAATTTTTTGCAACGACCGTGACAATCCTTCTCTTTTCCATTTCCATAAAAATCCTTTCTATTTCAGACATTCGCTTTCCAGATTCCTTTCAAAGCAATGCATTCCCACCTCTTATTCCTAATCAAAACAAAGGGTGAAAGCTTGAATGGCCCAATAAACTAGAAGCCAAACTAACCCAATGCATCATACACATATAGGTAGTAGACAAAGATGTAAGTGCGCATAGAAACAAAGGGATTATTAGACAATTTAGTGTGAGTGACTTTTCTGGTGACATATGCATATGAGGATGGCCTTCGATCATCCGAGCAAGTTGATGTAATCAACCAGGTTACTCAAGAAACGAGAAGAAGAACCTTCTTTCCTCAAAGAAACTTGCACCTTTTCTTGCAGAACCGTAGCTCTCTTCTTTATTTCCTTTCCTTCTTTAGACAACATAAGCCTTTTTATGGAATCTGCTATGTTTCCTCTTTTAAACTCACCATCCAATTGTATGCCCACTTTCCATACTTGGCTTACAAATCCTGCAGTGATCCTTTGGTCGCCAGCAAAAGGCCAACACAACATTGGTACTCCACCACAAATGCTCTCCATTGTTGAATTCCACCCGTTTCGGGTCCAAAAACAACAAATAGATTTGTGTGCTAGCACTTGCTGCTGGGGTGCCCACTTGATGATTTTGCCTCTTTTCTTCACTGCATCTTTGAACTCCTCAGGCAATAGTTCAGTTGCGTCTGACATACCATTTACTAGACCAGGCCGAATTACCAACAAGAAGGGTTGGTCACTATCTGCTATTCCCCAAGCCATCTCAGTCAATTCGCTTTGAGTAAGCGTGATCAAGCTGCCGGTGCTTACATAGAGTACCGAATTTGGGGGATGAGAATCCAGCCAGGATATGCAGCTTCTATCTTCATTTAGTAAACTGAATGAAGGAGAATTGGAGTGCTTATGAATAGGACCAATAGGGAAGATAGGAACTGAGTGAGATTCTTCTATTTTTTCCAGGTACATACGTTCTAGGAATCCAAATGTGTTCCAAATGATAGCTGCAGCTGCCTTAGTCCCTTCGTGAAATTTATTGAGAACTTCTTCAGCAACTTCTGTGTCGGATTTGTTAAATATAGGCATGTCCTTCAATCTCATTAAAGAAAATTCTTCTGCTATTTTCAGGCGTAGATGTTCTGAGACAGAGGAGGTATATATGGATTAATTAGTGCGTGTGTGCTTATAGTGTGTGTATGTTTGTATATATACATATATATATATATATATATACATACATATATACATACATACATACATACATACATACATATGAATAAATATGGAAGCAGCATCATCTGAAGTGCTCTTACCTTGGTTAGGAAGGCTACCTTTTTGGTTGAGAATGAAAAGTCCGAGAAAATTGGCGGCAGTACTTGTCCTAAGAGCTAACCTTGGAATCTCCAGCTCGCTAGCAACCTCTCCAGAAGAATACATTACAGCATCGAATATAATGCACGATATGCAACCTCTTGATCTATCTGCAATAACCCGGGTTAAGCAGTCGCGAAAAGCCTCTTTACACTTGGAATTAAGGGTAAACAAGAAGGATATAACATCCCTACTAGAGGAAGCTTTTTCTTCTTGGGATAAACCGTCATCGATGGATTCAAAGAGAAAGTCATTCTGATGGGAGGACGTAATCAATGGAGTTGACTTTAAGTGGATAATGGTTATGGAAAAACCCCTAGAATGAAGAACGTTGGCTAAATGAAGCATTGGGGTAATGTGGCCTTGTAAAGGGCAGGGAACTAGCACAAGACGGTGACCATTACTCGACACCATCTCCATGATCTTCTTGTCCACGATATGTAGCTAGCTATACTGATCCTCTTTCTAATGGATGCTTTAGTCGTATTATATTATTCCAAGAGGCTGACATTTATATAGAGTTTTTCTCTTTAGTGGCCCTAATTATGATTAGGTAACTGTTGGTATCATTTCTTTATCAAAAAGAAAAGAAGATGGAGCGCAATGGATAATTTTCTTTATTGTGGACGGTTATCTTTCTCTGGAACAAGTCTAATGACCCCGTGCAATGGATTATATGTAGAAAAACAATTTTTAAATGCGATTTTAAATCATTTCACGTGCTTTTTAGCACAGTACATGAAAAAACAAAGATTTTTTTGAGTAAACGTAGAAAAAAAGAAGAAAAATTTCACTTAAGGCTAAAATAAAAAAAAAAGGAAGATTTATGTGCACTTACGGGTTGAAAAAAAAACAAAAAAGGAAAAATTATCACCCATAAATATCAACCGACAAAAGTTTGATACATCATATTAAAAAAAGATTCGATGATATTAACATATTACTTATATTGATGAATTATATAAAAGTGTTAATAAAATTTTAATATATAAAAATATAATTAATATTTTTCAAAAAAGTCATTTCTTTATTTTTTATATACTTAAATATTATTATTATTTATATATTATTTATCGATTCACGTATCGTAATAGTACCATCGATGCTATTATCTTGGAGAAATTTCTGTTTACAGGTAAATTAAAAATATTCTAGGTGCGAGATTTTCATATCATTTAATAACCAACATGTATGCCACTTCTAGTTAAACTTTTCTAGTGGATTCTGGACACACGTAAGATAGGATACCACCGAGTTGTAGATAAAGTTGATCCAGTAACATGGTTGCATAAGATACATAACTTCAGTAAAGATTTTGTTCTCGATTATTTGAATGCAACTCCTACGCATGCATGTTGTCAAATGTTTATCTCAGAAAGCCTTTAGCTTTATTTAGGTAGTGAAAGGGACTCAGTCCCATAAAGACAATTCTGATTCGTCATATATTCGCTGCAGATTTTTGATCGACTCCTTCGAACACACTTAAACTTGTTCATCAATTATTTGAAAGAGCGAGATTGCAATGAAAATTCTCATTTTCATGTTTTACGTATTGAAACAACATTATGACATCTCGATGTTTCATTCCTGAATTTTACAAAACTGTTTGAAGTAGCCAATATTTCCCCTTCAAACATTTCAAAACAACCAATATAAGTAGGGGTGTTTACAATTCAATTTGAATTAGAAGCTGAATCAAACCGAACTGCATTTAAAACAATTTAGTTTAAACTCTCAATAAATTGAACCATTTCTAAGGGATTGGGGTTTTGAACCAAATACCTTTAAATATGGTTCGGTTTGATTGAGTTCGGTTTTGTTTGGTTTGAACTACTTTTCGAAAGCATTATTTTCTTTTTTGATAATAATAATAATAGTCATAGGAATTTCCAACCAATATTGATGCTAAATTGAGGAATATAATGCAATAATTAAAATCACATAACTTTGTACAATAACAATTCATCTTAATAATAGTAAAGGTGTGAGGGCCAACTTGAGATGAGAGACACTACAAAGGAAAATGAGTGGATTGTAAAAACTAAATATAAAATGACAAATGAAAAAATATAGAAAAGGTAAATTAAATTAAATTAAAATATCAATTGGGTTTAAAACTAACAAATGTCACTTATTTTTTTATTTTTAATAAGTAGTAGTTCGGTTCAAGTTTAAATAGTTCAATTCCGTTCAACCCTCCAAATTAAACATTAAACCATTTGAGCACTCCTAAACTAAACCGAGACATAAAAAAACCTCATTTTGTGGTTCGGTGCTATTTGATTTGATTCTCATATTGGTTTAGTTCGATTTGATTAATAGCCTTAAATATAAGGAAAACTTAGTAACACAAAAAAGTTCTCTTACCGTTTCATAATAAAATAGGGTTTTCAAATTTTTGTTTCTAATTCTTATGTACCAAAAGTTTAACTATGGGGTAAACTTTCTTACTTAAAATAATCAATAATTTCACAATTGTTGCTGAAATAAAATATTACAAATAATAGTTATCTTATTTATTACTTTTCATTAACAACATATTTCGTTAATTCAATAATAGGGGTAAAGCTATGTAAAGTTATTGCCATATTTAGTTATTATAACAACTATTCTCATAATTCCTTTGGTTAGCAAATTACTAATTACAAGTACTTCTCGAGATCAGAGAAATAGATATTTCTTATTTTATTTTATTTTTACATAGTCAATAATAGGGGTAAAGCTATGTAGAGTTATTACTATATTTAGTTATTATAACAACTATTCTTAGAATTCATTTGGTTGGCAAATTAATAATTACAAGTCCTTGTCAGATAAGAGAAATAGATATTTCTTATTTTATTTTTTTTATGTATTTTTATATCTTATTGAGACCATAACCATTAGTCCATCCATGGTCTAAGATAAGGGTATGTCATACTTTCAAATATTAAAATGTCTTCAAAATCAAATTAAAAAGAGGAGCAATTTGGTAGTTACCCCATATAATCTAAGAATAAGAATTTGCCTATTTGGTTAATTTAATTACAAATTTAAGTCAAATAATAAAGGTATAAGAGATGCTCTCACAACAGCTAAGGTAGACATTTAAACAAGCAACCTTAGTACGGGTAAGGTACAAGAGATGCTCTCATAACATAATTCTCCCTATATGCCTTTACTACTAAGAAGTAATAGGTAAGATTTCTTCCCTCACTATACAATTCAACTAATTTTATCTAGAAAATCTCTAACTCTATCCATCTCTTATAGATTATCAACTTTTAAGGAAGAAGCATGAGGGTTTACAAGAAACTAGGGGTTTAGAAGAGATATGGTGGATAGAAAAGCAATCAAAACCTACAATTTCAATTTTATTATTGGGTAGGGATTTGGTTTGACGTTTCTTGTAAGGATTCTAAGTGGTAGATGTTTTTTGACTATACATAGGCATGTAATAACAAAGAAAGAAAATTAAGGTTTCTAGTTCTCATTCAGCTAATTGATTTAGCCTTTTAGGATGAGTTAATTATAATAATTGGAACTTTAATCTACACATTTGGTAAAGGAAACCAAAATTTTGTTTTAGCTTCTGGAATTAGAATTTAGGTGAAAGGGGTTAAGGTTGGCACATATGATACAATTTAGGTATTGTTGGCATTATGATATATATATATATATATATATGGATTTAGGTATTTATGGTTCTGTTTTTTAAAGTTATTACTAGAGGTTATGATGTGTGTTAAAGAATTTTCAATAGCAAAAGGAGATATAGTAAACTAGTAAAAAACATAGAGGTTTATGAGAAACCTAAGGTCCAAAAGAGATCTAGTAAACGATAATCAAATGCAAACACAAACAAAGGATGGCTAAGCTCCAGTTCCCAGTGTTAATTTATTCCCTACTATGAAGATCCTGCCGCATTCAAGCCTTGATGCCCTCAATGGATTCTTTCTCTAGAATTTCAATTTTATTGTAAAGTAGGGATCTAATTTGATGTTTCTTGCAAGGATTTGAAGTAGTGAATGTTGTTGGCTAGACATAATTAGCACATAACAGAGAGATGATCAGGGTTTCTAGCTTTCATTTAGGTAAGTGATTCAACATTTTTTTATGAGTCAATTACAATAACGTTGTGAATTTTGCTAAGGACATGAAAGGTTTGCTCTTGATGTTAGAATTGGAATTTAGGGTGTAGAGGGTCAAGGTAGGCCCATACAACAAGACTAAGGTAAGATTTCATTCATTTTATAAAGTCATTGATTATAGATATATTATTAAATATAAATTATGACATGGAAATAAGAGAAAGACAAAACCACTAAGAGAATTTGGAGTTCAATATTGATTATGATATTAAGGAAATAGATTATGTCATATTGGTTCAAAATAACTAATTTCTACATATTGGATTGGAAAGACCAAAGTTGATCCAAAAGGTTTTATTACTTGGTTGGATGCTATAATAGAGTAGCAATTATGGATATTTAAAGATTATCGGTAATAAGTTGCATCAAAAGTAAAAAATTTGAAAACTAGCCTTGACAATTCAATATTTGGTTTTTGGAATTCAAAAAAGGGGAATATATTTACTTTGGTTATGGAATATGAAAGATTTATTAAGGAGTTCTTATTGAATGATTAAAAAAATGTTGTTTAATAAATTGGTTTGACTTAATAAAGGATGGAATGGATATAAAAAATGTGCTCTTGGAAATGGTGATTGATTTTGGAATTTAAAGAAAAAAAATAAAAAGTGTATGTGTATATATATATAAGTGTTGCCATCTTTTGGCTTATAGAAGGTTGGTCCATCAGCTTATGGAAGATTAGTACAACTAGCCTTAAGTGGTTAATCAACAAAGGCCTTTTCGTTAGTTAGTTGATCGCCTATTTTGGACAATCAAATGAGCTTTTGTTGTAGGGCAAACTAGCCATAGATAGTTAGATATATAAAAGAAAATTTCAAAGTAATTAGATAATTAAGTAATTAATCAAGAAGTTCGTTAGGTTAGGCTAGTTGATAATGAGTTAGTTATAGATTAAAGTGTAAGTTAGTAGTTAAATAAGGAAATAGTAAATAATTTAGAGTTATTTAACTAACAAGTTAATAGTTAGTTAGTGTATTATACATTAGTTAGTGACTAAATTAAATTAAGTAAAAGAATAACAATTTATTATACATTTAGGTTTAAGTACTTACATCCCTTAAGATTAACCAATAAGTGTTAATTAAAAACCATATCAAGTTGTAACTATAGATTGATTAAGTATGGATATTTAATACACAATAGAATGTCTTATCATTTGTGATTCAAGGATCATGTTTACTTAGGACTAAAGTGCATAGTTACTTGTTGCTATTAACGCATACAACAATTAGTAAATGATGATCTTGTGAATAATAAAACATCAAATATTACCTATTGCTTGTGCTTAGGACATGTTAGCAAGGAGATCGGAGGAGGATGCTGATTTTGGATATATAACTTAGTGATCAATAATGACATGACTAGTCACTAAGTAATCTCGCGTTTTAGAGATTTGATTAGTTAGGCATTGATTTCATACTAGACCAGCTTTACTGCTACTTGCTTCTTGCATATGTAGGACCTCCTAAAGGTTTCTTAGGGATATATTGTGTCCCTTGGTTTGAGGACAATCCTCTTCCTCTTTTTCTTTTTTTTTAATTAATTTAATATTTATTAATCATATAATAATATTTATTAGACAATAAAAACATTACATTTAGTGATACTAAAATTATATTTACAAAATATAAAAAAATAATGATTTAGAAGTTATAATATAGAGCCCGCAAAAATATAAAAAAAAAGTGTTAGGAAATTTGATGAAAGATCTTAAGGATAAAGTGTACATTTCCTAAAAAAACTCATATGGCAATATAAGGAACTTTTAAAGTTCATATGGGATAAAGATGGTCTTAGTGAGTTGCTAACTTTGGTGACATTGTAAACAGAGATAGGATGTTGGGAAGAGGCTATAAGTGGGTGTAGATGCCCTATTTTTGCCATTATTTATTTTAGTTTTAGTCTTCTTCTTCTTCTTCTTCTTCTTCTTCTTCTTTTTTTTACTTTTGGGCTAAGTTTAAAAAATATATTTAAAAATTTGAAAATTTGAACAAATATAAAAAATAAAAATTGATAAAATCCAAAAAAATTTAAAAACTTGAAAAAAAAATTGTCGAAAGAGTTTAAGTTAAGTGAGTTAGTCATTTAGGGTTATATAAACTAGAGTTCAAAAATATACATGTAATTTAATAAATTTAGAGTCTTTAAAAATTTGGGCTTCATTAGTAAAATAGTTTAGTTGAATATTCAGGCTCATAAAGTAGACTTTTTCCAAATAAAAGAAATTTTAACTAGATTAATTAGAAGAAGACTTTAAGTTTATTAAATTTGAAAACAATGGTACAAATCCTTACCGTGTATATTCAAATCTATATGGATCATTTATAAATTAAATTGGGTCAAGTTGAGTTTGGGCCTAAAAGCTTAGTTTAAAGTTGGGCTAGTTTAAATGGTCTAATAATATTTAAGTGGATTAATTACTAAGAAGGGACTTTTTGAGAAGTCAGTTTCTTTCTTTTTGAGTTGAGAATTAACAAGAAAGGAAGGTGGGGAGGGGGGTGTAGGGGTGGAGGGAATAGAAAACTCCTAGACCTAATAGAGCTTAAGTATTTTTTAGTGGATTTAACGTAGATCGTGATAAAACCATTGCCAATAGGATCAAATCTAACTGAAAAAGATGATAAAATCTATCAATTGAAGATTTGTTAAAGACCACATGAATCCAAACTTAAACTACAAAGATTTCATTTGATCTAAATTTGGATTGAAGAAGATTTGAGTTTGTGAGTTTATAAAAACCAGCAAAGATACCAAAAAAAAAAAAAAACACATCTAATCTGATTTTGGATTACAAACAACTACTATAGCCCCTCTATCATCTTCAACCTCTCTCTCGCAATTACCCAACTTTGGTGATGCTCTCTTTCCACTCTATACATGACTAACATCAATAATTAATAGCAAAACCATTCACTCACCGAATATGATGACCTCTCTTCTTCATAACCCCACATGACCTAAGTTAACACACTTATGAACACCCTCTTGACCCCATCATCATCTATCTTTAATGGCCCAATACAGCAGATGTAAACCACTAAAATTTTTCAACCTAATACCTAAAGTAAACCCTAGTATGCTAAAAGACTTTAAGAGTTGATAAGACTAGTTAAGATGAAAACCCTAAGACAACAACCGAAAATTCAGTCGCGTATAAAATTCTTAGATCTTAAATATATATAAACACTCGAGATTGTATCTAAAAGTGATGAAAACCCTAAAAATACAACTTTAAAGATATAAAGGTACTAATTCACTATAATTTACCCTAAAACCCTAATTGCTAACATATCTTTAGTATCATACTAAATCATTAATAAATAATTAAGATAACTTTCAGTTATTCATAAATACTTACAATACTAATTTAATTTACTAGAAAACTAAGATATGGTATTATAGATCACATCCAACTTTTAATCATATAACTAGGTTAGTATTTTATAGAGTTAAGTGTTTAGTTAATATTTATATTACACATAGTCAATGTTAATATCTTAAATAGCACTTTGTATAATAATTATACTAACTACGTACTAAATAATGTATATACGATATAAATACTTAGAAGGAGATCTCATTAACTATTTTTATTAATCATTTCAATAAACACCATATTTCTTTTCATTTCCTTAATTTTTCTTCTAATTATCCTCAATTACCACATTATGTGCATTCAAATTACATATAATTTTAAGAGAGTTGACTAAGTCAAAAATTGATCAAGTCAAAAGTTGGCCAAGTCAACAAAATATCATTATCATCTAAAATTTTCTCCCATCTTCTTTAACTTTCTACACATTGTTTTTGTCCAATTTTACCCCCTTGTTGCTATCCACTCTTTTCCTTCTTTTAGACTCCACGTTTCTCAATTATAAAACAAAAATTAAGATAACACAAACCCCTTTTTTTTCTTCCTCCCACAAAACCATGAACTTCCCTTGCCCTTTTCATCTTCAACCCCTTCATAACTTCAACTACACAACTTCACTTACCACCATAAACTAATAAAACACATATACTTGCTTTCCTTTTCATATCACAAAGAAGAAAAAGGTATGATTTCGTTTGAATCTCTATTTCAACAAGTGAGTTAGTTATATATCTTAAGTTAGTGTAAGAACCTGATGTAATATGTGCTTTTATGTTGTTGAAGATAGGAATCCTTATACTTATGCTTAAAAATATAGAACTGCATATGTACATATAACAAGTGAATACATGTGAAGTGTATAGTATAAGTATAAGAAACCCTTAGATAAATGGAGAAGGAGCACATATACATATTTTCAAGTATATGTGTACAAGGATATACTTGATGTACACATGTATGGACACCCTTATACATAAGTATCCTCTACATACATAACCAAAAAGGAGGAATATAGTAAGTATACATACATGTAACTTGCTAAATAAGCCCTTAAAGTGAAAATATATGGATTTTGTGAAGATTTCTTAAAGGGGTACACTAGGCATACGAAAATACATATTAAAATGTGTATGTAATTGTATGTATACACGGGTATATGTATTAGTAAACGTATAAATACATATTAGAAGTATAAGTATACGCATAACCTATATATATAATACAAAAGAGTATAAGTGTCAAGTCTAATTTTTCAATTTTTTATTTAATATTAATTTCCTATTTTTCGATTAATACTAAACCCTAACCTATTTAATATTAATCCTTGACTAAAGAAATTGAGAAATTCTGATTTTTATTGAATAATTTTTGGAGTTTCTACCCAATCGAAGTCAGGAAAAAGGAAAGAAACTGTATTCAATTAGGTGGATTGATTACAATTTGGCTATCAGTCTTTGATTTCAATATGAGTGAAGAACTAGAGAGTTCCGAATTCGGACGCTAACCTATTAAACTATAACGGTTACCACTATTTATTTACCAAAATTAAGATTATTTTTTAATTTGTAATATTTAAAAAAAAAAACTAAAAACCAAAAGAAAAAGAACCTAAGTTTCTACAAATTTTATCATTGCCCTTAAGGTGCTTACGTACTACTAGCCAGGATCAAACAGTTGTAGTTCTTTCAAAAACTTTAGTATGTTGGTTGATTTTAATTTTTTGAAAATAACCGGCTAGATTTACGTATTCAACCGATTCAATTTATTCAAAAAAAATATGAAGGGAGTCTAAACTCATGAGTCTTAAAAAAATCTCTTTAAAATGTCTTAAAAATCCTATTTATTTATTTTTTATTAATTTTTACTTCTAAAAAAATTATTTTCTAAGTGAGAACTCCTAAAAATAAACTAATCCTAAAGAATTTCCAGAATAGTATATATATGTACATATACATATTACTACCCTTAAATAGATATTTACTTAAATAAATACTTAATCCATAAGAAAACTATTGCTAAAAAAGAACCGCTAAGTTATAATATATATATATATATATATACTTATTAAACAATCACCTACCTAAATAAAATTATATCATATAATATGCTTGATATCTAATACTAAAAAATAATGTCTTAATGTAGAGAATTCTAAAAAAAGTAATGCTAAAAATAACTAAACTAATATATATATATATATATATATATATGATATGTCATAAACTTTAACCGACTAAATAACAAAATAGTAATATGATAATAATAATAATAGTAATAAATAAATAGATAAATAAATATAATAAGAAAGAAGAACCGAACCTTGCTTATTGTTCGGTTATGTAGTCGAGTCGCACAACTGAAATTGATTAAGAAGGGGTTTCGTAGACTTCAAAGTAGTCATTATTGTCCTCGTTCCCAATGTCCATATCCTCATTCCAGTCTAATTGGAAAGAGCTAGCTAATTTGATCAAGTCTTGATTTCTCTTGTCTAATTGCGCTTTGAAGTTGCAGTTGCGTACTACACTGCATGCGGAAAGGCGGTTGGCGAGCAATCATGATGTATTCATGTGTGTTGTGGTCAACACGGTGTGTAAAGATCATTAAGGGTTTTGTTGCTGCTGCGTACGTGTGTGGACTTTGTAGTAGCTTGGACAACAGGGAGTCAGGCGTGGTTCGTGGCCTACAGTTGCTTCGTTGCTATTTTCCTCGCAAGTGAAGATAGTATGCATGGATGGGGATTGGATGCGCATGGATGAATAGTGAAGTGCCGTCGGTTTTTGTTGTTATTGCTATCATCTGTGCTCCAAGCATATGCAACTAGGAGAAGGACGTTGATCGGAAATTAGATAGTTGCGGCTGCTATTGTGAATTGTGTGAAGTGTCCCAATTAGTTGCAACTGTCTGTGTTGGACCCATCGGCACGGATACCATTAATGTTCGACTATTATAAGTACCTGTGAGGATAAGGCAACAATATTGCATGTTGTTGGCTTTGGTTCAGTCGTGAACGGGTGATTCAGGCGATGGAGTTTTTAGGTGGAAGTGTATTACTGTTGATGGAGCTTAGGGACTTTTTTTTTTTTTCATGCATCGGAGAAAGTTGTATGTATATAGTTTTGAAACAAATCAATCTTAAATCATATTAAATCTTAATTTAATAGAGATTTAAGATCAATTCATATATGGTTTGATAAAAATCAAATGAGATTTGAATCTTTTATAATAATTCAAATCCAATTTGATAAAAATCAAAGTAAATATGAATCTCACCAATCTCTATTTCATTACATTAAAAAATTTGATTAGATTTAAAACTAGATTTAAATCCCGTGGGCTCAACCGATTCTCACAAAATAAAAGGAAGAAAACTAAATAGAACATTTGTGCCTAGTGAGATTCGAACTTACGATTTTAAATTAAATCTAATCTAATACTCCAATGCTTATCCGTTAAGTCGTTGGCTTGTGTCTTAATATTTAATATAATTAAATTGTTCTTACCACGCAACACTCTAAAATAATTATTTGAACTAAGCTAAAACTAAAACTATTTATCTCTAAAATGATTTACTTCCTAAAAAAATCTAAAAAATCTTTTTAATATTTTTGTTTTCTCATTTTTTCTGTATTTTCATCATTTATCAATTTTTATTATTTTCATCTTTTATTATTATTATTTTAATTAGGACCGTTTTTTAAAAAAGTAAAACTATAACTATAACTATTGGGGGGGAATTAAGTATCTACAGTTACCCCTCTTTGTAGTGAAGTTTGAATAAAATTTTTCCACAAAGACATAAAAGATACCCTTTTTGCCTCAGGATAGCTCTAACCTAAGGAACACTAAGATGTTTGACTACGATAAGTTTGCAATGAAGAATAGCAAGGGTAACACCCATGTAGGTTAGCAAAAACTGTAATAGAATGAGGAAACTTGGTCATGTCTTAATGAGCTAACTAACCAAGGAAGTTAAAGCACTCTTTGAACTAGCTAAGACCTAATGAATGAGGAAACCTAGTCGTACCCTAATGAGCTAGCTAAGACCTAATGAATGAGGAAACGTAATCGTACCCTAATGAACTGACTAACTAAGGTAGTTGAAGCTCCCTTTGAGCTGGCTAAGACCTAAATATGAGGAAAACCTAGTCGTACCTTAATGATTTGACTAACCAAGGCAGTCAAAGCGTTCTTTGAGCTGGCTAAGACTTAAAAATGAGGAAACTTGGTCGTGCCCAAATGAGCTGACTAACTAAGGTGATCAAAGCACCTTTTAAGTTGGCTAAGACCTAAATATGAGAAAACTTGGTCATACCCTACTAAGCGCTAAGAATGAGGAAACCAGGTTGTACTTTAATGAGATGACTAACCAAGGCGGTCAAAGCACCCTTTAAGTTGGCTAAGACCTAAAGATGAGAAACCTTAGTCGTACCCTACTAAGCTGACTAACCAAGGCGGTTAAAGTGCCCTTTGAGCTGGCTAAGACCTAAAGATAAGAAAACTTGTTCATACCGTAATGAGTTAGCTGACTAACTAAGGAAATCAAAGTGCCCTTTGAGCTGACTAAGACCTAAAAATAAGGAAACTTAGTCATGCCCTAATGAGCTAACTAACCAAAGCAATCAAAGTGCCTTTTGAGATGGTTAGGACCTAAGAATGAGGAAACTTGGTTGTATCCTAATAAGTTGACTAACTAAGGCGATCAAAGCACCCTTTGAGATGGCTAAGAGTTAAGAATGAGGAAACTTAGTCGTACCCTAATGAGCTGACTAACTAAGGCGGTCAAAGCACCCTTTGAGTTGGCTAAGACTTAAAGATGAGGAAACTTGGTTGTACCCTACTGAGCTGACTAATTAAGGTAGTCAAAGCACCCTTTGAGTTGGCTAAGACCTAAAGATGAGGAAACTTAGTCGTACCCTACTGAGCTGACTAACCAAGGTAGTCAAAGCGCCCTTTGAGCTAGCTAAGACCTAAAGGTAAGAAAACTTGATCATACCCTAATGAGTGAGCTGACTAACTAAGGCGGTCAAAGCACCTTTTGTGCTGGCAAAGATTTAAAAATGAGGAAACTTGGTGGTGCCTCATGAGCTGACTAACCAAGGCCGTCAAAGCGCTCTTTGAGCTGGCTAAGACCTAAAAATGAGGAAACTTGGTAGTACCCTAATGAGCTAACTAACCAAGGCAATCAAAGCACCCTTTGAGATGGCTAAGAGCTAGGAATGAGGAAACTTGGCCGTACCCTAATGAGCTGAGTAACCAAGGCGGTCCAAGTATCCTTTGAGTTGGCTAAGACCTAAAGATGAGGAAACTTAGTCATGCCCTACTAAGTTGATTAACTAAGGTAGTTAAAGCACTCTTTGAGCTAGCTAAGACCTAAAGATAAGAAAACCTGGTCTTGCCCTAATGAGAGAGCTAACTAACTAAGGTGTTTAAAGTGCCCTTTAAGCTGGCTAAGACCTAAGAACGAGGAAACTTGAATTGAGATGGTGTTTCTTGAGCTTGCTAAATCCCTTGAAGAAATTATGGGTTGGGCAACGTTTTGTGAGTTGGGCAACTAGGAGCCTAAGAAACTCTGGATTGGGACCATGTTCCATGAGTTGGCTAGCTCCCTAAGAGATTATAAATTGGGATTGTGTTTTGGGAGACAGCCAGAAGTTGAAGAAACTTTGGATTGGGATTGCACTCTATGAGCTGCCTAGATCCCTAAATGAGAATATGAATCTGGATAACGCTCCATGAGATGGTTGAAGTGCTAAAGTGATATGGATAAGAATAGTACTCTATGACCTGGCTATATCCCTAAGGAAATGAATAAAGGATAAGCATCCTTTGGACTCGCTTCAACTCTATATGATAGTTGAAAGTAAAACTGAGGAACATAGCAGACTCGAAAAAAACTCTTGATTTGAGAAATTTACGAATGAGGAATTTGGTGAGATCTTTTTATAAGATGAATTGAAAATTTCATCACTATGGATGAAATGGACTGGAAAATGAATGGAAAAACTTATAACAAGCCTCCACTTTCTCTCTCTCCTTTTCATGTCCTTTCACTTTCTTTTTTCCTTCTTTTTCCTTGAAAGTTTGCTAACGAATATAGATTCCTATCTAAAAGGCAAACACTATAATCCTGTAGGGTATCTCATATGCACCCTAGTTTGTAACCTAGACAATGAGCTTCTTTGATAGGCCTTAAACATTCATTTTGTAAGGAAAAGGTAACTCACAATTAGTCTAGTCGAAGAGGACCTCCTTATGCACTCTTGGTTTAGATGTCACTCTTGACTACTATTCCAAAAATTACAGTCCAATTTGCAAGTGATACGCTCTAATAGATTTGCTAGGTCTTTTTGGGTTCAGTATTATAAATTTAGCTTTTAGTCAAATAGTTTCAAAAGAAGTTAATTGAGAAGGCCTATTTTTGAAGAAGTGCTTTCATCTAAGCCGAAGGTACAAGTCAAGAACCCTTAGGAATGAACTAAATGTGCGCTTGCCCTAGTTTCAAAAATAATTTTTATTTTAGATAAATTGTTCTTCAAAATTGGAAGAGCTTTGAGTAAGGAGGTATTGTAGGTGGGGAGGTCCTGTAGTTGAGAATCGAGTGGATAGAATGGGTTTATGTTCATGATTTAAAGTATGATTTTGAACTGAATATGGAGTTTTTGGTTTGTGGTTGAGAACGTGATTCTGAAATGAATATGAGGTTTTGTGTATTTGTTTGGGAATGCAATTCAAGGCCTTGTGTTTTTCTTTTGAGCAACTTGGGCCTTCTTTGATTGGGGATTTTCTCAGCCCAATATTTGTATATATCTTCATTTTCCTTTTTCCTAGTTTTTTCTTTTTCTTTCTTTTTTTTTTTTACTTCATTTCTTTGTTTTCTCTCCCCAAACATAACTATCTCTTTTGTTAAGTTTTTGTCTCTAGATGAATCAAAGCCCTAAATCCATAGGTTCAAAGTATATTGGCTTAGGTAAGGTATGTATAGCCTTTAGGGTCTTTGGAAAAATATTAGCTCTTCTTCAAAGGGAACAATTTATCAAAAACAAAAATTATCCTTAAATTATTATTACTGGAGTAAACACAAACTAGTTTTATCCATCTCTCCTAATCAATGATCCTAACCTCCAAATTATCTCATTGTGAGGGTAGTTCTTAATAGGGTTCATTTGAAAGGGCTTTGATAACTCTGATTTTATAGTATTTCCCTTACATTTTTGGTTTTCCTTAAAGAAATTGATACTTAATTGAGTAAAATTTTCATTTTAAGGTTTGAACGCGTTCTAGGATTGAAAACGAAGAAAAGGAATCAAGTTTCACTCAATTTGGAGTTCAAATGAAGAAGTTATGAAGTTATAAAGTTTTGAAGTTGTTATGAAGTTTTGAAGTTGGTGTTGCTTTCGCCTTTTTCTTCTCCTTCTCCTTAAGTCTCTTCTCTTCTCTAATGTCTCATGTATCTTATGAAACCCTAATATGTCCTTTTATACTATATTGTAAGGTTTCCGTTTTCGTCACCAGACACGGCCTGGGACATGGCCGTGTCCCCAGGTTGTGTAACTTTCTGACCCTGGAAAATTTTCCTGCATGGACACAGCCTGGGGACATAGTCATGTCCCAGACTGTGTGACTTCAAAACTTCATAACTCCTTCATTTGAACTCTAAATTGAGTGAAACTTGATTCCTTTTCTTCGTTTTCAATCCTAGAACGCGTTCAAACCTTGAAATCAAAATTTTACTCAATTAAGTATCAATTTATTTCAAGAAAACCAAAAATGTAAGGGAAATACTATAAAATCACCATGTGAAATATGTTTAAAATCAGAGTTATCAAATTTCTCCACACTTGAGCATTTGCTTATCTTCAAGCAAATAAATCAAAACAAAACTTTCGGGACAAGAAACGCTAAACAAAATTTATCACTATTTAGGAAACCGGTGAACGAATACACTTGACTCGTAAAAAGTAAGAAAATCATTCTCAACTAACTTGCAATAATAAAGTCAACTAATTTCATCTGACCTTATTCGAATACTCCAACAATACTTAATACTAGAGTTTACTAGTTAATTTATGAAAATCAAAGTTTGCTCGAGTCATTTAACCAAGGATTCTTAAACTAAAAATTGGATTTAACATCTCGCCAACTGAGAAAGAGTCATAAAAATTTTATCCATTTGACTAAAGTGTATACAATTCTCTCTTCCATCTCACCAAGCACCATAATCTAAAACAAACACATTTTACATCTACTCATCCTCTGATCATCCCCCTAGTTCATGCTTTTGTTGAGAGGTCTTTTAAATTTACCTTATTTAAGCACAATTGTGTTAGTAGAGAGAAAGAATCTCGCTCTTCTGACAGACCAAGACCGATCCATACCAACTTATTCCTTATATTGATAACGGGAAAGAACCTTGCTCTTCTAATAGATCAAGGCTGATCCATATCAATTTTTTTTCATTAGAATTGGCATTGGGACTCAATCTCGCTCTTCTGACGGACCAAGATGAATCCTTACCAATTTTTTCTATTCATACACTTGTTATTACTTTTGACCTCTAATCATTGTGATTTTTCAAGGGTTTCTCAAAAGAAGAATTTCATTTATTTGTTTACTAAAAATTATAAGGCTCTAAAAATTTCTAAGAGAAAGGTATACATAAAATTAAATTTAAACATAACCATGACTAACTCTCAAGTAGTGATGTTATTCCAATCTCAAGTCTTAGAGTCCTAAGCTAAATAACTTGTAACTTTGCCCTCCACAGATTTGCTAATCAATTCTAGTAAAGTATAATAAGATCAATAATAATCAAGATGACACAGTAAATTTAGCTCAACACTTGTTAATCACCTATTACAAGTTAACTTAAAAATTAATTGGGTCAAATGTAAATAATTGGTCTCCTCAATAGTAACAAATTCATATATATCCTTTCCCCACACTTAATAATGTACATTGTCCTCAATGTACGATTAAGAAAGTACAATAGCAAGATATCAAACAAGAAAAAACATCATAAGGAAAAAGGAAATACATGTATTGAAAAAGAAACTAATACTTCCCTGCCTTGAAGCATAAGATACTCTAGTGGAGAAATAGTGGCTAGTAGCTCGACAATAGTACCCTCATGAGTGGAAGATGATGCAATAGATTTGGACCTTCTTTGAACAATCTACTTTTCAGGAGTTTCCATTAATTACTTGGATCGGGAACGTGAGGAGAAGATGAAGAAAAGAGAAAAGGAATACGTATTGATGTTTGGAAATGTTTGAGAGAGTGCATGTGTGTTTGAATAAATAGGGTGTGTGTTGAATCGTGTGGGTTCTGGGTAGACAAGGGTTGGGATACGACCGTATCCCACGCCCGTATAACTCTCTGTGTTCATGCGTGAATTCTGGATACATATGGGCTGGGACACAACCGTGTCCCATGCCCATGTAACTTTCTGTTGGCGTATGTTAAAACTAGACAGACACGGGCTAGGACATGATTGTGTCCCACGCCCGTGTAACTTTCTGTGGGTGTGGCAAATTAAAGGGGCCTGGATGGACACGGGCTGGAACACGATCGTGTCCCATGCCCGTGTAACTTTCTGTTCTGTTTTTTTTTTGAATAAAAAATTCATGAATTTAATTTAAAAATAAAGGAAACTTAAAGAAATAAAAGTAATTAAACTAGAAAAAGAAGAAAAAGAAAACTAAAGAGAAGAATAAAAATGAAATTAAAAGGGAAAAGCCAATGAATAAAATTGAAATAAATAAAAGAAGCAAAGCAAAGTTAGATAAAAGAAAAATAAAATGAAATAAACTTAAAGAACTAAAGTGTAAGTAAAGTTAGACATGGGTTGCCTCCCAAGAAGCGCTATAGTTAACATCGATAGCTCGACGAGATACACCTTCTCATGATAATTCTGTCGGGTGGAGATGAAACTCCTGTCGTCCAACATTCTCCAAGTTTTCACTCAAGTATAACTTCAACCGTTGCCCATTTACCTTAAATGTACCTTTCTCCGGGTGTATAACTTCAACAGTCCTATACGGGAAAACTTATGTAATTTTAAATGGTCCAGACCACCTAGATTTCAACTTACCTAGGAATAAACGAAGGCGAGAATTATACAAAAGAACATGATCGCCTTCTTTAAATTGTTAACCTTGTTTGATTCGCTGATCGTGGTACTTTTTGGCCCTTTCTTTGTATAATTTGGAGTTCTAATATGCATTTGCTCGCCATTCCTCTAGCTCATTCAATTGAAGTTTCCTGTGAGAACCTATACGCTCAAAATCAACATTAGCACTCTTAATTGCCCAATAAGCCTTATGTTCAATCTCTACCGATAAATAACAAGCCTTGCCATATATAAGTTGGTAGGGTATGGTCCCTAGTGGTGTTTTATAAGCAATTCTGTATGCCCATAGAGCATCATCCAACTTTTCTGACCAATCTTTCCTATGATACTCTACGGTTTTTTCAAGAATTCGCTTAAGATCGCGATTGGAAACTTCCCCTTAGCCACTACTTTGGGGGTGGTACGGGGTGGCTATTCTATGTGTAACGCTATAACATTTCAATACTTGGTTGAGTTGAGCATTACAAAGTGTGTTCTCCTATCACTTATAATTGTCCTAGAGGTGTCAAATCGAGAAAATAGGCCTTTCAAGAATTTTTTTTACTACCCTAGCATCATTAGTAGGTAGGGCTTTAGCTTCTACCCACTTAGAGACATAGTCAATAGTTACTAAGATATATTTATTTCCATTAGAGTTCGGGAAAGGACCCATGAAATCGACCCCCCACACATCAAATACCTCAAGCTCGATGATGGGGTTTTGTGGTATTTTATCCCTACAAGATATATTCCCCATTCGTTAACAACGATCACAAATCTCAACATATTTCTAGGCATCTTTAAATAAGGTAGGCCAATAAAATTCAGCCTTTAGGACCTTATGAGCTGTCCTATTGGCATTATGATGCCCACTCGTAGGCCCCAAATGACAGTGGCTCAAAATTCTCCATCCATCAAGGTATGGTACACACCTTCCAATGACATGATCTGTACATACTTTAAACAGGTAAGGATCATCCCCAAAATAATGTTTCACATCAGAAAAAAATTTCTTCTTTTGCTGGTGTGGAAGTCCCTTCGGTATAATCCTTCCAGCTAAAAAATTAGCGATATCTGCGAACCAAAGAATTTCCATATCACTTACCTGGTCGATGGCATAGAGTCGCTCTTCAGGAAACTCATCTTTGATCTCATTCTCGTCAAGCATTTCCAAGTTTAGATTCACTAATCGAAATAGGTGATCTACAACTAAATTCTCAGCGCCCTTTTTGTCTTGGATCTCCACATCGAACTCTTGTAGCAATAAGATCCACCTAATCAGTTTTGGCTTTGCATCTGGTTTTGCGAATAAGTACCTAAGGGCAGAATGATCAGTGTAAACAATCACTTTAGATAGAAGCAAATAAGAGCGAAACTTATCAAAGGCAAAAACAATTGCTAGCAACTCTTTTTCTGACTTTTTCTGTAGTAGTGTGGTTCTCCTGAGCATTAGTAAGAGTTTTGCTAGCATAGTGAATTAGTTAAAAGTGCCTGTCCCGCCTTTGCCCCAGCACTGCCCCGACTGCGTGATCACTGGCGTCATACATAAGTTCAAAGGGAAGTGCCCAATCAGGTACTACCATGATTGGAGCATTTGTAAGTTTCTCTTTAAGGATATTGAAAGCTTTTAAACACTCCTGAGAGAAAACATAAGGTACATCCTTCTCTAGTAACTTAGTTAAAGGGTGGGAAATTTTCGAGAAGTCCTTGATAAATTGCCTATAAAAACATGCATGTCTTAAAAAACTTCTTATGGCCTTAACTGAAGTTAGAGATGGGAGTCTTGCAATCGCATCTACTTTGGCAGTATCAACCTCAATTCCTCGATATGAGATCTTATGGCCCAGCACAATACCCTCTTGTACCATGAAGTGGTACTTCTCCTAATTGAGTACAAGATTGGTCTCTTCACACCTGGTAAGTACCCTGTCCAAATTATTCAAACAATGGTCAAATGAGTTGCCAAAAACTGAAAAATCATCCATAAATACCTCCATTATGTCCTCAATTAAATCATCAAAAATGGCTAACATGCATCGCTGAAATGTAGCAGGTGCATTGCAAAGACCAAAAGGCATTCTGCGATAAGCAAATGTACCATAAGGACAAGTGAAAGTAGTCTTCTCTTGATCTTCCGGTGCAATAGGTATTTGAAAATAACCAGATAAGCCATCTAGAAAACAATAAAACATATGTTAAGCTAGTCGTTCTATCATTTGATCAATAAAAGGTAAGGGGAAATGGTCCTTGCGTGTAGCATCATTTAACTTTCTATAATCAATACATACACGCCAACTTGTTACCGTTCTCATTGGGATCAATTCATTCCTCTCATTAGGGACTACTGTCATCCCACCTTTTTTTAGAACTACTTGCACTGGACTCACCCATGAACTATCAAAGATAGGATATATCATACCTACATTAAGGAGTTTGATAACTTCCTTTTTGACTACCTCTTTCATGTTCAGATTCAAGCGACTCTAAGGCTATACAACCAGCTTAGGGTCTTCTTCCATCAAAATCTTATGAGTACAAAAGGAGGGATTGATACCTCGAATATCGGATATTTTCCAAGCAATGGCCCTCTTATGCTCTTTGAGTACTTTCAGCAACCTTTCTCTCTGTTCTTCTTCTAGGTTGGATGCTATAATTACAGGTAATTTGGATTCCTTCTCTAAGAAGGCATATTCCAAATGGTCAGGTAATTGCTTTAACTCCAACACTGGTGGCTCCTCAATCAAAGGTTTTGACTGTACTTCCTTCCTCTTTTCAAACTCTTCAAACCCTTTCTCAACAGAGATAGGTTTATTTACCTCCAATAGGGCTACCACCTCGAATTTGACAGGATCTTCCGAAGCTTCTTCCATGCCTAATTGTAAGCAACACTCTAACGGATCCTTAAGAAGAACTTCCTACATATAACTTGAAACAAAAGTGTCAGTAACATCCAAAAGGTAGCAAGTATCATCCTGATCGACAGACTTTTTCACAGCCTCCAAAATTTTAAACATGATCTCTTCATCTCCTAATCGAAGAATGAGCTTGCCATCACTAACATCAATGATAGCCCTAGCTGTAGCTAAAAATGGTCTACCTAAGATAAGGGGCAACTCAAAATCTTCATCCATATCCAATATCACAAAGTCAACTGGAAAAATAAATTTACCCACTTGGACTAATACATCCTCAATAATGCCTCTAGGATACATCATAGATCTATCAGCTAATTGCAAGCTCATGCGTGTGGGTTTAGGTTCCCCAAATCCTAATTTCTTGAAAAATTTATAGGCCATTAAATTGATGCTAGCACCCAAATCAACTAAAGCTTTGTCAACTAACAAGTTACCAATATGACAAGGAATTGTAAAACTTCCTGGGTCTTTTAGCTTCTTGGGCAACTTGTTTTGCATGATCGCTGAACATTCTTCACCCAATATGATTGTAGAAAGCTCCTCAAGCTTCCTCTTATTGGATAATAAGTCTTTCAAGAACTTAGCATACTTCGGCATTTGTGACAGGGCATCAACAAGAGGTAAGGTAATAGGCAGTTGTTTAAAGAAGTCAAGGAACTTACTGAATTGTTGGTCATTGCGATCTTGCTTGAGTCTTTAGGGATATAGGATAGGTGGTTGATTTTCCTTCGCCTTTGATTACTCTACGTCTTCTGTTGCTTTCGTCCCCTCCTCGCTCTTACTAGTCTCCTCGCTAACCTTCCTCTCAGCTTATAACTCATTCCCACTTCGAAGTGTCACTGCCTTGACATGTTCCTTTGGATTGGGTTCTGTATTCCCCAATAGTGTTCCCTGTGGTTTTTCAGAGATTAGCTTCGCAAGTTGACCAATTTGGTTCTCAAGGTTGTGATTTGAAGCCTCTTGATTCCTCAGTGATGATTCAATGTTGGATAAGCGAGCCTCATTGCCTTGAATATATTTTGTGAGAAGTTCTTTTGCACTGGACTTCTTTTCTTGAGGAAGAGGAGGTGGGAATGGTCTCTAAAATCCAGGTGGGCCAAAGTTAGTTTTCTGCTGGCCTTGGTTTTGATTTCCCCATGAGAAATTGGGGTGATTCCTCCATCCGGGATTGTAAGTGTTGCTGTAGGGGTTATTTTGTTGCTTGGGTAGATTTCCTAGATAATCTACCTATTCCAGTTGTTCTTGTGCTCCATACCCCTGCATATCAAAGTCACTTACATCTGATTGCACTTGTTGAGGGCTAAAAGAGAGTGCATCAATCTTCTTACTCAATAGGTCCACCTTAGCTGCCAGAGCAGTGGTCGAATCCACATCATAAATTCCCATAGCTTTTTGCTTGGCTCTGGTGCTTTCCTACTGATAATTGTTCATCGCTATTCCTTCAATCAAGTTTTGTGCTTACTCAGGTGTCTTTGTGTTCAAAGTACCTCATGCAGATGCATCAATCATTTGTCTCCTAGATAAATTGAGACCATTATAGAAGGTCTAAATCTGCATCCATAGTGGAAGGCCATGATGTGGGCACCTCCTGAGCAAGTCCTTAAACTACTCCCAAGTATCATATAGAGTCTCCGCTTCCAATTGAGCAAAACAAGAAATATCATTCCGAAGTTTAGCGGTCTTTGTAGGTAGAAAATACTTCTCCAAAAATTTCTCTACCAATTCATTCCAAGTTGTAATTGAATTTCATGGTAAGGAGTTCAACCACTGTTTTGCTCTACCCTTCAAGGAGAAAGGGAATAGCCGCAGTAGGATGGCATCATCTGTGGCTCCGTTGATTTTAAAAGTATCACAAATCTCTAGAAAGCTAGAGATGTAGGCATTAGGATCTTCATTTTGGAGACCGTCAAACTGAACATTTTGTTGCACCATTTGTAAAATGTTAGGTGCAATTTGGAAGTTGTTAGCCACGATGGTTAGCCTTGCGATGCTAGAGTCAGCTCCAATAAGTGTAGGCCTTGAATAGTCGGACATGGTCTGATTTGCTTCATTATCATTGTTAGCCATGTGTGGTGGATCTTCTTGCTCAATGAATTGAGTGTTGGCTTCTTCACCCTCTTCCTTAATCTCAACGAGTGACTCATCTTCTATGGTAGCCACGATTTGTTTAGGTCACACTCTCAAATTTTGAAGGGTAGTTCTCTCAATTTCAGGATCAAGTTTTACCAAATCTTTCGGGTTGCTTCGAGTCATGCACTGTAAGGATAAGAAATATAGAATCAATTGCAGCTCTAGCTAATAAAAATAAACAATGAAAACAAAATAAAAAGAAATGGTCAAAGTAATAAAGCAACTAGTGTTCTTAATATCAAAAATCCCCGGCAACGGCGCCAAAAACTTGATATAAGGAGAAGAGAAGAGACTTGAGGAGAAGGAGAAGAAAAAGGCGAAAGCAACACCAACTTCAAGGTTGGAGAGATTTTACATCAATCAAATGGGTTTTTTTTATGTTTTATTTTATGTTTTTTATGGAACTCGTTTTTAGTTTCATTATGATAGCTTAAAATTCGTGAACCTAGGGTTTCATGTGACTCTTGGGTTGATTTATAATTCTCAATAAAGTTTCTATCTTTGCTTGATTCGATTATGTTATTTAATTGTTAATTGATATTTCTAGAATATGAATATATGATATTATGCATGTTGATTGAGAAATTACATGTGTAATTAGATCTTTACATAATTGGAGAAAATTACATATATACTTACAGATAAGATACATGTTTCTTTTGGAAAGTTAATTATTTATGTGGGAATTCATTATACATTAATGCAATTCTAAATTATATTACTAAGCGAAGAGATTTCGATAAATAATTTAGGATTTGGGTTAATATGCTTGAGAAAAGTATTAACTTTAATTGTGAATCCCTCCGGTCAAGAATAATAGAAATTGATTTGAATATATTTTAAGCGGTCACATGTTAAACACTAGGGGAAATAATTCCTAAATACGTTATTGCATACTTGAAGTCGTTCTTAATTTTATTGCTTTCTAAATTGCTTAATTAAGTCTCATAATTAGTTTAGTTTGTTAATTTCAGTATTTTTAATTCATTCAACTCATCACAATTTTCCGGTTAGATAATAGAGCTAAGGTTAATATTAGTACTCGAAGTCTCTAAGGGATCAACGCGGACTCACATCCGCTATATTAAAACTGATAGGTACACTTGTCTTATATCAAGTTTTTGGCACCACTACCGGGGATTTTCGATATTAAGAACACTAGTTGCTTTATTACTTTAACCATTTCTTTTTCTTTCATTTTCATTGTTTATTTTTATTAGATAGAGCTGCAATTGATTTATATTTCTTGCCCTTGCAGTGCATGAGTCAAAGCAACCCGGAAGATTTGGTAGAACTTGATCCTGAAATTGAGAAAACTGCCCTTCAAAATTTGAGAGTGTGACCTAAACAAATTGTGGCTACCATAGAAGACGAGTCACTCGTTGACATTAAGGAAGAGGGTGAAGAGGCCAACACTCAATTCATTGAGCAAGAAGATCCACTACACATGGCTAACAATGGTAATGAAGCAAATCAGACCATGTCCGACTACTCAAGGCCTACACTTATTAGAGATGACTCTAGCATCGCAAAGCCAACCGTTGTGGCTAACAACTTCCAAATTGCACCTAACATCATACAAATGGTGCAACAATATGTTCAGTTTGATGGTCTCCAAGATGAAGATCCTAATAGCCACATCTCTAACTTTCTAGAGATTTGTGATATATTTAAAATCAACGGAGCCACGGATGATGCCATCTGACTGCGGCTATTCCCTTTCTCCTTGAAAGGTAGAGCAAAACAGTAGTTGAACTCCCTACCATGAAATTCAATTACAAATTGGTAAAGAAATTTTTGGAGAAGTATTTTCTACCTGCAAAGACTGCTAAACTTCAGAATGATATTTCTTGTTTTGCTCAATTGGAAGCGGAGACTCTATATGATACTTGGGAGTGGTTCAAGGACTTGCTTAGGAGGTGCCCACATCATGGCCTTCCACTATGGATGTAGATTCAGACCTTCTATAATGGTCTCAATTTATCTACGAGATAGATGATTGATGCATCCGCATGAGGTACTTTGAACATAAAGACACCTGAGTAAGCACAAAACTTGATTGAAGGAATAGTGATGAACAATTATCAGTGGAAAAGCACCCGAGCCAAGCAAAAGGCTATGGGAATTTATGATGTGGATTCGACTACTGCTCTGGCAGCCAAGGTGGACCTATTTAGTAAGAAGATTGATGCACTCTCTGTTGGCTCTCAATAAGTGCAATCGGATGTAAGTGACTTTGGTATACAGGGGTATGGAGCACAAGAACAACTGGAATAGGTAGATTATCTAGGATATCCACCCAAGCAACAAAATAACCTCTACAGCAACACTTATAATCCCGGATGGAGGAATCACCCCAATTTCTCATGAGGAAATCAAAACCAAGGTAGCAGAAGACCAACTTTGGCCCACCTGGATTTCAAAGACCATTCCCACCTCCTCTTCCTCAAGAAAAGAAGTCCAGTGTGGAAGAACTTCTCACAAAATATATTCAAGGCAATGGGGCTCGCTTATCCAACATTAAATCATCGCTGAGGAATCAAGAGGCTTCAAATCGCAACCTTGAGAACCATATTGGTCAACTTGCGAAGCTAATCTCTGAAAGACCGTAAGGAACGCTCCTAGGGAATACCGAGGTCAATCCCAGGGAACATGTTAATGCAGTGACCTTGAGAAGTGGTAGAAAACTGCAAGTAGAGAAGAAGGATGGTAAGGAAGTAGTTAAGAAAGAAGTAGAAATCAACCGCAAGGAAGATGCAAAGCCACTAAAATCAAAAGAAAGTATGGAATCATCGAAAGTGAAGGAGTACAAGCCTCCCATCCCTTACCCGCAGTACCTTAAGCAAAGTTACACTGATCAGAATGTAGGGAAATTTGATAACTCTAATTTTAAACATATTTCACATGGTAATTTTATAGTATTTCCCTTACATTTTTGGTTTTCTTTAAAGAAATTGATACTTAATTGAGTAAAATTTTGATTTCAAGGTTTGAACGCGTTCTAGGATTGAAAACGAAGAAAAGAAATCAAGTTTCACTCAATTTAAAGTTCAAATGAAGAAGTTATGAAGTTTTGAAGATTTGAAGTTATACAGTCTTGGACATGACCATATCCCCAGGCTGTGTCTATGCACGAAAATTTGCTAGGGTCAAAAAGTTACACGACCTAGGGACATGGCCATGTCTCAGGCCGTATCTGGTGATGAAAACAAAAACCTTACAATACAGTATAAAAGGACATATTAGGGTTTCACAAGACACATGAGACATTGGAGAAGAGAAGAGACTTGAGGAGAAGGAGAAGAAAAAGGCGAAAACAACACCAACTTCAAGATTGGAGAGATTTTTCATCAATCAAAGGGTTTTTTCATGTTTTATTTTATGTTTTTGATGGAATTCATTTTTAGTTTCATTATGATAGCTTAGAATTCGTGTATTTCGGATTATGGAACCTAGGGTTTCATGTGACTCTTGGGTTGATTTATAATTCTCAATAAAGTTTCTATCTTTGCTTGATTCGATTATGTTATTTAATTGTTAATTGATATTTCTAGAATATGAATATATGATATTATGCATGTTGATTGAGAAATTACATGTGTAATTAGATCTTTACATAATTGGAGAAAATTACATGTATACTTACAGATAAGATACATGTTTCTTTCGGAAAGTTAATTATTTATGTGGGAATTCATTATACATTAATGCAATTCTAAATTATATTACTAAGCGAAGAGATTTCGGTAAATAATTTAAGATTAGGTTAATATGCTTGAGAAAAGTATTAACTTTAATTGTGAATCCCTTCGGTCAAGAATAATAGAAATTGAATTCAATATATTTTAAGTGGTCACATGTTAAACACTAGGGGAAATAATTCCTATATACATTATTGCATACTTGAAGTCGTTCTTAATTTTATTGCTTTCTAAACTGCTTAATCAAGTCTCATAATTAGTTTAGTTTGTTAATTTCAGTATTTTTAATTCATTCAACTCATCACAATTTTCCGGTTAGATAATAGAGCTAAGGTTAATATTAGTACTCGAAGTCTCTGAAGGATCGACTCAGACTCACATCCGCTATATTAAAACTGATAGGTGCACTTGCCTTATATCAGGCTCTAAATCAATCCAATGGGTTATTAAAGGATAATTGTGTTTAGAATGTCAAAATGAATGCCTAACTTCATTTTAATTTGCATATCAAATTCAAGATGGACCTCCTTTAAAGAATGAGTCCAAAATATCCTTACCATAATATCTCTTAACTCTCAAAGTGTTTAAGGGTCAGTGTATAGGATATAGCTCGCCTCTTTTCATTCTAAACTTTTTAAAAGTGACTTACCAATTCCTTAAATAGGGATTCATTGACCTTAATGTGATGATTGTCCTTACTCCCCAATTCCTTGGAATATGCCCTAGTTGTGAAATTTCAAAACCCAAAGGCCCTATGCCCCAAACTTATAGGTCTTAACGCCCTTAAGCTTTCATATGTGATTTTAGGTCAGGTTCTTTAGAATTCGAATGGGCCGAAACTGATAACTTTTAAGGTGGAAGGGACTAATGAATTGCCCTTTTTGTTTATATAGGGATCAGTTTAGGATAGTGTTTTGTGGCTTCATGTTTTGACTTGGTTCATGGTTGGACTTACTAGCTTAGGGGCATTGAGTTAGTTCAACTATATTGATGGGTTAGGGTTCAGGTTTGATTAGTTATTTTCTCGGGCCAAGTGGATCTGTTTAAGTTAGTTGCCTTAATGGGCCAAGTGATTGTGTTTGTCCTAAGCCCCCTAAAGATTTGTAACCGTTATCAAATTTCTTTTTTTTTTTTCCTTTTCTAAAAGAGAGGGAGAAAAAGTTAAGGTTTTTATGTCATAGAGGCTGAGTGCTAAAATTGTAAACGGAGGATTACTTTCATTCTATATACAAGCCTATACAATTTATCATTACTGAAGGTCTATTTAAAAGAAAAAATTCTAAAAGATGAAGAATAAAAGATTAAACAAAAGAAATATCTAAATATTTATTTATTCTAAATAGGAATGATTATTTACAAGGTTTTAACCTATCCAAAAAATGAATATTTATGGCTAGTAAAATATTAGATAAAATGGTAACTTCCTAAAATTATTTTATAGGTTTGATTCTTTATGTTTTTGTTTCTTTTATTTTTATTTTTATTATTATTTATTTATTTACTCTAGGAAGGTTGGGCTCAGTTGATGTGGGCCTAAATGAAAAGCGATAAGTTCAAGCCTTAATAGATGTACTAAAGTCCGTACTGAGATAATATTTGTGAGGCTCCTATAATGGGATAAGATGGGCTTAATCATGTTCCTAATGAACTCTCACTTATCTAAGCTAACAGGCCATAACTACATCAGGAGTAATTTTAATTTTAATTTTTTTTATAAAAAAACCAATGAGGTTAGTAGATATGGATCTGTTGGAAGGCCCTTTAACCTAAACTATCCACTCCTATCTAGAAAAATCAAAAGTACAATCAAAGTCTATCCTAAACTTTATATGGAATTATTACAAGATATTTACAAGGAAATATTACAACAGATAACTAGCCTTATCTATTTAGGACCCACCATATTATGGGTTCTTATGATTTTTGAGAAAAAATTTCCATATATGCAATAGGTGAGTTCTAAAGGTTCCCAAGTTCTATGACCATCGCGTTTTTTCAAAGCAACGGTTTTATGGTCACATCTGAACTTATGTAGAGTAGCCTGATTGGCTTCGGAAGGTAGTTGCCCTACAACATCCGAAGCTTACACAATGACCCCCCTCTTGAGGTCCTAAGATGGCTTGGTTCTGACCGTATCTATCATGTATTTATGATGTAGAAAAATAAAATAAAAATAAAGTAAACCCTCAAAGCTACCCTCTATAAATAAACTGTAACAAAAAATGTTAGTAAAAAAGAAATTAAATAAACAAATATATAAAATAACATACCTAAGTTCTTTTCATTATTATTATTATTTCATCTTTTTATTTTTTTGAAAAATAAACCCTTTTTTGGTAACTTTTAGTAGCTAACCCTTTAGCGGTCTCTAGTGGAGTTGTTAAACTGTTGAGTCTAATTTTTCAGTTTCTTTTATTGAATATTGATTTCCCATTTAATATTAATCATCTACTAAAGAAATTAAAAATTTTCAATTTTTTATTGAAAATAATTTTTTTAGTCGCCATCCGACCAGGGTCGAGAAAAAGGAAAGAAACCATAACCAATTAGGTGGATTGATTACGATTTGGCTGTCAGTCTTTTATTTCATTTTGAGTGAAGAACCAGAGGATTCGGAATTCGAAAGCTACCCTATTAAATCCTAACAGATACCACTATTTATTTATCAAAATTAGGATTATTTTTTAATTTGTAATATTAAAAAAAAAAAACTAAAAACCAAAAGAAAAAGAATCTAAGTTCCTACAAATTTTATCGTTGCTCTAAAGGTGCCAACATATCCACTAGTCAAGATCAAATGATTGTAGTTCTTTCAAAAACTTTAGGGCCCTGGTTGGTTTAAATTTTCTAAAAAAAAGAAAACAACCGGATGTATGTATTCAACCGATTCAATTTATTCAAAAAAAATATGAGGGGGGTCCAAACTCATGAGTGTTAAAAAAAAAACTTTTTAAAATGTCCTAAAAATCCTATTGATTTTTTTTATTAATTTTTACTTTTTAAAAAAATTATTTTCTAAGTGAGAACTCCTAAAAAAAAAACTGATCCTAAAGAATTTCCAAAATAATATATATATATGTATATATACATATTACTACCCTTAAACAGGCATTTACTTAAATAAATACTTAATCCATAAAAAAACTAGTGCTAAAAAAGAACCCCTAAGTTAATATATATATATCTCTACGTATTAAACAATCACCTACCTAAATAAAATCATATCGTATAATATACTTGATATCTAATACTAAAAAATAACGTCTTAATGTGGAGAATTCTAAAAAATTTAATGCTAAAAACAACTAAACTAATATATATATATATATATGATATGTCATAAACTTTAACCGGCTAACTAACAAAATAATAATAATAATAATAATAAATAAATAAATATAATAAAAAGGAAGAACCAAACCTTGCTTATTGTTCGATTATACAGTGGAGTCGCGCAGCCGAAAATTGATTGCGGTGGAGTTTCGTAGACTTCAATGTAGTCATCGTTGTCGTCGTTCCCAATGTCCATATCCTCGTCCCAGTCCAATTGGAAAGAGCTAGCTAATTTGATCAAATCTGGATTTTTCTCATTCGATTGCGTCGTAAAGTTACAGTTGTGTACTACACTGCATGCGGAAGGGCAGTTGGCGAGCAATCATGATGTATTCATGTGCATTGCGGTCAACACAACGTGTAGAGATCGTCAAGGGTCTGGTTGCTGTTGCCTGCGCACGTAGTCTGTGTAGTAGCTTAGACAATAGGGAGTCAGGCGTGGTTTGTGGCTTGCAATTGCTTTGTTGCTGTTTTCCTTACGAGTGAAGATACTATACGTGCATGGGGATTGGATACGCGTGGATGGACAGTGAAGTGCAATAGGTTTTTGTTGTTATAGCTGTCGTTTGTGCTCCAGGCGTATGCGACTAGGAGAAGGACGCTGATTAGAAATTGGATAGCGGCTGCCGTTATTGTGAATCGCGTAAAGTGTCCTCATGTTTATTTTATGTTACAAACAATTTAATACTGATATTGATGAATATAAACTCATTATATAGAAAAAAAAGGTTTAAAAAAATGGGATCATTGGGATAAAAAAGAAAAAGTGAGCAATATTGCTAACAACAAGAGATTCCTACAAAATTTCAAAGGTTGCCTTCTAAAATAGTTTGGCCCAACTTGAAGCCCATAATCACTTATTTTCAAAATTAAGATGACTAAAGCTCTTGAATAAAGAATAGCCACAACAAAAAAGATTATGAGCAAGCACGTGAAGCAACTCGAGATTGTAGCCTATACTTAAGCCTAAGTGTTTATTGACACATCATCTCAAGCAGATGGTGTTGATAGGCATTTTTAGATAATTATTATATAAGCTTATATTAGTAAGCCTAATATCTAAGTTCGATCCAACGACCTAATCTAGTGGTAATCTCTATTGACTTATTATAAATATTAGGCAAGACCCCCAGGTAAAGGGGACCTCTTCTCCATTTTCCTTACTACTATAATCATTCAATAATTGGACTCTCATGACAAGAAGATTGACTTAGGCATCAGAATGGTTACTCCGACGTACCCCCCTAGTCATTTTCTTGTGTTGCAAGTGTTCTTGTGCCGGAATGAGAATCATCCTTCAACAATTGGTACCATTTATGGGAACGATTATCATAACTTTAAAATGAATTTCCTAAATTATGTAGTTCACCAGCATTTCATCCAGCAAATGATTTCCTTAGATTTCATGATGCATCTTAGAAACTAGGGCATAGAGAAGATGAGCATGGTGGTTTTTTTCTTCAAAAAGTGTAACCGTTGCAGTTTTATCCACCATCTACTCCGTAAATGTAACTTTCGAGTGAGTTTTCATATTTAGATAATGGTAACATTATCTTCTCTTGGTTCATAATTGTCATTGCTAGGTACATAACCGTAACTATGCATTGCTTGATTTTTTCTAAAAGTGGGTATGCTGAATTGTACAGGCTAAAGAAATGTTCTATTAGCCAGCACCATGCATGAATACATTTATTCCTATGCATGGATCAACGTGATTTCATTCCGTGCTGAGTTTGACTTGCACATGATAGATCCGTACTATTCTCCCTTTTCTAAGTAGCCATGGAATTATATTATGCTAAAATCTATGTTCTCCGAGACTTGGTTGTGCAAAAAGCCGGTTTGCTTAGCCATTCCACTCATACTTGCTCATGTTATTTATGTCCGAACTTCTATGTCAAGTGTTTCTTCTATCGGCCTATAAGTCACCAAGAAGTCGAGCGTTCCCAAGTAATCTGAGGTTCTCTAAACGACATGATAGGAGCTTAAGCTCCAAGCTCGTTTCAACCAAGCTTTGTTTTGTAGGTCGTGCCATGTTGAGCAAATTCTATTGGCTTTCACGTGCTGAGAATGCGTGTATCCATGGTTGAGTGTCTAGTGGCTGAGAACGTTTGCCAAAGCTCTATACTTTGCCGAGTAAAAATGCCAAGTGTTCAACATAGATTGTTGTGAGATGAGTGACTGACCTTTACCTTAACAAAGTTTAAGCTACACTTTATACAAATTTAAGCACTACAACCTAAGCCAACCTCTTTAATTAAGTTATGATAGCATGACTTAAGAGGAAGAGTGCTGAATAGCTGAAAACCCCCATGCTAAATTACCTAAAAGCCTAGTATGTCCAAGCTATACTAAGTTGCCGAGAAGCTCTAGCATCCACTAGATTGAACTATTCTCCATGCCAAATCGACCTTCACAAGACTAAGTTGATTTGAAGCAAGTTTGATCTAATTATTTGACCTAATAAGGATCACAAAGACTAATCACTCACTCCCGAGCCCGAGGACATTCTCACATAGTCCGCTCAGCTGTTCGAGGAGAGTTAAGCACCGAGGGGTAGTATTTTCCCTAGCCCAACTTGCCGAGTTATTTTGCTCTCCATACATTCTAGGAAGCTGCCAAGGTGATTAGTCAACACGTAGAACCGACCCCTCCGAAACTCCCCAGTCTAAGCATGCAATCAAGAATATAATCATCTCTACAATGTTGAGGCCGAGCTAATAATTGTGACTAGCTAACCATCCAAGGTCGACTTGAATGTAAGTTGCTCCCTAACCCTAACTATTAGGGTATTGAACTATCAAAACTAAACAGACCTGATTAAAGGCTTAGTCTTGCTCGGCCTGTAATGTTGTTAAGACCAAGAATTGAGTAAAATACGCACACAGTATCCTTTCAGACAGTAAATATTCTTTTTGCACAACTATTTTTTTTCCTTGTAAATTATCCTCCTTTTCTCAATTTCTAGGGATCCATTTATGTAATTTTCTATTATTTAAGACTTACCCTAACAGGGTGCTACAAATACTCGCATAATGTACATACAAAAGGCATACATAGAGAAGAATACACTATCTTTTTACTCTTTTGGGCTAAGTGTCCTTTTTTTTTCTTACTCTTAAGTTGCTCTTATCTAGCCCATTCGAGTGTGTACTAATGGCGAGTGACCTTTGGCCATACTTATGTATCATATTAAGTGTGACCTGAGCTCATATGAGGTGTTATTATGTCATATCTATCGTCGATGCTGAACCCCTGCTCATCCCTTGACTATCATTTACTTTTTGAGCCATCTGGAAACTTGGACCCACCCCCTTTGGTTACATGTGATATTGGGTTTGTTTGCTCATCCACAAATCCATATCACAACCTGCACTAAATTTTTATGAAAAAAATTGTGTACCGAGCTATTATAGATACTTGTATCAAGCAAGCTCACAATAACTACGATAGCATCTCATATAAGTTGCTTTAAAACAAAGAAATGTTTGTACTCATCTTGTGCCGAGCTCTATAACGAAGTTACAAAGTTTTTGCCGAGCTTACTTAGAAGTAAACCAACGAGGGATAAAGCTGTAACAAGGCATGTTTCTTTTATTTTTAGCAGCCAAAATTTAACTACATTTAGCTTAAGCAATATACAGTTTACAACCAATGTTCAAGCACTAGCAAGCTTTAAGTTATTTAATAGTGAACCATCAGCTACACACATTTAAGTGACAAGTCAAGCTACTTATTGTCCAAGCTCTATATAATGAAATCTAACCAAACTTCGTACATCTCTGTCTAAGCTACTCATACTTAGATGATTAGCATCTTTAAGTTATACATTAGTATGCTAAATTGGATTACTAAACTATTAAATGTAGTATGTCCGTGGCAAATGAGGGATCCCGTATAGACTGGATCCAAGCTTTTGGATATTTACTCGATGCCTAGTTGGAGAGTATTTAAGTCGCCAAGCTCCTCATTTCAAGCATTAACATCTCATGTTGCACTTCTTGATCTTCTGGCTGCAGCACGAACACTTTATCTAAGCTGTCTATTGTCAAGTATGTAAAAACATCCTAAGCTAAAGTTAAGTCCAAGCTCCTCTCAACAGACTTATGCAATGCGGCATGGATCTCGAGCAGCTCCAAAAGCTGACCAAAAGATGCTGACCAAAGCCACTTCTCCGCATTAGCACTTATGCATCCAAGCCATTAATCTACCTTGTCAAGTAACTTAACTCATGTCATATTATTGACCTTGGCAATAAATAAAGCCAAGTTCCAAGTAGAACAACAATTAGCCTCAGAAGTTGAATTGTTTAAGTGTCCCAGCACTATCATGCCGAGTTTTGAATACCTAAAACGAATGATAAAGGAATATTTTACTCATATTCCATTGTGTAAATTATATTGAATTATTATTGATTTTAAAGAAATCATTAAGAAATGGTACTTAAGTATATTCATTTGGAAATTTTAGGTCTTAGAGGATTTAAAGTGGAATTATGAGCAATTTGGAGGAGTTATATGCGATCGAAGGAAGCTCAAATCAATCTACATCGGCCAAGGATGATATAAAGCATTTAGGAATGAAGGTAGTCGGCCTTGAGCCAACTTACAAGTGAGAGCTGTTGGCCTTTAAGGCCAACCTTCAGTCAAAACAACCAGCCCTAAGCCAACTTTGATTTCCAGCTTAAATCATTTGAGAGCCATCCTTTGTTTGCTCTAAAAATACACTTTATATTGTCATTTGAAGGGACTTCTTTTTTCATTTTTTCCATTTTAACTAGAGTTTTAGACGGAGTTGGAGAGTTATTCTTGTGGTAATTTTGGGGATCATTGAGAAGACCTTACCATTGTTGTGGAGATCATCCTTAAAATTTTTACAATTGGAGTTTTCTTTATCATTGTTATAGAATTGGTGACTTCTATCCTATTATTGTTTATGCAATGTCTCTAGTTAATTATTCACTAAGACATTGGGGATAATTAATTTAGGGCATTAGTAGATCATAGTATTAGGAGATGTATGATTGTAATTTAGATTCCACTATTAATTGGATATGCAAGAGTTGACTGATTAATTAGAGGTTTAAGTCCTTAATTTTTAAGGCATGATAATTTCATTTGAATGACCATATAGCTATTAATCCAAATAACATGATGGAAATTTGATTTACATAACTAAGATCAATTATGTTTTTTTTTTCTCTAACATTCTCAATTGATTGTTTTGTTTTTGATACACTGGTGAGTTTCTATGTAACAACATAAAAGTTAATCATTAGATTAGTTAATCTACAGTTCATATCAAATTGCCTAAATATTGATAAGAGCTATTATAGGTTTAGTAATTTCTTAGTCCTCTAAGGATCGATAACCTTACTCACTTTTTATTATTTGATACCAACCTAGTATACTTGCTAGAGTATTAGCTATATATATATATATATATATATATATATTGAGTGGATCAATGAGTGCATGAAAGTGATAGTGGAGCGATACTAAATTGTAAGTTAGAATGCTAAGCCAACAAAGGTAGAGTCGAGTTGAGTCATACTGATCTTTTTAACCAACATAGACTAAGTATCTGTGCAATAGGATGCTTCAAACACTAATTGATGAAGACAATAAAGCAATTGTATTTGAATTTTATATGTATAGTGACAAGTGTTAAGTTCCATTGTATATGTGCAACTGCGCACGCTGTGTACCATTTACACTTACTGAGCTAGTTGTTGCATACATAAAGTACTAACCTGTGCATGGAAAATGATCGAGCTCTTGATCCATGCTCCAAAACACGTACTATAAGATAAACACCTTATGTTTCTTCCATTTACAGCTAGTCAGCATGAAAATAGGATGCTTAAGCTTCGAGCCCTCTTTTGGTCAAGCTACAGTCTTGATGCCAACCCTTTTCTGAGTCTTGAACTCATATCGCCAAGCTCTACAACCAAAAATTACCAAACAATCATGTTAAGTACACAACATTGAAACTACTACGCATTAGGGCCCATTCACTTGCTCACTCCTATTGATAAAAGATGAGTAAACTCCATTATTGCTATTTATAATTTGTTCAATCATTTATAAAATAGACGTTAATTAGCCTACTTAACGGCTCTACTTAGTAACTTATGCTTGGCTTAGATGACCTGTATGTTTTCATTGCCCCTTTAGGCCCTTACCTCTTCAGGCACTCTGGCCACATTAGGCCATCGCCTCTTCAGGCACTTCGACCTTATTAGGCAATTGCCTCTTCAACCGTATCAACCTCATTAAGCCTTCATTTCTTCAAGCACCCTTACCTCTTCAGGCGCTCTGACCTTATTAGGCCATCACCTTCTTAAGTGCTCTAACCTCTTCAAGTGTTTTGGCCTCTTTAGGCCCTCGTCTCTTCAGGCATGTTGGCCTTTTTAGGCCTTTACCTCTTCAAGTACTCTCGCCTCCTCAAGGGTTCTGGCCTCTTTAGGCACATCGGCCTCTTTAGGCCCTCACCACTTCGAGCACTTCGGTTACTCTTGCTTTTCACCTCTTTAGGCCTTTGCTTCTATAAGCACTTTATCCTCTTTAGGCTAGGATTACAAACCTTTCTAGAAATCCCACCAAATAAACCTCCCTAAATACTTTCTTTTTTTATTTTATCACTAAAGAGAGTAGGGGGTAAGTGTTGATAGGAATTTTTTTATAATTATTATGTGGGCTTATATTAGTAAGCCTAATATCTAAGCTCGGTCCAATGACTTTATTCGGAGACAATCTCCATTGACTTACTATAAATACTAGGCAAGACCCCTAGGTAAAGGAGACCTCTTCTCCATTTTCCTCACTCCCATAAACATTCAACAATTGGAATCTCATGACAAAAGGGCTAACATAAGCATCGGAGTGGCTATACCAAAGCACTTTTCGGTGCCCCCCTAGTTATTTCCTCGTATTACAGGTGTTCGTATACCAAAACGAAAACCATTTACAACTTATGAGCTAAGCAACAACAACAAAACCTTAGAAAAAGAATTAGAGTAAGAATTGATGATTTTGGTAGAAGAAATCTTTCTAAAATTGCAGAGAAAATGGGAGCTCTAAAGCATCACAATGTACAAAGGGATCTAGGCCTAAGCAATGTTTGTCCTTTTGAAGACTATGAGTTACCCAAAATGATAGGGTTCATAGTACTGACCCAACTCAACTACCAAGGCTGAGCTTATCTACTTCTCATCTAGACATTTTATTTGACTTCTTATTTTTATGTGTTATTTAGATTTCCTATTTCTTTTATTTTTCTTAAACTATCCTCATGTTTATTTTGTATTTATGGGAATGCCACTAGGACATCCTTTTAGTCATTTTATTTACAAGTTTGCCATTATATATAAATAGCTCATGTATGTAGGGTTTTAGACATAATTGAACATTAATGAAAAACCCCTTGAGCATTTTAATTCAAAATTAAGAAAAAACACAAAAAGATAAGAAATTTTAAAAAGAAACTCTAAAAGATAAAAATTAAAAAAAATAAATTTTAAAAATTTAGAAAATTGAAGATTTACAAACAAATTAGAAAAGTTAAAAAAATAAAAATAAAAAATAATAATATTTTTGAAAGTAACATTTCATTTGCGTAGAATTTATTTTTAATTTAGGTTTAGAAATTGAGCTGTTAAACTTAGGCTTAGATTTAAATCTAGCCTAGGTTGATCGAATTCATATGTGCAATTTAGATACATATATAGATAAGGTACAGGACAATGACATATTGGCTAAGCATATGAACTTGGTTTGGGTATTGAGCATGAGGTCTTCGATTCAAATCTTGGAGGAGGCATACAAAGTTTTTTATTTTTCATCACATTAGAGACTACCATGTGTTAGGATTTGATTACGCCACATGATTTGATACGTGGCAGGTCGGGATTAGATGACATGCTGATGTGGCATCATATGTCAGCCACGTGGCATGCCACATCAGCCACCCATTGTCACGTGATGACACGTAATACATCAGGGTTGGTCGGCATGGCTAATATGGTGCCACATCAGCCCATTTTTCCTTCCCTTTCTTTCCTTTTCCCTTCATTTTCTTCTCTTTCCCTCATTTTTCTCCAAAATTCTAGCACTTTCAGCTAATTTTAACGCAATTTTTGAACGTCTTCTTGTTGCAATTTCGCCAAATCAAGACATAGCTTACTATGAATCGAACCTATTAACACGTCCAACTAAAGTCAAAGGAGCATTTAAATCGAGCTCCAAAATTTGGAAAAAAAAAAAGATTTTCTGTTACTATCAGGGTTTGGAAAAAAAAAAAAAGGGCTATAACTCTAGAAGAAAAGTTCATGAGGTTAGACAAAAGACTCACGAGTACAGAAATGGCAATGAGTTATGTATTGAAGTAAATCGAAAACTTAGATCCTAGTAGGATAATACATCCTAGCTTAAGCTTATAGATAATTTAGTGAAAGAGAAGTTAGTAATGAATGCGCTAATCAAGATAAGCCCTTCATTAGCAAAAAGAGGAAACTTACATAGTTCAAGGTTCCAATGGCCCAAGTGTTCAAGCAACTGAGAGAGATAAGGTTGCTAACATGTGAAATCATAGCAAAGAAGTACAAGGCGAAGGATTATGACTCTAATAAATGGTGTAAATATCATATGGGCTAACTGAGGCATACTAAAGAGAACTATTAGAAATTGAAGCATAAGGTATAAGATTTTATTGATGTAGAAATTATCCAACTGAGCTTTCTAGAGGATAATGGGTTAATTGGTAGTGGTATTACTTCCCTAAGATTTGAAGAAGCATCAAACTAATAGACTCCAACATTCAATATTGAAAGCATACTATTATGAACTAACAAGGTAGCTCACCATTTGAAGCAATTGGGTATATCTTTAGGAGATCAATTCAATCAAATGGGATAAGTTCAAAGGAGTGATAGAAATAGGGGTAAGAAGTGGAAAAGAGTTCTAGTTCTTGCATTTATTTCTCTTAAAATGGTCTTTCACTTTGAAGATCATAGTGGACACAATCTATTTGAATAAAGCAATTTCCATGTGCATTTTTATCTTTGAAGCTAGCTCAATTCATCAAGGGAATGTCATTGGCCCTTAATTAATAAAATGCTTTATGTAAGATTTTAGGAGAGTGAAAATAGATAAGGTAAATGTGAACTTGGGACATAAAATTTTCACCTAAGGGATTGGTAACACATTACTTGAAAGGTAGGATGAAAAGGGGCAACTTATGGCTTAAACACTAACCCTAAACACATGAGAGTTTAGCAACACAATGTTAGTACTTAGGCTCATTCCTTATATGAGGTCTGTCTTGAAATGAGTACACAAGTCAAAATGATGTTAGGCATTCATTTCATTACCTTAAACACAACTATCTCTTGTAAACTCATTTCAGCCTTTTAAGGATTTTTCTTAAAATTAACCCTACCAAGAACTACCCCACATTAGGGTAACTAAGAGGTTAAGGTCATTAATTTGGAGAAGAGGAGTAGACTAATTGGTGCTTGCCTTAGTTTTGCTAATTCATGAGCGCATATTATTAGTGATAATTCAATTTATTTTGGATGAAGAAGAGCTTCAGACTATATATACCTTATTCAAGCCTATGCACTCACTCAAATACCTCAAGCTTATGGATTTTTCCTAAACACTCTAAAGCCATAAGAACTTATCCCAAGCTTATACTCTTTGAACCATGGTTTGAAGGTTTTAAATCCTATAAAGTGAAAACTCAGCATTTGAAAGTGTAGACACCTCATTTTTTACCTTCCCTTATAATTTTAAAGTTTTTAGAATAGGATAAATGGTCCTAATTTAGAAAAGAAAAAAAACATAAAAAATAGAAACTTTAGAAAAGAGCTACGTACATCTAATCTCGAATAGTGGATATATAGGTACTCATAAGCAAATACAGGACAACATAAAATATAGAAAAATTTCTTTTTTTTTCATATTTTGTAAATAATTGTTTAATTTAATTAATTTAGTTGCATGTAAATGGTTTATAAATAAGGGTACATTGAAAAGTGAAATCAAAATCAGAAAGTTTAAAAAGTGGTACTTGTTAAGAGTTTAAAATATTAGTCCCTAGACCCAAAATTTTTGGTTTTCGAACCTTTTTTTTTCTAAATTGGTTTTTTAAGTGAACCATTGGCTACATTAAATCAGTCCAACCAATCAATTTAACATAACCTTCTTTTTCCCTATTCCGGTCGGGTGGTGAATTTAAAAGATTTTTAAAATACATTTAAAAACTAATTTTTTCTTAACTCCTAGTCGAGGATTATCATTAAACAGATTAAGGTTTAATATTAATTAGGCTAAGGAAAATATTTGAAAAGCTAGGAAAAATCAAGCTTGACAAGATAGCGACTTCATTAAGGATGTTAAGAAAGTTAGCCACTTAACAACTTTCCAAAATAAAATTTGCCTTTCAAAATATCTATGTTATTTATTTATTTGTTTATTTATTTCATGTAATATACTTGTTTTTAAATTGTTGTGTTCATTTTTTTTTTTTTTTACATGTAACATACTTGAGACAATGTGGGAATGATTTTATGCAGGGTAGATACGGTTAGATCTAAGCCTTTCTAGGACCCTAGTAGGGAAGTCATTGTGTAGGCTTCGACTGTAGTAGGGTAACCATCACTTGAGATTGATTAGGCCACCCCACTTAAGCTTTAATATAACCGATGAACTTTTTGCTCGAAAACATGTAAGATTATAGAACTTAAGAACCTTTAGAACCTACCTTAATTACATATACAACCTTTAGATTAGCAAATAAATATTAATAGGGCATGTCACCTATGAAAGGTCGGAACTCTACCAAAATTCCATTATCCCATAAAAAAAAGAAGTTGCAATATACTCTCCCTATACCACCAAATATAATGTTATCCTTTGTATAGAACTTTTCCATTGTTAAATTGTAGTTTCCATGTAAATTTAGTATAAATAACATTCTTATGTAACAATTTAATTTCCCTATATTGTAATAATGGAATTTCAGTAAAGTCCCAACCTTAAACCCTTTTATATTGCCACATTACTATTTAGTTGCTAGTCTTTTGCAACTGCATCTGTATGCCCTAATGTTTTCTTGTCTTATCTTATTTTTCAAATCAAAAGGGTTTCCCTATATATTGTAAAATAATTTTTTGGTTAAGTCACCATCTTAGAATAAGGCCGTTAAATGAATACTTGTAGATTATTTTAGTTAGCCTTTATAATAATAATTAAAATAAAACCTCATAACTTGTAAATAGTCTTCCTTACATTAAAAAAGACTTGGACTTAGTCCATCAACTTTTTCCTTCCCTGTTTGTAAGTTCACCACTTTGTAGAATGTCATAAGTCCTCTAATTCATAAATATCTAAAATCATTCCTGTGTACAAATTCTTTGAGTTGTAAATATTCATTTCTCTTTTGGCTTTTAACTAATCGCCTTTATTTAATTGCTCTTTACCCTCATCAATAATTGGTAGTCAATTATAAATACCAGATACTCCGTAAATATTTTCTTATACTTCTTATAAGTAACCTTTTAAATACTTACAAGATGCAAATATTCTTCATTAGTAAATTAGGGTTATACTTTTATCTATGTTTTTCTTTCTACTATCTCACTTTCAAATAAGCTAGTTAAGATCAGATTAACTCTTTTTCATTTTAAATTAAAAGAGGGGGAAAGGAAAAAAATTTTGAGAATTACTAATAGTGGCCAACTAAAGAAATGACAACAACAATGTTAACCTTGAAATCATCGATCCAAGTGAGCTAAGGTTTCATTCCTTAGAGCAAACTATGGAAAAAATCATAGATTATATGAGTTTCCTTATTGATAGTATTGCTTTGCTTAGAGCTACATCAAACGAAAAGCACTCTAAGACCTGCTATGAAAAGAATATTAAGGCTCTACCCTTGAAAGTAGAAGAGAACTATCCAAAGGCTAATCCAACTTTTAAGTCAGAAGGGGTCTATCCAGAAGTCAACCCAACTTTTGAACTCAATACATATTCATTCTCAATTAATACAAAGCTGGTTAAGCGTAGGGTTAACTAGGATAGTTTAAAAGAATTAGAAAGGAAGTTGACCCATCCGATCACTAAGAAAATAAGGGTGCTTAAAGGCTACAATACATTCGAGTAAGCTGGAATCATTAACCTTTCTACATTTGATGTTAAGGCTTACCCAAAAAAATTCAAAGTACCGAAGTTTGAGAAGTACAATGGGACTGGATGCTCAAAGCTACACATTAAATTATGCGTTTGCAAGATGGGAAAATATGTTCAAAATGATCAATTTATGGTATAAACTTTTCAAGACTGTATGATTAGGCTTACATTAAATTGGTATGCCCAACTCGATCTTAGCCAAATAAGTACTTAGGAGAGGTTGGCTCGAGTATTCTATGAGCAATATATAAGTTCAATACTACGACAGTTATAAGACCCATAATCAGGTATTTGTGATTTAGTTTATAGAATTTAGAGCGATCGAGCAAATTGTTCGATCCAACCCAAATTTTACGACAAAGCTTTAATTATTAGTAAAAGTCACCCCATAAGTTTGAATTTAAGAAAATAAGTAATAGAATAAGAAAATATAGAATTTCCAAATTTTAAGTGTATTACTCGTTATTTATCGGAAATATGTTAAATGCGTTCTAATAACTAACGAATCACTAGAAATAAATTATAAATACACTAAAAATTATGAAATAGCATGAATAATATTTAAGAATATTTTTTTGTACTATATATGAATTTACATGTAGGTAGAAATACATGTAATTACATAAAATATACGAAATAAGCTAAAATATAATTAAACAAAATGCAAGAATAATTAAGAAAAAATTAGGAAAAATGAGGAAAACTCTAGAATGTGGTCATAGCAGCTTAGAAATAAAAGAAAAAAAATCAACCAATTAAAATGCAACATATAGAAGTGAAAAAGGATAAGATAAGGCAATTGTCTAATCAAATTAATACACAATAATTCTCCAAGACCTCTATAAATAGAAAAAAAAATTACATAAGATCATTTGGACAATTAGAAGAGTATAAAAATTAAGAGGGTAAAAATTTTGAGATAAAATTAGGGTTTTCTAAAAATTAGCAAAAATCTGTGCAATTAAGGTCTTAAACAAGATCCTCAACCAGACGACCACCTGAGAGTGGATGGGCACCACCACTACATGATGGTGGCAATGTCTAAGCTAGCCGATAAGGCCTTGGTGGTTAGTAGTGGCTAGAGTTTCCAATTCCGGTGAGTCCAATCTTCCTTTTGATTTTATATGTTTTGTTAAAAATACTAAATATGCTTAGAAAATTTTAAAATTTGGTATTTTAGAATATTTTTATATTTAGTTTTTGTGAAAAATATTATTTTGATGAAAACATGTCCCTTGATATATGGTCCATAAGAAATATTATAAACCCAAGTTTTGTTCGGTTTAGAAATAAATGACCATAGGATAGTAGTTTTAAGCCCAAAATTTTGTATAGACTACTTAGTAGTTATAAAACATTACTATGAAGCCATTTTTTAAAAATTAATTTTGAAAATTTTTAAGCCTTAAAATGATGCTTGAAATGGGTAATTCGGGGTTAATTAAGTAACTAAATGAGTAATTACTGATTTAGTGAGTAATTATATATTTAAGGATGTTAAAATTTGATGAAGTGTGATATTTGTAGCATTTAGGATATTAGATGTAATTATTAGGGTATTATGTTGTGTATATATAGTAGATAAAAATGGTATATTTTAAGTTAATTTTACAAATTAGGGTAATCAAGTGTAAAATCTGATTTGGGATAAATTTAGATATTTTAAGATTGTGATTGAAGTTGAGAGATGATATGAAGTGATAGGGATATTGGATGTGTATATTGTATACATAATAGGTAATAATACATAATATATAAAATAGGAAATATAACAAATAGAAAATATTAGAATAAAAATTGATAATATAATAATAATAAAATTATATAATAAATTTGGTAGGAAACTTAAATTTAAGTGATTATATAAAAAATATAAAATTATCTTACATCAAGAGCTGATTCAATTGTTAAAATAGAAACGTAGCATATTGTACTGATCGAAACACTAATTACAGGCTAAAACATAGATTCATGATACTTAAGCATAGTTAGATGAATCTCTCATTTGAGTTTAGGAAGAATTTTGAAGGTTCATAAATAAAAACAATAATTAGAATTTAAAACAAAACTAAAGTTAGAAAATTGAATCAGAAATTAATTTGGAACTAATTCGGTTATAAGAGATATACAATTTAAATAAATGTGTGAAATTATAATCCCTAACTTAAAACCCATGATTTAAAGCTTAAGTATATATATAGACATATGTACAAGCAATCACATTAAATGTAAATTATTCCTAGATCATAATCTAATTCAAAAGCCAATACCATAACTGAAATAGGAAACAAATTCGAAACATAGTTGAATGAGAGAGGTACTCCTAAAAGACTTAGACCTAAATCACTAAATGTAAGGAGATCATAAACCAAAGACACTCATAATCTAAATTACATAACAAAACATATCTATGGTAGTTATGGGACACTAAACCAACACTTGTATTATAGGGATTTTTTGCGATGGCTAGTACAAGTCACACCTAGAGCAAGCAAGCAAGGAGTCTAGGTAAGTTGCAATTAATACTTTGTTATATTTTAGAGTACTAAATTGTAGTACTTGGAGACTTAAAATTATACATGATTGTACTTGTTAGATAGTTAATTGTATGCATGTGCTTGTTTCTGAGTTTGAAGATATGATTTTGATTGCTGTCCTAGCTTATATTTGTGTGATTTGTTGAAATGATTGAACACCTTAAATTGGACTTAATTAAATATGACTTGAAATTCTAAATCAAATATGCATAGTAACCCATTAGAGGAATATTAGGATTCTTTGCTCAAATACCTACTCCTTCAAATGGGATAGCGTTGAATGGAATAATTAGTTCCTTCTTCATCCTTAGTCGAACTAAGTGATAGGTGGAGTCGTCACGATAAGGATGAAGTCAATGGTTCGAAGATAGTCATGAGAGGAGCGGTGTCTTTATTGCACAAGCTTAGGTTTATTCATGAGTTGTTGCATTAATGAAAACTCCTCAACCTAAATTAAAGTAGGTGCAATCTCTCTAATCTCACGACAAATTAGATAACATCATGCGATGGCATTTGCTTGAGCATGTATTGCACTTAATAATTTAGTTGGTAACCCTGTTTGTGTTTGTTGTATAGTTTAGAGTCTTCATCCCAACTTATTGAGTTATGGTTGCTCACATTCCTATAGACTTTATTACAGGTGTTAGCTAGGAAGTAGCTTACCTTTATCCTGAAGCTCGCAACTGCAGGATCTTAGGGAGTGAGGATGTAAATTGAAGACCAAATACACTCTCTAGTTAGATTTATTTTAAAGCTTTTAGCACTAATTTACAAATTACTCAAGTAGATTGCGATTAGATTGCTAAATCTTATAAATATACCTAGATTATTTTAATATAAGTATGTATTTTGCTTAAGTTTAGAAGTAAATAATATGTTTAATTTATAAAATGTTTATTTCAAAGTAGGTTAGCCGTAGATGCCTTATATAAATCAAGTCTAAGATGGTGGCTATATAGTCAGTTTCTATCTTAGAATAGTTTGTACAATGAGACTGTTACAACTCTGTTGCTTTGGAGCATAACAATAGCTCCCTCGATTTGGGACTTATGTACATTAAGCAAGAAAAATGATGAATCTTTTAAAGAATATGTGCAAAGGAGGTGGGGCGTGGTAGCTAGAATAATTCCTCTATTGCTAGAGAAAGACTTGACATGTACATTCATTAACACACTAGATGAGCCATATTATGGGCATCTTTTGGGGAATACAACCTCTAGCTTTGTAGGTGTTATGGTAGTAGGGGGCAAAATTGAGGAAGCTTTGCAAGCAAGAAGATTAGAAGGTCCAAAACAAAAGAAAGGGCTTCTAGAGGCATCACAAAAGAGCACCGTCAATGTGATAAGTATCGAAAGACGTGCTACAAAGTCCAAGTCTAATGACCCAAGTGGCAAAAAAAGGCCTATGCAAGCTCAAAAGGCCTAAGGAAGACATTTCACTTTGATTCCTATCACTCTTTCTCAAGCCTTTCATCAGTTGAGAGAAGCAAACATCATAGATTGTGGGCCTCCCAAACCAAGATACACTCCTTAGAATGGAAATGTAGAGGTGCAAACTGATTATCATATGGGGTAGAAGTCTTACTCCATAGACACTTGTTGTAGACTGAAAAACAAGATTCAAGATGTGATTGACATAGGGCTAGTATAACCAGACTCCATGTAAAAGGGCTCTAATGATTTTGCATGAAAATTAGCTTTTTCTTTGTACTTTTGGACGTGATATGATCTTTGAAAATAAGAAGTTCATATTTGAATAAGCTAATGTTTGGGGCAAAATTTTCAAAAGCATGAATAAGTTGTTATCTCATTAATTGAAAGGTTTAGAATGAAAAGAGGCAAACCTTATTCAAAATACAAACACTAAAACACTATGTGAGTTAAGTGATATCATTGTATGGCTATTGACCTCATTTCTTAAAGGAGGTATGTCTCGAATTTGATACGCAAATCAAAATGAAGATAGGCATTCATTTCTTCAAAATCCCTAGCTAACCTCATTAAGCCTTTTAATGGATTATTTCAAAGTTTAAACCCTATCATGAACCACCCTACAATAGGGCAATCTAAAGGTTACGGTCATTAAAAAGGAGAAAGATTTAAAACTAATTTGTGTTTGCTTTAGTCACATTAATTCAATTGTAATTTTCATCATTAATAACTTATTTCCTTTGAAATGGAGAAGTGCTTATAGCCAAAAGAAGGAATGATTACCTTTATCTTGAATTAGGAAAAAAAAAACAGAGAGAGAGAAAGAGATAGAAAAAGAAAGCAAAAATGAGAAAATGAAAAGTTTCCTCAAGAGGTCATCAAGTCCAAAGCCCTAAAATCAAGGCAAATACGAAAGTTTCCCCTTAAAATTTATGATCCCTAAGGAAATTGCTATTGACACATGGCTTATGCACCACCCACCCACACCCCCCCTCATAATTCCACCCTTCCTTAAAGGCCCTTTTAATTGAAGGAGATAACTTATCCTTTATAAAGTTACATTTGAAACTAAGGCAAGCACAATTTTAGTTTTCCTAAAGAGTTTCTGACTTGTAAACTTGGTTTGGTTGGATGAATGAATTCTTTTAAAAATAATTATACATTACTATTCATTTGTTTAAACCAATTACCAAACCTTTATTATATTACAACCCTAAAAAGAGCTAACAAATTGATCATAGTGTATCACTTGCAAGATAAACTATAATTGTTTGAATTGTAGTCTAGAGTGAAATTTAAGCCGAGAGTGAAAGGAAGTCCTCTTTGACTATGAGATAACATTTTCCTACATATTTTGGAACTCGTGAGCTTCAATGACATTATTGCCCCGAATGCTTCAAGAGACGTTTTAAAAAGGAGGATTTGTCAAACAATTTTGCAGTTGTCCTTAAGGTAAGAAAAGAAAAGAGTAGATCCATCATCCATTTAACAACTATAAGGACCTATGGGGAATTCATAATTTGTTAGCAACTCTTTAAAAGAGAAAAAAAAAAGACGTTTTCTTCTAAGTTACCATGTAATAAATGTATGTTTTTCAAGATTTTCTTAGAAAAAAATGTTTAAAAAAAATTGAAATTTAACACTTTTCATCTATTAGATTAACCTTAGGTTATACACCATCTTTAGAAAAGTTATGAATTTATGGGCCATCCTTAAGATTAGGAACCTCAGATTGTCTTGAAAACCCTAATTATCCTCAAGTTTAGGAACTTGGGGACATTAGTTATTCCTTTTAGGAAAAATAATGAAACTCTAAGAGTCTTAGCTATCTTCAATTAGGAGTTTTGGCTATCTTCGATCTTGAAACAAAGTAATCCTTCCTTTTAGGAACTTAGCTATTAAATAGGAACCTTAGTTATTCTTGTCAAAAGCTTTGGCTATCTTCAATCTTGAAACTAAGTAATCCTTCCTTTTAGGAACTTAGCTATTCAAGAGGAACTTTAATCATTCTTGTCAAGAAGCTTTGGCTATCTCTGATCCTGAAACTAAGTAATCCTTTATTTTAGGAGCTTAGCTATTCAATAGGAGCCTTAGTCATTCTTGTCAAGAACCTTTTGCCATCTCTAATCCTGAAACTAAGTAATCCTTCCTTTTAGAAACTTAGCTATTCAATAGTAACCTTAGTTATTCTTATTAAGAAACTTTTGGCTATCTAAGAGTCTTAGCAATCCTTAGACTAGGAGCTCTAGCTATATTTAATATTAAAACTAAGTAATTGGTTTTTTAGGAACCTAGCTATTTAATATGAACCTCAATTATTCTTGTCAAGAAACTTTGGTTATCTTCAATCATGAAACTAAGCAATCCTTCCTTTTAGGAATTTAGCTATTCAATAGGAACCTTAGTTATTCTTATTAAGAAACTTTGGATATCTTCGATCCTGAAACTAAGTAATCCTTCAATTTAGGAGCTTAGCTATTCAATAGGATCCTTAGTCATTCTTGTCAAGAAGCTTTAGCCATCTCTAATCCTGAAACTAAGTAATCTTTCCTTTTAAGAACTCAACTATTCAATAGGAACCTTATTTATTCTTCTCAAGAAACTTTGGCTATTCTTAGTCTTGAAAACTAAGTAATCCTATTGTTTAGGAACATTGGTTATTTTATAGGAACCTTAAGGAATCCAAGTTATCCCTAAATCAGGAATTTTGATCATTCAATTGTCCTCCCTTGAAACTTCAAGAACCCTAGTTATCCTTAGGAGCTTTGGATATCTTTTGCTCATGTACAAGTTACCTTTGAGGAACTCTTGTTATTAAGTCAAACCTAAGAACTCTTGTACTAGGTTTTTTCTCATCCCTTTAGAGAACTTTTTTTTTTAATTCTTCCTTCATTTTCTCAAATGCAATAGATATTTGTTTACATTAGATATGACCTTAGAGTTAGGACTAGGTCTAATACTAATGTATTAAGACAATATAAAATAGATTACTATGGTTATATTTAATTATGTTGATTAGTTTCTAAGGTTATTTAAAAGACTTATAGCGTGTTTAGTTGACTTTATGAAAGTCAAATAGAGTAGTTTCTTCTCTCATAAAAACTTGTTTTTACTGTTCAGTGACAAAGTAGACATTCCACATTATTCCCATTGCCGTAAAATTATAAATTGTAAGTCTTTTGTACAATCAAAGGAATAATTATTCCGTACTTTTTCTATGACATATATGTACATATACTCATGAAACTCCAACCTAGTAGTTAAGCTATAGATTAGATTAAGAGTATATTGATATTTTTAGATATATCTCTCTTTAATTATTGATGTCCTTGCAATGAAGCTAAGTGATAGCTATTATTTGTCTTTTATATTTCTTAAGAGTTGTAATTTTCTTTTCCTATTTCATTTTATTTTACAAATCAAATGTGTTAGCATAGTTGTAAAATATTGAAAATAGATATTATCAGTGTATGGTAATGCATTAGTTAAATCTTTAATATTTATGGATATTAGGTTATTTTAAGCCTTTGCATATTCATGTTGTAGTATGTGCATGTAGCAAACGCTTACATCCTTTAATTTTAGGGCATGACAATATTTCTAGTATGTTATTAATATCATTTTAGCTACAACTTAAGTAATGGGTATTACTTCTCTATTATATTCCTTAGTAATTATAAGTCTATTCTTATCTTTATCCAAATATGCCATGAAAAAAATGTGGTAAAAATATTGCTTTTGTATCCTTACTGCATTAAGATAATTCAAGAGATAGTTTATTTCTCTATTGGTAAATGAATGCTATTTTAAGTGCTTAACAACCATTTTGATAACTGTTGCATAATGTAATTCTTACATTAAACATTTACAATATTCCTAAATTTATATATTATTTTTGGAAATGGTTTCATAAAGCCATTTTACATGATAACATACCACTTCATTCTTAGTAGTCAATCCATCACCTGTACATACTCCCTACACTAAAAATAAGCATTAGATGCACATACTCCTTTTATTTTTAAATGTAGGATTCTAACTCAAGTATAAACAAATTTACATCTATTATTAGGTGATTTTAGTTAGGTATAACCACTCCGATGCCTATGTCAACATGTGCTTGAGAGATAAATAAGTAAATGAATATAGAATTGAGGGTTATAAGAGAGTTCTTACAATGCTTTCTCTTTGTATTTATAGGTAAACATTGGGTTCTTAAAATACTAGTTAATCATTAGTCGTGGGCTACGTCAAGACCTTATAATCAAGTATATGCCTAAAACATAGATAAAATATAGAAGTATTGGGTAGTTATGTAATGAGATTGTACCAGATCATTACTATTTGCACCACTTTCCTAAGTTCAAACTGAACATATTAAAATGCCGAGGTTCAAGGCCCATTAAGTAGACTAAGTCTTAGTTGGCATAAGTCGAGAGTAGAATTAACCATCTTCTTACCAGTCAAATAGCCAAGCAATATTTTCGAGTGAAATCTAACTATCAACATTTGCCCCCCAATTCTCATGGTTAAGAATTTGATTATGCGAGCTTAATGCTCAGTTTGGGCAGTTCGATGATTAAGAACAAAATGTGTTTTCTAGATGCCAAATGGTGCGGGAGAGTTTGACTTTTATTTTGAAGTGTGATGAATCATATCCTAAACAGAAGGTTGTAGCCTTTTAATTTTCTTACCCATGCACTTTTCTATGGTTACAAGCGTAACGGTTGTCATCTTAGCCATCATTATGCTATAAGGGCTAATAACTATTAGTAACACAATAACCATTAGATTTCTAACTCATAACACATGTCATTAATCCATACTGGACCGTTTAATCAAAACCAAATTCCCATCAGAAGCATGTTAGGGTTATGAGGAGAAATTGTCCATATATAAAGAATTTTTCCATATTGATAAAAGATTTCTTCACTCTATTCTCATCCATATCTACCTTCAAAGTTCTCATTTGCTTTCAACATTTCATCTTTCAAGTTTTCTTCTAGTTCATAATTCTCTCGTACAACTTCAATCAAGTATGGTTCGAAGCGTCATTCGTTGACTTATACTTTCAAATTCTAAAGTAACTATGTTTGAGGTTACATCTTCACCCCAAAAAAGGAATAATTCTATATGTTCTTCCAATAGTTTGGCAGGTAACACAATAAAGTGATAAGAAAAACTCACTTACATCAACATTCTTCCAATGGATAACTATCCAGATGATAGGGGAGGAAGGTCTGTAGCTAGGTATTTGTACTGTAATGTTGTTAATAATAGTTATTCCCTAGATGGAGTAGTGAGTAGTGCTATTAAGGCACTTGTCTCAAAGTATAATAAATATTGGCAAGATCTTCCTAAGACATAGAATCTATACAAGCTGGGGGAGGATGAGAGGGTACGTTTCCCGAAGGACCCAAGTTTTATGTATATCTGAAATACCTCGATTTTGGACAACATTTCCCATCATCTACTTTTTTCAAACAATTCTTTAATTATTTTCGGGTAGCACTAAATATGTTTTCACTAAATACTTATTAACTTCTGGTAGCATCCAAGATAAATTATGAAGAGATTAAGGTTAAGGCCATGCCCCAATTATTTAGATACTTTTTCATAATAAGAAAGCAACCCAATGGTTGGTTTTTCGTGGCAGTTTGACATAGGTGAAAATTTATGGATGGGTTGGAGTTTAAGATCTATAAGTGGCTTGACAAGTTTATGTCTATCATATCGAATGAAAACTTCTACCAAATGGATTGAGCCCATCTATACCAAGGATATTTACACGATGCTAAATGATGCTACTGTTGCCAAAATGATCTAAGAAAGAAGAAAGAATGAAATGTTTTTTTAGGATGCTAAGAGGACAGTAAAATGATACGAGAGTAGGGATCTAATCTTTTTCAAAAAGAAGGTAAGTATTAGAGCAATCTCCTTTCTAAGTAGAGCTATAAGAGAAAAGCCATTCTCATGACTTAGGGGGAGAATAGTCGCATTTAAGCTTTTCACGATATGAGTCTTGTACGTTCTTGATTTTTCTCTTTTTCCCATTTAAAACACTCTTTATCTTTTATTACAAACATGGGTGTAAGTGATGTAGATCTCACCAAACTACTAGCCTAAGCAAAGACTAAGAAGTTAAAGCTTGATAAGTGTGTACCCACCAAAGCACCTATTACTCGACCGATCGGGGTCAAAAAAGATTAAGTAGGAGAAAACTGTGAAACAAGCTACTACTCTAAAAAAAAGTAACTCGTACTACCGACAGGAGCCATTGAGGCTACACAACTTAAAGTAATCCCTTCCTTGGAAAACATTCCTTAAGAGGAAATGTCAAGCAAATCTTACCGAGAGATCGGTGGTACTAGCAATGCAAAGGTCATTCCTTAGGAGATGACAGAAGGCTTGTTAGGCTAAATAAACAATGAGCTAAGTCCTAAAAAAAGAAGTGAGAAAGAGCTTACCAGTCAACCATCGTCATAGAGATTCAAGGCCATAGATGAGAGGATGAAAGAAGCTTTAAGGAATAAGTCTCTCGGCATCAATATTGCCAAGTTCATTCCTAAATATGAGGTAAGAGAGTACTTTATGCCATGCTAAAGCCAAAACATCTTACATACTAACTTAGCTTTGGTTAACAAGATGAAATCCTTGGCCCTAATGGAGGGAATCATTTTCCCTATAGATAGGGAGGTTGCAAAGAAAGATGTTAACAAAGTGGGTGGTTGTAATAAGGGACAAATTGTCACGAAGTTGTATGTTATAAGTACCAATCACCTTTTCACTTACTACATATGTTCTGTTGCTAACATAATTTTGCCTACGTATTGATTAGTAACCATGTTTTGACTACTCTTGATGAAGCCGACAAAGAAATGAAGAAGGTAAAGTTTACATGTTATTGCTTTGCTAAGAAGTAAATGATTTATTCATCTTTGTTAATTTGTTATAGAAGGTTGAAGAGGCTTAGAACTCCTCAAAGTCTTAGATAGTCGCAACCGAAAGAGTGAGAATTAAGGCTAAGATGGAGGCTAGGAAATTGTAAGAAGAGCTTTTAGTTGAGAAGCTAGCACATTCCTTAGTGGCCAATGAAATCTCAAGCTTCAAGGCCAAGAATGAAGAGCAGTATAAGGAGATTAAAGACTTAAAGGAAGAGCTTTGCAAGAAGCGAGAGGAGTGTTGGGGTTTAAGCCAAACAATCACCTCAATAAGTAACGAGGAAGACAACTGAAGGAAATGAATAAAGGATTTAGAGATAAACCACTCTAAGCTCAAGTCTCATATTGCTGAATTAGAGGAGGTAGCCAAAAAGAATCCCTTAGTGGAGGAAGCACTAAAAATCATGACTCCTAGTTGGCAATACGAGAGATTACTTAGGAAGAAGCTTCTATAAGGGGTCTAACAAATGAGGAAAGAGATTTTAAAAGTTTACACTAACTATGACCTATCATGCATGGACTTTGCCAACGTTGATGATAATGATGCTAGTAGTGGCAACGAAGAAGTTGACAAAGAAGTGGAGATTAAGGTTCAAGGGTAAGGTGACAATGATGAAGCTAATGTTGAAGCTCCTATCGATGACAAGGAACGATCATCTAAGGAGACCCCCCCTTCATTCATAAAGAGACATCCGCTTGCTCCAAAACCCTCAATGCTAGGAAAGAAGTAAGCTCCAAGAGGGTCCGTCTTCTTCTAATCAGGATAATACTTCTACCTAATCAAAGAACAATCTGTTAATTTATACTTTATGTCGTAATTGTTGTGGACGTAATATGATTAGGATGCTGGCCATTTATAGGAATGTGATATTTGGCTTTTATGCCCTTTATTTCCAGCACATTTCATTTCACATACGTTATTAGCTTTCGACACATTTTATTTCATGTGCTTGTTAGATGTCTTTTCATAAACATAGCTTTCGTTAGTCGCATAGGATGTAAACTAGCGTTTTTTCTTTGTCATGAGATTACCTATTACAAGGCATAATAGAGTTCATTCTCTCATTTCTCGGCATATTATCAAATAAGAATTAACATTACTCATCAATAGTTATTAAGCTCGTTAACCATTATAGGTCTATACTTATTAAATATTGGTTCATTCACTGTATAGCTAAAACTTCATTCACCCGTTAATCATACATTGATTGGAAATGAAAATGGCTGGAAGTAGAGATACCTATAAACTTAAAATGAACGTTTGATACTTAAAACAAGAAGTAGGTCATCGCCTTACAACTTTTAGAGTAGAAATTAACCATAACATCAAAGAAACTAAGCAAACTAAAGCTTTAAATTCTCTGCATTCCATGCTTAAGTGATGATTGCCTCATCCAGCCTTTCTAGTAAATAAGCCTCCTTGCTTATGACTACCTAGATCTTAATAGAATCATCTTAATTTGCGCAAAGCTTTCCTTGATTATCTTTTGTGCCAATTGCCTCTAATTTTCTACAAACTAAATCTTCAGGCCAAAATACCTTGTGTTTCACCTTTTGATTGTAATATCTGGTAACTCTATGTTGATATGCAACAATTCTTGTCCTTGCAACATCTCTTATCTCCTCGATTGTGTTCAAATTGGCCGTAAGATTGACTTGATTAGCCATTATGTCAAAGTTCTGTATACAAAGATTGGGTAGATTTAATTCAATCGGTAGTATGGCCTTCAATACATATGCCAGTCTAAAAGCTGTTTCTCCTATTGAAGTCCTGCAGTTAGTTTGATACCCTCATAAAACACTTAGTAGTTCATCAACCCATTTACCCTAGACTTAGTCAACTTTCCACTTCAAACTATGCAAGATAATCTTATTAATGGCCTCCACTTGCCTATTAGTCTAAGGATGAGCTACTAAAGTGTAATTCAGATGAATGCTGTATTTCTCACAAAATGCTTAGAATTTATCATTATCAAACTGTGGTTCATTATTAGTTATTATCATAAATGGAACTTCAAATCTTGATATGATGAAGTTGAAAACAAAAGCTTTGACCTTCTGTTTGGTGATTTTAACTACTACTTCAACTTTTGCCTACTTTGTAAAATAATCTATGGCAACTATGACAAATTTCCGTTAGGTTGTAGATTTTGGAAATGATCTGAGTATGTCCAATCACCACTAAGCAAAGGGCCAAGGATAAGTGAGGCTGTTTAGTTCAATAGAAGGTGCATAGCTTAATGCCTCATGTTTCTAACATTGCGGACACTACCAAATAGAAGATCTTACATCTTCCTTCATAGTTGGCTAATAATAGCTAAGTCACAATAAGCTGACATACAAGGTTTGACCCTTTATATAGTAGCTAGAGATGCTGCTATGTAATTCAATTAGTATTTATTATGCATCCTTCAGTGGAAAGCAACAAAGGTAAGTTTGGGAAATGTCGCATTTGTACAATCAATCGTCTATCAGTGTATAATTTGTGGCTTAAAAAATTAACCTTTAAGTGCCTTTTCTATCATTAAGAAGAACATCATCCTTCAAATAGTCTATGATTATGTCCATCCAAGAGTTCTCCATTAGGTAGGGAGCTAACTTATAGCTCTCAAGAGTTTGTAAGCTCTTATTGAAGGAATACTCAATAAAGAGCTTGTCGTTTAAACCGAAGAGTACCATACTAGCCAACTTTGATAACTTGTTAACAGCAATGTTTCTACTACCCAGTATTTTTTTCAATTGAAAAGGATTGAAAATCTACCTTAAGCATTTGCACTATCAACAAGTACTTGCTTATTTCTTCTTCTTCTTTTACTGCATAACTGCCTTTGCCTGGATTCACAACAAGTTTTCAATTAGAACTTTCTTGGTTCCAACTTCTTTTGCCAATTTGAGTATAGCTATTAAGGCTTCATATTCAACTTCATTGTTTCTAGCTAGAAACCTAAACTTCAAAGTATAATTACTTTCACATTATGGGGTACTTGCAAAATGAGACTTGTACCACATCCTTCTTTAGTAGAGGAGCCATTAACATCTAAAGTCCATATCAGCTTCTCGGCCATCTCTTTGCTGTCCTCTTCACTAGTAAATTAGGTAATAAAATTTACTAATACTTGAGCATTTAATGATGTTCAAGGTTTATACTATATACCATAAGCACTTAGCTTTAGTGCATACTTCATCCTCCTTCCTTAAGAGTCTAGTTGCTATAAAGCTTACTATAAAGGCTAATTAGTAAGAATAATAATTTGATGAGCCTAAAAGTATGGCTTTAACTTTCTTGCTAAGAGAGCCGCTACCAATACAAATTTTTCAATCTTTGTATGTTGGTGTTCCAACCCTTGTAAAACATGGCTCATGTAATAAATTATCAATGCTCTCTACCTACCATTCGAACGAAGATAGAAGAAAGAGTTCAACTACTGACTGACAAATATAGGTACAAGTTTTCTTCTAGAAAAGGTGTCAAGAGTATTGGTAGTGACACGAGAAACTATTTAGCTCATTGAACGCTCTTTCACACTTATCAATCTACTAGAAATCTTTCAGGTTCTTTAAAATTTTTAAAAACTTCACACATTTGTCTAAACTTTTCAACAAAAATCTATTTAGGGTGGCTATCTACCTAGTTAACTCCTGAACTTCCTTAACTGTGAAATGACACTATGTTTTGATTAGCATCAATTTTCCTTGGGTTTACTTTAATGCTATGTTAGGTAACCATATACCATAAAAAATTTCTTGAAGCAATACCTAAAACACATTTTTGAGGGTTTAGTTTCATATTATACCTCCTCAAAGTACCGAACGTCTCCTCAAGATCAATAAGATGTTGATTTTCTATCGTGCTTTTCACAATCATATCATTGATGTATACTTACACATTACAATGAATCTAAGGCTTAAACATCTTGGTGACAATCCTTTGATAGGTCTTGCTGGTGTTTTTTAGCTTAAAGGGTATCACCATGTAACAATACATCCTAAAGTTAGTAACAAAAGACTTATGAACTTCATCTTCCTCACACATCTTGATTTGATTATAGCTAGAAAACACATCTATGAAAGATAGTAAGGCATGTTCGACAGTTGAGTTAACTATTTGATCTATTCTCGACAAGGGTAAACAATCTTTAGGATACTTCTTGTTCAAATCCATGAAGTCTATGCACATACACTATTTGTCGTTAGACTTCTTGACTAGTACACAATTGGCTACTATTAAGGAGTGAAATGCCTTATTCTTCACTGAATCACCTTCGCATTGCGAACAATTTGAAGCTTATAGGTTATTACATCTCTAGAGATGCCCAACATATCTAATGGAGACCATGCAAACACATCTTCTTTATCCTATAAAAAAGTCAATCAGACTTTGTTGTATCTCTACCGGCAATGGTTTCCCTATCTTTGTTGTCTACTAAGGATCATTTCCCAATGGGATCTCTTCTATCTCTTCCTTGGCATTTTCTATGATGACTAATTTTTGCTCTAAATAAGTTTCAACTTGAAAATTTTCCTCGAATATAAGGATCTTGCTAATTGTTAGTGGAAGTGGGAAATTTAGCCTTGAGATGTATAGTTAAAGGTACCATGCCGAATAAACATTGACATGGTCGACTTATGGTCATGACCAACATTTAACAATAAGGAAGTCCACCTTGTTTTCCATAATGTACTCGTCATCTCTAATCTAGATTGGGAGAGAAATTACACCGATGACCTGAATGGGTTGATTATTGAAAGCATATAAATCATAGTTATAAGATCTCTGTTGCACTTTAATCTTTAGCCTCATCTAATCAAAAGCATGTGGACAAATAATATTTACCAAACTTCTAATGTCAACAAGAATCTTTTTAACCTCAAAGTTGGCAATTTTCGCATTGATTGTGAGTACATCATCATGGGGCCTTTGAATAGCTTTGAAATCCTCTTTTATGAAAGAAATTGAATTATCAATCTTAACCTTCTTGCCCTACATATTACAAACATAATGTATGACATTAGTTAAGCTCGAAGAGCTTAATCAACCTACCATTTGCTACTCTGCTACTACTTTCATCTCTTGGATCTTTCCTAGCTTGAGAAGGCTGCATGATATTCTCCTACTCATTACGTCTCCTTTGAGTTAGACACTCAATATTCTCGGCATCACGTGTGAGAAACTTACTTAGATACCCTCATTGGATTGCATCTTCAATTGCATTCTTGAGTTGAATACATTCATCAGTATTATGGCCTCTATCATGATAGAAATCACAATATTTATTAGAATTTTATCGTAAAAGATTTCCTTTCATCCTTTCTAGCCATTGCAACATACCCCTTTGACCATGCACTTCCATTAATATGTCCGTGATTGGACGATTGAGTGGCATATGAATAGAATATGTAAGGATGCATGACTTTTTTTTCTTAGCATTGTATCCTTTGGAACACTAATCATCATTTGCTCCAATTCAAACTTTTGTACTCTTCTTCTTGTCACTTTTTCGGTCTCCTCTACTTTAATTAACCTCCTGTTGGGCTTTAATATTACCTTCCTAGCAAATGTAAGATGTAGCCTTGGTTCAAAACTTTAAACCTAGCAAAAGTTTTCAACTTATTTTTGGCCCAAGACTTAAAAAAGTCTCCGTAGGGTTTAATTACATCAATAACTGCATTAAGAGCAATACTCATGTCTAATTATAGAATCTGGACCATCTCGACTATGAATCAAGCCAAATAGTCCTAGATAGATTTGTCTGATTTTTGCTTTATGGTATTAAGGATTAAAGAATCCTTAACCAGAAGCTTGCTTAAAAGGAAGTGTTGTAAGAATACTTCTACTAAATCTTTGCAACATAAGATTGTGCTTTGCTTTAAAACAATGTATTGGTTACATTCCTCAATGTTAAGGGGAAGATGATAGGAATCAAACCACCAAACTCTTGACTTACGCTTGAAACCAAGGGTTGGAAAGCATGGCTAGGCAAATTCTTTCATTTAAACTTACCACCAAGGAGTCCGAGCTATTGCAATTTGCTAACTTGATACCTTAGCCAAGTCAAACACTCTTAGACTCATCATTTGTCTCCAACTGCCGACATAAATTGCACTTGAACATCAATTCAGCTCATTTAGCCATCAACTTAACTAATTGAATCTGAGCCATACTGAAAGTGTTCGAAGTGAATTCACTTTGGAAGAATTATCTACTTGGCTCAATACAGCCGGCTTACCACTCTTACTTGGTATCTCAGCTTGGTAGTAACCAAATTAATCGTACAAAATTTTCTTTTCTACTAAAAAGTTGTCTACCCATAGTGCATTACGTGCCTAAGCAACCATGTGATAAAATCTTCCATACAAGATGCTCATTTAGTTATATTTTCAATTGTACCATTATTATTCATTGTAAATTACTTCTTTTAGATAGTACCCTTTTCGATCTTTTCCATTTTATGTAGGTTGCCCTAGTTTTTGGGTATAAATACCCACTATACATGTAGCCGCAATCATCTTAACATCATCAAAATACTGAATATACTTTTTTATGAACATTGCTCTCTTAGCCTATTAACTTACTTCACTCTTCTATTAACCCTTAAATAAGGGTAGGTGGCAAGTAACCTTACCAGATCACCTCATGTGTCATATCGAGTTGTGCGATGAGTCCTCGAAAGTTCCATTAGTGCATCATATCACATAGAGTTGTTTTCGCATGTTTTCATAACCTTTTTTGAGCATTATGCAAGCTTAGGCCCATCTTAATGACCATCCTTGTCTGTTTTCGATCACAATTTTGCATTAGAAAGCCTAATAAGCCACGACATCACTTAAGCTGTAAAGCTTAGCCAAGGTATGGTAATATTCAACATGATTTTCAAGGTCCCTTATTCCATCATAAGTCTCAAACTATGGTAAAGTGATGTACTGTGGTATTACTTCATCTAGAACTTCAGAGATGAAAGGACCCTTCTTTATTTGGAATTGTTTACTCATTGAAGAAAGGGTGCTAACATGCGAAGGTCCAATATAGTGTACTTATTATGGTTACTTTCCTTTGTCACTTCTCTTAAGAGTAGGGCCCAAAGGTTCAAGCATAACTTCAGCTTGTTTTCTTGGTAATTCAAGAGAATAGATTGAATCACCATTGTACTCGATACTGTTATCGTTGTATTCTTGGTTTTGATTTAGGTGGATATTTTTATGGAGAAGGTTAAAGGATTTCATCATGTTTTTTGTTGAGTTCTTGGTTTTCTTTAGCTAAGTCTAAGCAAAGTTGCTCTAACTTAACCAAGCGCTATTTATTTGTATGCCTACTTCCCCCTGCATAGTGATGAGGTAAGGAATTAGTACTTGCACTTTTTGTCATTCTTGTCTTTGCCATGTAGGTGTGTTATGAAAAACGAATAGTACCAAATGTTGTTAGGTGATTTTAAGGTGGGACTTTGTTACTGCAAAAATACATAAGGCTAAATGGTATCGAAGCTAGCTCAATATAACCATTCCGATGCCTAAGTCAGTAAGTGTTTGAGAGAGAAATAAGTAAATGAATATAGAATTAAGGCTCATAAGAGAGTTCTTATAATGTTTTTTCTTTGTATTTATAGACGAACATCGGATGCTTGAAATAACAGTTAATCATTACTTATGAGCTACATAGAGATCTTGTAATCAAGCACATGCCTAAATATATAGGAGTAGTTGGTGGTTATGTAATGAGATTATACTAGATTATAACTATTCGGGTCACTTTCCTAAGTCCAAACCAAACATATTAACAGGCGAGGCTTCAAGGCCCATCTATTAGACTGAGTGTTAGTTGGCATTAGCCGAGAATAGAATTAGTTGTCTTCTCACCAGCCAAATAGCCGAGTAATATTTTAAGGTGAAATTCAACTGTCAATAACATCGATGATAACAAGTATCAATATGGTATTATAACTGATATTCTTACTAATATTATATTAAGTAATATTTAATATCCATAACTTTTGGTTTGTATTTTGAATATACTATAATATATGAATATTTTTTAGACTTCCCATGGATCTTCTCCAATTGAAAGCAAAAGTTAACTCAATAGCAACAACTTTAAGCCTTAAGTAGAGTTGGGAATCACCAAACAATCAGAGACAAGCTATACTCAACACAACATCACAGAGGAGTCGTAGACGAGCTTTACCTAAAGCTTAAGTAGAGGTGCTGATATAGCAAGCTAATCTAACAAGTACAATGTGAATCATATAAGATAGAGGGAAAGAGGGAGGAACACCAATCTCCTTCTTTAGTGAAAGTGAAGTAGCTTAATAAGCACTATAAAAATGTTTTCCCTTACCTTTCTACAGTTAGATAAATAACAAAAATCTCAACTTGTTTGTCATATTGAAATAGCTTTTTCATCCTTGGTATTTCACCTAGTTATAAGTAAGATATCAATTTACATTCACTAGTGGGAAAAAAATACTTTTATGTTAAAGAAACAAAGAAAGTAGATACTCATTTGAGGAATGGGTGAATGAAATGGATCAAGAGGATACTCTATTTTTTTAAAGAATATTTTTCCATATTTTTCAAGGAAGGATTGACCAAAATATCATGACTTTCATTCTCAATCCTTTCTTTTTATTGCCTACATTAGTCAAGAAAAAAGCCATTTTATTTTATATTAGAAGTCAATAAAGGAAGGAACCCCTTGAATGCTATTAATAGATTCTATAATGGTAGTACCTTGTCTTTTAGAGATAGGAGAGCAACAAAATTTTTCCCAAAAAAAAAAAGCACTAAAGGTCTTTAACTTACTCTAACTTTATACTTTTCCTTCAATGAATTGTTTTAATTTCTCTTGTAGATGTGGATTTGATATTTGTTTAGGGAGCTGCTTTTCAAGAACCTAAGTGGAATCAAAAGCAAGACAAGGTTACTCTACTTTATGGTTAAGGCTCATTTTGTACCTAACTTGGGAGCTTATATAGCATTTACCCATCTCATCTTAAGGGCAATCTTTTTAGGAAGATAAGGACCCTGGTTTATAGTTAATGTGGAAGCAGGGGAAAGAAGCTAGCCATCATCATTTAAGAAAGCTATTTGGACAAGACTTATAGAAGAAAGGTTAGAATTGGCATGAATCTTAACAAAATGTATATTTTACACAATATCACTTATTTTCATACATTGGTAAATTTTATTCCCTCTGTACATCTATACTAAAGTTAATACTCTCTTCTCTTGGTGTATAGAAGTATACCATCTTGAAGTAGCAATCCACTAGCATGATGCTTTATAGCTAATTCAAATCCCAGATGACATAGAATTCTTGAATTTTCAAAATATCAAATATGTTGGCATTTATCTTCCTTTAATTTCCATACTAGTATCTATGCTTACTTTATCAAATAAAATACCTCTACCCAACTATGTAATTATTATCATACCTTAATATATGGGTTCTACATATGTACCATAAGATAAATATATGAACTAAGTGTACAAAAATTCATTGCTTCAATATTACAAAGTATGTAGGATTATATGAGTGGATAAGGAGCATACCTACAATAGGGTCCATGTCTTTGTCCTCCCATTGGTGGATAGAGAATAACTTGGCCTAAGCTTTAAGTCAATAACCTCCAACAACCAGTTTTGTTTTTATTGTTTTAGTTGGTTGTTGATTTTTCCTTTCCTTGCAAGAAATCATTCTATGTCCTCTCTATTTAAAGGTATAGCAAAGTACTAATAAAATACTAGAAAATGGACCTTAACTTAACTTATAATTATCTTCTTCGTATGGCCTTAAGCATCATCTGCATTTATTATTCCCATAATAGAGGTATTTGACTATAACCTAGTTTGAAAATCTAAACTTATTGCCTAAACCGCTACTAGTTATAAGCCTCCTAACCATGTCTTGACCTACAGAGCTAGTTGTGAGCCTCTTTCTAAGCACCACTTATGACCTCTAGCAATTAAAATCCAAAGTTTGCTTATAGCGTTTACTATAATTAGCTAACCTTATTTATAAACTCTCAATAGATAATTAGCTTAGATGATTGTATCTCATGATGTAGCCTTAAGTCTAACCTAATCAAAATTTCTAAGTCTTAAACTCTTCAACTTTCCTAAAAGCCTTTAGCACAAACTTCATTGACATGTTTATCTTAACCTTATATACCATTTGTAATTTACTCCCTTTTGTCAAATTGAAAAGGTACATGGCATCTTCTATTGTGGACTGTTTAGGAAGAGCTTCTTAAAGATGACCTTCCTATAAACCTCTTAGATCATATGTTATACAATCAATCTTTGTGTTGCTTTCCATTAATTTAATGCAATACCCCTCACTATGGATACCATATAAGCCACCTTTTTGTCCTTAGCAACCTCATAAACAGTCAAAACCTTCTACATTTCTCAAATACAATTTTATCATCTCATGAAAGAAAGGAGGTAATTTTGTTACTTTAAGTTCAATATTAGATTCCCAATTGATGCTAGCTAATTTTGTAGCTTAATTCTAGTTTTTCTAGAAATCCTTTCACATGGCCTAGTTAAAAGGTCCATGTTATACTAGACGAGGTTTTGATCAATTGAAATTAGATTTCTAAGTTGGGCTCAATTAAGGTTTCTCATCTTAATGGAACTTACTTTGATCATTTTATGCTTCAAGTTAAGATACAAAGAAAGGATGATGTACACTACTTTAAATGTTACTTCCAAAATATGTAAATTCATCATAATTCCTTTCTACAAGTTCTTAACTCCTTTTGGAAAACCGAATGTGATGCATTAGGGCTTATTTAATTTCAAATTAAACTACAATAGCCTAAGAATACATTGAAGGGATGGAACACCATTGATGGGAATTAGACAACTAAACCCTTGACCTAAGCCCATACTTAAGGTCTTGAAAGACTGATAAAGCAGATTCTCTTGTTCAAGCCAACTCTAATTGATGAGTCTCTCAAGGTCAGACACATGGAGAAACACTACAATGAAACAAACCAAAAGAAACAAAAGAAAAGCTAGCAAAGTCTGGGTAACTATTGAATGGATATGATACGTCACTCGATCTTACTTGGCCTACAATCTACGGAATGTGACTCAGTAGTTTGATCCAAAGGATCACTCACCACTACTCCTTACTAAAGGGAATAAATAAGAGTTGAAGGTTAATGAGAACACTAAGGTTGCTCGTATGGATGATTGATCGTGTGCATACAAGTAAGTAGGGGTTTATATACCTATCTATTAGGGTTACTTTACATATATAAAAAGACAAAAGGGTATTCTTACAATTAGGTTATATAAAACATATTAAAAAAGGTAAAAGAGACAAAAAATATTCAGTACTAAGAATCATTTTGAAATGTTGTACCAGAAGACATGTGTTACTTAGTGGTTGGACATCAAAAATACGGTATAAGGTAGATGAAAATAGAAAAAGGTTTGTAGTTAGGGGCTAACCTGATTTAGATCAGATTAGAGGCTAACTAGTTTCACTGTAGAGTGGTCATCTTAAGTTGGGGTCGGATGCTTGTGGTTGGCTAAAGAATTCAGCTTGGATGGTCTTGGGGATGTCTTCTTAGCTATCCTGATAGAGTACAACTGCTTGGTAGGAGTAAGTCTAATACACGTGAGGGTTTGAAAATTAGGTCTGTAGGGAATCAAGTTGGAATAGGAATCTCCATCTCAAATATGGCTTTGAGCTAGTATTCTCCGAGTGAGTCCTTAGAGTCTTTTAGCTTAGCTGCTGGTGATCAGTTTTGGGGACTGATTCCTATCACCAACTAAGGTCGAGTTGATCCTTACTATTGAGCAATTTCATCCATAGAGCTGAGCTATTTTAGTTCTATCAACCATCGTATGTTGACTTAACTCATATTCCTCTAACTATGCAATTAGCCTTGATGTCAACTTTACTTTGCCATTGCTAATCATTAGCTCGGCAGTACTTATACCAATAACCCCAAAACACATTTGAGCCAACATCTCCTCGAAAGGACCTTGGGTCTACTTAACAATCCCCAACTTGATTATGCAACTTGTTTATTTCTACCAAAAGAGTCCCAATGACTAACCGCCATGTATTTAACCCCCACGTAGAAGGATTTGTTGTGCTAATTACTGATTTTGTTGATTTTTCATTCGTACCCTTTTATTATTCCTTATACATTACTTCTTTTAAATAATACCTTTTTTTTTCTTTTCTATTTTAGGTAAGATGCCCTAACTTTTCGAGTTTAAATACCTTTGTAAATGGAGCCGCAACATATATTAGATATTGGATATACTTCACTGTTTCTTTCGTGAGTTATTGTACTTACTCCTTTCCCTACTCTTAACTTAACCTTTAAGTAAAGCTACGTGGCAAGTGACCTTACTAAGTTGCACCTACATCATATCAAGCTAGCCATAAATTTTTCCTCTATGCATCATATCCTTAGAAGGCGTTCGTAGGTTTTGCTTGTTTGTTTCTATTTTGCAATTCCTCACCTTCCACTTCAAGCTTTTTTTAAGCTTGGACCTGCTCTTACTAAAGTCGTCCTTATCTATTCTTGGCACAGCCTATCATACATAGCATTTAGAAACATCCATAAATATGTTAGAGAAGCTAAGGAAAAAATTTAGTCATCTCAAGATCTTACATGAAAGATAAAATAATAAGGACACATAATTAAATCTTCAAAAAGAAAAAGTGAGCCTTTTAAAGTTAATTAAATAAGAGGAAATTTTTTAGGAAACAAAAGTTTGAAATTTAATGGCTTAAAGATGGTGATAGAAATTTCAAACACTTTCATGCTATAGTCAAAGAGTAAAGGGCTAGAAATTCCATTACCAAAATTAAAGATGAAAATAATAATTAGATTGAGGATAATGCAATTAAGTTTTGCTACTAACCTTTTTTTACACTGTTTACAAAAGATCTTGAAGTTGACCCTTCCATCACTCAAGCTAGTTAAACCAATTAATTTCTAACTTAGATAACTAAACGCTAATTTCAATACCCTCCTATATCAAATGTTATTTTTAAGTAAGTCTAATTCTAAATCAAGTCTTGATGGATTTGAAAGTTTTCTCTTCAAATTCTATTAGAAAATAAATGGCAAAAATTTGTATCATGTTATTTTGAAATTCTTTAAGGAATACCCATTACCTAAATTTCACACTACAACTACCATGGTATTGATTACAAAAGATAAAAATCCACAATCTTAGAAGGACTTTAGGCCTACTAGTTTATATAGCACAATATTAAAAAAAATTTCAAATTTACCGACTAACAGGCTTAGTGTTGTCCCTCCAAAGATTATCCGTCCATACCAGATAAGCTTTAATGTGAGCAAATACATCATAGACTATTATTCTCGAATTTAAGATCCTATATGATTTAAGTCAAAAGGTAAGGGGAGGAAACTTTTTAGTATGCTTGGTGTGGAGAAAGCCTAAAACAAACTTGATTAGGTTTTCTTATTCTCCATGCTCGATAACATGGCTTCTATTGGAAATTTACATTCATGGAAAAAAGAACTACGAAAAAGCGCTAGTTTTATGTACTTTTAAATTACAAGTTTCTTTTTCCTCCACTAGAGGGTTCCATCAAGGAGATCCCCTTTCAGTAGCTCTTTTTATTCTATCCTCTATAATATGGATCAAGTCCTTGGTCTTATTCCTCATAATCGAGCTTAAGTCTTCTAAAGCCTTACGCATCAAATTTTAACCAAATAACTAGCTAAGATGCTTGACTTTCATCAAGGTAAGAATGACCCTTACCTTTTCAATCCATCTTCGACCTATTTGCATCATCTTTGAATTGTTTACTAAGCTATTATTCTCCTAAACAACCTAATCTATGTCGGTGCACCTAACTATCCCATTATTTTTTGTTTAGCAAAGCTATCTTACCATCTATCGAGCTGAATGAATGGTATCAATTTCTTTTGTTAGCAACAATACGGATATTCCACTTCTTGCTTTGTCAAATGAAGGTAGTTTAAAGCCAACATGTGTCCCAATGTTGGTACTAAAGACAATTCTTGTTAGATATATTATTTTTGTCTTTTTCTCATTTTTGTCTCTTGTAGCATATTTTGGAACATTTGTTGTTATTTTATTTAGATTTTTACCCTTTTGTAAGTTCTCTTTATGTATAAGCTCTAAAGACACCATATTAAAGGCTTCATATGTCAGTTGATTGAATCGGTTAATAAATATTCTCTTTTGTATTTCTTCTCGAGGAATCCTATTGAGCTTTACTCTTACCTACTTCTTTAACCAAAGTATAGGCTAGTGACCTTAGTGAGCCTTTGTGTGTAATATCAAATACTTATTTGGCCATATAGGGCTTAGTGGTGTAATATCCCTTAAATAGCTTGCATAATCCACTTAAGCTCCTACCCTTTCCTTGTTTTATCCACACTTTCCTTCAACCCACCACCACTTGGGTGTGTTTGTAATGACACCCTTATGTTTATGACCTCAAGGCCTACTACTCAAGGCCTACTATTGTGAGCACACAACCTGGGATTAAATAATCTTTATCAATGGTACCCTTCCTTAGATACATGACTTGTAGGCCTACTTAGTCTCTCATTTATATTTTACTAATGATTGTATCCTATTTATGCACGGATCTAAGTCCTTTATATTTATGATGCTTAGTTTATTGAATCATTACGAGTAGATTTTAGGCCAAAAGATTAGCAAAAATAAAAGTTCCATCTTGTTGCACAAGGACTTGAAACGTTCACGAAAACATCTAATTTGCTGTATCTCTGGGATGAACACTCAACAACTCCATCTTATATATCTTGGTTGTCCTCTTACCATTGGTTGTAGAGGCTACCAAAGTTTCAATGAAATTTTTTAAAATGCTTCAAACAGACTCAACAACTAGTCAAATCCATGGTTGGCAAGTGGACCCTCATTACCAACTTCTTGTCATATTTACATTGTATATATTTCAGGCAATCTAACCACCTAAATAGGTCATAAAAAACTTAGAAGGATGTTTGCAAGTTTTTTACGGCGAGTTTCTTTAGAGCCTATGTAGTCTTCTTAGGAAACGGTATGCCTTCTTATTGAGGAAGGCGGTGTATGTTTTAGGTCCTATAGGGATGTGTCCAGGTCTTTCAAAGCCAAGGTCTGGTGGAAATTTAGAACTGAAAAATCACTTTTCACCATGCACATGCATTCTAAATATCTTAAAGGAAAGCATCCAGATGAGGTTTCTACATTCAAACTCTTCATCATTATGGAAACATCTCTTAAAGGCTTGGGAAACAAATGAAAAGTAAATATTTTTTTACCTTTGTCTTGTTGACGTCAGTTCTTGGTTTCATTCATAGCATCTTAAAGTCCAGCTTTCTAATTTATGTTTAGTGGTTTCCCTATGCTTAAAAGTTACTGGTCTTTAGGTCAATAATAGTTGGGATGTAGATAATTTAATTTACTTGCTTCATATTGATTCGGTACAGGATATCATTTCACTTAATGTCCAATAAGGAGTAAAAATGATGGGAATAAAAGTGCCAAACGTCGGATTAAGAGTTTAAGAGAGGGTTGAATGTAGTCCAGGTCATAATTTGTTCGAGAAATGCAAGCTAGCAATCTGAAATTCGACTGATACAATTTTAGCAATCGACATCAGGATGCATATATGGTATCGGTCTGATGCCAAGTGATTAGAATTGATCAGAGGCTAAAAGCATCATACACTTTGGACGCTATGGTTATACCATCTAAACGTCGACTTAAGGAAAAATGGCTAATAGTTTTCCTTTGCTATCCAATGCTACTGATCCCGTCCTCATGCTGCTGCCTAGACACGCAGTTTATTTATTTGGGTTTTTTTCATTTCTTTTTTTCTACTTCCATTTGCTTACTAATTTGTATTTAAGCTCCTTTTCTTTATTGCAACAAATAGTTATTAGGTATCAACATCCTTCATTGAATATTGTACTCTCAGTTGAGAATAAACCTTACCTTTGTAATAAGCTCTTTTCTTTAATCTTAACAGCCAAATGATTTCCATTTAATTGTAGCGATTAATTTTAAGTAGATAATCTTGTGAGTCACATCTAGCTTTATCTTATTAAATCTTGATATTTTAAAGATCGTGAGTAATATTTGTTTAGGAATATAAAAAATCCTTAGTTCGATTATTGATATCTATTTTAACAGTTGTCAACATCCTTAATATTACTATTGAAAAACACTCGAAAGAGCACCTTCTAATTATTGATAGGTCATGCTATATTCAATAGATTTGTACATGGAGTCCATTTTTGATCCAAGCACATCATAACGACTCCCCTCTTTGGATTGTTTTCTTCTGGAATGAGTTTTTACCTCTGAAAGTCTCCTTCTTCATGTGGCGGGCCATTCACTCCTTTATTCTTATAAATAATAAACATGTATATCTAGGGTCCGGTTCTAACTTCTTGTTGTGTTTGTCTTTTATAGGAATAGGGGACAATTTTTCATATATTTCTTTAATGTAATTAAAAATGTTTAAAACTTGATTACCTCATATTTTACTTCTTTCTGACTGATAACATCACATCCATAGAGGTCATGTTAAATTTTTAGAGATATAAATCGAGAAAAGGCATATGATTGTTGGACTGCTTAAGTTATGAGTTACCTAATATCTATCATTTTGACTTAAAATTATACCGTTGAAAAACATCCATTTTTAGGTATGCTAGTATAAATTTTTTATATTTTCATATTTTATAAATAATGGATACAAAGGAAAAAAATAGACAAAATGGTTAGAAGAAGTTTCTTGATTCCTCTAACCTTTTCTTTATTAACATTTTATTATGGTAATTGTTATGTTTTTTATATCTCTCTTGTGTTTTTCGTAACTGTCAAATAACTTGTAAATATCAGTTAAATTTTGCAATATTTCTTGCATTAGAGTTGTCTTTGCTTTCATGAATTCATTTATTCTCATTCTAAATTATCTTTATATTTTGTAAATATATTCTTTACCTTATAGTTTTTGCTAAAGATTTTGTAAAATAAAGAAACTGGTTCAAGCAATCAGGATGTTTATTATATCTCATTTTGAGACAAAAGTATGCTTTACAAGCTTTCACATAATATAAAGTTTACTAAAATTGAATATATACAAAAGTTACGTACAGTGAGAGTTCCTAATATGAAAATTTTAAATCACTTTTTTTCACAAATTAATATATTATCAAACCCTAAAGTGTGCCAAGACTAAAGTAGGAACATGAAAATACAAAAAAGTTCAAGTATAAAAAGTAAAATACAAAAAAGAATGTAAAAGGTAGTTGACTTCTCATTAATACAAATACTAAATTGAAATCAAATCAGAAAAATAAATATTAAATTATAAAAAAAAAAATTTTGACACTAAATTGCTAAAATTTAAGGGTTTTTATATCTTTATCCAAGTAGGATGGCGTATGAAACATTAAATTGAGCGTAATCTATAAGTAGGTGCACCAAATAGCAGAAAATTAAAGTTAAGACATTAAATTTCTCTGATTAGAGAATTGGGAATTCTGATTCATGTGTTACACATGCCTCATAATCTGCTTGGAACGTGGAAGCACCTTATTCACGCCAGAAAAGATGTGGACACATCGCTAAATTAAAAGAAACAAGTATGAAGGACCCATCTGCCTTGAAGCTACTCATGTCGACATGCAGTGACCCAACTGTGCTTCAATCAACTCGGTTTTAATGTCAAGAAGTTACATTTCAACGCCCGTAATGGAAATAGAAACTGCAATGCCAATTCTTGTCATATATAGAAAGGAACAATAAATAAAAATTGGCCACAACATAAATGCACATCAAATAGAAAACCGAAAATGGGAAAGAGGAGGTAATATTTACATTTTTTTTAAAATACAATTTAGTAAGCAGATTCAAATTTTATCCGTTCCATTGAAAAAGGTGTCCTACATCCAATTCCATCTCAAGCTTGACCTATTTGTATTTGGCTTGTATATAGGCTTTTTTGTTTGAACTCATGGGTTCTTTTGTTAAATCTCTCCTTTGTTTTTTTAAAGAGCAAAACTATATATGACCATCATGTTTGCCAAATTTTTGTATTTTATACATATCTGTGTATTAAATGGATGAGATGTTTTGTTGTCTTATATGTATTAAAAAATATACATCCATTATCCCCCATTTTCATATTCTAATGGCAATTTTCGGCCACTATCCAACATATTGCTAAAAATAACCCTTTTTTTTTTCTTCCAACACCAGAAATAACTCTCTATCCCCACATTTTTCCCCAATGAAAATTACCGGTCACTTTTTGTCTTAAATATACTACTAACAAATGAGATACCCACATCGCCGGTTTATCAATAGTTATATTTAAAATTATTATTAAAAATGATTAAAATATAAGACACTTATATTACATGTTTATAAAAAATACATACTTATGGAATTAGAAGTTTTTTATATCTATTTTGTTAAAATCTAAATTATGTAAAATCTAATAATTTTATTGGATAATAAAATGATGGTGTCACAATTATGGTCAAAACTTATAATGAACATGGAGAGAGAAAGATGGAGTGGAATCCAAACTCCAAATCATGCCATTTCTATTTAACAAGAAGTAGGAAAGTGGGATAAATTAGTGGAAGAAAAAAAAGGAGTTAGTGCGAAAAAGAAATCCAATAAGTTGATAAATATATGCTTATTAAATTACTCGACAATGATATAAAAGTTGATTTTGTTGTTATATATTATTAGATAGAGGGTAGATAGGTAATTTAAAGATGAAGTAGAAGTGACGGTTACTAGAGTCTCTTGGAATTTTTATTTCTTTTATTATATGTTTGTTATGTACTAATATATAGCTTAGCACAAGATAGGGGTGGCAACTGAGCAACCCATGTACCCCAGTGTGCTTTACTTGCCCATGCTTTTTGTGTATTGGGCCCATCGTACTAGCAAACCTCGTCAGCTTAGGTTTCGTATGCTTATGCTTCTCAAGTGTTGTCTATTTATTCTTGTGCCGACCCATGTACATGTAATTGGGCTTCAACTATAATGTTTGAAATGCTTTTTTTAACATTTTTGAGCGTTTGTGTTGATTTATAGTATTATATATTTTTAATTTTTCCAAATCCGAATATATATTGGGTGTATTATACTACTATTATGTATTTATGTGCTAAATTATGAAGATTATTAGATAAGTAACTATACTGTGGAAAATAATAATTACATATATAAATATTTTATGTGAAGTCTTTTTATACATTTAATGTATACATAGTGTACATATGACTTAGTAAAGTGTTTATGTATTTATATGTGTAAATTTGTATTATGTTTCTTTGTACATGTGGATAATTTGTATAACACATTCAATTTATGGAAAAAAAAATATGTGAAAATTATATGTATGTATTTATGAAAAGGTATATACGTTTATGTGTTGATATATATGTATGGATATATAAGTAGATAGATGTGTATATTTATGCATAAATATGTAGATGTATTTATGTGCGTATAAATATGTATGTATATATATATGGAAATATATACAAATAGATATGTATATAAGTACACATTTATATTCATGTAAACACATACATATGTATGTGGAAATATGTACAAACAAATTTATATAAATAAAAGTACAAATATATATATATATATATATATACAAAATGCATAATTTAGTAAAGTATTAATGTATCTATTTGTTTATGTATAAACACATATATGTATATAGAAATATGTATATACAAATCTATATAAATATACGAGCAAATATGTTAGTGCAAATATGTACACATAGGTACGTACATATTACAAATATTAATGCATAAACATATAGATAAGATAAAATACATTAAATTTATTGATTTTATATTATGTGTGTATAATTTAATATAAAAGAAAAAAACAGAAAATGTAACAATAATTAACTATTAACAAATGGAGAAGAGCATTGCATTAATAAAAAGTAACTTCATTGATTACACAAAAATTAAGAATAAAAAAAGAAAAAAAATACATAAAGAAAAATTAATCATAAATTTCATGGAACTGTGGAAATGAAGAATTTAATGATCAAACACTACTAAGACCAAGTTGAGAATAGTATTAAAAGCCTCGTATTGGTAATATGCTTGGTATTGTCAATACATTTCTTCTAATCTAGCCTCCAAGCAATCCTAACGTTTACGAATCTACATCATCCAAACCTCCATAACATTAGTTATCATTTCACCAAATCAATTGAATAAGTCTTCCATTGTATAGCAATCGGGTTCTTGTTATTGTTGTTGGCATTAGTCGAAGCTTCCTCCTCTTTGCTCTAGATCCCATTGAAAGATGTTGTAATCAACTATATTTAATCAAGGATGTTCCTCTTCTGGATGTTATCCGTACTTGAACTAGTTTCTAGCTGCATCATCCCTATAATAGTATTGCTTCTTATTTAATAAATTTATCAGAAAAATAGATTTGTCTCTCTACTACATGGTCCCCTTCATCGAACTCATATGACAAAAGAATAACTGTAATTAGTTGACCATAACTAAGATGACTTTCCGGTCGTGAAAGTATCTCGATGAAGCAACGGCTAACCATATGGCTAACATTAATAGGTCTTCCCTCCAAGATCCTCTTTAAAGAAAAATTTTGTATATGACTGTAGTACAATCACGTGTCATATGATGTGGTGGAGGATTCATGTACATAATGGAAGCTCAACATATCTAAGATGCCTTAACATATCAATCATTTGAACATAGATTGTAGAGCATCTGACATTTCCCACTAAACTAGCATGTAAGCACCACACTTATATCCAAATAAATTATTAATGTAATCCAGCATGATACTAATAACTTTACCAAACATATATGTCATTAAATATGCAACATTGTCATTTGTAGCATGCAAGGACATATATCAGGGTCCTCATAAACATCAATAGTAGTGGCATTAGAGTTGAAAATGCATACCAAGTCCATGTAGGTACAATTTTCTTACTCCATGAATCCTAGACGCACTTATTATGAAGCTTCATGGAATAGGAAAATTCCCCCCCCCCCCCCCCCCCCAATTGATTAAAATCATATGATCTTAATGGGAGCATGGGAGCATGTTACGGGTAGGGAAGCTAGTTTAGAATTACTCTTGCATGACATCTATGGGGAAGTGCTCATCTAAAGGATGTATGTATGAATTTGAACGAACCCAAGGGCACCTTACTTTTTTGCCCTTGGATCTAGACTTGGCACAAATTAGATTGGAAGAACATTACCTTTGCAATGTAATGGATTTATTTATGTAATGTAAGAAAGAGGAAGGAGATTTAGATGCTTAGAATTTTAGCATAGGAGCATTAAAGGAAGATTATATGTTGTAAGGATTAACGTAGGTACGTTGGGCACTATTTATAAGCAAATATTTATTGGAAAGGGGATGGACATCCCCACATCAAATGCCAATGTAGGAATGTTAGCTCCCTAATGTTTAATTTTTTTATCATTGAGGAGCTAACGTTCCTATGTTAGCATTCAATGTGGTCACACTTGCTTTCCAACATTCAAAAAATTAAATGTTAGGGGGCTAACATAAGAAAGTGGCTTCTTAATGTTTAAAAAATTTTAAACGTTAGGCATTAATGTACCTATGTCGAATTGCTCGCATTAGAGCCACTCAATCATTTTGTTCAAATATTTGAAGGGGGGATGTTGGGTAAGCCTAATGTGCTTACATTTGGCCTCAACATGTGCACATTAGTTCTCGTTTTTGTAAAAAGTAATTGGTGGCCATTCCCACCCAACTAATTTTTATGAAGGTGAGAACTAATGTACCTATGTTGAGGCTAAAAGTGGGTACGTTGAGCCTACCCAACTCTTCTAAAACCTTTTGTTGGAACCAAAGTACCCATGTCTAGCTGTAATGTAGGCAATGTTGGAATAAAATGTGGCCATATTAAATCAAGTCTATATATATCGATCCAACCACACCAAATGCATTTCTCCTACTTTATATTTCCTTGTGCACCTATATTCCTCTAAACTCTCTCCTACTTTCCTCACTCTATATTTTACTCTTAAAAAACCTACATATTTTCTTAAGAACATGGCTAGACAAGAAAATCAATCAAATAATCCTAATCATAACAAATTTGAGGTTTAGATCTTCACTAATTCATACAGTGAACAGTTATACTCCACATATCCTAATCAGGGATTTACTAATTTGATGAACCAGGTGGTGGACCCTTTGTTTTGTATACCTATGTCTGAGGGCTGCAATACTAACCCGCAAACATATGATGCACTTGTGATTCCTAATAACAACCCATAGATGTAAAATGCACCTGGAGGACCCTACCAATATGGTTCATATTGTTTACAAGCTAGTCCTATACATACTAAATGACGACCTTTTGTAACCAACGGTGATCTCAATCAGAGTTAAGTATGTAGTAAATATTTCCTTCAAGGTTATTATTAAAACAAGTGGAGAAAAAACGATATCTAATTATGAATTCGCATTTTTTGCTAAGAAACTACTCAAGCTCAATCTACTGATGCTTACACAAAAGTTAGTTCCCTCGATCCTAGACTCAGATCCTTAGAAGAATGCAAGAGACATTAAAAGCCTACTATAGATGCTAGAAGTACTTTCTAATATAGCTTGATGGTGTAGTTGCCTATTGCATGACCTGCAAGAATAATCTATCTAGCAAATGCGGATGTAATATGGGTTACCTTAGTTAACATCTTGAAATGCATAAGACGAAAGGTCTAAAATTGGTTAAGGTCAACAAGAGATAGAACAAGTCAACAGTTGATTCAAGCAACCTTACTAATTTTGTTTTAAAAAACAAAGAGGCACGTAAAGAGTTAATGCAAATGATGGCTATTATGAGTATATCATTCCATGTCGCGGGTCATCCTCACTCGGGAAGGTAAGTGACAGAAAAGTTATAATTTAAGTACCAACATACGAGTCGATAGCCCTAAAAAAAGATAAAGTTGCAATTCACAACAAACCACGACAAGCTTTAACAGAAGAGTTATCAAGCCCTCCAAGCAAGTATGTAATCTACCCGCTTTAATTCACAATCATCATATGCATTTTTTTTGTTTTCTTTTAAATGAATAACCACCATAGATCATCATGTTTTTATGCAACATCTCTTTTACTTTGACATTTAGAAGTCACTAGTTGCCACCATCAGCGATAGTTTTATGCACGTTACTATACACTAGATTGACAAAGATTGGTTGGTGTAAAAAAGAATAATAGCTTTCATTTTCTTCTTAGATTCTTACACAAGGAAAGCAATTTCTAGCAACATCATTAACACCACCCAATCGTATAACATCAAAGAGTTTTTAACATCAATTTTGACAATGCCTTAAATAATACAGCTTAAATGCGACACTTAAAGGCTACATTCAATCTAATTTGAGACGATAACTTCTTTACATTTGGTGTATCTACCATGTACTTAATGTGGCAATGAATGCTAGTTTTGAGGGTTATCGTTTGAACCCTCACCTAGCCTGGATTTAATGTGCAGTAAATGCCATATATGCTTTTAAGAGAAAGGTCATTGAGTTTTTACAGATTTGTACAGATAACAAGGACAAAGAGGATCGGCGACTTCTACCATTAGAATGCTCAATGAGGCCAAATTCGATGTATAAGGTGCTTTCACATGCTTATGAGATGAAGGTCGGTCTATCGATGGTATACAACTATTTTGTAATTAACAATCCTAACATCAAGCTTAGTTTGATGAAAAAACGGGGTTAGAAATTATGCTAAAGGAAGAAGGTAAACTTAAAGCCCTACTTGACAAAAAATTTGTTCCATTCGTACTACTTAACAAGAAATCTTATTCTCTTTAACTTGGTCAACATTTTGGACATTTTGCAGTAACACTTAAGTGTTCTTATCTTGTGGTCTATTGTTTAAGGTATGGTTTGGAAACTCAAGGATTATTACAAATAATTTCCTTTCCTCTTCTATGTGGCTACTATGTTAGATCTACGCTATAAATTTTCTACCACCCATAATCTCCTCTAAGAGTTCTACTAGAGCATTGGGGTTCAAAATGCTCGGTATCATGCAGTAGTGCTTAATGTTGAGCCACAAAGAATGCTCAAAACTTTGTATACCTTTAATAGGCAAACATTGCATTATTCACCCTAACTAGTGTAGGCCAACAGTCATTTACCCAATAAGCAAAGCAAATAATTGTAAGAAGTAGTAGAGATTCGAAGAGCACCTCTGATTCTAGCAATAAATTTAGAGAGATGCTAGTTTACAAGGTATACCAATGGGTGGGAATAGAAGGAAATGATTTCAATGTTTTCTCTTAATGGTCCAACAAGGTGCACATGATGTTGATCTTTTTTGAGTTAGCTTTCAATTTTAGATAGGCAACTCCTTATCCCTTACCTCCTTTTGATGCATCTAGAAACCACTGAAGCTTATATGTGCTTAGAGGAGATCATCCATATTCCTGGGTTCTTGGTAGTGACAACGACATGGTATCATGTAGTTTAAATGAAGCATTAGGCATGGCATCAGATAAAGAGGGAGGTGAAGATGGTGGTGATGATGGTGAGGATGATGAGAATGCTGACAATTAACTTGACTTTCTACAGGAATTTTAGAGATTTCTTTTTCTTTTTTTTTTTCCTGTAAATGTTCCAGTAGCCTTAACCAGAATTTGACTTATACTATAAAAGTTTATTAATAATAATGTTAATTAATATTCTCCTCCAATTTACTTTCCTTGTAAATAGATTAGCTCACGGAAAAAAAATTAATGATATTAAACCTTTCAATATATGGAAAAAAATAATAAAAAATTAAGATACATTTATTAATTAAGAATTAACATTTGAATACATTTGATAAATAGTTTCCAAGACAAAAACAACAATAATTCATTAAATTATATTACGTATTTACATTTTCTAATTAAGTATTTTGTTAATAATTTGTTATTCAATAATTATTATTTAGTAAATAATTTACATAGTTTATTAAAAAATTTAATTTAATTTATTAAAATATTATTATTTATTGAATAATTTATTATTTATTAAATAGTTTATGTATTAAAAAAACCTATTTTTTAGTAAATACTACGTTTATTAAAGAATTTACATTGCTTATAATAAACAAAAGCTTACACATGTTACTTACAAGCTTGCATGCTCATTCTTAGATGACCTAATTAATAATCGTACTAGGTATATCTAGGCTTTATGTGCTCATGACTAGCATACCTATGCTCATCGTACTTTCGAATTTTTCCTCTAATTGTAGCTATGCCTCCTAAACGTGAGCTTGCGCATACTTGGGTTATGTGCCTAAGCACATTTGCCACCCCTACACAAGACTCTTTGGCCTGCACATCTTTTCATATGGTTTGAATTGGTTCTTTTCATATTAATGGCATCGATTTTAACACATCAAGCATTAAATTATTATTTATTTATAAGCCATGCTTTTATATATTCTATTAAAGTATGCATTATATACTTTTTTGAAGGTGTAAGTAAAAAGTTAGTTGTAGTTTTCATTTGTTTTAAGTTAGATATTGTTTCCTTTCTACTTTCGATTACATAATTTTTTTTTTTAAAAAAAGTAGTTTTGGTTTTCATTTGTTTTAAGCTAGATATTAGTTCCTTTATACTTTCAATTACATAATTTTTTTTTAAAAAAGTTGTGGTTTTCATCGGTTTTAAGCAAGATATGGTTTCCTTTCCCCTTTTACTTACATAAAATTCAAAAAAAAAAAATGCACCAATAGTTTAGAAAATTAAAAGGTAAAAAGTCTTGCTTTTACCTTTTATTATTTGTTTTTAGCTCCACATTTATAAGTATAATATATGTATATGTACATATACATATGCAACAAAATTGTTTTGAAATTACCTCTCCATTCGTCACAACCTTTGCTAATTTTGTGAAAATTTTTTATTGCAAATACCAATTTTTCAATACTTCGTCACAAAATCACCTTTTTTTTCGTTTTTTAGCCCACTCTTCCCCTTTTCTGTTGGCAAAGATGCAAAGATAATTTTTCCATAATTACCCATTGCTATCTTATTGTAAAATTAGTCAGATTTCTATCTCTAAGGATTTATTTTCTTCTACTAAGCATGGTGATATGTAACAATGAATGGAAAGCCATTTTCCCATGATCAAAAGATTTTTATCTTAAAAAATTGGCCTTCTAATCATAAACCTTCCTCTCTCAATTGAGAGAGAATTCACTCCATAACAAGGGGTCCATTAATCCACTTATCTCCTAACATCAACACTGCTAATTCTTTTAAGCTGATCATAATGCATTTACTCACATGTGCTCACCCATCCTAACCCTAAGCCCTAAATTGCCACCATCTAAATGCTAATTCATGAACCTAATAGGTTTTTCAAACCCTTAGTCACCACCTGAAAGCACTTTAGTAGACACTATAATAGCTAGCTACTACCTCAAAACCACCAAAACCCTACAACATGTTGTCCTTCCCTTTACATTGCACTTGATTAACCCCATAACCTTGAAAAGCGAAAGACCACCTACCTCCCTAGCAATCAATAAATAAGTTCTACAATGGTCATCAAAGCTGCCAATATTATAGAGGTTATGGGATGGAATCTTCATAGGCGCCTTTTAGATAAGTGTTTGTCGATCTTAACTACCTTTAATTGTATCCTATTATGTACTATGTTTCTCTTGTAGGGTTAATTGGTTACTGTTACACTTTACCATTTAGTTAGTTTGATCTTTACTTGTTTTCAATCAATGCATTGTATTTTGGATAAGTTAACTCTAGTCATTTCTTTTTCTCTATTATGTACCTTTTCTCCAATAAGGTGTATTTGTATTTTTTCTCTCATTCGTATTGTTCAATTTCCATTCTTTAGATGGATGTAACCATTATAGTTTAACCCTAAGAGGATGCTAGTGATGCTAATAGCAACCATTCATTGGTAATTGATCTTGAAATTCAGGATGAGGTATGTAGTGTCTCCAAGGTAGTTATGGTTTGTAAAAATTTTTTTGAGAAGGTAAAGAATAAAATTGTAGTAATATCAGTTTTGAAAAAGTCATGGAAGGCTTATGGTAGTTGCAAGATTGTAGCAATGAAAGCTAATATGCTTATTTGCACTTTAGAAGATAAACAAGCAATGAGAATTATAAAAGATGGCCCCTAGGTGTTTAACTACAAACTTGTTGTCTTGAATGTTTAGGAAGCTCATTAGAATATAAAAGATGTGAATCTCAGTAAATGCCAATTTAGATACAACTTCATGGGCTAAAATTGGATCAAATGACACATGGTAATATTAAGAAGATTAGATCTTATGTAGGAGAAAGTCATAAAATGTGAACCAGTGAATATAAATGGGGGAGCATTATTATTATGAGGATTTCTTAGAGTTAGAGTTAATCTAGACTAGGCTTCACCCTTCAAAACTAGTGCCTAGGTGTTTAGGAACAAGTTGAGAGATATTTGGTGACTTATAAGTATGAGAAATTACTAGATACAGTTTGGTTTGGTCACTCTACTTCAAGTTGTAGTATGGAAGCTAACACTTAAAGCTATGGCCCTTAGCTAAGACCTTCCTTAATTAGACCTTTTTTCTAATGGAGATGGCTCACCTAGTAATGCTTCTTCAACTCAGTCCTTTTATAGAAGTAGCTATTAGTGAATCAAGCCCAATGATGATGAATGTTCAACTTTTTGGTATAATAAGAGGAAAGTCTTCTATTGTAGCCTTACTGTATCCCCATTCCTAAAACCAATCTACAATCTATATTCCCTCCTTTAAGAGACAAGGGGAGAGTCATAACCATAAGGAGGTAACTCAACCTTTAACCACTTCCCTATTCCTTCTAATCAACAAAAGGTACAATCTGACACATCCTGCAGCAATACAACACATAACAAACCCTCTCCATCACATGACTAAGAAGAAGTGAGCAACCTTAGAAAGAACCAAAGACCCTACCCCTTTTTTAACTCAAACAATAAAACTATCCAAAAAGTGCTTAGCCCCATCTTTACTACTCATGTCAACCAAAACACACCATCTTCACCACTAATTATACAAAACCCTCTCGACAATGTTAAATCACTAAAGTCACCACCTACCAGCCCTTCTTTGTAAGTCACTCTAAAATTATCCCCCTCTTACCTCATTTTAGCATTACAAACACATGCTATAAAAAGGTCTATTGATGATCTATCTTTCAGACTAGTTAAGTAATTGAAACTTAACCCTTTTTTTTAAAGCCTTTGTCTCCCATTAAGTAACTTCATGGGAATTAGATAACCAAACCTCTGATTTGCTTAAACTATATATATAAATAAATCACAAATACTCTAGTGAGAATATTGCGTCAGAATCAACTAATATAGAGAAAGCAAGATTGTCGATCCCTTAAGGACTAAGAAATTACTAATACTATACTAGTTTTTATCAATATTCAAGCAATCAAAATTAAATAAATTAATCTAATAATTACTCTAAAACTATTGAAAAGAAAATAACTATAAAAAAATTTAAAATTAAGCAATCAATTGAGAATTATGGGAAATAGAATTTACCCTAGATTACGTAAATATAAAGGTTATCGTATTATATAGATTAATAGCTATATGGTCATTCAAGTGAAATTATTATACCTTAAAACTTAAGGATTTAAACCCCGAATTAGTTAGTCAACTTCTGTATCTTCCAATTAACAGTAGACTCTAAATTACAATCATATATCTCCCGATACTATAATTATCTAATGTCCTAAATTAATTATCCCTAATTTCTTGGTGAATTATCAATCGCTAAACATTGCATTAATCTTTAGATAATTTCTAATTAATTTAATTAACTATGCTTCTCCATTAATTAATCAAATCAACTAAGAATTTCTAACAAACCCTATATCAACTCCCGTATCATTAGGGGTTCTAACAATTATAATCCAAATCATAAAAAAATTATAATCATGAATCATCCATATATCTCTTAATCCTAAAACGTGAACATAATTATCATCTTAGCTATCTAAGGTTTCATTAAGTTCTACAAATAAATTTAACCAGCCATGGATTTGGAAACAAAAACACAAATACTAATTGAAATTGCAAGGAAATTCACGAAATTGCATAAGAATAATTGAAATAGATTTCGCTTTGTATTGAAAGAGATAATCTTCAATTGCAACTTCTAATTGGTCTCTATAGCAAAAACAAAACCCTGTCAATGATCAAAGTAATTCTCCCAAAGAATTCTTTAAGAACCAACTAAAGACGATTTTACAACTCTCTACGTGTAAGGAAAAAGTGTCAAAAAAGTCTCCCAAACGATAAAACATAAGCTATTTATATAAAAAATTAGGGTTAGCTTGTGTGAAATTTCTTTTCCATGAAGGCTAATGGTATCAGTGCAAGGCTAGTGTTTAGGCCGGTGACGTAGCCATCAAAGGCTAGTGGCATAGACATCAAAGGCCGTTGGTGCAAGTTGTAAGTTGTAGGCCAACTATTAGGTCGATTACCTTTAATTCCAATTTGCATGTGTTGATCTAAACTTCATTAATTTGCTTAAAATTCCTCTAAATTGTCTATAATTCCACTCTTGAATCCTCTAATTATTGAAATGTCTAAATGAAAATAATTAAGTACCTTCTATTAATGATTTTTATAAAATCAATAATAATTCTATCTTAATTTACACTTTAAAACATAAAAAATATGCCTTTATCATCCTGAAGCCCATGCTCGAGATCTTGAAGGATTGATAAAGCGGATTCTCTCGTCCCAACTAACTCCAACCGAAGCCGAGCTAATCCATACTACTTAGCAACTTCATCTACTGAACTAAGCTACTTTAGTTTTGTCAACCATCATATACTAACCTAACTCATATTCCTCTAACTGCTTTGCCATCCTTGATGTCAATTCTGCTCTACCATTACTAACCACTAGCTCAACAATACTTATGCTGAAAACCTTAGAACACATCCATGCCAACGTTTCCTTGGAAAGACCCTAGGTTTGCTTGACACCTCTACTTAGCAACCTCTAGCCTAACCATGCAACTTATTTATTTCTACTAAAAGCGCCCCAACAATCGATTACTACATGTCTAGCCCCCAAGTAAAAGGATATGCTGCACTAATCACTAATTTCTTTTATTTTTTATTTGTACTCGATTCGCTTAAACTATATATATATATAAATAATTTACTGCAGTAAGTATACTAGGTTGAAATCAAGTAATATAGAGAAAGTAAGGTTGTCGATCCTTCGAGGACTAAGAAATTACTAATCCTATACTAGTTCTTATCAATATTTAAGCAATCAAAATTAAATTAATTAATCTAATAATTACTTTAAAACTATTGAAAAGAAAATAACTACAAAAAATCTAAAATTAAGCAATCAATTAAGAGTTGTAGGAAAAGTAGAATCCAACCTAAATTACGTAAATCAAATTGTTATCATATTATATAGATTAATAGTTATATGGTCATTTAAGTGAAATTACTGCACCTTAAAATTTAAGGATTTAAAACCCTAATTAATTAGTTAGCTTCCGCATCTTCTAATTAACAGTGGACTCTAAATTATAATCATATATCTCCTGATATTATGATTTTCTAATGTCCTAAATCAATTATCCCTAATGTCTTAGTGAACAATCAACGGTCGAACATTACATTAATCTTTAGATAATTTCTAATTAATTTAATTAACTTGGCTTCCACATTGATTAATCAAATTAACTAAGAATTTCTCACAAACCCTATATCAACTTTTGTATCATTAGGGTTTCTAACAATTATAATCAAAATCATAAAAATTGCAATCATGAATCATCCATCTACCTCTTAATCCTATAATATGAACATAATCATCATCTTAACTATCTAAGCTTTCATCAATTTCTACAAAAAATTTTAGTTAGCCATGGATTTAAAAACAAAAACACAAATATTGATTGAAATTGCAAGGAAATTCATAATTGAAAGCATAATTAATTCACATAATTGCATAAGAATAATTAAAATAGATGTTACCAATTCTGTATTGGAAAGAAATAATCTTCAATTGCAACTTCAGTTTTTGTCTCTACAGCAAAAGGAAAATCCTCTCAATGATCAAAGTGCTTCTCCCAAAGAATTCTTCAAAAACTATCTAAAAACTATTCTATGACTCTCGACGTCTAAGGAAAAAGTATGTCTAAAAGTCCCTCAAATGATGAAACATAAGCTATTTATTTGAAAAATTAGGGTTAGCTCGTGTGATGTTTCTTTTTTCATGAAGGCTGGCGGTGTAAGTACAAGGTCAACATTTAGGCTAGTAGTGCAAACATCAAATGTTGGCAGCGTAGCCATCAAAGGTTGCCAATATAAGCTAGTTGTTAGGCTGGCTTCCTTTAATTCCAATTTGCAAGCATTGATCTGAATTTCATTTATTTGCTTAAAATTCCTTTAAATTGTATATAATTGAACTCTTGAATCCTCCAATTCTTAAAATTTCTAAATGAACATAATTAAGTACCAATTCTTAATGATTTCTATGAAATCTATAATAATTCTATCTTAATTTGTAATTTTAAAACATGAAAAATATGCCTTTATCAATACCCTTTATTATTCCTTATACATTACTTCTTTTAGACAGTACCATTTTTTTACTTTTCCATTTTAGGTAAGATGTCCCAACTTTTCAAGTATAAATACTCTTGTAAATGTAGCCATAACATATATTAGATATGGAATATACTTGTAAGCTATGGTGCTTACTCCTTTTACTACTCTTATCCTAACCCTTAAGTAAGACTAGGTGGCGAGTAACCTCATTAAGCTGCTCATGCATCATATCAAGTTGGTTTTGTGAATCTACGGAGTTTTCCTTAGTATGTCATACCCTTGGAACTGTTTGTAGTTTTGCTTATTTATCTAATTTTCTTATTCTGTTTTGCTTTTCCTTACCTTCCACTTTAAGCTTTCTATTAGCTTGGACCTACCCCCAATACAATTGCCTTTGTCTACTCTTAGCGTAACTTATCATCTTCGTATTAGAGTAGAAGTTTGTAGTAGGTAGGTTGTTATTCAGCTGTGATTATTACTATATAGCATTTAGTATTGGTTGTAGTAGAGTGTGCTATGGTTGTGTTTAAGTTAGCAGAAGGTGTAATGTTTTGTTGTTGAGTATAGCCTATTGTACTTTGTTTTGTGCTATGAAAATAGAACAAGTAGTATTTGTATGTTTATTGTGAAGCAGTAAGTTAAGTAGAGATCATACGTATGTAAATTAGTAGGGAGCATTAACGTTGAGCAAAGGATGACTGATTCAAGTGTAAACGCTAGTGTTGGAGACGATAATAGTGGAAATATCTACAATAAGCAACAACTACTCTTATAAGAACTAATGAACAGTTTGATGAAAAGGCCAACTTAATAGCCAACCTAACTAGAGTTGTTTATGCATTCACCTTTCAGCCTATTGATGCTGTTTAGAATACTCCCTAAGCTGCTTAGCCTACAAGAAGACAAATCCCAACTTAACAAAACTGAGGTTGATAAGTAGGAAGACGTGTACGAAGAAAGATTGACTTTAGTGAAATAGATGAACAAAATGAAGAAGAAAAGTAGTTGAAGTAGAAGAACAAGCTCGAGTATACTAAGCTGCTGACCTTATGAAGCTTTAAATCACTAGCTTCAATGGTTCTAGAAATGTAGATGACTAGTTCGACTATGAAGAAAAGGTTAAGTGATTTTTTTTACTACTCTCAGTATGAGGACTACGAAAAGGTGAGAGTTGCTGCTTTGGGATTCTTAAGGTATGTTGTATTATGGTAGAAGAACTTTCAAACCATGAAGAGGCAAGAAGGATATAAAAAAGTTAGCACTTGGCTTGAAATGAAGAGGATACTATAAAATAGATTTATATTAGACACTTAATTATAAGATCCCTTTGCTTGACTTCAAGAGTTGAGGTAAAAGGAGCTAAACCATTGATGAGTATGTCTGAGAGTTTTAGATGCTCATGATTCAATGTGAAGTTGATGTGCCTTCAGCCCGAACAATTTCCACATTCCTTACTAGGTTGAGATATGATCTTCAAGACATAATGGAATTACCACATTTTACCACACTAGATGAAGCCATCAAATTTACCCAACAAGTGGAAAGACAAAAGAGGAATAAGCTAGGCCAACCTCCATTAAGCTAACTTAGCTAGTCTCACCAACCCGCTTAAAGCAGTAGTTGGGCTCCCTAAAGCATTGACTCTAATAGAAGGGTTGAGGTAATAACTGAGCTAAGGGGTTGCCTTGTTAACCAAGAGTTGCCAAAGAGAATTTATGAGAAGGGATAAGGATCTGAGAGGAAGACGAGCCATATCAAGTACTTTAAGTGCTAAGGATTTCAACATATAGCTACCCAATATCCAATAGAAGAATTATGATCATTAAGGGAGATGCCCCGAAGATTGAATTAGATAGCATGGATGAGGAACCTAAGGAGAACAAAGAACTGGAGGAAGAAGTTTAGGTTAGTGACAAACTAGTTGATGATGGTGTGTTTGTAGAGGATTTGGACAAGTTAACTTTGGTTGTTCAATGTACGATGAGTATTGAACCCTCTATTAAGAAGGAGTAGAGAGAGAACCTATTTCACACCACCTACAAGGTGAATGAATAAGTATGCACACTTATAGTAGACAGTGGAAGTTGCACCAATATAGCATCTGTAGACTTAGTTTAGAAGCTCAATTTGTTGACCATTTCACATCCAAAGCCTTCTAAACTGCATTAACTAAATAAGAAGGGAGCATACACATTACTCTGCAAGTATTATTGCCAATCTCTAGTGGAAACTATTTTGATGAAATCTTATGCGACATACTGCCCATGTGTACATTCCATGTGCTATTAGGCTGACCATGGCTATTTGATCAAATAGTAACTCATGATTCAGAATACATATATATTTGAAAAAGAAGGGAGAAAAATCACCTTGAACCTTATGACCCCGAGCCAAATTTGCTCGAGGATCAAAGAAGGTTTTGATTCTCAGTAGATCTAAGCTCCAAGCTCCAAGAAGCCATCAAGTCTAACATGTCGACTTATCTATTAGTCAAGAGGGTATTAGAGTTAAAGGAACAAGCTATGCTACTTAAGGAAGCTCAAGACCTATTGGATGAATATGCTGACCTATTTTTAGAATAATTGTTGGAAGGATTATCCCGTCTCAAGGTATAAAGCACTACATTGACTTGATACCTAGTGCAGTACTACCAAATAAGCTAGCATATTGGATGAATCCCAAATAAGCTACTAAGCTCCAAAGACAAGTCGATGAGGTATTGGAAAAAGGGTATGTAAGAGAGAGCCTTAGCCCTTGTACCATACCAGCATTACTTGTACCGAAGTATGATGGTATTTAGTGAATGTATAAGGATAGTAGTGCTATGAATAAGATTACAATCAAGTACAAGTACCCCATTTCAAGGCTAGATAATATACTAGACAAATTGAGTAGTGCGAGGGTGTTTAGTAAGATTGACTTGAAGTCAAGATACCATCAAATTCGAATGAGGCAAGGGTATGAATGGAAAACTACTTTTAAGACTCGACATGGCATGTACATGTTGATGGTCAAGCCCTTTGGGTTATCAAATGACCTAAGCACTTTTATGTGGTTGATGAACCATTATTTAAGAGATCTGATAAAAAGATGTATTGTGGTATACTTCGACAACATCTTTATTTATAGTACCAACTTAGCAAGTTATATTGGCCATCTTCGAGCTATTCTTAATGTCCTCCGAGTAGAAAAATTATTCAAAAACATAAAGAAATGTTGTTTCTATCAAGAAGATGTGATCTTCTTAGGCTATGTGATTAGTGGAGAAGGATTAAGAGTTAATGAAGAGAAAGTTTGAGCCATTGTTGAGTGGCCAACCCTAACTTTATGTTTCGAAGTAAGAAGTTTTCATGGATTAGCTTCCTTCTACTGATGCTTTATTTAAGGTTTAGTACTATATTTGCAACCCTAACCGAGCTAACAGAGAAAAATGTATGAGTTATTGAATGGGAGACTCTTTTAGCCTAAGATGAAAAGAGATGTGCATTGAGTTGTTGAAACTTGTGCTACATATAAGAGGGCCTAATGCCGAGCTATGTAAGGGAAGGCAATGCCTTTACCTATCCCAACTAAGCTTTGGTCTAAGCTGCGTATGGATTTTATTCTCGGATTACTATGAACTACTTGAGGCAAAGATGTAATAATAGTCATCATGGATAGGTTCAGCAAAATCATACAGTTTATGCCTTGCTAAACATCTAACAATGCTTCAGCTATTATTTTCCTCTTTTTGTAGGAGATTGTTCGTTTACACAACGTACCAAGAAGTGTGGTATTAGATAGAGATCCAAAGTTTCAAAACCATTTTTGGAGAACTCTTTGGTATTATATGGGGACTAAACTACTCTTTAGCACTTCCTATCATCCCCAAACAAATGGCCAAACTGGAGTAGTCTACTACACTTTGGGATCACTGCTCTAAGCTATAGTAGGGAAGAACTTAAATGATTAGGATGTTTGTTTGCTTGTGGTGGAATTTGCTTTCAATAACATGGTCTATAACACTACTAAACAAACACCCTTTGAAGTTGTCCATGGCTTCAATCTAAAGCTACCCCGTAATCACACTCCAGTACCCCTACCTAAACAAGAAGACCTTAAAGCAAGAGCCCGAACATGGTCTATCTAGTAGATTTATCAAAATGTTACATGGTAGATTAGCTAAGTTGCTAAGAAGTTAAGAGAGAAGAGTAAAGGAAGGAAAATAGCGCAATATCAGCTCAATGATTTAGTATGGCTACATTTGAGCAAGGAGTGGTTCCTAAACAAGAGAAAAAAGTAAATTGCCTAATTGAGTTAAAGGGCCGTTCAAAATACTCCAAAGGATCAATGACAATGCCCATCAGTTGGAATTACTTAAAGATTGTAGAGTTTCGAACACTTTCAATGTTGTCAACCTCAACCCCTGTCAACCTCAACCCCTGTCAACCTCAACCCCTATCAATCTTGTTGAGTACTCTCTTAATATATTTTGATCATCACAAAAAGGTAAAGTATATTTAACAAGAACAACAAGTGTGAAGGTCAACTTTGGAATGAAATCAATTCAAGGAAGAAAATTAATTTTGAAATTATGTTGATTAGAAATAAAGACAGAATGTAAATCAACAAAAGAGAAGAATTGTATCAACAATATATAGATTCAAGATTAAAAGTTGTTACCAAGCTAATTTCTAGATAATCTGAGCAAGTTAAGTTGAACAATTTTGTAGAAAGCTTAGGTTTACTTTATTGGGCATATTTAGGAAATGTGCTTAATTTTACTCTACTAAAGTTAGATTCAATCCTTGGGGATTTTAAGAGAATTTTACATTTGGATGCATATTACTAAGAGGATTATAGCAATCAGATTAATGAAGTAATTTTGAACATCTATGAATATTATTCAAGCTGATATCAAGATAAAGTTAACAGTGATGGCACAAATACAACAGTAAGTTCATATTTTTTCAAAGCTCAAAAAGATCAAGCAAAAATTCAGTGACGTGTACACATGAAAATTTTTTTGGCCATCATAGACATGAAAGTTTGAAGATTCTATTTATCTCTTAATGTGAGATGTTTTAGGGTATTGAATTCAAACAAAGGAATAAAGTAGGTCCTTTTTTTCCTTTTTGAATGAAGATAAGCTACAACTTCAAGATAAGGCTTATCAATTCAAAATTTTGTAGATGGAATGGATAAGTATGAGTCAATATTCCAAGGATTTAGCCATTGATATTTTCAAACAACATGACAAAAGTTATAAGACAATTTTAATAGATGAGGGAAAAAGTCAACAAGTTTTGAATGTTCAAAGAACTGTTGCCCAAGATTCATTAAGATCAATTTCAGATTTGTACTTATCTAAAACTCAAGTGAATCAAATTACAAATTTTAAACGACACTGAAGAGTTCTTGGATCAAATAATATATCTTGTAACATTCAAAAAGGAATATCAAGCTCAATTCATAACATATCGGAATACAACAAAATTTAAATTTTAAATTCAAACATTCAAGTTCTTATTTTCATGGGTTATTTCTCTAATAACAAAGCTAATTACGTTTAGATCAATATTTTTTGGAGAAAGATCTGTAACTAGTCGTTTCAAGCTATTATACATAAAAATTATTCAATTTAAGTTAAAGCTACACAAGATGTATAATAGAAAACTAAAGATAATAACTAAAATTCAAAAATTGACTTGTATAGACTGTTAGAAACTATGCTAGAAACTATGTAAGAAAATGAGCAAAAATAGATTTTCCATTCCATTGTTCTTGTTTTTATGCGAGTACTGTAAAGAGATCTTTGATTTTATTATCTTATCTTCTTGTAAACATTATTGATATTATATTTTACTAACTGTGAGGTTAGGTAATTCTCTGTAAGCCTATATTTAGCTTAGATGAGAGCTATGAGATAAGATAGAGAATTGACTAGATATACTTATGACCTCTATTTCATTTTTTATTAGTAAGAGATTGGACTAATGAAACAATACTGGTGATAAAGACCAAGTCCTCAATAGTAGAGCTAAAAAAGAGCAATAGGCAAAAAGCTAAAGCTCCTTAAATCAATTGTATAATCTTCATTCTCTCTATCTTATTTATTTTCTATATTTTATTATTTGAATTATTATTTTCAGCTTAAAGTTAAATAATCAATATTCTACTACTTATACGCCATAATTCAGTATTAAGAAGGGTTTTTGTTTTCATCAAAAAAATTTTAAATTTTGATAAGGATATCAATTTACTCCCCTCTTGATATCTTACATGAGACCTATAAATCTAAAGGAAAATTGAGCAAAGACTAGCTGTATTTGATCCGAAATCCAAATCAACCCGAAGGGGATGATGGGAATTAGATAATTGGACCCTTGACTCAAGCTTGGGCTGAAGATCTTGAAGGAATAACGAAGCAGATTCTCTCATTCTAGCCAACTCTAGCTGAAGCCGAGCTAATCTTCACTACCAAACAACTTGATCTACTAAGTCAATCTATTTCAGTTTTGTCAACCATCATATGCTGACTTAACACATATTCCTCTGATTGCTCGACCATCCTTGATGTTAGGACCCTAAAGAGGTCCTAGTAGGATTTCCTAAAATTTTCATATCACGTGTGCACCCATGATATGGAAACCGCCTTGCAAGTAAGAGATTGTAAGACTCTAAATGATAAATTACTAAGATTACTAATTTTAAAGTAATTAATTTATCATAACATATAAATATAAATAACTATGAATGTCCGATATCCCACAGTTCCTCAGAACCGCAAAGAATCGGTATCCCTTACCAAATGATAAGAATAAGTAATATAGACTTCAAAGTTCAAACTTAATAAGGTTGAAAAATCTAAGTACATAAGTAGTAATTATATTTAAAGTTTCACATGAACTAAACAACTTCTCTCTAATTCTAATCTCTAAAATGACTCGGTACTTACACTTAATGCTCAGCTCTTAACCTATATTCGATCATCTATTAACCAGCAAAAGAAAAACTATTAAAGAGTAAGCTACACGAACTTAGTGCATTATCCATCATATTATACTGGTAAGCAAGTTATCAAACAAATTATTATATTCATATGAATACATGCACATGCAGTATGCCAAACAATATATGCAATTAACCGGTACTACATATGATATCGAATTTTAATGTCCTGTAAGATAAGGGTTAGAGATATGTCAGCATTAATCACAACTAGGCTCTAGTAATTGGGTCTTTAACCATAACTTTGAATTCCATATTTTACAAAATACATTTTCATTTATGAAAATCTAATAGTACACAAAATCTCAAGCCTAGTGGTGAGGCAGCCCCCGCAGTCCATACTTACACTCTACAGCGAAGGTCTTTAGACTCAATCCCCAGCCATATAATTGGCGTTTCCATCGCTTAGTAAACCCGTAGGTTCAGGTAAGGTCATATTGTACGAGTACACCATATAGAAACACTTTAATATATATAAACAACCCCCGCAAGGCCTCTCTTTACCTCCGCGTGAAGTGATGGCCGGAATAAATAATGCCATACATAACCCTTTTAATTTAAGATAAGCCAAATATAATTAAGTCAAATTATGTGGCAATCAATCAATATCTACAAACTATCCTAATCATGTAACAATTAATCATGCAATCAAATCCTTAATTATCGTATTTAACAATATTTTTCATAGTAAGCAATCAGTATCAAGCACATGCATATCCCGAATCCTCTACATCAAGTTATTACTATTTAATTTAAGTGTACTAATTACAAACACAAAACAAGTATAGAGTCATTGGGAGTACTCACTTAACTATAACGACTCGCTTTAGTCGTAATAATCAATTGAAAGATCCACGTCCTCATCGGGATCACCTAATCATTATAAGATAACAAGGATAATAAGTAATTGAATTAACTAATGATTCTAGATATCTATCTACCTAATTCTACTTAGATTACTATCAATTTTTATTTGATTAAACCTAATCACTAATCATATCTAACTTTTTCATTCTATTTTCGATATTTATGAATTTATAGTCGTTTTTCATCATTTTCGAATGCATATTTACATGGTGATGTCCATTTTAGACGTTAAGACTTGCTTTTTACGATATGGACTAAATTTATTGGAATTTTAACTATTAAAACTTAAATATTCTTATTGTTTATGTTTATATCCTGTTTTAGTACTTAAGGATTTAATTAGCCATTAGATTCTTATACTTAGATGATTTTACATTGTTATTAATAATTTACATGTTTAATTAAGACTAATTCAATTTAGGATATGTATTAGGAGTTTAAAGAAATTTTGGCCCATATGTATATGCATATATATATATATATATATTATGGCATCTTATAGTTTATTATTTTATAGGCTTATATCATCGCTTATATCGTCTCTTAGGTCATCAATTGATTAGGTCATTGCTTAGGTTATCATTTGATTACATAAGTCCTTACTTTATGCTTAAGTGTCTTATGTACATTTATACATATGCTAAGCATACACTAATACTTTTACTATACTTGTATGTATACTAGTATACTTATACATATGCTTATATATATACCGTATTTATACTTGTACATATAGCTGTATATACATATTATTACATACGTATTTTATATGTATTTTCGTGTTTCTAATGTTCTCTCTTAAGAAAGCTTCATAAATTTCATATTTTTGCACTTTAAGAACTTATTTGGCAAGGTATATGTATGTATAGTTAATATACTTTTCCTTTTTGGTTATGTACATAAAGGGTATTCATGTACATGGCTTACTAATTTTATGTACAATTGGTTTTTCGTATCCTTACTTATGTATATGTACATCTATACTATGTATTCTAATAGTACATACTTAATTAGTCCATATGAATATACATACTATATGTGTACATGTATTCCTACACTTATCCATATGCATAACTACAATTATATTATGTTTTCTACCAAAATACACACATAAAGTTCTTACATGTATCATCATAGTATATGTACTCATGTATTCTACCCTTATACCTAAGTATTCCTACACTTAGGTACATGTATACAAGTCAACATGTATGTATATATTACATGTAAACTTGAAGCTAACCTAAAATATACAACTTACTACTACATAAGATGGAGGAATCCCATAAAACATACCTTTTTGTCCTTGAAATATGGAAGTAAGTATTGAAATTTGGAAAGGGATGAAAAGGAAAGGGGGTGACAGTTTGAAAATGGGGGAAAAGAGCTTTGTTTTTTGTAATCCTTTATGTGTGAAAATGAAAACAAGTGGGATCTAGATGGGGATAAAATGGACGGCAACAAAGGGGGAAAAAATGGACCAAAAAAAATGTGTAGAAAGTTAAAGAGAAAGGAAGAAGACTCTAGATGAGAATGACATATTTGTTGACTTTGTTAACATGTTGACATGGTCAACATTTAACTTGGTCAAATGTTGACTTCATCAACTCTTTAAAATTAAGTGAAAATTGTGTATATATAATGAGGTAATTAAGGAAAATTTAGAAGAAAAATTAAGAATTGAAGGGAAATGTGGAGTTTATTGAAATGATTAGTAAGAATGATTAATGAAATCTTCCTCTAAGTATTTATATCTTATATATATCATTTGGTAGGCTATTTAATGTAACTATCATTAACAAATGTCATTTAGGATACTAATACCTATTATATGTACTATAAGCATCAACTAAACACTTAACTTATTATAATACTAACTTAGTTATATAATTAGAAGATGGATATAATCTATAATGCAATATACAAGTTTCTAATGGATTACTTTAGTATTATATGTATTTAAGAATGATTGAAAGTTATCTTTGACCTTTGACCTTTTACTAATGATTTAGTATAATAATAAGGATATATTGTCAATTAAGGTTTTAGAGTAAAGTATAGTCAATTAGTACGTATATATCTTCAATGTTATAGTTTTGGGGTTTTATCACTTTGGGGCACAATCTTTAGTATTTATATACATTCAGGGTATAAAAGTTTTCTATGAAATTAAATCTCCGGTTGTTATCTTAGGGTTTTGATGAGGTTCAAGGTCAACTTTTGCAATTACATATACTTAAGGTTTTAAGGTCTTCGTAAGCGATTATAGGTTCAATTGATAATTTAAGGTTTTCATATTTGCTTTAGGTTTTGAATTAAGATTGTAATCGGTTTTAAATCTCATTAGCTCTATTGATTTTAAGAAATTCATTTACAGTTTAGGGGTTTGATTTTATACTTACAAGGATAGATTTGTGGGGTTTACACTTGATGTTAACTCTATTCTGCCATTGTCAACCAGTAGCTTGGTAATACTTATACAAAGAACCTTAAAATACATTCAAGCCAACATCTCCTTAAAAGGACCTCAGGTCTGCTCAACAACCTCCAACCTGACCGTATAACTTGTCTATTTCTACTAAAAGTGCCCTAATGACTAATCGCTATGTATCTAGCCCCCATGTGAAAGGATTTGCCACACCAATCACTAATTTATTTGATTTTTCATTTGTACCCTTTATTATTCTTTGTAAATTATGTCTTTTAAACAATACCCTTTTTTGTCTTTTCTATTTTTAGTAGGATGTCCTAATTTTTCAAGTATAAATACTCTTGTAAATGTAGTCGTAACAAATATTTGACATTGAATTACTTCACCATTCCTTTTGTGAGCAAGTTTGCTTACTCTTTTCCTTACTCTTACTCTAACCCTTAAATAAGGCTAGGTAGTGAGTTACCTCACTAAGTTGCCCATGTGTCGTATTAAGCTAGTGTTATAAGTCCATAAAGTTTTTGTTGATGCATCATATCCTTAGAAGGCATTCATGGGTTTTGCTTGTTTGTTTCTGTTTTGCATTTCCTTACCTTCCACTTCAAGCTTTTTGTAAGCTTAGACCTATCTCGATATGGTTATCCTTATCTACTCTTAGTATGACCTATCATAACCAGCAGCACAAAGGGTAAGAAAAGCAAAAGAAGACAAAGGTAGGGTGAACTTCAATAGTGTTCGATCACAAGGTATGGATTTCTCTTCAAATAATCTAGTAAATGCACCGATTTCTACTCAAAAGGACTCTCTTAAAGGTTATGGTACCTAGCTAGAATCAGCCACACGGGGTCCATGATTCTCATCATTTGGAATAATAAGTGTGAAAGATAAGGGTCCTCCTTGACAGTTTAGGAATTAAGGGATCTCATTCCTAAATATAATCATAGCATTATCTTTTTAACGGAGACAAAAAATAAATCAAAGAAGTTATCAAGAATTGGGAGAAGGTTTGTTTTACTTATTGGTTTATTTAGACGCCTAGTGCCTTGGTGAATGATGATTTAGTGATTGATATACATAGTTTCAACAAAAACCATATTTGAATCTCAGTGTTTTTGGAGGATAGTTCACTTTTCTCACACATATCTTGGATTTATGAAGACTTATAACCTACTATGAGACATCACCTTTAGCTAGACTTAGAGGCTATTGGTTCATCTATCAATACTCCTTAGCTATGCATTAGTGATTTCAATGACATCTTGTATAGCCATAAAAAAGAGGGAGGTAATCCAAAACTTAGTAGATACATAGAGTGTTTTGGCTCAATGATTTTGAATGCTCATCTAAATGATTTAGGCTTCTAAGACCTATGTTTCACATGGTCTAATAAGAGAGCAGATGATCTGGTAATGAAAAGAATTGATAGAGCGCTTACATCTCAAGAATGGATTCATAAATACCTAAAGGATTAGGTTCTATACGGTGAAATAGTTGGTTAAAATCATGTTGCTTTGGTAGTGGATAGATGTTTTTTAGATAAAAGAGGCTCAAAACAACTTAAATTTGAAAATATGTGGACTACCTCTACTAAATGTAGCTAAACAATATAGGAGGCTTGGGAAGCTAGACCATCCAACAGGCATCCCTATCCCCTTGGTTTCAAATTTAAGAGATGTAGAATGAAGATTAAAGAATGTTGCTCTTTAGCTTTTCCAAATAACATCACTAAATTCAAGAAGGTTCAAAGTAAGTTTCTACATGTATAGAAATAAGGAATTTATGTATATAAACAAGCTAAGAAGGTTCTTTTGTAAAAAATTAAAGCTTTTATAGAAAAGGGAAGAACTCTATTAGTAACAATGGTCTCACATAACCTAATTGAAGGAAGGTGACTGTAATACTAAATTTTTCCATTAATTTACCTTATTAAGAAGATAAAGGAACAAAATCTTAAGACTAAAGGCTACTAATGATAGTTAGGTAGAGGATGAGGAAGATATTATGAGGGCCTTTCATGGGTTTTATGTAGATTTATTTAAATCCAATGCAGATTGAGACTATGGCGATGGACTTAATTTAGTCCTAAGTTCAACTAATGATGAGATGAACTTATATTTATCTAGGCAAGTCTCAAAGGATGAGATAAAACATGCAACCTTCCAGTTGGGGGCCTTGAAGGCTCTAGGTCCTAATGGCTTCTCAAGGGTGTTTTATCAAGGATACTAGCATCTTATTAGATAGACTATAGTGAGTATAGTTGATGACATCTTCATGTCAGGTATTCTTCCTTCCTTGCTTAAGCTCTCTAAGATCATGCTTATTCCTAAGGTTGCATCCCCATTTGATGTTAGGCATTTCCACCTAATTAGTATTTGTAATTTCATTTATAAAATCATCTCTAAAGTCTTGGTCAATCATTTAAAGTCTTTCATTCATGAGAGTATCTCTAAATGTTTAAAGTCTTTCATGCATGAGAGTATCTCAAAACCTCTAAGTGCATTCATTTTCGATCACATCATACATGATAATATCATTATTACCCATGAAGCTTTCCATTTTCTCAAGACATAACAATGTAGCAAAAAAGTGTTTTATATTCTTAAACTTAAGATGAATAAAGCATATGATCGAGTGGAATGGACTTCTTTAGTGTAGTTTTGACTAAGATTAGCTTTAGTAATGTGGTAAAGTAAGCAATAGAGTGCGTGGCAAAGTTCATTATAGAATTTCCATTAATGGAAAAGTTGCTAGTCTTATATACCCATCTAAGGGTCTTTGACAAGGCAACCACCATCACCTTACCTTTTCATTATAATGGCAAACACTTTGTCTAAGAATACACAAAAGGTAATGGCTAAAAATCACCTCTAAGGGATCAAGATTCAATGGTTATGCCCTATAATTTCAAATTTATAATTTATTGATGATTCTCTCTTTTTTGTAGAAGCTATAAAATCCATTGTGTAGGTTTTAAAGACCATTATTGAAGATTATTACCGAGCTTTAGGATAAAGGGTTAATCTTCAATCTAACATTTTTTTTTTTAATAAGAATGCTCTAGATTCATGTATTAAGGATGTCTACAATACCCTAAGAGTTGTTATTTCTTCTAATCTAGGTAAATACTTAAGGTTACCTACCTTTCAAGAAAGAAACAAGACAAAAGCTTTGAGGTTCATCAAGGATAAAATCAGGATAAAGCTTAGTTGCTAGAAGCATAGCGTACTCTCTAATTCAAGGAAAGAGATCCATATCAAGGCAGTTAAGGGAGGCATCTTGACATACTCCATGAGTTGCATCAAATTCCTGACGAAGTGGTGTAAGGAGTTAACTCAATGATAGCCTGACATTAGTGGGGTTAATCTAGTAATGAAAGAAAGATTCATTAGCAAAGTTGGGAGAATTGACTTTACGAAAGATGGATAGTAGGCTAGGATTCAAAGATCTTCAAGAGTTCAACACAATGCCACTCACAAAACTTGCATAGAGGATTGTCTCCTAACCTAATGCTTTTTGAGCTTAAGTGCTTAAAGGTATCTACTTCCCTAATACTCCTTTTTCGCAAGCTTCTAGAGGCTCTATTAAGGAGGCTGTATGGTAAGTTGGGAATGGTCAATCAATTAAAGTAGTAATAGATAAGTAGATCTCAAAGATGGAAGGTAGTAAGCCAGTCTTCAAGCCAAACATGTATGGCACTGAACTAAAGGTGGTTGACTTCATTGACGATAACCAAAGATTATGGAATATGCAAGAACTTAATAAATGGTTTCATAACCAAATGATTAGAGCGATTCTAGAGATTCAACTGCTTATGATAAGTATGGCATATAAATTTATTTGGGCCCATGAGAAGTTTGGTAAGTGTTCTATTAGATCCACATACAACTTCATCAACTATGCTCATTTCTACATCAGTAATAGCACCACCACCTCTAGACAAGTCAAGAAGGTTATTTAGAAATAAGTATGTCAGAATTCAGTGCTACCAATGGTTAAACACTTCATGTGGAGAACACTCAACAATTATATCTCTATGAACTCCAACTTAGCATAAAGAGTAATATTTCAAGCTAAACGATGTCATTTTTGTAAAGATGATGAGACAATTGAGCACCTTTTCTTATTTTGGCCTTGGATAAAGTCAATATGGCTTGCTATTTTAGGTTTGAAGGTAAAGCTTCACTAAGGAGTATCTTTGTACATGTGGCTCAAAGAGTTTTTGGAAATAGTAGTAGAAGTAAACAAGACCATGCCCTCCTATTTGCCAAATGATATGTAGACTAGATGGAAAGGGAGGTGCTCCATGATGTTTAAAGAAAAATAGATTAACGTATCCTTAATTGTTGGTCAGGCCCTAAAAGCGATGGCAAAAGTTGAGTTCTTGAATGAGAAAAGAGCTTGCAATTTAGGTAGGGGCATTTGAGGGAATGAGGACAATTCCACTACTGCATTTCCTTCACAGCGACTCAATGCTGGTTCTTCATGGCAGCAACACCTCACTAACTCCACTTGTCATGTGCAAGGTCAAAACATTTAGTTGTATTATGATGTGAGTGAGAGTTTACTAGCCATTAACAATAGTCTAAATAAGTGACCTTAGTAAGCTACTTATTTTGGTTCATATCAATTTATGTTGAACCAAATACATGACAACAGCCTATTTAATAGATTTGTTTTGCAACAACTATTAAGTTTTCAAGTTGACCCATGCTTAGACTTGTTTGTAAATCCATCTAGTAGCATAACTACAAGTTGTGTATGGTAAGCCCCTCTAGTTAGGTATATCAAACTTAATTGTGATGCTTCTCTTGGCTTGTTTTCTAGTGATGCTGTTGTGGGCTTTATAGCTAGAGATTTTAGGGGTGTTATATGTTAGGGTAGATCTAAAAACATTACGGTTTCTCACCCAGTTGTCACCAAAGCAATGGCTATCTCAGAAGCAAAAAGTTTGTGGTTTAAAAGGGGTGGCAATATCTTGTTATTGAATCAAATTGTGCAGTTATGATCCAAGCTTTCCGAATGGATGGAGAATTCCCTTAGAGTATCAATGTCTTGGTAGAGGGTATGAGAACACTATTGTCCCATTTTAAGTGGGTAGTTTTTAGTTTGTTTAAGCATCATGCAAACCAAGATGCTGATAAGGTAATTACTAAAACTAAATTGAAGATGTATCTTAGTGATTAGGTTGAAAAACACCCCATCTTCCTTTGCTTTTATTCTCTCTTTAGATCTTTGTCACGAAGATGTATGTCAAGCTATCAATTTGCTAGCTGATGTATTGAACTCCCTTAATCTTTAATGAGAGATCTCTTTTATGGGCCAAAAAAAGAAAAAGAAGAAATAATTGAACTCTTCTTTTAAAGACACATCCATATGATCCTATTCTTTAATAAATAAATATTTGGATTCAGCTTTTACGCATAAGAATTGCATTCTTCTTATGAGAAGTGCGCTACATGGAAATAGTAATGTCTATTGTGGGGCTGTTAAAGAGCTGCTTAAGATTATAAAAGTTTGAAATCTTTAAGGTTTTTGGATCATTCCTGGATAAAAGAAACCAATCAAAAAAGGCCTAAGGATTATTGGGCATGCTTTAGCTAAAACTCCCAGTACTTTTTCTCATATCTCTTGAAAACAATCTAAAATATTAAATGAATTAGACCATAGAAGGGGAGGAATGCTTATGGAGATTGACGACAAGGGAACAATGGATAACCCAAGGAGAAAGAAACATTAAACATTACTAAGCCTTAGTTAAAACAAGGGAACAATGGATAACCCAAATAGAATCACTTGATGGTTAACTCTTGTTTTCATAATTCATTCTCTTCATCTTAATCATCTTGTATCTTCTTCTTAATCCCATCCCTAAATGCTTTAGACATGGCTAAGAGGTTAAAATAGTCTTAGGAGCTCCTCTTGTTAAACAATAAATTTTTTATGCTTTAAAAAGTATAGGATCCTAGAAGTGTCTTCATACTTTTTCCTTTAAGAAGCAATGGGATTTCTTTGGAGATCAAAAGAGGGATTGGTATGTCATATTTTTGTATCTCAAACAATTCCTTCTCAACTAAACTAGACTTAAAATTTCTTATTTCTCAAGAATGGAAATGCTTCTCATATTAGGAATTTTAGAGCTATTGTGTTATGTACTAATCTATACAAATTAGTTACAAAAATCCTTTTAGGAGACTGCAACCACATCTTGATAATTTGATTCATCCAATGTGAGCTAGCATTATTTCAAGTAAGAAAGTAGTTGATAATGTTTTGCTAATCAATGAAATTTTGCACAGTTGTAATAGAAAAAGGGTACCTTTGGTTGGATGTTTATAAAATTTGGCCTAGAAAATGTGTTTGAATTGATTGAATAACAAAAGTCTTAATTTTTATAAAAGGTAAGTTAAATTATGTTGCAACTCCTTTGACTAAATGGTATTAGGTAAGAGAATCCTTTGTCCCCTTTCCTTTTCATATTGTGCATAAAATTCCTTAGTCCATTCGATAAGAGAGAGGTGGAATTGAAAAATTGGGATCCTTTTAAATGTGAGAGAAAAAGGATTTGTATCTCACATATTGCATTTGCAAATGATATTGTGTCATGTGCTAAAGCTATAGGAAGAATACTAATACAAAATTATACTATAAATGATTTCTCTACCCATTTAGGTATTAAAGTAAACAAAATTTAAGGTAATCTACTTTAAAAATCTCTCATAAGTTTGAAAGAGGAACCATCTTAGTTAGTAGAGATCTAACCAGTGTCATCTTTTTATTAGTATCTAAGATATCCTCTAGCCTCAAAGCTAACTAGCTAAACTTTATTATTAATGCCAAAAAAAAAAAGGCTAATTGGCTGAAAGTCTAGGTAACTATGTATGGCAAGAAGAATGGTACTAGCAAAATCTACTCTTGAAGCACTTCTTGTGTATTACATGCAAATAGGTGAATTTCCTACTAAAAACATTTCAAAGATAACTCAAATTACAAATAATTTCCTTTTGGATTGGCAACTTTAAAAAGAAAATAACTTATTGGATTAGTTGGGATTAAATAACTAAACTAAAAGAGTTTGTAAGGGTGGGACTCATGAATTTAGATATCAAAAATCAAGTTTGCTTTATAAAAAGATTATAGGAGTAGAGAAAAAGATTATAAGCTTACTCTTTTACATCATCCTACGTTTAAAGCTATCTGCAAGCTTGAATCTACCCCTAATAATGTCACCCTTATCCATCCATGGTGCAAAGTATCATGAAGGGAAACCCTATGTTAAGATGGGTAGACAAACCCTTATCCCTCAATGGTAACCGGAGCACGATGTTCTTGTGAATGTCCAATTTTCTCGATTTTAACTAAATTTTATAGAAATAGCAAGCTATTTTCAAAAATTATGAAACTTGATTTTCTAAAGTATTTTTGCATGTAGATTTCAAATATTAAATCAGATTTTTGAAAGTACATGCATATGGTTCTTAAGAAAAACATTGCTCCACTAATATTATATCGCATTTTCAAAAACTCAAATGATGTAGCTTCAACTTGAATTTCTTTGTATAAACTCCTTAAGGACTACATTTTAATGTTGTGCAATTATTTTTTTCAAATTCTTGAAGTTGGATTTTGTGTACATTTTGATTTTCAATTAAATAGGATGCTAGTGTAAGTTTTTTCCTTAAGAAGCTTACTTTGATTTTGTGTAACCATATGATATTTTGCCTTTCTCTAGCATACATCTACCAACACAAGAGAATTTGAGTCTTAAGTTAATGATTTTATATGAAACTTCAAGTCCAAGGTTGAAACAACATGGTTTGAACCCATTATTTAGCTTAAATTAAGAAATGTAAGTACATGAAAACTTGTTATAAAATGGAGTAGTTTTTATTGAGTATGGAATCTTACCATGTTGAAGTGAAGAAGTTTAGTACAATTTTCTAAATGGAAGCGAAGTGACTTAGTGGATAAATTAAGGGAATAAAAGAGTTAAAGTAAGGTTGGAAGGTAAATTAGAAGGTACTTTGATAAAAGGAGCTTAACTATAAGAGGGTTAGAAACTTGGTCAGAAAGTAATCTAGTATAATACACTTAATCCTCATTCAAGTCAAAGGGTGAGATGGAAGTTGCTCATATTGTGAATTTTAAGGATTTCTAAGTTAATACTCAGTTACAAGATTCTTGGTCAAAATCTTATATGAAGTATCTACTTAGAACCTCAGTTAGAGACTTTCTTGGTCCAAAACCTATTCTAAATATAAATTTAGAACCTTAGTCAAAACCTACATTACATAATTAATATTTAATAAATGTCTTATGAATCCTAATTAAACTAAATGAAAGACATACCTAATTCCTGAAGATGAACTCTTATTTCATACTTTTGATAAAAACTAAACTAATGATATCAATTATTTAGGAATAACTAAAAGAAATCTAAGTGACACATACAGGATAATGAGAATTGACATCAAGGTAAGTGAGATCAATGTTTTGCAACATTTTAGAGCATTATTTTAAAATATTTAATTGTTTTAGTATGCTCTTATTTAGGGTTGTAATTTAGTTATTTGTAAATATGCCATACATGTGCTTAAATGTTCATAAATTACTATGGGAGCTAAGCTCGATGGTATTTTTGTTTTGTGTTTATTGTATTATTTAGATTGTTTGAAATTGATTGATCACACCAAAAATGAACTAACTTAAAATTGGCTTAAATTTTAACCTAACTTGCATTGCAACCCAATAGAGAAAACGATTGAAATTATCCAGTAAAACATGCACCTTGCGATGAGGATAGTGAAAATGGTCATTTCCCTACCTTTAGTCAAATTACATGACAAAAGAGAAGGTTATGGCAAAGTTAGGGATAATGATTCAAATGTAGTCTCATATAGAGGGTTCTTCATTGCATAAGGCCCGATTTAGCTCTAATTGGTGAGTGCATGAAATCAAACTACTCAACTCAAATTAGAGTGGATGTAATTTCTCTAATTACACTATGGATCGGATAACATCATGCATTGGTATTTATTTGTACATTCATTGCATCTAACTAAATTGATTGAAAACCTAGATTATTTTGCATTGAATGCATACTTTTATCTTTGCACCACTTACTTGAGCAAGCTATTACTTATTCCCCTATAGATTCTTTTCAAGTATAGAGCCACAAATCGAGTCTCACCTACTTCTCTATATAGTAGCTGATAGGATTGAGGAGTAAGGATAAAGGAGATATTATAGGACTTTTATTTTTCTTTTGTCATCTTTTATAACTTGCTTAGGAAACTTAGGTCTCCTTAGGCAATACAATGGTTTTTTACTCTCAATTTGTAATGTAAATAACTTAAACTTATAATTTCAAAGTCATTTTTAGAAAATGTAACTTTTTCATATAAATGAAATCTTATAATTTCAATTATAAACTTAGTTTTGTACTACAGGTTTCACTATGGAAGGTTATTTTGAAAAAAATTATATCATAGGTTTTATAACAAAGGTACTAAGCTAGGCACTATATAATGATTGAGTTAAGTACGCATTGTGTGAATCAGGTCTACAATAATAACTATGAAACCAGCTTTTATCATAAGATGTTTCACATGAGGAGACTAACAACAACTCCACCTATTTAGGGCATGACAAATGCCAATAAAAGTTTATATAAATAATAATAGAAAGAGTGGTTTCCTAATTAATTAATACTAGTGGTATTTGTATACATCGTATATATCAACACTTAATTGGTACTTATACACGATATAACATATATTACCAATCGAATCGTTTCTCATGTATAGATTTTATATATGGTATCTGCTCTTTTAACCTATTATTAATTATAAAAAATATATAAAAAAAAGATATAAAATAAGTATTTAAAGTGAATAGCATAAAAATATAAGTTATATAATTGACCCTTTCATTCTCAACTTTTCTTAGAAAAACTTATGCACATGCTCATGAATAATAATGCTGCGAATTGGCTCCATTCGACCTATATATATATATATATTGGCCAAAGACCTGTATATATTTCGCCTCCATTTTACTTGCATCACGTGGCCCCCAGAAAAGACAAAGCTTCTTCCATGCAAGAAAAACCTTTATTGTGGCGAACAAAGAGTATAACTCATTCGACTCCATGCATATAATTCAATGCATCCTCGTGGGTGTGTTCGGGTCCACTTTTCATGGCAAAAGAAAAAACGACTTGTTCCTCGGTAATCATTCAGCTTGATAACCAATACATATCCTTTCTATGGTCAATACACCCCCAAGATGGCGCAGCCGACATCCTCACGCTTCCTATCCATCTGGGTCGATATTACATCTATATCTTTATCATGAAAAGAGTCGTTGAGTACTATACGCAATGAATAGTTTATTCATTACATTTTGGCATGGTATGGTGTGTAGTTTTTTATAACAATTATCTATGTTTTACATATATTATCGTACTCACAGAGATCTTATTTGTACTTACTTACCATATATACATAAATATGAAAATATTTTATGCATATTATTCAAGGATTGTTAAATGTATTATTAGAATTTAAATGATGGGCCTACTTTATGCATTTTGATTTTATATGATATTAAATGATGGTAGAACCATCAGGTGCTCGTCAAATCAAACCCAGCTGCTAATTTATAATTCCGCACTCTATATGTCCATTTTTAGTTATGAATGAAAATGAAGTGGTGATACATATGTAGTATCTCAATCATATTTAGATAATTTTCATTTATTTTTTCTCAATTTATAAATTAATTGTTAAAATTATTTAAATTTTTTAAATATTATGCGATATTATCATGATATTATCATATTTCTTATAAACTCAACAGTTTATATATAGCAACATCTCAATGGGATAAATTAAGGGAAACTGAAGAAAGTAAATATTAATTATCCCCATAAGTTGTTTATTGTCCATGAAAACTAAGTAGATTAGAGATGAGAAAGCAATAATTATTGCTTGAGCTTTGATTTTTCTTGTGGAAGTAAAGTCCTACCGCGCCCTAATGATATCTAGTTGCGTCCATGGTAATACCTCCAGCAAGAAAAATATATATAATGGTACACAAAGGAATAGTGTATCAATAGGTGTAACTTCGTTCTGTTTCGTTTCGGCAGCATTGATGAGATATACGTTGCTTTTCAGGTTTTACATCTAATGGTACATCTATAGAGTTAAAAGTTAAGAGGAGAGTATAAGGTAGTTTTTTTATACCAAAGTGGAATAAGCTACTTAAGTAAGGGAGTTGGGGCCTTTGGTCAGTATAATGAGGTCTCGCTCTCATCAACATTAAGAAAGTTTTAAAGAATTTCGAAAGCGACAACATCACTGGCGCTATCTATAAGTATGACATCAGTTTCGTTTTGTAGTTAACTTACGTAACAAAAATGATACGAAATTAAGATGTGGCTTAGGGGTTACTCCAAGAAGAAATGGAGATGGACTTTTCCACCCCAATAACTTCTATAAATATACGCATATTTATTCTCCAAACTGTTACTAAAAAAAAAATCATAAATAGAGATAATTTTAAGTTTTAATGACAGTTTAAAAGGTATGAACATAATCAATTTTTATTGAAAATGAAAGTATTCTTCGGATGTTTAGGAGTTTTATCCATACTAATCAATAGCTTTGTAAGTTAATTTGAATATACTCATATATATATATATATATATAGAAGTTTTAGCGCTTGTTTGAATATTAGGACATCAATATATGTATAGGTGAATACATCTCAATAAACGATTAATTATTAAGTGTAAATAGACCACATATACCTTTTAAGACTCATTATTAAGTCTCCTTAAATTTTAAAAATATACTCATAATTACTCAAACCATAGTTATTTATAGTCTTTTAGTAATCATTTTGGAGTTTTTAACAAGCATATCAAAAAGTTCTAATAATGAGTAAACTCGAGATTTCAAAATTTAGAAGGATCTATACCCATATCAAACCGATATTCTTAAATATATTTGGAATTATCCCAAACAATAATATCATTGATTTATATATCCATAGCCTGGCACTTCCAACAAGCTACCAATTGGATTGAAACTTAGAACTTTTCTTAAATCGCCCTGTCATGTTTCAACCTTCTCATTTGTTTCTCGCGTCTCTTCTTCATTTGTGGTTTTCTCGAATCGTTTCTCAATTTGCCGACTCCTCAATTCTCTTATCGATTTTGTTGATTTCTCATATTCTTATTATCAATTCCGATAGCAATCACCACACAACAACTAATATATAAATCATATCGACAATCAACACAAAAATTACAATGATTCATCAGATATGTTATATGTCACATCCTGTATACGAGACACGATTGTTTCACTATGTATTTATACTATAGCATGAACATGTAAAAAAATAACTACTAAAGATCAAGTTTATTTTCTTTTATTTTACTTTTAACCAAAAATTACTACACTTATTAAATAATATCCAAATTTCTTAAAAAAATAATCCTCAAGATTACGTAGCACCGCTTCTTTTAGATAAACAATTGTTTTAGTTTGATGACGAGACATATGTAGCTGTATATCCTTTTTCTAATGATACGGGAAAAATCGGATGCCGATCGTGCAGGTATATGTGAGTTATTTCCGGTTTTCCTCATTTATAGTGCATTATTTGTATAAAAAATAAATATATAAGGAAATATTAATAACATACTGAGGTTACCCAATATTCTTATATAGCATTGGGTTATTAAAACTAAATAGGATAGAGAGATTGTACAATACAAGTACAGGAAATATAAGATAGTATAGTATATATCTAGTTTACATAATATTAGATAAAAATTTTCATAATGTCCCTCATATAATATAATATACATGAGTACTTAACTCAATATTATATTTTGATATTTAAACCCTCAATATTTTCTAATATTTATTTAATTAGATTTTTATATTATTTAAAAAGTATAATTTTTAAATATTTTCTAATATATATATCCTCATTATTATTTAATGTTTATTTGATTGCATTATTATCTTCAATATTTATGTTTTGTCCAGTAAAATCGACTTTTATACCATATTTTAAATAGTATAAATTTTGAGCATTTTGTATAATTTTTCATATCTTTTTTTGTCCAATAACTAAGTTGAAATAGCAAACCAAATAATGGACAAAAAAATTTGTCTAGTTTAATCTCATAAATTTTATGCAACTAAGTTATCCAATCATTTAGTTTATATCACAAACTAGGCAATATAGGTTTATGAGAGGCTACCTCTCCTTCATCGTTCACAATGTAATATCTCCTGTAAGCATTTTTTTGTTGTGCAATTTTTGTACTATTGGACTGAATAAAAAATTTTGTCATATATTTAGTTTTTAACTTTATTTAGTGATCGAACAAAAAATTGGGTTGATAAACTACATAAAAGGCCTAGATTTTATCTTATCTGTACCAAAGTATAAAAACAAAAATTTATTAGATAAAAGCAAAAATATTTTGTATTCTAGAAAATATCCCTCCATACTATAATATTTTTATTACATATTATAAAAAATTATTTATTTATAATATAAATGATTAATTTTTTAATAGCTAATAGATTTATGAACTTTTATTTAATATTATGTATAATTTGTTTAATTATATGAATTTAATAATTCATTCAAACCATATTTCAAATAATATAAAAATATAATTAAAATATATATTAAACAATATTGATGGTATAAATGTCAAAATATAATAATGAGTCAAATATTTGCATATGCCAAATAAAAGATATCACAAAATTTTATGTTTAGTACTATACAAACCAAATATAATATAATAAACTTATATTATTCAGTTCTCTTTATACTTATCATATCTATTTGTTTTTATCTAATCCAGCTTTTGCAACCAAATGTTACTATAGTCATTCACAACAGTGTATACTTTTGGACGTCGTAAAGTTTAGTGCATCCTATTGTCTTAGCTTTCGACCTAAGTGTTCAAACTTTTGCCATTGTATAAGAAACCTTAATGTTAGATGATATCAAATATTAAAAAAGAAAATGCATTTTAAATTAATGAAAATATGTCTCACTTTTAGATTATCGTTTAGTATGAGAACATGAAAATTTTAGAGTTCTTCAACATCAAAATCATTTTCTACCTTAAAACTCATCCCATTATTCATGTAATGGGCGAATACATATATCACATATGCATAAAAAAATGTTCATCATATTAATATGATTATTAATGTACTTATAATCTCATAAATTGAATTAACAAAATAATGACTGTGATTACTACTAACCTAAATTGCAAGGTTGTGTAATCAGAAATTCAAAAACTCAAAGAACTTAGGATAAAACACCACACCACCACCACCATCACAATTTCGATAACACTGCAAAACAGTCGGACGCTTATTTTATGCCACAAAGAAGAAGCTACGCTCATGCATTCACAATTCAATTGCAATATGTTAGTCAGATTTAATTCAATTTTACGATGGAATTGATTGGTTCAAGTAAAATTCCTCCAAAGTCCTGCGCATTGATTAGCAAGGGAATTCAGTGATTACGTATTAACAAGGTAGGAAGGACTGACCTATTTCATTACACTTAGGAATGAATGACTGCGATTAAGCATGAATAATCAAGGAAAACGCCCCAGACCTCAATCTAGAATATTATCGATTGCCAAGTCTCACATTAAGAATTGTCTCAAATGTGCTCGTTTTGTCTCACAAAATGGATGATTAATTTTGAACCTTACATCTTACAAATGGCAGGCTCTGATTTATCATGTCGCATCAGGCGTACACATGGCACATTTCTCTCATGGGCACTGGAATGGGCTGAAAATCATAAGTTTCCTTAATTATAAGACCTTGATCAAATAAAAAAGCCCCATGCTTAGTTTTGTCACCATTCACAACCTATAATAACTTAGTTCAATTTGGCACTGTATATATTTTTATCTAATTTTTATTTCATTCAAATAATTTCTCAACTTCAGGGGCACCTCACAATCTTTTAATCAATTCTGACCCTAAAACTCCAATTAATCGATTCATTCAAAGTACTTCTATCTTTTACTTAATTTTCATTACAAATGAAACTAATTGATTCCAAATGGTTTGCTCTAAATTTGTTAGCATCTCCGATTCATGACCAATCCAATTGCCTCTCGTATTATGTGAGACCGCTAGCTCTCCTCATAATGGTTATGCCATCTAATAATTCAGTTCATGCATGAATGCGCAATCACGAACTTAACCTTTTTTGTCTGCAGGAACTTAAACTTAATTAGCTCTTGCCAAGTTCATGGACTTTTGAATCGTTTATGCCGAATCAAGTAGCTTAGAATATGGAGTCCTTGATTAGGAGATGAACAAATATAACAATCTCAGGACTAAATATTGATTACACTGGTTTACTAGAAAAGAGACTCACGATGCTTGAATGTATTATTCCTTAAGAGTGGGTCATGTCTAATAACCTTTCGACTTAGGCTATTTTTCTAAACCCGTTTCCCTTCATAAGTGAGTATAGTCTGGATCAATACAGCAATGATCTCATACTTATGTTCCCTCCGAGGACTTACTCGCCTACTGGTATTTATGAGATTAACATATGTTGGTGATCCGCACGAATGACCAACTTTACTCATATAAGAATATCACATATCAATCTCTTGGGACATTATTATAGATCAATGTTAGAGAGATACACATAACAATTTACGACAAAATACCTCTATGAATCAAGTCTCGAAATTCTTTATTTGATGTCAAATTATAACTATTTCATTATTAAGTTCCTAATTAATTAAAGATACCAAGAAAGAAAGTAAATAAAAATATCCATTTTCAAATAAATAAAATAAAGAAATAAATATAATATAATATAAATGAAAACGTAAATGATATAAGTTAGATAAATGAAAAAAAAAAATACTTAAACTCGAATTATTTAACTGCCATAAATAAAGCATGAAAATTCTACATGCTTTTATTATTATTTTTTTTTTTTTCAATTAACCAGTTCGTAAGATCATATATTTGTAATTTCATGGTGGCACTTGCTACCTACTCAACGAGAATAAGCTATTGATTCTGCACATCCAGAAAAGTTTCTGGACATGATAATCCATAAATGATTGCACCAGCATAAATGCCCGCACAAGCACACGTGTAAAGTAGAGCGTAAATAATATTGGCGATTGGCTCCATTAAACGTATTTAGCCTCTATTTTACATACATCACGTGGCTCCCAGAAAAGACAAAGCTTATTGCCATTGCATGAAGATCCTTTTATGTTGCAAGCATACTCTATATCCTCGTGGGTGTGTTTGGGTCCATTTTCTTGGCAAACGAAAAAGTGACTTCTTCCTTCTTGATCATTCAGATCGACGAACCCAATTCATATCGTTCTATGATCAATATAACTCCAAAATACGCCGCAGCCGACATCCTTTCAGAGTGAAAACTTCATCGATCTTGCTTGATGTTCCATCCATATCTTTATGGCGAAAAGATTCAGTGTATCACATGGAAGTAAATATTAATAAAATTTAGATATATTGATGTTTCATGTTGTATATGTATTGCTTTATCTAAAAATTTTATTAATATTTATCTATTATTATACATATATATATATATGGTGTATAATGAACAATTGGGCTTTTTTTTTTATTTTCATGGTTCACATAATGCTATGCAGGCCTGCTTGATGCATTTCGAATTTAGATGAAATTATATGACCGACGGGAATATTAATTAGCGAGGAATTTTGTACCATTAGGTACTCTTCAAATCGAACCTAGCTGCTAGAGTGATAAAATTCCACATTTTAATTGTTTTTATACATTTTAGTTATGAACGGAAAGTAATGCTCCATATGTAGTATCTTTATTAATCATGCATATTAGTTCTTTATTTAATATGGACATTATTAATTAGATTAGAAATGAGAAAGCCAATAATGATAGCTTGAGCTCCGATTTTTCTTGTGGTCGAAGAGTTCTATCGCAGCTTAATATCTGCTTACGTACACGATATTGCCTCCAACAAGAAAAATATATGTCGGTATACAATGCATGATTGTATTATGGCGAGTTTCTTTGTTTTGTTTCCTTTCAGTTTCGGCAGCATTGATTATTTATATGTTGCTTTTCAGATGTTATATTCAATGATACATTTTTATTTCCAAAGCGTGACTTCAGTCCAAAAGCTTATAAAAATTATGCATACATGCCGTCTGAATTAAAATAAAAAGAATCATAAATACCGGTTATTTTGAACTTTAGCCACGTCATGAAATATACGTGCAGATCAAAGTTTAAAGAAAAGTAAGCACACTTCAAAAGTTTAAGACATTTATAAATAGTAATGTGTCAGGGTTACATATATATATATATATATATATTTTCTATATATAAGTTTTAGTGCTTGATTTGGGTATTAAGATGTCAAGGTGAATATATGTCCCAAAAAACTATGATAAAATCTGAAGCCTTTTTGTTAACTTCCGACGACTTTTGAAAATATATATATACATAGTCCTTAAACTATCGCCATTTAGAGTTTTTCAACAGTATTTTTGGAATTTTAACAATGATATGAGAATCATATACATATGTTAAAATTTTCTACTAAAGAGGAATATTTGCTTTAAAAATTTAAGAGGTTCTATCTGTATTTAATCGATAATTTTTTAGCGTACTTATGATTATGCCTATATTAATTTATATATTATCACTTCCAACAAGTTACCTTTTCCTTAATCGCTCTAACTGGTTACACCCTTCCCATATTGCTTGCATAACTCGCCACAGAAATATATATATTCCAACGTGACATTGAATACATGACATCCTATTAGTAGTCTAACCATCTCAAACTTAAACATACTTACATTATAATAAAGCAGCATATACAATTCAAACATTTAGGAAACCATTTCCTTTTCCATGAACAGTTCTACTCTCCTAATCCCGGACTCGCAATTCACACTATTTATCAATTATTGGACTCCCCTTATAATTTTTTTTCTTTTTTGCGTGTGTATTATCCAATTTGTCGTTTTCTCGAATCTTTTCCCAATTTGTTGTTGATTTCTCATTACTGTTATCGATTTCAATAGCAACCACCATACAACTACTAATATATAAAACTCATATTTATAATCCTGCAGAAAATTTGTAACGATTTGCCATATACAATATGATTTAATATAAATCTCTATCATACAATACAATATATATATATATATATATGTATGTGTGTGCGTAAACAAACAAGTATTACTTGTGTAGTATCGGCTCTCATTGAACAATTTATTTCCACATACTAAATAAAATCATGTTTATATTAAGCAATCGTATTTCTAACTCACATAAAAGTCACTATGTAATATAGTCACTCATCTAAATTATTCATTTAACATAACTTACTCTCAATTATCTACTCTAGTTTATCTTATTAACCTATAATATATACAACACGTAAATCATAAATGAAATAAAACATATTACGAAATTAACAAAAAGAAATAGTAAATGTATATTATATAGAAGGGAAAAAAAAAAGCGTTCACTATTTATAACAGTAAAAACATCTAGATTCCATAGTAGACAAACTCTCGTTCTCTCTTTAATAATCAAAAGATGAAATTCACCAAACGGAAAAATCGCACTTTCTTTTTTTCTTTTTTGTTGTTGATTTTTGGGTATGTTCCTCTTCAGTTCGTGTATTTTTATATTGTTGATTATTGACAGTCAAACCTAGGATATTGGGAGTTTCAAGCTAAGAAGTGTGTTTTGGCTTGCAAAAGAAAGAAAAGTTAAGCTATATGGATATTAGAAAAACTTTGGCCTGCAACTGTGATACCTAAGTATTGTGTAATATATGAGTAAGAAAGGAAATGAGAGACTACTCAAGAGGCCCAAAGAGAGATATCATAGGATCCTAAGTTGTATTTATAGATGCCAACCTATAACCATCATGGTAACTACACTTTGCACATTTGTCAAATGTGGAATTAAGTTGAGTTGGAGACCATTTCCTTATTCTTAGGGCTGTAAGGATAGTAAGGGATTACTAAAGTAGTAATAGTTGAACCATTCCTACACCCTATCTAAATTGGAATGTAAGAAAGCTTCAACCTTGGTACCCAATTTGATTATAAAGTTAACAAGTGTTGGTAACTCATTCTTGAGCTACTTCAGGTGGCCTTAAGCTTCTTTAACGTGAGCATTCATCTTGTTCCAATAAGGTCTGACCTACTAATCTAGGTTTGAAAGACTTCAATGAGGTTAGCCATGGGCCTAAAGGGACCATATTGGCTCTAATGCACTTATGGCTAAAAACTCCTATCAATAATGGCCCCCCAACTCTCCTTAATGCACTATAGGAAGGTGAGTCTGATTTCACTAAGGGAAGGCTCTTACATGGCAGTGTGATTTTAGCTGAGTTTAACATAAGTAAGCCTCGAGCTAAATGGTGGTCTCTTGAACTCATTGTTCGAGCTAAGAGTCAATCTTCCAACCTCCTAACCATATGTGCAACATTCCATCTTATCTTCATCAATTTTAGTCTCGAACTAGGGACCCATAGGGTTTATAGTTTTTGCCTAAGCACTTTCATATGCATGTCTAATAAGCTTATCACTAACCTATCATTTGGTGTACTTAGCATTGTAACTTGCACCACTTTGACAATTTGACATACATACTATTAACCATGAATTTAAATTAGGTTGTCAAATCATCTATGTTATTATTATGGCAGTTAAGATCATAAATACTAATTCCCAAGTCTTGATGATTCATGGATTTAAATTATTTCTCTCACAATTCTCCTCCATTTTTGCATTTCCTTTATTTTTAGTCTCCCTAAAAGATTTTTGAACTTGTTCCTTCTTCATCACTTTCCCCTCAAAAAACCCTTAAAAAGCTCTAAATCTTAAATTTTCTTCTTCTTGCTTCCAAATTTCCTCAAGATCATTTAACTAAAGTAAAATGTCACAGAGCTCTTAAAGCTCCAATTCTTCTCACTTAGTAGATCAAAGAGCAGTTCTAACCTTAAATCCCATGGTAGCAACCCCTCTACAGCAAGTTATATCAAGAACGATAGAGAGTGGAGATCTATGGGAGTTTCATCCACAATGGACAACAACCCCAAAGTACTCCTAAAAGTATTGATGAGCGGCTTGATGAGATGACCAACTTGATAGCTAATTTAACCAGAGTGGTTCATGCATTAGCTTATCGACTAGCTAAGGCAATGTAGGAAAGTCTTTAAGTTGCACGATCTACAAGAGGATATATCCCATCTCGACAAGCTCGAGGTAGAGGAGTAGAATGATGGGTACAAAAGAGAATCGACTTGGGTGAAGTAGATGAGGAAGATGAAGAAGAAGGGTATATTGAGGAAGAAGGGTAGGTTCGAGAATGCCAAGCTACTGACCATGTAAAGTTTCAGATTCCAAGCTTCAATGGTTCTAGAATGTTGATTACTATCTATATTAAGAAGAGAAAGTAAAGCATGTTTTTAATTATTACCAATACAAAGACTACGAGAAAGTAAGGATTGTTGCTATAAAGTTCTTAGGTTATATTGTGATATGGTGAAAGAACTTCCAAATTACAAGGAGATGAGAAAGATAAAAGGAAATAACCTCTTGGCTTAAGATAAAGAGGATATTTAGAAATAGATTCATGTTGGACACTTATTTATAAGAAACTTTTTCTCAACTTCAAGAGTTGAGACAAAGAATTAAAACTATTGATGAATATGTTTAGGAGTTCTAAGTACTTATGATTCGATGTTAAGTAGATGAACTATCTACTCGAAAAGTATCTAGATTTTTCACTGGATTGAGAGGCAACATTCGAGATGTCGTAAAGCTTCAATAATTTACTTTGGATGAGGCTATAAGAATAGCCCAACAAATGAAAAGGTAGAGGAGGAATAGGTTGAGTCGATCTCCAATGAGTCGACTTGTATAATTAAGTCAACCTGCTCAAGGAAGTTACTAAGCTTAGCATTGTGTCGAGCCAAGAAGAAGAACAAATGTTAGAGTAAAATAGAAGAGCTAACCAACTAATGGTGAAGTGCTACCGAGAATTTATGAGAAGAGATAAGGATTTAGAAAGAATATGAACTAAATCAAGTGCTTTAAGTGCCAAGGGTTAGGGCACATAGCCACCTAGTGTTCGAACAGGCGAACTATGATTATCTGAGATATTTCGAAACTCAATGTAGATAGTACTAATGAGGACCCCAAGGAGGAGGTTACTCTTGAGAAGGATACTACCTAAGAAGATGATCTTGTTGAAGAGTATGTATTTGTTAATGATCTGGATAAATTAACTTTAGTTGTTTGATGTGCGAACAGTATAAAACCCTTTACTGAAAAGGAGTAGAGAGAGAACCATTCCACATTACTTGCAAGATAAATGAGCAAGTTCATGTGCTCATAATGGATAATAGGAGCTATACAAATGTTACATCTACTGACTTAGTTCAAAAGCTCAGATTATCAACCATATCACATTTAAGGCCTTATAAACTACATTGGCTAAACGAAAGGAGAGCATTATACGTCACTTAGCAAGTGTTACTACTGATCTCTATTAGGAATTATTTTGATGAAATCCTTTGTGGCGTGTTAACCATATATGCATCTCATGTATTGTTAGGATGACTATGGCTTTTCAACTAGAAGGTTATGGATGATGGGTTTAGGAACACATATGTGTTTGAGAAAGATGGTAGAAAGACTATCTTAAATCTTATGATGTTGAGCTAAGTTAGTAAGCTAAAAGCTAAAATTACTTAAGGACCTAAGAAGACTTTGATTTTGAGTCAAGCAGAGCTCTAAGAACCTATTAAAGCTGACTTGCCGACCTTTCTGTTGATCTGACCTTTTTGGGGAAAAGTGAACATATGAACTGTTGAATGAAAGATTCTTTTGGCTAAAGACAAGGCGAGTTGTGCATCAGGTTGTTAAAGCTTACACAACATGTAAGATGGCCAAATGTTGAACCAACTAAGGGAAGGCAATGCCCTTACTTGTCCCGACTAAACCTTAGTCTAAGCTGAGTATGGATTTTGTTTACGATTTACTAAGAACTACCTAAGGTAAAGATTTTGTAATGGTTATCATGTATAGATTTAGTAAGATAGCACACTTTATGCCTTGCTCCAAAACTAATGATGCTTCGGTTATTGCTTTTTTCTTTTTATAGGAAATTGTTTGTTTGCATAAGGTATTGAGAAGTATGGTATCAAATGGGGATCCAAAGTTTTTAAGCCATTTTTAAAGGACTCTTTAGCATCGTATGGGAATTAAACTACTATTCAATACTCCTTGTCATCCCCAAACCAATGGCCAAATAGAAGTAGTCAACTATACTTTAGGATCATTGCTCCGAGCTACAATGGGGAAGAACTTAGCCGATCGGGATGTCTGTTTTCCTATGGTGGAATTCACTTACAATTGCATGATGTATGACACCACCAAACAAACACCCTTTGAAGTCATCTACGATTTCAATCTGGAGCTATCCCTTGAACATGCCTTAGTACCTATGCCTGAACAACAAAATCCTAATGCAAGAGCCCAAGTACAGTCTCCATAGTAGATCTACGAGAAGTTTACTTAGTAGATTGACCAAGTTGCCAAGAAGTTGAAAGAAAAGAGTAAAGGGAGAAAGTCAGCACAATTTCAACGTAGTGATTTGGTATGGCTACACTTAAGCAAGGAGAGGTTTCTGAATAAGAGAAAGAGTAAGTTATTTGTCCGAGTTGAAGGTCCCCTTAAAGTACCTTAAAGGATCAACTATAATGCCCATAAACTGGACTTACCTAAGGATTATGGGGTTTTTGACACCTTTAGTATTGCTGAACTTTGCACTTATCGTCTTGAAGGAGAATTGAATGAAGACTAGCCAAATTTAATCCTAAATTCAAAACAACCCAAAGGGCATAATAGGAATCAAATAGCTAGACCTTTGACCCGAGCCCGAGCTTGAGGCCTTAAAGGATTGACGAAACAAATTCTAGTGCTCTAGCTAACTCTTGTCGAGGCGGAGTTGATCTTTAATGCCAACCAACTCCACATACTAAGATGAGCAGCTTCTCACCTGTTAGTAATCAAGTATCAACTTGAAATATGCTATGTTGATTGCACAATCCTCTCATACAATTGCTCAACTACGGCTGTACTAAACAGCAGCTCAGCATTACTAGTGTCGAAAACCTTAGAGCACATTTAAACCCACATCTTCTCAGAAGGACCCCTAGGTCTACTCGATACCTCTATTTGACAATCTATATCCTAATTATATAACTTATCTATTTTTCCAAAAAGTACCCCAAGTGACTGAATGCCATGTATCCAATCCCACGTGAAAGGATTTTGCTACTCCCATTGTGAGACTTGTATTGGCATGATTAAGTTTAGTAGCTAATTTAGGGTGCTTGGGAAGGTAATCTGATTAAACTAAAACTTACAAAGGGTTTCATGATATTAGTTGAGTTTTCATAGGCTCGAAATTTAAAAATATAATAAAATATTAAAAATATAACAAATATCGTATAAGTTTACTATATTATTATATTATAGATAATGAGTGAATTAGGTTACAAAAATTAACGAACACTTAAAAATAAATTATAGGAAAAATATAATTAATATTGAACATAAATAATATATAAAAAGATACGTATATACATCAAGTGTAATTATTATATAAATATATATATACTAGTAATTATCATAAATACTCGAAAATACATAAATATCACTAATTAAATAAAGAAAAATATAAGGAAATTATTTAACAATATGCAAGACATGCAGAATTTTATATGGTGTATAGCAATGAAACTAGGAGTGCATGGGAATAGGGAACTCATTTTGTGACACCTAGCGTTTACTTTATGTAGGGATTATGAAGATGGGGAAAAAAATTAGAATCATCACAAATGAGATATAAAAAATTTCCTCCTAATATTTGGAACAATTTTAGGCAATTGTAAACTACGAAAAATTGGGGAGTGGAAGATAGAGATAGAGAGAGTGAAGGAAACAAAAGTTTATAAATATAGAGCGAAAATGGGGGTTTAGTACATTCCTATAGAAGGTGATCAATTGGAAATAAAACAAGATGGTAGCTTGAAGGAGTGGTTGGTGACTAGACTGGCCAACAAACCCCTTTCCCCTAGTGGTGGTTGGAGCTTCATATTCTCGGTAAGTGTTCAGTTTCCTTTATTTTAACAAAAATTTTGGAAAAATAGTAAATGAACTCCAAAATTTTTTAAATTTAGTTTCTTTATGTAGTTTTAAATGAGGAATTCAAAAATTCAATCAAATTTTCAAAATTTTGAGTGTATATATAAGGTCCTTAAGAAAAATATCCCATACAACAATTTTCAATCAAGTTTTTAAAAGACCAATTCATATAGTTTTAACTTGAAATTTTGCTGTTACACTCCTAAGATGTTGAGTTTTAATGTTATGTGGTTGAATTGGTAAAATTAGGTCGTCGAATTTTAGGGAAATCTATGATCTTCCACAACAATATGCCGAACGAATTGTTCTATAGGGGGCTTAATCAAGTCTTTATAAAAGTCATCTTCTAATCTATATTTATGTATATGCAATAACTAAAAGTGGTTTGATATGAATTTGGAAAGGATGATTTTTAAGTGAAAGTAGGTATTTAGTGATTTTAGATTAGATTCTCTAAGTATTTATGGCTCATTCACTTCATAGAATAGAACGAGAGAGGGAATGGAATTAGAATTCCTAAGGAATGGAATAAGAATGTAATACATATTAATTTGTTTAGTTAGATTTATAAGAAATTTAAGAATAGACATGTAATATAACTTTAATAACTAAATTATCATCGGTTCATTTTCTTTATCAACTAATCCTAAAGTAATAGGGATGGTGATTAGCGACGATGGTGGGCAATAGTGGTGGCGGCGGCAGTGGTGGTTGATAGTGGTAATAATAGTAGTAGCTACGATGGTTACGGTAGTTAATGGTGGTAGCGGTAGCCGTGGCAACAATAGCGGTGGTAATAGTGATGGGTACAATGATTAGTGGTGGTAGTGATAGTGGTGGCATTGATAGTGACGGTGATAGTAGTGATAGCAGCTGTAGTAGCGGCAGTAGCGGCGATAATGGTGATGGTAGCGGTGGTAGTAGCAGTAACAACGATGGCAAAGGTAATAGCAGCAGCAGTTACAATGATAATGGTGATAGCGGTAGTTAGTGGTGGTGATGGTAGTAGTAGCGGTAGCTACAGTGGTTGGCGACAGTGGTGGTGGTGGTGGTGATGGTGGCAGAGGTGGTGGTGGTAGTAGTGGTGGTGGTAGTGGTGGTGGTAGTGGTGGTGGTGGTAGTGGTGAGAAATTGTGATTCTTTGGTTGAATTAAGATATTCATATTGCTTGATTTCAAGTAATAGGGATTCTTACGAAAACGTCATAATAACGAATAAAAAAGGAATGAAATTTCAATTCCTCCCAAGTAAACGGGTCATTAGTGTATTAATTGATAATATAATGAAGAAAAGAAGTGGATGATTAAAGTATTAGTTGATACTTACTATTTATGTAGGATTTATACTTCTAGAAATACAGGGCAAGTGGAGTATATATGAAGTAGTTAGATGCATTAGTAGCAACAAGGTCAAAAAGTGTGTCAAAAAATAAGTCATATTGTAATCTAGTGTAAATATGTTGAATACACTAAGAAAATTAAATTTATACCAAAGGGTAGCTTATATTTGGACTTTACCCTATTCCCTAAGACAAATTATAAGTTAGGAACATTTTAAATAAGAATCTAATTTTAGACTAAGGGTTAGAAACTTCATCAAAAAATGAGTAAAAATGTTATCTAGTATTTAATATCCATAACTACACTAGGAGTTCTATAGTAAATCAACTAATGATTTGTACATGAATTATATACCTTTATTAAAGTTAGAATATGAGTCAAAAGGCACTCAAACAATAACTTGAACCATAAGATTAGATCAGAACCTAAGTCAGAAACTAAGTCAAAAAGTAGATCGATAGAAGATGCAAAGTATAAGAGCAATTAGAAGTTTGAAGATGGTTGTTATTGAATATTAGATTATTAGGAGTCGAAGAGTACATCGGAAAGTCACATGTCTAGCACTTCTAAGAATTTACTGAAGCTAGAACTTTAGTCATAAACTATTGGGCAACAACTTACATTAGGTTAAAACATTAGTCAGAATGTATTTTACATAATCAATATCTAATAAATATCTTGGAAAACTTACCTAATACAATTGAAAATATACTTAAATGTTCACAATAAACACATATGTTATATATTGGATGGAAACAAAAAATGGAATATTAAATTTAGGAATAATAAATGAAGACCTAAGCGACGTACGAAGATAATGAGCATCAATATCCAAGTAAGTAGGATTAGCGTTTTACTACACTTTTAAGAATTGTTTAAGAATACTTGAAAACCTTAGTGTATGTCTTGTTTATGGTTGTAAGCTAATTGCTTATGTGTATGTATTGGAAAAATGTTGTGATATTTAACTGCTAGATTGATGTGTTAATTGCTTAATCATATTACATCCTTTGAACTATTTGAATTTGATTGATTACTCTAAAAGCAATAGCGTTTGCTTGATCATACACTACATCTAATTAAACTTGCTTGAAAACTCTAGTTGCTTAGTGTCAGATATGTTCCACTATCTCCATCCCACTTATTGAATAAGTCATCACTCATTCTCTTATAGTTGTTTTACAGGTTTTTTGTAGATTCACTAGTATTATTTCAAGCTCTTAAAGAATAGAGAATGGGCTTGAGAAGTGAGATTCAAGACTACCTTATTGAATTTTTATTTGATTTATCAATTGTATTAACCTCTTGGAAAATTAATAAGGTTTCCTCAAGTAACCCCTAGTTTTCAACTAGTCAAATTTATTCCATACCTTACAAGTTTGTGGTTTTTAGTAAAATTTTAGTAGATACTTTATCTTCTCCTAACAATGTAGTTCTTAAGATTTCCATCAAATTCAAGATTTCATTTTTCATAATGTTTATAAAACTTGATTTTTCTTTAGATATTTAATCTATAAAATTATTTATAGCAGCTATCTTAAAAATTTACACCATAGGTTGATTACTACCAAGTACTAAATGAGATGCTTCCAAGTAGTAGAGTGGTGAATACTTTATGTAAGCTGTAGTTACGTTAGTGGCTAAGGCAACTGGCTTCTAGCATAGGTTAATTTACATAACAAGGCCGTTACAACTCTCTAATTTAGGGCATAACACCTATCATCAATTTCTTTGAATTTTCATTTGTACACTTTTATTATTGTTTTTACATTACTTATTTGGGTAATTACCCTTTTTGTCCTCATTTAAGGTAGGTTTCCTTGACTTCTTAGGTATCAATGCCCTTTGTAATATGTCGCTGCATTATCAACACAATCTAACGTTAAATATATTAAGAGACCCGTACTAATACAACTAAACTTGGTAGTCGATTTAAAGTGCTCGAAAAAATAACCTGATTAGGCTAGAAACTTATAAAGGGCTTCGTGATATGAGTCAAGGAGTTTTCATAAGTTTTGGAATTTAAAAATATAATAAAACATAAAAAGACATGTATACATATAACTAAAATGGTAACAATTTACTATATTTGTATATTAATAATAACGCACAAATTATATTTTGAAAATTAACAAGTACTTAAAGATAAATTATAAGAGTAATATAATTAATATTGTACATAAAATAATATATAAAAGATATGTATACATATCGAGTACAATTATTATATAAATATATGTACCCATAATTGTAAAAAATACTTGAAAATGGGTAAATATTACCAAATAAATAAAAAAATTTATAAAAAAAGCCTTCAAGACACTTAGAAACATAACTTTAGGTGCAACAATGAATTTAGAGTGCATGGGGATAAGAAACCTATAGTGTTGACACCTAAATATGCTTTTACACTTATGATATAGAGGTAAAAAAAGAAAAAAAATTGAAAGCCTCTTAAATGAAATATAAAAATCATCTCCTACTATCTAAAATAAAGGTTAGACAATTGTGAGATTAGAAAAATTTTGGGAGTTAGAAAATAAGGAGAGAGGGCAAAGGAAACAAAATTCAGAAAATATAGAGTAAATTTGAAATTTACGAGTACTCAAGGAAGATGAATAGATGGAAGTGAAATGAGGTGGTATCTTGAAGGAGTGGCCAATAGCAAGGTTGGCTAACATACCCTCCCCTCCCCACGATGGGTAGAGTATTGGGTTTCTGGTGAGTCGCGAATTATCTCTGATTTTCTAAAAAATTAGGGAAAGTAGCAAACAAATATCAAAAATTTTAAAATTTCGCTTTATTAGATATTTTTGCATGAGGAGTTTAAATCTTCAATCATATTTTCAAAATTTTAAGTATAGATATGAGGTCTTTAAGAAAAAGTCCCACACAATAATTTTCGATTGAGTTTTTAAAAGACTAATTCATCTAGTTTCGACTTGAAAATTTATTGATATACTCCTAGGATGTTACATTTTGATGTTGTGTGGTTAGATTTTCAAAATTAGGTCATATTTTAGGAAGTTTTACGATCTTCCAAAATAGTACGTTGGAAATGTCATTTTACAAAAGGGAGCTTAACCAAATCTTTATAAAAGTATAGTATAACCTATATTTACCTACATACAATAGTTGAAAGTGGTTAATATGCATTTGGGAAAGATGACTTTTTTAATAAAAATAGGTATTTGGTGATTTAAGGTTAAATTTTACATGTATTTAGTACACTTATAAACTAATGGATAGTATGATGAAGAAAGGAAGTAGATGATTCAAGTGGTAGTTGATACGTACTACATATGCAGGGTTTAGACTTCTAGAAATGTAAGGCAAGTAGAGTACAGGTGAAGTAGTTAGACACATTAGTAGTAATAAGGTTAGAAACTACAATAAAAGGTAAGTGAAAATATTATTTGGTGTAAATATGTTAAGTACACTAAGAAAATTGAATTTTTTTCCAAAAAATAGCTTTTATTTAGATTCTAACCTATTTCTTCAAATAAAATGTAAGTCAAGAACTTCCTAAAATAGAATCTAATTTTGGATTGAGGGTTAGAAACGTTGTTAGAAACTAGATCAAAATGTTTTCTAGTATTAAGTATCCTTAACCACACCAGGAGTTCAACAATAAATCAGCCAATGACTTGTATGTAAATTCTATGCCTTTATTAGAGTCAAGACATGAGTCAAAAGTCACTCAAACAATAGTCATACCATAAGGCTAGGTCAAAACCTAAGTTAGAAAATTAGTCAAAAAGTAGTTCGATGAAAGACATTAAATATAAGAGCAGGTGAAAGTTTAAAGATAGTTGGTACTGAATATTAGATTATTGGGGGTTGAAGAGTATATTAGAAAGACACCTATCTATCACTTCTAAGAATTTACTAAAGTCAAAACTTTGGCTAGAAACTACTGAGTAATAACTTGTATCAAGTCAAAACCACGGTCAAAATGTACACTACTTAATTATTATCTGATTAATATCTTAGAAAACTCACCTAATACAATTGAAAACACACTTAAATGTTCATAATATAAACATATGTTATATATATTAGATGGAAAATAAAGATGTTATATTAAATTTAGAAATAATAAAGGAAGATGAGAGTGACATACGAGGAAAATGAGCATCAATACCAAAGTAAGTAGGATTGGTATTTCACCGTGCTTTGAAGTATTATTTAAGAATACTTAGAGACCTTAGTATATATCTTATTTGTGGTTGTAAGTTAGTTACTTATGCACATATAGCGTGTGTACTTGAATGCTGTTGTATTATTTGAGTGCTGGATTAATGTGTTGATTTTTTCATGATATTATATGCTTTGAACTATTTGAATTTGCTTGATCACCCTAATAGAATCTAACAAAACTTGATTTGATTACTAACCGGACTTATATCTCAGCCCACTAAGGGAAAATGACTAAGAAGTGTAGGACAAACTCGAACCTCTTCATTGAGAATAGTAGAAATGGTTCTCTGCCTACCCTTAGTTGAACTAATTGATACAAGAGGAGGTTACGGCTAAGCTAGGGTTCATGGTTTGAAGGTAGTCTTGAGTAGAGTGTGTTCTCTATTATACAAGCCTCGATTTGGTGACCAACTTTGCAAATGTGTGACGTTAAACTCCTCAAAAACTCAAATTAGAATGGGTGAAATTTCTTTGATCTCACAACAACTAGTTAACATCATACAATGGCATTTGCGTAATCATGCATTGCATCTAATTAAACTTGCTTGAAAACCCTGGTTACTCTGTATCTGATGAGTTATTATCTCCGTCCTACTTACTAAGTAAGTTGTCGTTCATTCCTTCATAGTTGTTTAGCGAGTTTCCTAGTAGATTCATCAGTATTACTTCAAGTCTTAGAAGATTAGAGAGTAGGGTCAGGGAGTAAGATTCAAGACTACCTTATTAGATTTCTATTTGGTTTATCAATTGTATTAACTTTTAGAAAAACTAATAAGGTCTCCTCAAGGTGACATCTAATTAGAAACTTTATCTTTTCCAAACAACATCATTCTTAAGATTTTTATAAAATGTAAGGTTTCATTTTTCTTACTATTTATAAAACTTGACTTTTCCTCAAATATTTAAGCTATAAAACTGTTTTCAGTAACTATTTTGAAAAGTTATACCATAGGTTAATTCCTACTAGATACTGAAAGAGACACTTTTAAATACTGGAGTCGTGAATGCCTTGTGTAGGCTATAACTATGTTAGCGGCTAAGGCGGCTAGCTTCTATCATAGGTTGGTTTATATGGTAAGGCTGGTACAACTCTCTTGTTTGGGGCATAACAAATACTTTGCTCTTTCGTGAGCATTGCTCTCTATTTTTGCTTGATTACTTCACTTTTATCATAACTCTTAAGAATGGCTAGGCAGCGAATACCTTCACTAAGTTAGCTTATGTGTCATATTGAGTTCACTCTATAAGTCTTCGGTAATTCCTTAGTGCATAATATCCTTAGAGATGATCAAGGTTTCACTTGTTTACTTCATTGTTTTCATGCATTCCCATCCCTATTTTTAAGTTTTCTGTAAGCTTAGACTCACCCCGGTATGGTCGCCCTTGTTTACTCTTAGCGTAGTGTATCAAGTTAAGTTAATTAAGGATCTTAATTCCCTAACCAATTAGACCAAACCTATTAGAATGAACAACATCTAGGTTTTGTTAGGAAATGACAACCTGCCATGGAGAAGATCAAAGAAAAGTATAATGATAAGTGGTTTGTGTAAGATGTTGAAGTAATAGTAAACTGGTTTCACATAACGGTTGATATCATCTTTGATGAAGAGAAAGGGGTAGAGGCCTAAGAAAGTGACATTTGAAGGGGTGATGCAAGCAATGAGGTTAGCAGTAGGGAAGGTAAAGACATTGAAGGGCTAGATGTTGATGATTTTTATATGATGACCAATGTACTTGAAGAGAGGCCTAATATGTTTGCCATAATTGAGGAGCAAGAAGGTATGCTCTTGGACATTGTTGTACTAAAGGTAGGCTTACTATAAAGAAAATTTGTCCATAACCTTCGAGGGGATGAATTTTCTCCTTAACCATGCTCAATACAGCTACTTATAAGTTTTGCTCGTCCTTTACTTTCCGAGCTAATTTGTTTTTTTTTTTTTTTATAGAAATGTTACTCAAGAATCCAAATTCCAAAGATCTCATTGGTATATTGAAATCAGTTCAACTTAGTAAGAAGAATACTAGTGGAGTTGGTAGTAAGAAATCTATCCCAACAAACAAAAATAATGAGATTGCACAAGCTAAATCTACCAAGGCGGTTGCCGGATTGAAGAGATTTAGGTCACTAAGGCCAAACTACCAAGGAAGTGACCTAATGTGGAGTTGCTTGCTCAACACATAAAATTTAGTAATACCTTTCATTTACCTTTATTTTCCACCAAAAACATTTTATAAAACTCTTAGACCCTCAAATTTTGAGTATCTTACTTTCATGCAATTCAGGCAAAGGGGTAGAGAAGCCGACCAAAAAGGTTCATGGAGGTTATGTTGTTGGTAATGTTGGTATCAAGTGTAAATACCCAATTTTTGCCCCCTTTATTTTATTTTATATTTCCTCAATGGGTCCTAAATTAGGAAATAAAAGAAAATCCAAAAAACTAAAGAAATTTAGAAAAAAAATGAGAATTTTACAAAAATACCAAAATAAGAAAAAGCATAAAAAAATAAAAACTTTGGAAAAATATCAAAAAATAAGGAATCTAGAAAGAAACCTAAACAATAAGAAGTTTAGAAAATAAAATTTAGAAAATTGAAAAATAAAAAAATATAAAAAATTGAATAAAATAAAATATTTTAAGGAATACCAATTTAATAGGATAGATTTTAAATTTTTAAAATAAGTTTAGAAGTTAAATCATTAAACTTGAGCTTAGATTTAAATTTAATCTAAGCTAAGCTAATTCATATGTGCAATTTAATTGTATATATAGACGTAGCACATATACACATGGCATATGCCAATAGCCTAACGGATAAGCATATAAACTTTGTCATTGAGTTTAGTTAGAGGTCTTGGGTTCAAATCTTAGGAGGTGTATACAAGGTTATTTCATTTTTTATCACATTAGGGACTACTACGTATCTGGATTCAATTGTTCCATATGTCCTGATATGTAGCATCGACAGATTAGACGATAAGCTAACATGGCGGCACATATTATGTGATGATACATGGCAAGCTAGGATTGACATAGCGCCACGTCGGCTGATGTAACGCCATGTCAGCGCTTTCCTTCTCTTTCTCTCGTTTTCTCCTGATTTTCCTCCACTTTCCCCAGTCAAATCAACCTATCCCCTTCACTTTAGAGCTAATTTTTGCACAAATTCACCAAACACATACATAATTTCTTGCACTAATCTTATTAATCGCACGTCCTACTATGAATTAGTACAAGAAGCACATTCATATTCAATCATTACGAGGATTAAATGAGTGTTGAAAAATCGAAGAAAAACTTAATTTTCAAGCATTCTCAATTAATTTGAATTCGAGCTTTCCTTGTTTTCTAGATTTCTTCATGTATAAAAGCAGTTCATTAGAGAATAGAGGGGTAGAGACATCACATACGAGCTATAGAATCAAGGCATAAACACTCTCTCTCTCTTGCCAATCACCCTCTATCTTTATGAAGCTCTCTCTCTCTTTGAGTCGCTCTCTCTCTCATGCCCATCTCCATAGCCGAGTAACCTAGAATCACTCCACATAGCTCAAACTTTGACCTATGACTACCTTCGACCACTACTATGCCCTCTAACACCGCCAAACCCTAACTACCGAACTCACTATTCTAAAACCACCAGCTTCGCCTCTCATCAATCGAAGCTAACTACCCCAACGTGACCACCAACTCCGAGAGTCCCTAGCCTAACACTTACTCAATAACTAGAAACCACCACTACGGTTGCTCGACGTCTACTACAAGCCCCAACTCCAACCACCATTAAAAACACCTCCAAACGCTAAGGCATTAAGCTTATACCTCCACCCCTACCTTCCCCAAAATCTTAATCCAATATATACAAATCTCCTTTCCTCCGCTCACTTTAGCCACAAGATCAGCCTGCACTACGCCTCATTGTGCTACTGAAGTGGAGTTTAAGCAACTTCAATCTAGTGCTCGAACTGACTTGACAACTCGCAACCTAACCTACATGTCCAACCCGACCCATGCGTCCAAAGACTCATTCCTGGCCCAATTCTCTTTTAGATTGATTTATTTATTTGTTTATTTTTATAATGTAAATGTAATCAAATAAAAAATAAGAAAAAAAAAGAACGAAAAAGAAAAAAAGAAAAAGAAGTTTATTTAGTTATTTATTTTAGTTTAATAAAAGTAAAAATAAATCGAATGATAAAAAATATATAAAAATAAAAAAAATAAATAGAATAATTAAAAAATATAAAAATAAAGTAAAAATAAAGATAAATAAGTAAATAGTTAGAGAATAAAGATTTTTTTTAACACTTAGAAATCAAGTTTTCCAAAATAAAAAACAATAATAATTAGATTCTTTTTTAAAGTTAGGACCTTTAAGAATTTTCAAAAAAAAAAGTAAATAAATATTCCAGTTTGAAATTTTTGTTTAGAAATTTTTCTCAAATAAACCAAATTAAATTGAAGACGTAAATCTGGTACATTTTCAAAATTAAAATAAAACTAACTCACTAAAGTTTTTACAAAAAAAAAAAAAGAACTACGTATATTTGATCTTGAATAATGAGTATATAAGAACCTATAGGGCAACGATAAAAATAAAAAAATCTAATTTTCCCTTTTTCTTAAATTACTTAAGATTAATTAACAATCGAGTTTTTATAAAATTAAAAAGGTGATTTTTAAGATTAAGATTAAAGTTGGAAAGTCAGTAGTACCGATAAAGGTTTAAAATTTCTAACCCTCAAATCCAGATCTTCAATTTTCAAAAGCTGTTTCAAAAAATCAGTTTTATCGTACATGAGTGGCTAAGTTATAACCTATCCACCCAATTGATTATAACTTAATTGTTTTTTCCGATTCTAGATAAGTGGCGACTCTAAAAGTATTTTTAAGATATAAAAAAAAAAACGATTTTCTTTAAACTCTCATCAAGGGTTAGTAATAAACGGGTAGAGTCTAGTACTAATCGATAAGGTGAAAAACTAGGCTTCACAAATCGGCGTCTTTGTTGGAGACGTCAAGAGGGTTTGCCATTTAACTTTCCAAAATTAAATCTCTAAAAATCACCTTAGTGTAATTTATTTATTTTTCGTTCTTTGTTTGTTGTATCACAATTGTACTAACATTTTTTGTAGGTTTAGCTTTATGTATTTAATTGTTTCAAAGGGGCGAATTATTTTTTGTACCATGAATGCATGATAAATACGGTCGAACCCAGGCCGTCTTAGGTGTAACTACCTAATTTTTGCCCTCCTTTTTATTTTTCAAAATAGGTTATAGGATCCTAAATTAGAAAAAATACAAAAAAAAATAGAAAATTAAAGGAAACACAAAAAAAGAAGAAATTTAGAAAAAAAAATAGGAATTTTAGAAAAGTACAAAAAAATAGAAAAATAAGAAAACCCCCAAAATATGAAGTTTAGGAAAAAATATAAAAATTGAAAAAATAAAAGATTCTAGAAAATAACTTTTTATTCATGTAGTTTTTTTTTTTTAATTTGGTTTAGAAGTTAGGTCGTTGAACCTAGGCTTAGATTTAAATTTAATCCATGCTAACTGGGTTCACATGTACAACATATGGAAAAAGCACAGGCCAATGACCTAATAGTTAATCATATGGACTGGGCATTGGGTTTGATTGTGAGGTCTTGGGATCAAATCTTCGTAAGGGCATGGAGGCCTTTTTTATTTTTTGTTAACTAGCACATTGCCATGTATTAAGGTTTTACTGTGCTATGTGTCATGATACGTAACATTGTCGAATTGGTCGACCTTATTAACATAGCACAACATGGTACATTGTGATAGGTTGGGTTGGCTGACATGGTGTTACATCAGTAATTTCCCTCTCTTTCTCTCGATTTTCCCTCCTTTTCCCTTAATTTCCTCTACTTTTCCCAGCCAAGAACAAACACGATCCTCTGACTTTAGCCCTTGACTTTGTACATTTTCCTTGCTACTACACAACAATTAATGGTGCAATTTCATTCCTTACATGACCTACTATGAATTAATACCAAGAATGCATCCAGATTCAGTCAAATCCACATTCAAATGAAGCTCCAAAAAGTGGAAAAATACTGAAAGTCTAGAATTTGTATTCAAATCCAATTCAAGCTTTCCTTAGTTTCTGGGTTGAATTCGACTATAAATTGGACCTTATGGAACACAAACAACCATCTAAAACCTCACAAAAACACTCCCAAGCCCTTTCTCTCTCTCTCGTGATCTCTTTCTCTCCCTATCCGCTGTTGTGCTATCTCTCTCTAACCCATAACCACGCTTGAAGGAATTCAAGCAATTCTAACCACCGTCGTCCACGATGCAAGCTCCTAAACCTTGCTCCCCTTTGTCCACCATTGTGACTCGAAGCTCCTCTACTACCGAAACCCTAATTATCGTACCCCAAATCACCGTCATGAGTAGTTGAAGATAGTGGCCATTTACCTTCGTATCACGTCCGTGAGCAGTTGAGGACAACGACCATCTACCTCTGCATCATGTTCGTGATTAGCTGAAGCCCCTCAATCACTCCCATGATCCTTTCTAGGCGATTGCCTCATCTAACCCAATCCAATCTATGACTAACTCATTTGACCCGCTCCAGGTTCAACCTGTACACCCAACTCATCTGAAGTCTTGTTTTTTTTTTTTAATTTTCTTTACTTAATTATTTAGTTGCTGTTGTTGTTTTTTCTTTTTATTTACCATGGATTGAAATGTAATAATAATAAAGAAAAATGAAAAAAAAAAAAGAACAAAAGAAAAAGAAAGAAAAGATAAGGTAGTTATTTTATTTATTTTTAGTCTAATAGATAAAAATAAAAATAAATAGATAAATAAGAAAATAAGTTAGCGAATAAAATTATTTTTGACACTTAGAAAAATCAAGTTTTAAAAAATAAACAAAAAATAAATTAACCATTTACAAATTAGGACTACTCTTAGGTTTTTCCAAAAAAATGTATATATAAAATTTAGGACCTTTGCTAGAATTTTTCTTAAATAAACCAAATTAAACTAAAAATGTAAATCCAGCATATTTTTAGAATTAAAACCAAACAACCCACTAAAGTTTTCATTAAAATAATTATGTATGTCTGATCTCAAATAGCGGGTATACAAGCACATATGGTGCGATAATAAAAAAAGAAAAAACCTAATTTTCCTTTTTCCTTTAGTTTATCTTGTTTTATCCAATTAGAGTAATTAAATTGAGTTTTGTCTTTCAAAATTAAAAAGTGATTTTTAAAGTTTATTTCTACTTTTGAAAAGTTAATGGTACCCGCAAAGGTTTAAAATTCTTAGCCCCTAGACCTAAATCTTTAGTTTTAAAATAAATCATTTTACAAAAATTGGTTCTAATCATTAAACTAGTGGCTAAGTTATAATCAATCTACCCAATTGGGCTATAACTTCACTATTTTTCTTGGTTGCGGTCAAGTGGCCACTCCAAAGTTGTTTTCAAAATAAAAAGAAATAGTTTTCTTTAAACTCTAATCTAGGATCGATATTAAATGGGTAGGGTTTAATGTTGGTTAGTTTAAAGTAAACCTAATTTTAAAGAAAAACTAAGCTCAACAGTTTGGCGACTCCACTAGGGACATTAAGAGGGTTAACCATTTAACCTTCCAAAATTAAAATTAATCCCTAAGAACCACCTTTGTGTAATTTATTTACTTATTTGTCCTTTATTTGTACCATAGTTATACTAATGTTTTTATAGGTTTAGTTTTATTTATTTTATTATTTTGAGTTTATTTCTTGTACTATGAACACATGATAGATATGATCAAACCCAAGCCGTCTTAGAACCTTTAGACTGGGAGCCATTGTATAAGTTTTGGGCATAGTGGGGCAACCACCGTTTGGGGCCAATTAGGCTACCTTACCTAAACTTCGATGTAACCAAGGAACTGTTTTTTCGTAAATACGTAAAGTTATAGAGTTTAAGGACCTTTAAAATCCACCCTTCTTGTATACATTTTTTAAGGTTTGGCAAATAGCTAATATGGCGGTATTGTTACGAAATAGAAAAAGAAAAGACAAACCTGAAACTTCTTTCCTAGAGTTCACTCTCAGCTTTTGTTTATCTGTCTTGCATATCACACACTTTGGGATATGGGGGATCATTTATTGCTTCAAATATGCAAGATAAATGCTTTTAAACCCAGGCCGTCTTAGGACTCTAGGAGAAAGGCCATTGTATAGGCTCCAGGTGCTGTAGTTTAACCATTGCTTGGGATTGATTAAGCCACCTCACTTAAGCTTAATGTGATCAATGAAAGTGTTTTTTTTTTTTTAACAAGTGAGGTCACAAAACTGAAGGACCTTTTCGAGACCTACCTTAATTACACATAATCCCTCCTAAGCTTGAGTTAATATACTACCCTTAAGAAATTGCAACCTTATTGATCATTAAAGATTTCTAAGGCAATTAGGTTTTTGAAAATAATAGTGGGGTTGCAGCTTATGGGGGGTAATGTGTAACCCAAACAATCTCAACACTTGTTTATTTCCATGTGCTTTCTTTTCCACATTAATGATTGATTGTTGTCCATGAAATATGTACACTTAAGAATGGCAGGTAACCAACAAGAGAACAATCAAAGACTGCCAGTTGCCTTAGGAATCCATGAACAGCTACTACAAGCTAAAGCTATCTACCGGAAATAGAATGCTAGGTGTATTGAGGCCTCTAACAAGGCCTTGTTAGATCAAGTTGAAAAAAGAGAGAGAACCATTTATTGGGCTAAGGCCCAATTACAAGAGTTAAATTAGAAACTCTAGATGGAGTTAAAGGGCTTTGAATAAATTTAAGTTTCAAATAATTGTTACGTTTCCTTTTCTTTGTAGTCTGATCTTTCCAAAATAAAAATTTTCTCTTTATCCCATAATTCTTTGATTCTTTCCTTCTTTGTAGGTAGTCCTTCAATAGAGTTTATCTAACCATTCACTCTTTCCTTCAAGGAAATGTAACAAAAAAATTTTTCAAATAAAAAAATCCATCATTTTATTTGGTTTGTTTAAAATAAAGCTTTATCTCTCTCTCTCTCTCTCTCTCTCTCTCTCTCTCTCTCTCTCTCTCTCTCAAAAAAAAAAAAAAAAGAAAATTTTCTAACTAGTAAAGAAATTCTTCCAACTAGGTTCTCATGGCTAATGATAGACTCACCTCCCTAGAAAGGATGATTGTATCAGATGGCCCAATAATGGCAAGTCTTGATCACCACTCTCCAGATATCCTAAGATTCAAACCTGGAAAAGAGATTCTTATATCTGGAAGAGAAAATAGTCATGTTACAAAGATCACAACAAATCTAGAAATGGCAATAGGCCCCATGCTTAAAAGATTTCAACACTCAACGTTTAACACTAATCAAATGTCAGTAATCTTAAGTGATGAAGGAGGCCCAAGTAGAAAGAAGCTGAGGATAAGTAACAAAGAACAAAACCAAGGGACTCAGAGGAGACAATTCACTCAACTAAAGATATCAATGACCCAACTCTTTTATCATTTGAAAGTAGCGAAGGTTGTAGCTTGTGAAGCCCCTAATTTGAATTACAAACCACGCAGCTTTAACCTAAAAGCAAGTTGTGACTATCATATGGGTCAGAAGGGACACTTTACTGGAAAATGCTGGAGATTGAAAAACAAGATTCAAGACCTGATTGATGCAAAAGTCATTCAACTAAAACTACAACAAGACATGCCTTCTTCAAGTCATGAGGATAGTCCGACTGAGTCACCTAGAGCTCCATTTCTTTTGAGCTTGACTATTCCTTCTAATAAGCTCACAGGTTGTTTTAAGTAGATTAGATGCTTGTTAAGGCAGGGGTAGAATAAAGAAAGTTGTTTTCAATGAAGTCTGTAATAGCTGGAATAACACAATTACCTTTTTCAATGGAACAATTGCATTATTTTTAGAGCAAAGAAGTTTTCCTTAAGGAATCGGTAACTCACTTTTAAAGGTTTAGATTGAAAAGAGGCAAACTATTTTCTACACACTAACCTAAAACACTTTGAGAGTTGAGCGACACAAAGGTAAGGATACATTAAATGCATTCCTTAAAGGAGGTCTACTTTGAATGTGATATGCAGATTAAAATGAAATTAAGCATTCATTTCTCGAATCCTAAACATAATCATCTCTTGTTTACTACGTTAGACCTAATTGAAGAATTTTTTAAATTGAAACTTTATCAAGAACCACCCCACAATGGGGCAATTCAGAGGTTAGGGCCACTAACAAGGAGGAAGGGGATTAAAATTGGTTTGTACTTACTTCGGTAATATTAAACTCAAAAGAAAATTTTATTTTTGATAAGTTATGTTTCTTGAAATAAGGAAGGGCTACATCCTTTTTAAACATCTCAAGGTATTACATACCTCATGTGAGCCCATGAAATGGAAATCAATGAATTTAGGACCTTAAATTGCTTAAAAGGTAAAAACTTGGCTTAGGGCCAAAAGAAGAAGACAAAACAACAAAAGAACAGTAGGGCAAAGTAATGACAAAATAGAAAAAGGAAAAGATGAGGAAAAGAGGTTAGAAAATTAAGCTTAAGTCTGAGTCAAGAGCCAAGAGAAAGCCACATCATATCCTAGTAAGGGCAATCAAATCAAAAGTCAAAGGTTAAATAGCCCCAAAGACACAAAACCCTGAATCATAATCTAAGCTCAAAAATCCAAAATCTCTACATCCACTTTGAAGCCTCTTTCACACTTAGCCTTCTTACCCACAATACCACCCTTATACAAGTAAAAGTTCGTCCGATCTTTAAAGATAATTTATCTTCAAAAAAATTTATTTTTGAAACTAGGGAAAGTATATTTCTAATTGTTCCTAAGGTTATCTACTTGTACGCCTAGGATTAATATTTATTTCAAAATAGGCTTCTTCGTTAGTTCCTTTTGAAACCCTTGAACCAAAAGCCTAAATTTATAATGATAAACCGAAAAAGACCTAGTGGATTAATTAAGGTGTATCACATATAAAATGGACTATAATTTTGGGACTGTAGTCAAGAGTGTAATATGGGCTAAGAGTTTGCAAAGAAGTCCTCTTTGACTAAACTAGTCACGAGTTCCTTTTTATGGATGTTAGAGATCACAAGGCCCCACCAAATGGCTCGGCATCCAAGTTAGGAAGAACATAAGAGGCCCTATGTGATTATTAAGGAAGGGTTATTTACCTATTAGCAAACTAAAAAAAAAAAGGCAATAAAAAAAGAAAAATAAAAAGAAAACGAGACAGAAAGTATCTTTATTCTAAGTCTATGTTAGACCAGGCGATTAAGTTTTCAATCAATTCTAAAAACTGAAAAAAAAAATAAAAAACAAAAAAAGGGGATTAAGAGTCCGGGTTTTTCTCATTCTTCCCAAAATAAAATTATACCTAGCGTCCCTTTCAACATAAATGGTTTTTAAAAGGGTTTTTTTTTTTTAAATAGTTTCCTAAAAAATCGGGTAGTGTTTTTAGGCAAGTTTTTATCTCAACCAGCTATCGAATGGGCTATCCTATCTTATATCCATTCAAATCTCTTCAAGGTCTTTAGTGAACCCATAAGGTGATTTTGTTCCTCAATTACCCTTACGTATCTGTAAGGCCCTTCAGTTTACCGAGTTCTTTTGACATGCCCATAAAGCACTTCTTTTTTGCAAAGATCCTATAACGAGTTCATAAGATGCTTGATTTCTTTAGGCATGCCCATTGTGCCCCTCTATTCATGAAGTTTCTTTTAGCGAGTCCGAATGGCACTTCTCTCCATCATCTCTTCTATCCAACCTATAAGGCATTCACGTTCTGTATTTAGTGTTTTGCCAGCCTTCGAGGACATGATCTTAACTCAGTCTCTTTTCCAAAATCCCATTCTTCTTAGCAAGCCCTTAGGGCTTTCCTTCCCAGTACTCTCTCAAGCAAGCCCATAGGACACTTCTCTTCCATTCACCAAATTTTTCTCAAGATAAGCCTATTGGGCCCCTTTCTTCACCAAATTTCTCTCAAGCAAGCCCATATATCATTTCCCTTCTGTTCACCAAGTCCTATAGGGTTATTAGTCCCCGAAAGATGCTCTCACCTAAGTTAATGAGCCTTGTGAGGTACGATTAGGTTTTAGATCGATCCCAAATTAAGATTGCTAATCCTCAAGAGACGCTCTTGTCTAGGTTAATGAGCTTTATGAGGTACGGCTAGGTTTTAGATTGATCCTAAATTAAGGTTGGTAGTCCCTAAAAAAGGGTCCTGTCTAAGTTACTATAGCGACCTTAAGAGGGGCCTAGTAGTATTGCTTAGAATTTCCATATCACATGTGCACCCATAATAAGAAAATTGCCTTACAAGTCAAAGATTATAAGACTCTAAATAGTTATTCGCTAGGGTCTTCAATTTTAGTTTATTGAATCATTATATAATATAAATAATTATGGATATCCATTTTTCCATAATTCCTGAGAACCATAGAGAATCGGTATCTCTTACCAAAATAGTGAAATAAAATAGACAATTCTAGAAAATTCTAAACTTATTAAAGATACTAAAATTAATTGAGATATTAGTCATTTTCCGAAGCATTTCGAATTAACTATACAAGCTTTTCAATATACTTATTCAATAGTAGCACTCTGTACTCGATTCCTATCCTTGTCCCAACTATCAATCAACCTACAAGGAAAAGAACTGTTGGGGTGTAAGCTTATGTTTAGTGAGATAAATACCCTTATCAATATTGTATGATGGAAATTTATTAGATGTACAATCATATGAATGCATGAACAATCAGTATGCCAAACAAAGCATGTAGTGGCTTAGGAACTGCATATGACTCAGAATTACGCCTTCTATAGTTGAAGTTTGGAAATAATTAAGCAATCCAAACCGAAATCCAGGTTCTAGACCTTGGGTTTTAATTCATTTGCACTATTATGGTTAAGTGAAAAACAAAACCATATATATATATATATATATATATGTAGATTGTATATAATATACTTTCTTTCCAAACAAAAAATTGCATTTTCAAAATCCTAAGTCTAGCAGTATGGTAGCCTCCGTAGTCCATAAACATACATCCTAAACAGAAGCCACAAGACACGACTCCTCACCGACAGTTGGCATCTCCCTGCGCCTAATAAGCCTATTAGCTTAGGATAGAAACTCAATAAAAATGATAATATAGCTAGTACCCAATCGTACAAGAGACTTGTCCTCCTATGAGTCCCTTCCCATCATCTGCATGAAGCGGTAGTCGGTGTTATCCAAATGAAATTATGGGGAATACATGATCCATTTAATTTCTTAATTGTATAAGTGATTAACCCGATTTTTAAGGTGATCGGACAATTTCATTCCGTATAATCGCACATATAAATTATCACAAACAATTCCCATTATTATATTATTAACAAGCCATAGCATCCATTCACAAATTCATACACATGCATTTCCCATATCCCACAAGCATTCAAATTTATACATATAAGTTTAGGTGCATCTATTCTATAAGCCAAATCAAGTAAAGAGTCATTGGGAATTTACTCACTCAGCCATGTGGATCAATTAAAATAATCCAGGATAGGTTGTCTCCCAAAATCCAGGTCCCTAGGATATCAAAAATATAATACTATAAGGATTTGAAATAGAATTTCGAAAACTAAACTAAAACTCTTTTAGTTATACTTTTGGCTTAGCTTCATATTTTTCCCAATTTTTACTTAAAGTTTAATTGCATATAACCTTCTCATTTTAAATCCGATTTTATGATCTTATAGTCAATCTTCATCATTTTTTAGTGTACTTTAATGTGGTGAGGTTATATTTTAGTGATGAAGCATGCAAAATTGTCTATAGGTCAGAACAGTAGCAATCCTCATACTTTGGAGTGCTTTTAAGCTTGGTTTGATTAACGGGCTTTTCGATAACTTAGGAATTTCTTTAGGCTTAGGCTTAGGACTTTATTCTAAACTTAAAATACTCATTAAGGTCAAATTTTCAAGTTTAGTTTACACTCGTAGTGCTAACAACAACTCCTGAGGCTTTTGTATGGGCTTAAGTTGTCAAATGGGCTTACTTTTTGTTTAAACTAAAGTTAGTAACTTTATTGAGCTTATGGAGTCTTAGGTGGACATCTTACGGGCTTCAAAAAAACCTTTCTTAATATTTTAAAGTACTAGTTAGAATTTCAATGGAGGCTCAACTTAGAGTTCTAGGCTCGTTTTGAGAGTTTTAGGTTTGGTTTTGAGTTTTAGGCTTTGTATACTTACTATATTTACTTTGGTTGATCTTTTCACTTTATTTACTCGGTTTTATCATATTTTTAAGTGGCTTTTACTTTTGTTCCAGATTTGGTCGTGATGAATCTAAGGGGTTCTCACTTGGTTTTTCAACTTGTCTCATCATTTTCTTAAGTTTAAAGGTTAGATCATGAACCTAGGTTACTTATATTCAAATCTTAACTTAAATTCTCTTCCATAGGATGATTATTTAGCTCATACTTTACATGAAAATAGTATATCTCATACTTATCATAACTTCCATATCATAGTTCATATCTCACAAGGTCAGTTTCGTCATAAAAGCTTCATGTAATAGATTTTCCTTTACTTAAGGCTAGGTTTGAGTATCTTTAACTTAATAGAAATGGAAATAACATCTAAATGACTCACTACAATCCATGTCTAGCATGATGTCTCCTCGTTCATGTACTCATTTCATGATTTTCTTAACTTAAAATCTTCCATTCTAAGTGTTAATCATATATCTTTACATAACACCAACTTAACATGCTCATATTTCAACTTTCACGTAAAGGGATTCACAAGCTTACTTCTTATGGTGATGTAGCTATTTTATCATCTTATGATCATGCTCATATCCTCAAGAAATCATGGTCTCCTAACATGGCATATTAGGTCACTTTAATAAGAAAACAACTTACCTGTCTTAAAAGCGTAGAAATGGTGGTTATGTAACTAAATATCCTTCTATGTTCCCTGTTTTTCCTCCTTCTTCTTGCAATCTCCTTTGGAAACTAGAGTCTTGATCTTTGAAGTGGGGTTTTGAGGATATTTTAAAGTTCCTAAAAGTGGTTTTTGAAATTGACAAAAGGAGGCAACAAAATTAAGCTTTTGTGTCGTGAGTTATGAAGCAAAAAGGGTAGCGGCAATGTAGGGCTTTGTGGGATTAAGCTTTTGATTTGTGTTTAAAGTAAGATAAAAGGAAGTGAAAATGAGAGTGAAAGAGGGAGAGAGTGGTAGATTTTTGAACGAGAGGAGAAGTGTGCTCAAGAAGCTTTAATTGGTTATCTTTTAGTATGCATAAATGCTAACTTTTTTATAAGATTAGATGATGTAAGCATTAAGAGGTGAATAGTAGATGTGTAAAACAATTAAGTGGTCGAAAGTTGACAAGGCATGGCCTCCCTTAGGCTCTCTTCCCAACGGGCCATAGGGTGTCCTCTTTGGGCATTGAGTTGTCTTGTCACTTAATTAAATGTTGAACACATAAAATAATGTGATAATTTGTCCATATGTAGTATAAGTGAAGGGATGGTAAGGAAAGTGTCTTATCACTAGTTTTTGATAAGTTATTAATTGATAAATTATTCCAACTTTCAATTGATAAGTTATTTAGGGTGGTTAGTTGGTTTACTTATTTATGTGTACAAGTCTTATGCATGAAGATAAGAAGATTCTCTTATATGAAATTCTTTTGGAGTTTCTTTCTTAAATTGATTTATATGTTATGATTTAATTCTCATAAAATTATGAAATTTTCTACAATTTGAATAAAATTATTCAAATTAAATTATCAATTAGTTGCTTAGGGTTATATGTCCTTAATTGTTTTAGGGTTTAAGGTTTTAAGTGATTTAGAGTCTGTGGTTTTCGTAGTTAAGTTTTATCGATAATAGACTTTTGAATTGGAAGTTAGTTCGTTTTTAAATGCAAACTTCAATTTTTAGCTTAGATTATCCTTGGGAACATTTAGAAAGTACTCTTAGTTGAATCACAAGTCTGCTAAAAAGTGGGGTTTACAACTTATCCATATGTAACATGACTTATAAGTGAAGATAAGAAAATTATCTTATATGAAATTTTTTTAAGGTTTAGTTCTCTAATTAATTTGTAGGTTGTGATTTGCTTCTTAAGAAATTTTAGAGTTTTCTAAAGTTGAAAAAAATTTATTGAAATTACATTTTTAATTATTTATCTTGGGTCATAAAATCTTGATTGTCCTAAAGTTTAGGATTCGAGTGAGTTTAAGTATGTTTTAGGATTTTTTACCAACTCAAGAGCAATTGACTTACACTTAGGAGCTTAAGGTTTAATTGACTAAATTATTTAGGATCGTCGTTTTATTATGCAACATATATATATATATCATACAATGAATTAACAAAAGAGAAGGAAATTGCTTAATAAGATATTTATATATATCTACATATTATGGGGATACATATGTACACAAGTAAAATCATTTTTGTAAATTTATTAATTCATTCCTTTAACTAGCTTAGTTTTGTTGTTTATTATAACTTGAAATAATCCTTGACTCATTCGTTATCAGTTTTATATGATTTCACAAAATTATTGATAATTTTATTGATTTATGGATTTTCAATCATCAAGATAATTTTATAGAGTTTTAAAAATTTTTATGATTTGATATTTACGATTTCTATTAAATTTAGGTTTACATTTTTAAAAGTACGCGTATGTAGGGATTGGGGTTTTCTTGCATAATTAGGGTTTCTAAATCGTATAATAGGGCATTTCAAGTTCATTTTAAGTTCCAAGTTTGAAATTTTAGTTGGTTTTCATTTTAAGTGGTTTTGTTGACTTAGGGAAACATCTACAATACTCAAGTTCAAGACCATACTTAGAAGGTTAAAATTATGGAGTCTACAGGTAGTGAGCCTTGTAAGGCATGACTAGGTTTTAGATCAATCCCCCATTAAGGTTGCTAATTCCCAAGAAACACTCTCACCTAGGTTAGTAAGCCTTATAAAGCACGACTAGGTTTTAGATCAATCCTAGATTAGGGTTGCTAATCCTCGAGAGACACTCCCACCTAAGTTGGTGAGCTTTGTAAAGAATGACTAAGTGTTAGATCTATTCTCCATTAGGGTTACTAGTCCCCGAGAGATACTCTAGCTTAGGTTAATGAGCCTAATAAAGAACGACTAGGTTTTAGATCAATCCTAGTGTAAGGTTGCCAATCCCCAAGAGACGCTTTCGCCTAGGTTAGTAAGCCTAGTGATGTACGACCAGGTTTTAGATCGATCCCATTTTAGGGTTTCTAGCCCTCTAAAGATGCTCTTGCCTAGGTTAGTGAGCTTAGTAAGGCATGGCTAGGTTTTAGAGAGATGCTAGCTTAGGATTGCTAGTCCTCGAGAAACGCTTCCGCTTAGGTTAATGAGCCTAGTAAGGTATGACTAGGTTTTAGATCGACACAAATTTAGGGTTGCTAGTCCCTGAGTGACGCTCTTACTTAAGTTAGTAAGTCTAGTGAGGTACGGCTAGGTTTTAGATTAATCCCAACTTAGGGTTGCTAGTCTTCGAGAGATACTCCTACCTAGATTAGTGAGCCTTATATAATATGACTAGTTTTTAGATCAATCCAAGTTTAGGGTTACTAGTTCCCAAGAGATGCTTCCGTCTAGATTAGTGAGCTTTGTGAGGAACAACAAGGTTTTAGATTGATCCCAATTCAGGCTTGCTAGTCCCCAAGAGATACTCCTGCCTAGGTTAGTAAGCCTTATAACGTACAACCAAGTTTTAGATTAATCTCAATTTAGGCTTGCTAGTCCCCAAGAGATGCTCCCACTTAGGTTAATGAGCCTTGTGAGGTACAACCAAGTTTTAGATTAATCCCATATTAGGGTTGCTAGTCTTTGAGAGACGCTTCCGCCTAGGATAGTGAGCCTTATGAAGCACGACTAGGTTTTTTAGATTGATCCTAATTTAGGATTGTTAGTCCCCAAGAGACGCTTTCGCCCAAGTTAGTGAGCCTAGTAAGGCACAACCTAGTTTTAGATCAATTCCAGCATAGGATTGTTTCTTAAAGACACTCTAACCTAGGTTAATGAGCCTAGAGAGGCACAACTAAGTTTCTTTTCTTTGTCCAAAACAATTTTAGGATAGTTATAATTATTTTACGGTCTTCTTAAGGGAAAAAATAATGTCTATTTTATGTTTGTGGCAAAATTTAACTCAAACTTTACCATAAAGAGGGACAGTTATAGGTACCTAATTTTTGCTTCTCTTTTTTATTTTTCAAATTAGGTTATAGGATCCTAAATTAGAAAAAATACAAAAAATATAAAATTAAAGAAAACTAAAAAAAATGAAGAAATTTAGAAAAAATAGGAATTCTAGAAAAGTACAAAAAAATAGAAAAATAGAAAAATAAGAAAATCCCCAAAAAAATGAAGTTTAGGAAAAAATACAAAAATTTTCAAAAAAAAAATAAGAAAAGAATAAAAATTTTGAAATTTGGATAAAAAAACACAACATTTGAGAAATTAGAAAATGGGAAAATTTGGAAAAAAAGTTATAAAATTGAAAAATTACAAAAAGTTAGAAAAATTGAAAAAATAAAATATTCTAGAAAATAACTTTTTACTAAGGTAGATTTTTTTTTTTTAATTTGGTTTAGAAGTTGGGCCATTGAACTTGGGTTTAGATTTAAATCTAACCTAAGCTGACTGAGTCCATATATGCAATTTGATTACACATATGGATAAGGCACAATCCAATGGCCTAATGGTTAAGTGTATGGACTAGATATTGGATTTGAGTGTAAGGTCTTGGGATCGAATCTTGGCAAGGGTAAGGAGGCCTTTTTTTTATTTTTTATTAACTAATACGCTACCACATGTCAAGGTTTCACTATGCCACGTATCCTGATACGTAGCATCATTGGATTGGATGACCTTGGTGACGTGGCACCACGTGCTATGTTATGATAGGTTGGGTTGGTTGATGTGGCACCACATCAGCACTTTCTCTCTCTTTCTCTTGATTTTCCCTCATTTTCCCTTGATTTCGCACATTTTCCTTGCTACAATACACCAATTAATGGTGTGATTTCGTTCGCCACATGGCCTACTATGAATTAATACCAATAACGCATCTAAATTCGGTTAAATCAGCATTCAAACCAAGCTCTAAAATGTGGAATAAACCTAAAAATCTAGAATTTATATTCAAATTCAATTCAAGCTTTCCTTAGTTTCTCAGTTGAATTCGACTATAAATTGGAGCTTATAGAATACAAACAACCATCTATAACCTCACAAGAATACTCCTAAGCCCCCTCTTTCTCTTACGATCTCTTTCTCTTTACTTATGGCCATGCTCTCTCACTCTCTCTAACCCATAGCTATGGTCAAAGGAATTCAAGCAATTCCAACCACCATCGCGACTCTCCCATAACATGAGCTCTTCAACTTAGCTCCCCCCGTACATCGTCGTAACTTAAAGCTCTTCTACCACCAAAACCCTAATCACCGTACCCCCAATCACAATCATGAGCAGTTGAAAACAGTAGCCATCCACCCTCGTATCTGCCTATAACCAGTTGAGGACAACGACCATCCACCTCTGCGTCACGCCCATGATTAGCTGAAGCCCCTCGATGATGCCCATGACCCCTTCCAAGTAACGGCCTTAACCAACTTGATCCGATCCACAATTGGCCCATTTAACCCACTCCAAGTCCAACCCGTACACCTAACTCATCTGAAGTCTTGTTTTTCTTTTAACTTTCTTTACTTAATTATTTAGTTATTGTTTTTGTTTTTTCTATTTTTTTTATTTATCGTGAATTGAAATGTAATAATAACAAAGAAAAAAGAAAATGAAAAAAAAAAAGAAGAAGAAAAAGAAAAGATAAGGTAGTTATTTTATTTATTTTTAGTCTAATAGATAAAAATAAAAATAAATAGATAAATAAGTAAATGAGTTAGCGAATAAAAATTATTTTTGACACTTAGAAAAATCAAGTTTTAAAAAATAAAAAAAATGAATTAACCATTTACAAATTAGGACTACTCTTAGATTTTTCAATATATATATATATATATATATAAAATTTAGGACCTTTGTTAGAATTTTTCTTAAATAAACTAAATTAAACTAAAAACGTAAATTCAGTGTATTTTCAAAATTAAAACCAAACAACCCACTAAAGATTTCATTAAAAAAACTACATACGTTTGATCTAGAATAGTGGGTACGTAGGCACCTACGAGGCAACAATAAGAAACAAAAAAACCTAATTTCCCTTTTTCCTTTTTTTTAGCTTATTTTATCCAATTAGAGTAATTAAATTGAGTTCTGTCTTTCAAAATTAAAAGGTGATTTTTAAAGTTTGATTCTAATTTTAGAAAGTCAATGGTACCCACAAGGGTTTAAAACTATTAACCCTCAGAATTAAATCTCTAGTTTTAAAAAAAAACCATTTTACAAAAAATGGTTCTAATCGTTAAACTAGTGGCTAAGTTATAATCAATTTACCCAATTAGTTATAACTTCACTATTTTTCCCGACTCTAGTCGGGTGGTGACTCCAAAGTTGTTTTCAAAATAAAAAGAATTTGTTTTCTTTAAACCCTAATCGAAGATTGGTATTAAATGGGTAAGGTTTAATACTAGTCGGTTTAAAGAAGACCTAATTTTATTGGAAAACCAAACTTGACATTAAGACCTTAAGACAAGTACCTATTATGTAAGTTCTGGGTATAGTGGGGTAACCATCATTTGAGGTTGATTTGGCTACCCTACTTAAACTTCGATGTAACCAAGAAACTGTTTTTTTCATAAATGTATGAGGTCATGATGTTTAAGGACCTTTAGAACCCACCCTTTAGCATACATTCTATGGGATTGATGAATAACTAAAAAGACGGCAATGTTATAAAAGAGGAAAAAAACATGACAAAACCCAGAGTTTCTTTCCTTGTATTGTTTTCCCTATAATTCATGTACGTAAGGAGTCTTTTGTAATCTTTTTTCATATAAATGATCTTTCCTTTGTAATATATGTTTCCTTGTAATATTTCAAAAATGGATAGCTCATCCAATGCCAAAGTTTTCGCTAAGCAGATTCATGTCCACAATCCCACGAACCCAAAGCCTATACTAAACTAGTGGTTTCAAATCTTTAACCTATGAGAACGATATTTTATTACCAACAAGATTAGACCCATACTCTTACTAACTAGAGTGAATGTTAATATTACGCTGGTGAGGGCCTTAGCCATTTCTAGGAGCCTAAAGAAGTAGCATTTTGTTTTAGGCCACACCTAATTAGTCCAACTTTGGAAGAGTACACCTAACTGCTCCAAGCTTCTCCTTTAGATGAAATATACGTTCCAAAGCTCAACTTTGGTTTAGCTTGCATTTTTTTTAAATTCTTAGGAATTTGTAAGACTGAAATAAATGAAACCTTAAATGATTGCAACAAACATGCTATCAAGATATGGGATCTAATCCATTGGTTTCAAAATGAACCCACCTCCAACAAACAGGCTTTGTTCCTTAGAAATTGGAACAAGAATTGAATTAAGGTCTATGTATTACCAGTGTTCACTACCATCTTATTTATAAGCGAGTCTTTTCTTATACACTTCAAGGTGGTAGAATTAGTGGCTTAGTTTTGTGAAGGAAAGTTTTATATTCCTATTTTACTTTCTAAACAAATAAGGAACCTTAATTTCCTTAAGAAAAGAAGGTATAGAGATCTCAGGTTAAGCATAGCACTATTAATGGTATAATTTGTTAATCACATCAAATGTTTTAGGTTGGACTTGATAAGGGGTGCATTCACCAATAAGGTCGATCTTATTGACTCTTTCATCGATAAGATCAAATTACCAGAAGATATCCCTACCCTTCTCTGAATAGAAGTTCTATAAGATTTTCAGATTAAAGACATACCGTAAACTACTAGATGGAGCAATTACACTAAAGTCATACTAGTTTGTAAAGGTTATCATGCCATACCATTGATCGAAATGAGTTGGTGTATAGGATACTATCCAAACAACATGGTAAGACAGTTTAGGGGAATTCAGGACATAATTTACAAGCTTTCATTGGAGCCATTCACTCTTAACCTCGAAGAGCCTCACTCTACAGAAAAGGTATCTAAGCTTCATAAGATCAAAGCTTGGTGGGATACCAAGATCATAGGCCTTAACATTGATCTGAGTGAATTCATAAGAGAAGTAGACAAATACTAGGTCACCAAAAAGTACTTATACAATCAACTTCATATGGCAGGTATGATGTGATATCAGGTACTAGAAGTCCTTCAACCTCCCCCCGTGCATCCTATCTTTGAAATGGTGACCTATATGGACCAAGTAAAAGCTCTTTTAGAGGTCTTCTATGATGAAAAAGACAAGTAGGAAAACCTATTTAAAGAGTCTAAGCAAAGGTCGCATGCCTTAAAACATTAGTTGAAGATGGCCTAGAAAAAGATTCAAGAGTTCAAGGAAGCAACTAAGCATGATCAAAAGAAGGAAGGGAAAACGTCATCTAGCCTACAGAAGAAAAGAAAATTAGTATATATGAAGTTGTATCTTTTCCTTTCTTTTATGTAATAAAACTCTAAGAATTCAAGAATAATAAATAACTTGCCATTCTATTAATTAATCGTCAACTGCCTCATTTTCATACGTATGGCTCATTTGCATTTCGTTCATTTATCTCATTTGCATTCTTTCAAAAATATCCGTATGCTAACTTGTTGAGAAGTGGTTTTAAACAAGTAAGATAGCTCCCAAACGTCAAACCTTCTAGAGAGGCCTTATCAAAACCTGCTCTCAAATCAAAATGGCCAACCAAGGAAAGGATAACACCAATGCCAACACCAATAACAGCAATGTCAACCTCAAGGTTATTGATCCCTTTGAGCTAAGGTTCCAATCTTTGGAGTGAATAGTGAAAATGATTGCAAACCAACTAAGCTTTCTTATTAATAGCATTGCCTTGCTTAGGTCCACGGCTCTATTAAATGAAGAAAGTTCTAAAACTAGATATGGAAATAATGTTGAAGCCCCATCTCTCGATGCAGAAGAAGCCTACCCCATGGTCAATCAAGCCTTCGAATCTTTTGAAACAGAAGGGGTCTTTCCAAAGGTCAACCTAACTTTCGAGCTGAATACTTACTCATTCCTAATTAATCCAAAGCCTAAAGCTGATTAGGATAGATAAAAGGAGCTTGAGAAATGACTAACTTAAAAAATTACTAAAAAGTTGAAAATACTCGAGGGGTATGATGGATTTGAGCATGCTGGTATAACAGACTTCTTTTCCTATGATTATGGAAGCTTCCTGAAAAAGCTCAAAGTGCTTAACTTTGAAAAATACAATGGGAATGAATGCCCTAAGCTGCACACTCGGCTGTATGTACGCAAGATGGGCAAATATGTACAATATAACTGGCTCATGGTCCAGACCTTTCAAGACAACCTAACTAGCCCTACTTTGACCTAGTATGCCTAATTAGACTTGAATCAGGTGAACACAAGGGAAAAGCTAGCTAATGCATTCTATGAGCAATATAGATTCAACATTGAAGTGGCACCAACCATGATGGATTTGGTTGCCCTAAGGAAGAGGCACAATAAATCTTTCAAAGAATATGCCCAAAGGTAGAGATCCCTAACTATAAGGGTATCTACCCTCGTAATTAAGAAAGAGCTAACTGCGACTTTGATCAAAACTCTTGAGAGACCCTACTTAGTTTACCTAATCGAATAAGCCTCTTCTAGCTTTGCAGAAGTAGTGGCAACAGGGTGTTGAATTGAAAGTGCCGTCTCTTCCGGCATACTACAAGTGATATCAGATAGAAGACCACCTTCTACTAAAGCCACTACTACTAAGCCTAGAGAAGTTACTATCAGCATAGTCAATTCGAATACTAATCCTAACGCTCGGGTCTCTTTCAGGGCAAGTCCTTTACCAGCTCAACAATAATACAGAAGCTAACCACAGGTTAGCAGGGCCCTAAGGCAGTTCACTAAAATACCCGTTCCACTTAGTCACGTACTTAAGAAACTAAGAAGAGATAATCTGCTCCTTTCTGAAGCTCCCAGTAAAAGGTATAGGCTAAGATTTTTTTATCCTAATGCAAGATGTTAGTATCATCTAGGATAAGTGGATCATTTAAACTACTTGTGCTGGAGGTTAAAGTACAAAATTCAAGGCTTAATTGACGAAGGCACAGTACAACAAGATTTTGTAGAGGCTCTTGCTCCAAACATCAACAACAACCCCTTGCCAAACCATGGGCCCGTCATCAATATGATATTTGATGACTCAAAGCCCGCCATCAACATGATCGGTTCTAACCAAGAGCCTAGGGTTTATAGATTCTACAGACAAGAACAGAAGCAAACTAAACGGTACACCTTCCATGTACCTATAGCCCCCGAAAATTATAAAACTACCTCTCTTAACTACCAAGTAGTAAAATAGGGGTAGTTAAGTTCTATTGTAGGGGGGATTACCCACTTTGGTAGGATCTATGATTCAAGTGAAGACCCAAAAAAGAAGGCCATGCTGGAAAGGGCAAACAATGAATAAACTAAAGAAGGATTGTCTACCTTCACCAAGATGATTAATTCTAGTGAGTATAAAATAATGGATAAGCTCGGTAAGACTTTGGCACAAATATCCCTCATGAGTCTCTTGATGACATCAGATTTGCATTGGAAAGCTTTGTTCAAAACTTTAAGGGAAGTCAAATTCCTTTGTGAAATACCAGTTGAAAGGATTCCATTCATCATCAATTCCATCCTCACTATGGATCAAATTTCTTTCTTCGTCGAATAACTGGGTAAGGAAGGTAACCAACACACAAAACCTTTATTCATAATAGTGAGGACAAATAACATCATCACAATAAAAGTCCTCATCGACAACGGGTCATCCCTAAATGTCTACCCTATAGTTACCCTGGATTTATTAGGCATTGATACAACTGCTATCAAACTAAGCTCGACAACAGTAAGAGATTTTGACAGATCCAGTAGAGAAATAATAAGGGAGGTCGACTTACTAGTTGTTATCGGCCTACAGACATTCAACATCCGATTCCAAGTTTTGGACATTCCAAGGACCTCCAATTTGTTATTAAGAAGGCCTTGGATACATTCAGCGGGGGCCAAACCTTCAAGTCTTTACCAAAAGGTTAAGTACATCTCCAATGGTCAAGTCATCACGATTCTAGATGACTAGGATTATGAAATTTATAAAGAAATGGTCATACCCTATATTGGTATTGAGGAGCAAGAGGACTTTGGGATTCAAATGTTTGAAGAGGTATGCATGATCATTAATCGGGAAAAAGATGAGAGGCTAAAGTTTAAAGAAGGCCAACTTGGAACTTATGGGCTAGGATACATTCCAACCTCGATGAAGGAGTTACAAATAATGCAAGCTAGGGGTAGAACAAGTGATAGGCTATATCATGCCCTAATGACCATCCCTCCATTATCAGAAACTTTCATCTAGGCTAAAGTGCAAAACTCAAAGCTTACTAAAGGAGACACTTCTAGCAGAAATGAAGGGGTTGGTACATCCAATAAGTCTTAGCACTTAAATAATTAGTTCTCCATCCTATGAATAGCGATAAGTTTTCCCTAAGGTAAAGGATGAATCATAGTTCAGTATTTTATAGATTTTGTAATAAATTACCTTTATTTTACAAAAAATTGTACTCGAAAGAAGATTCCTCTAAATATAAAATCAGTCTCTTTTCTCCTTGCTTACACTCTTCCTTTTACATACTTTTCTTTTTCCTAGATCCAATGCTCCAAATAAAGGCTATGGATACCTTGCGCAAATAGGTTATGAAAATATTGATATCTCCTCCGGCCTTACTAGGTTAGTTATTGGGAGTGATGTCAATGACCATAATAACATGCAAGAAAGCTGGCAAAAACATGAAATGAATAAAATTTCCATTAATGAGCCAATTGAGATAATAAATCTTGGGATCGATGACAACCCTAAGGTGTTGAAGATTGTAAGAAATTTGAAAGAAGATCAAAAGGTAGAAATGACCACAATATTGTTTGAATACCAAGATACATTCACATGGCCTTATAAAGATATGCCTGGATTAGATCCATCGATCATGGTCCATCATTTGCCCATATGAAAGGATATCAAACCTATGAAACAAAAGTTAAGAAGTTCTTACTAGATGTTTTGTTAAAGATCAAGGAAGAAGTCAGAAAATTACTGGAGGTCGGTTTTATCTATGCATCTGATTATCTCAAGTAGATAGCTAACATCATGCTTGTAATGAAGAAGAATGGAAAAGTTAGAGTGTGCGTGGACTTTTAAGACCTTAATCAAGCAACACCTAAAGATAATTTTCCCTTACCCTATATCAATGACTTGATCGATCATACAGTCGGAAACCATCTTTTCTCTTTCATGGATAGATTTTCTAGGTATAATGAAATTCAAATGGCTGAATAAGATAAAGCCAAGACAACATTCATCATAACTTGAGGCATATTTTGCTACAAAGTAATGCCTTTCGGACTCAAAAATGCCGGGGTAACTTATCAAAAGGCCATGGTAGTGATCTTTCATAACATGATGCACAAGAAAATTAAAGTATATATTGATGATATGATTGCAAAGTCTAAAGAAGGAGAAAATCATGTGGATAATCTGAGAAGATTGTTTGATAGGTTAAGAAAATTCCAGTTGAAGCTTAACCTAGAGAAGTATACCTTCAAAGTGAATTCAGGGAAATTATTGGGCTTTATAATCAGCGAAAAGGGCATTAAAGTGGACCTTAATAAAGTCAAAGTGATAGCTGATTTGCTCCCACCACACATACTCAAACAAATCAGAAGCTTCATAGCTCAATTCATATCCCAACTCATAGACATGTGTTATCTCTTATTTAAGCCGTTGAAAAAGAACACTAAGATCAATTGGGACGAAGAGCACGAGCAGGCCTTTACAACGATCAAAGAATACCTTATGAACCCTCTAATTTTGGTAGCTCTAAAACCTAAGAAGCTTTTGTTCCTATACTTGACAATATTACCGAAGTTTATGGGGTACATGCTCGGCCAGAAAGATGAGGAAGGAAAAGAACGACCTGTATACTATTTGAGCAAGAAATTCACTGAAGAGGAATAAAAATATTCAAAAATTGAAAGAACCCACTATGCTTTGGTCTAGATAATGCATCAGCTGATACAGTACACACTCTACTACTAAGTTGAATTGTTGACCTAGTATGATCCCTTGAAGTACTTAGTCAACAAACCAGCCCTGATTGGCAAAATCTCAAAGTAGAAAATGTTATTATTAGAGTTCAACATTACGTACGTAAACTGGAATTCATTCAAAAGGTAAGCTCTAGCAGATCAGTTAGTAGAAAATCCCTCTGATAGTACCCCTTAAGAAATGCAAGTCAATTTCCTTGATGATGATATAATGGCAACCAAGGGAAGCCCTAATAAAGGAGAAGTTGATGAGCCATCGAAATGGAAGATATTCTTTGATGGGGCAACCAACATGTTTAGGTATGGAATTGGTGCAATACTAATATCCCTGATGGTAGACAATATCCTATAGCTATAAGCCCTGTTTTCCCATACACTAATAATATCGTTGAATATGAAGCATTCATCATAAGACTCAAAATGGCCCTAGATAAAGATATTCAATAATTAGAAGTGTATTGGGACTCTTCACTCATTATCAACTAAGTTCAGGGAGAATACAAGATGAAGGATCCTAAACTAGTATCTTATCACTGGTACTAACTAAATTGATGGAGAAGTTGAAAGAAATCACCTTTAATCATGTATCAAGGACTCAAAATCAGTTTGTTGATACCTTAGCCACTCTGGCATCTATGATCCAATATCTGGTAGAGTCAAGATTCAACCCCTTACTATTGAAATTGAAGACAAGCCTTCCTTTTGTGTAACAATTGAGGGTACGAATGGCCAAAAGCCGTAGTACGATGATGTGACAACATTCCTACAACAAGGCACATACCCTAAAGAGGCCAAGAAAAAGGATAGAAGGATGATTGGAAGATTGGCCACTCAATCCCTAATAAGCAAGTCCACTTTATACGGACACTCTTTTGATGGTATACTCTTAGGGTGTATGAATGACAAGGAGCCCGAGAAGTTAACAAGAGAAGTACACGAAGGAGCATGTGACCCTTACATGAATGGTTACATACTGACTAAAAAAATTATGAGGTTAGGGTATTATTGGTCAATAATGGAAAGTGATTGCATCAAATATGTTAGGAATTGTCACTTATGCCAAGTTTATGCGAATAAGATAAACACCCTACCTTAAGAACTACATACACGCTTAGCACCATGGCATTTTTCAATGTGGGGCATAGATATCATAAGCCTGATTACTCCAAAGGCATCTAATGGGCATCACTTCATATTAGTCGCCACCGACTACTTCAGCAAATGGGTTAAGGCCTCATCTTACTTAAGCATTACTAAGGGATCATGGTTAAGTTCATCGGGGGAGACATCTTGGTTCGATACAGGGCTCCAAAAATGATCATCACTAACAATGGAACCAATCTCAACAATAAGCTTATGTTAAAATTATGCCAACAGTTCGAGATCATTCATAGGAACTCCACTTCTTATTGACCCCAAATGAATGAAGCTGTTGAAGCATCCAACAAAAACCTTAAAAGAATCATTGAAAAAATGGTTGTCACATATAAGGACTAGCACGAGATATTACCATTCGCACTCATGGCCTATCGGACTTCCATCTGAACATCAATTAGAGCAATACTATACTCTTTGGTATACAACACTGAAGCAGTGTTACCAATAGAGGTTGAGATCTCGTCACTCAAGGTACTATTAGAAACTTAGTTGGACAAAGACGATTGAGTAAAGAAATGCATAGAGTAGATAAATTTGATTGACGAGAGGAGATTGATGGCCTTATATCATAATCAGTGTTATCAATAAAGAATGGCTTGGGCTTTCAACAAAAGGGTATGACTCTGGAGCTTCAATAAGGGAGATCTAGTATTAAGAAAGACTCTCCCTAATGTATAAGATTCTCGAGGGAAATTTGCTCTAATTATGGAAGCTTTTACGTTTTAAAGTAAGTATTACTAAGAGGGGCTTTGATTTTGTCCCAAATAGATGGTCCAGATTTAAGAGACCCTAGAAATGTCGATGTTGTGAAATTGTACTCCCCATGGGAAGTCAATGGAAATTTTTGCTCGAAATACGAAAATGCTAGTCATTTTGAATGTCATTGTGGCCTAATTTTCATTATTTGTAAGCAAAGTTAGTATCCTTAGCCGTTTGTCGACGTTAAAATAGTCACCCTCTCCATTGAAAGGTCCAACTCCCTCACTCTACTTAATTGAACCCATACACTAAAAACATGAGAGAAGTTTAGGAGTGAGATCTAGGACATTATTAATTAAAAGAACTCTTTAAAATACATTATTGTGAATTAATCCCCCTTAACGGGGAGTTTTATTGTCTATTTTTTAGGAAAATGCAAAATTTAAGTAAGTAATCACCCTACAACAGCTGTTTATTTGTTGAGGATGAGGGTTTCGATTCGTAAAAGTTCTAAAAAGAAAATAATGGGTGGCATTCTACATTGACTTAACTTCCATCATTTCTCAAAAGTGCCGACAAAGTCTCAAATGTTCTATATCATGAACATTCAGGTTGATAACAAAGAGTCAAAATATGAGCCAGTCAATTATGTTGAGGCTTTTCAAAAAGGTTTGATAGTTTAGGTGCTATCAACACAGATTGGGTAAGTACTTCAACACAGATTAGGTAAGTACTTCTACACAATGTCAGCATACCAATTTTTGAATATTAACTTGCTTTTAGATTAGTTTACTCCCAATAGTCTTTTTTTTTTCCTTTTTGAGCTAGCCCATAAAGCATTTACCTTCTATTTTAGCTAACCTTTGAAGACGCGATCTTAACTCAGCAAACCCATATGATAAGATTCAGGGTATTAACCCCACCAAATATCGAAGCTGAAGTCATTCACTTCTCTCATAGATATCTTATTTGATCGCTTATTTTTTGTTTATGTTATTTAGACGTCTTATTTCTTGTCTTTTTCCTAAATTGCCTCATGTTTATTTTGTATTTACAAGAATGCTACTTAGGCAACCTTTTAGTCATTTTATTTACAAGTTTGCCATTATATATAAATAGAGCACATGTATAGGGTTTAAGGAGACTTGACATTTTTAATGAAAAACTCTTAAGACTTTTCTCTTGAAAAATTCTTCTTTTCTCACTCTTATCAATCCTTTTAGCAAGGATTGTAGTAGGCAACCTTACTACTTAGACCAATGTATTACATCCTGTAACTCTTAGGCCGTATTGGATCTTGTTGGTATGTCATATTTAGCACGATAGCTCACGGATTTACTAAAACCCTCATTTTATTTTCTTTTCTTTTTCATTATGGTACTTCTCTGTATGTAAGACCTCAGAGACATGTTGGCTTTACTAGTACCAAAGCACGATTCCGATGAGGGATTGTATGATGTTGTTGTGAAGTTTCATTCCTTGTTGCTATTCATAGCTACTATGTCCTTTCCATGGCTACTATAGTGTATTGAGGTTGGTTTGTATTTGAAAGGGTGCTAGTTCGTTGGTTTTGTAGCGTTACAAAGAATTGATTTGCTGAAGAATTCGTAAGTGGGTTCATACTAATACATGAGGTCACCTTACTCTTGGATTAAGTTGTAACATCCTTTACGTGGAATTTTTCAACAAGCTTAGTTAACGTTTCTTTCCTAACACCCGTAGCTTTGAAGAAGAGAGAGTTCAATCCGAGTCTTAGTTTTCAAATCAATCTCTGAGCGAGGTTATTGAAGTGGTGGGTTACCATATAGCTATTGGCATTTTTATCTAAGAATTGGTTTTTTTATTTGCTATTATTGATTTGAGAATATGATGCCTACGGTTTGAAATATTCAATTTTTGTTGTATGTGGATATGGGTGCATGAAATCGAGTATGAGCTTGTGGGATTATTAATAGTAGTCACTAGAGTTTTTATTGTTAGTGGTTTGAATTCACCGGTACTGTGCATTAAAAGTAGATTGCCGTGGATATTGCAGTGGTGGCATCTAGGCATGTATCAATTTGTGCAGGTGGTTATGTCTACATGTTGTGTAATTGATATTGAAGTTGATAGTGTGATTATTCCCATACTATACTTGACTATAGATTGCAACTGATTTTCGGTGTATATCGAACTTTGAAGAAATTGTGCCAACTGTACATGATTTAGTGTTTGTGACCAAACCCTAATCTGCTACAACTCGAACTATTGTGAAGGAACTGACTACTAAACTGAAGTGAAGGAAGAAAAGTGCCGGAGTGAATTGAGGTAGTGATCGGATCGAGCTGTTATGTGTCATAGTTGAACTGCTGTTACCGACCTTATACGTCCGAGCCGAGATGAATTGTAATCGAGCTGAAATTAGAGTATCAGAGCCGAGCTAATTTGAATTGAAGTGAAATGAAAGACCCAAACTAAACAAGCATACGAACTGTTGTATCCCAGGCATCTGAGCTGTTTGTCTTACTCAGCCACTAATGTTCCGAAGCCAAGTTATCTGAGTTGTACAAGTACATCACATTCTTTGGAAGAAGGAAATTAAGGCCAAACTGTTATAAAGAAAGGTATTACTGAGCTGCTACCTCCATTATCGAGCTCTAGTGTATGGTATCTCGTGTGCATAAGTGTTGGAAGCGGAGTACCGAACTGTCATAGAGTTGATCAATTTTACTTGTTTTTTAACAGAACCGAACTGCTCTATTCAACTTACCGAACTGAACTGGAGCAGATCTATGCTTGCCGACCTGAACTGGAGCAGTGATCTGAGCTTGCCGACCAAGTTCCGTACTGGCGCTGACTGAGTGTCGAACTGAACTGCCGAAGTGAATTAAGCGTACGATCGCAGAACTGAACTATTCTATTCAAAATAGCCAAGCCGAACAAATGAGGAGATCGAGCTACTATGTAACTGAAAACCCGACACTAAGCTGCCCTGCTGTGTGAAGTGTTGTCACGTCGTGTGTGCCGAGCTTTAGTAACTAGAGTCAAGCTAGCTAAGCTTTCTGAATGGTATAACATTCGAGCTGACCTTGCGTAAATTGTGTACTTATCAGTGTCGAACTGCTGAAGTGAATCTTGCATCCAAGCCTAATGCACTTTGCCGAACTAGACTGAATTGTAGTCATCCGCGACCGAACTGCTATGAAGAATAGCCATATAGAGCTGTCGTTTTCCTTGTTTTGCTAAGCTGAATTGCAGACATTGTCCGAGCCCTAATCTACGACGATCCAATGTGCCGAACTGAACTACTTAATAGAAGTAGTCATGAAGAGTATATGTTAAAGATTGAATTACCAAGCGAGTTAGTGTGCAGGCCAAACTAAAGATAATATCTATTCGAGCTCCTCTATAAAATTCATAATTCAAGAATAGCAGTACGTGGTGTGGTAAACCTTTACCGAGTGGCATCCAACTGCCAAGTTGTTGAGTTGTTCATCGTCGAGTGTGCCTAGTTGAACAAACGTTCACCAAGGAGTTTTCGTGTGCAATTTGAAGTGTGTCAATGCTCAGTGTACTGTGAAGTTAGTCAGCGATTGGAGTGCAGATCGAACGTGTCAGTTCCAGGATTAAAGAAGGCATTGCGTGCTACAAGGAAATCATTTGCCGAGTTGTTACTTTGTGTTAGATCGAGCTCTGTGTATTTGTTGTCCTTTTAGCCATTATTGAGTTGATCGGCATAGTAATTAATTGTATTGCCAAAGGTAATTGTGAACTCTAGTTGTATTGTGTGTGCACTGTAACTTAGTACAACTGGCAGGAATCTGTACTTTCTTGATAGTTACCTAAGCTAAATTCTCAAGAGCTCTTGATAGTTACCTAAGCTAAATTCTCAAGAGCTCACATCTGAACTGCTATTATTTATCTAAGCAGCTTGCTATTCGAACTACTTGAATAGTGGACTATTGCATACTAAGTGCGAATGTGCTATCGTGTCATTGAATTGAAGAGGATCCGAGTAGCAACTGTAGTTACCCTGTGTCGAATAAAACTAAGCATTGGCAAGGAGTTAAGTTTAATGGGCTGCTGTATTAGAGTAATTGATGTTGAGTTGTTCGTTTAGTCTCCAAGTTGAATTGAAGATTGGATAGGAGCAATTCTAAGACTAAGTTGAAGTGCTATGCGTTTGGTCAAATTGTTGAACTGTTGCAAAGCTATTGGAGGGTGGTCGTGTTGGGCTATAATATTGCTCTTAGCAAGCCGTCGCAATTTAGCCGAGTTGAATTTTCTCTAAGTTGCTAAGCCAATCCTAACTTGTTGGAGCTCTTGGTTGAACTGCAAAAGCAAGGTGTGAATCCATGCTATTAAATAATTTGCTGAACTGAATTTCGAGAAGGAAGAGTCATTGTTCTATCTATCGTAATTTTATGAGCCTTGTCAGCAGAGAAGGCCAGTACCAAGCTGTTGAGAAGTGTCCGAGCTTTAATTGTTATTTCTAATCTTTAAGCTATTGTTGGATTTCCTTCTCCAAGCCGAATTGTTTCAAAATATCGAGTTATATTCTTAAGATTGCTGAATTATCACGTAACTCAAGTGTGCTGTCTATCACAGAGAATTACTCAGTTTGAGTTGTGGATGCATGTGTGCACCATTAAATGCGGTTTAAATGTGTAGTGTCATGATCAGTGAGACAAGCATTTAAATTGCAATATTCACTAGTATTCACTAGAGGCTATAAACCGTAGTGCCATCAACTTAATTCAACCTCAATTTTGCAACATGAGAAGTTTTACATCAATAGAAGACTTGAATAAGGTATTTTACTAATTTAGGTCAGTTACTATTCTATGAACTTTATTTATAAAATTATTATTGGAAGATTGGGTTATGAAACTATTGACCACTCAAATCCGTATGACTTTGTTTATAACAATGAAGTGATTCAAGTGACAAAGCAAGCAAAAATAACCTTCTCTATTAGCAAATTTTGAGATGAAGTTTTATTTGATGTTGCCGACATTGGTGATTGTTATATGTGTTTGGATTCTCCATGGAAGATAAGCCATAACTTGAGCTATACACCCTTGAAGAATACTTATTCCTTCCATGACACAAAACGAGTTGTGCTCTATCCTATCACCCTTACTAATCTTGAAGATGATTAAAGGATTGTTAAGACATGAGTAGAGAGATGTAAAGCTGACAAGAAAGTTCTTAAAGAGGCCATCGAGGAAGAAGAAGTCAATGAATGGATTATTACACCATCTATCGTAACCAAAGAGGAAACTAGTTGTGAGGAAGTAGATGAGGTAATGACTGTTGAAAATGAAGTTGAGGGGCAGTTTAAGCTTTTATACATTTAGACTCCCCGAGCTCATGCCATGTTTGAACTTAAATTTGTGCTATTCCCTTTGATTGATAGTTACTAGAATTACTTAAGAATAATTGATAGGGTACATGATGAGTGGAAGGTGTGCCTAATGAAGAGCTTGATTGATCACACTCATGATGAGTAAAAGGAGCACCGAACTATGTTTACTTTGATCATTGAGCTAAGTTGTTGTAGTTTGCTTTTATTTCGCTCTTGTAGATTTGTTTTTTATCTAGGTGGAAGTTGGAGTAACCTCTTATCAAGTTTCAGGTTGAAGCTTTTTCAAGAAAAGGATGATAATAGGATTTAGGGTACCAACCCCACCAAATACTGAAGCCAAACTCATCTACTTCTCTCGTAGATATCTCATTTGATCGCTTATTTTTTGTTTATGTTATTTAGACATCCTATTTCTTGTATTTTTTCCTAAATTACCCTTATGTTGATTTTGTATTTTCAAGAATGCCATTAAGGCATCCTTTTAGTCATTTTATTTATAAGTTTGCCATTGTATATAAATAGAATACATGTATAAGGTGTAAGGAGACTTGACATTTTTAATGAAAAACCCTTAAGATTTTTCTCTTGGAAAATTCTCCTCTTCCTACTGTTATCAATCCCTTTAGCAAGGATTGTGGTGAGAAAACCTACTACTTGAACCGATGCATCACATCCGACAAATCTTAAGCTGTGTTGAATCTTGTTGGTGTGTCATATCTAGCACAATAGCTCACGAATTTGCTAAAATCCCTATTTTATTTTCTTTTCTTGTTCGTTGTAGTGCCTCTCCGCATGTACAACCTCGAAGATGCATCACCATAAGGCACTTCCCCTCTATTCACCAAGTTTCTCTTAAGGGAGCCCGTAAGGCACCTCCCCCTTATTCATTAAGTTTCTCTCAAGCAAGCCCCTAGGGCACTTTCCTCTATTTTCTAAGTTTCTCTCAAGCAAGCCCATAGGGCACTTCCCATCTGTTCACCAAATTTCTCCCAAGCGAGTCCATAGGGCACTTCCACTCTATTCATCAAGTTTCTCTCATGTGAGCTTGTAAGGCACTTCTCTTCATCGGTTCCTTTTGGTACAACATTAAGACCAAGAGTAGAGTTGATAGTCCCTAAGAGACATTGTCGCATAGGTTAGTGAGCTTAGTGAGGCATGACTAGGTCTTTTAGATTGATCTCGATTTTAAGGTTTCTAGTCCCTGAGAGACACTCTCACCTAGGTTAATAAGCTTAGTGAAGCACGACCAGGTTTTAGATTGATTCTAGTTTAGGGTTGCTAGTCCCCAAGAGGCACTCCTGCCTAAGTTGGTGAGCCTAGTGAAGCATGACTAGGTTTTAATCAATCCCAGTTTAGCATTGCTAATCCCTAAGAGATGCTCCTACCTAAGTTAGTGAGCTTAGTAAGACATAACTAGGTTTTAGATTGATCCCAATTTCAGGTTGCTAGTCCTCGAGCGACGCTCCTACCTTGGTTAGTGAGCTTAGTGAGGCATGACTAAGTCTTAGACCGATCTCAATTTAGGGCTACTAGTCTTCGAGAGACGCTTTTGCCTAGGTTAATGAACCTAATAAGGTACAACCTGGTTTTTAGATTGATCCTAGATTAGAATTGCTAGTCCATGAAAGATGTTCTCGCCTAGGTTAGTGAGCCTAATGAGGCATGATAAGGTCCTTTAGATCAATCCTGATTTTAGGATTGCTAGTCTCTAAGAGACGCTCCCGTCTAGGTTAATGAGCTTAGTAAGGCACGATCAAGTTTTAAATCGATCCAAGTTTAGGGTTATTAGTCCTTAAGAGATGCTCTCGCCTATGTTAATGAGCCTAGTGAGGTATGACTAAGTTTTAGATCGATCTAATTTAAGGTTGTTAGTCCTCAAGAGATGCTCTTGCCTAGGTTAGTGAGCCTAACGAGGTATGACTAGGTTTTAGATCAATCTCAATTTAAGGTTACTAATCCTTAAGAGTCACTTTCACCTAAGTTAGTGAGCCTAGTAAGGTACAACCAAATTTTAGATTAATCCTAGTTTAGGGTTGCTAATCCCCGAGAGATGCTCTTGCCTAAGTTAATGAGCTTAATAAGACACAACCAAGTTTTAGATCAATCCTAGTTTAGGATTGCTAGTCCTTAAAAGACACTCCTACCTAAGTTAGTAAACCCAACGAGGCATGACTGTGCTTTTAGATTGATCCCAAATTAAGGTTGCTAGTTCCCAAGAAACGCTTGTGCCTAGGTTAGTGAGCCTAGTAAGGTACGACTAGGTACTTTAGACCGATCCCGATTTTAGGGTTGTTAGTCCTTGAGAGACGCTCCCACTTAGGTTAATGAACCTCGTGAGATATAACTAGGTTTTAGATTGATCTAAGTTTAGGGTTGCTGGTCCCCGAGAGACGCTTTCGCCTATGTTAGTGAGCCTAGTGAGGTATGATCAGGTTTTAGATTGATCCTAGTTTAGAGTTGCTAATCCTTGAGAGACGTTCTCACCTAGGCTAGTAAGCCTAGTGAGACATTGTTAGGTTTTAGATCGATCCGAGTTTAGGGATGCTAATACTTAAGTGATGCTCCCACCTAGGTTAATGAGCCTAATGAAATATGAATAGGTTTTAGATCGATCCCAATTTAGGGTTGCTAGTTTCCAAGAGATGCTTATGCCTAAGTTAGTGAGTCTAGTAAGGTACGATTAGGTTTTAAATCGATCCCAGTTTAGGATAGCTAGTCCTCGAAAGACACTTATGCCTAAGTTAGTGAGCCTAGTAAGGTATGACTAGGTTTAGATCAATCTTAAATTAGGGTTACTTACCCTTGAGAGACATTCCCGCCGAAGTTAGTAAGCCTAGTGATGCACGACCAGGTTCTCCAATTCAATTCCAAAGTAAGGTTGTTTAACCCTTAAAGACACTCTCACCTAGGTTAGTGAATCTAGAGAGGCACGACGAAGTTTCGTTTCTTCACCAAAATCTATAGTAGATTGAGTCTAGGATAAGTATTTAGTTGTTTTAAAATCATCTTAGGGGAAAAAATAGTGTCTCTTTGTCTTTGTTGCAAAGTTTTGCTTAAACTTCGCCATAAAGGGGGGTAATTATAGACACTTAATTGTTGCCCTCTTTATTTTATTTTATTTTTCCCCAATAGGTTCTAAATTAGGAAATAAATTTATAAAATCCAAAAAATAAAGAAATTTAGAAAAAATAAGAATTTTAGAAAAAAAAAAGCACTAAAAAAAAAAGAAATTTAGCAATATGTCAAAAAATAAGAAATGTAGAAAGAAACCTAAAAAATAAGAAGGTTAGAAAATAAAATTTGTAAAGTTCAAAAAATTGAAAAATCACAAAAAAATAGAAAAAGTTGAATAAAATAAAAAATTTTAAGGAGGAGTAATTTAATAGGATAGATTTTTAAATTTTAAAATAAGTTTATAAGTTAGATCATTAAACTTGGGCTTAGATTTAAATCTAACCTAAGCTAACCTAGCTTATATTTATAATTTTATTACACATATGGATGAGGTACAGGTTAACAACCTAACAGATGAGCACATAGACTTTGGCATTGAGTTCAGTTAAAGGTCTTGGGTTCGAATTTTGAAAATTTTGAAGGAAGCATATAGGGTTTTTTCATTTTTTATCACATCAGGTACTGTCACGTGTTAGAATTCGATTGTGCTATATGCCCTAATATGTGGCATCATCGGACTAAACGACGTGCTAACGTAGTGCCATGTGTTACATGATGACACGTGGCAAGTTATGATTAGTCGAGTTAGCTAACATGGCGCCACGTCAGCATTTTCCATTTCTTTCTCTCGGTTTCCCTCATTTTCTCCTGATTTTCCTCCACTTTCCCTAATCGAAACTACCTCTCCCCTTCACTTTAGAGCTAATTTTTGCATAAATTCGCCATATACACATGAAATTTCTTGTACGAATCTTGTTTACTGCATAGCCTACTATGAATTAGTATAAGAAACACGTCCATATTCAATCATTACAAAGATTAAATGAGTATTGAAAATTTAAAAAAAAAAAAAAACCTAATTTTTGGGCATTTTCAATTAATTCAAATTTGAGCTGTCCTTGTTTTTTGGATTGCTTCATGTATAAACGGGGTTCATTGGAGAACTAAGAGGTAGAGAGATCACGCACGAGCTATAGAATCGAGGCACAAACATACACACTCTCTCTTCCCGATCACTCTCTCTCTTTACTAAGCTTTTTCTCTCTCTTCGAGTCTCTCTCTCTCAAGCCCATCTCCATAGCCAAGCACTTTAGAATCACTACCCACAGCTCAAGCTTTCACCTATGACTTCCTTCGACCATTGCCGTACCCTATAGCATCACCACCAAACCACCAACGCCAAACCTTAATTGCTAAACTCACCCTTCTAAAACCACCAGCTCCACCCCTCATCGGCCGAAGCTAGCTACCCTAATGTGACCACCAACTTCGAGAGTCCCTAGCCTAATACTTACTCAACACCTAGAAACTACTACGGTGGTCATCTAACGTCTACCGCAACCCCTAACTTTGACCTCCAATAAAAATACCCCCAAACGCCAAGGCATTAAGCTTACACCCTCCGGGCCCCCATTCCTAATCCAGTACATACAAATCCCCCTTCCCCGTTCACTTTAGCCCCTAGATCAATCCAAACTATACCTTATCATGCTACTGAAGTAGAGTTGGATTGACTTAGATCCAATGCTCAAACTAACCCAATGACCCGCAACCCAACCTGCATGTCTAACCCAACCCACATGTCTAAAGACTCATTCTTAGTCCGATTCTCTTTTGGATTGGTTTTATTTATTTATTTGTTTATTTATAATGTAAATGTAATCAAATCAAAATAAAAAAAATAAAGAAAGAAAAATAAAAAAGAAAAGAGAAAAATAATTTTATTTAGTTATTTATTTTTTTTAGTTTAATAAAAGTAAAAATGAATAGAATAATAAGAAAATCAAAAAAATAAAAATAAAGTAAAAGTAAAGATAAATAAATAATTAGTTAGAGAATAAAGTTTTTTCTTTAACACTTAGAAATTAGGTTTTCCAAAATAAAAAAAAATAGTTGGATTCTTTTTTAAAGTTATGACCTTTTAGAATTTTAGAAAGAAAAATTAAATAAATAATCCAATTTAGAACCTTCATTTTAGAAAATTTTTCTCAAATAAACCAAATTGAATTAAAGACATAAATTTGGCATATTTTCAGAATTAAAATAAAACCAACTTACTAAAGTTATAAAAAAAAAAAAAAAAAACCAGAACTACATACGTTTGATTTCGAATCACCAGTATGTGGGCACCTATGGGGCGATGGTAAAAATAAAAAAATCTAACTTTCCCTTTTCTTAGATTACTTAAGAGTAATTAACAATCAAGTTTTCATGAAATTAAAAAGGTGAATTTTTAGGATTAAGGTTAAATTTGGAAAGTTAATAATAGTTGTAAGGATTTAAAATTTCTAACCCCTAAATCTAGATCTTCGGTTTTCAAAAGTTGTTTAAAAAAATCAATTTTATCGCAAATGAGTGACTAATTTATAACTTAACTATTTTTTCTGATTCCTATCGGATAGCAACTCCAAAAATATTTTTAAAATATAAAAAAACCGATTTTCTTTAAACCCTTACCAAAGGTCAGTATTAAACGGGTAAAGTTTAATACTAATCGATTTGAAGAAGTTTTAATTTAAAAAAAAAAAAAACTGAGAAAGTGAAAAACTAGGTTCGACACCAAGTCATCTGTTCCTAATAGAGGACATGAAATCTATCTTAACGCTCCCTAACCATTAATCTCCAAAAAGATGACTCTTTAATAGGAGGTTTATCGATACTTCTCGAACTAGTTAATTAGGTTTGACAATTTTTCCATCGGGAAGGGACAAGTTGTTGCCCAACTTTTTGAAGGCATCAAGCCCCCTAAGGGTATTGATGATATCGACAAGAATGTCAACTTCTCATCTAGCTTAAAGGAGTTGACTATTGCAAAGTTATATTATGTAAGTTCAATAAGAAAGAGGTATGCATTTTTATTCCCTTTCATAAAGATTTCAATGTCTTAATTGTTGATAGCAATTTTAGTAAATAGGCCAAAAGCCTAAATTGATCATATCAAGACTTAAGCTTAACTCCTAAGGCCCATCCGTATAGGCATATCCAATCACCTACTATAAATACTAGTTAATAACCCCAGGTAAGAGGATCCTCTCCTTTATTTTTTGACTCTCATAGTCACTTTACAATCCCTTTCACATGATAAGATGGCTGAGTTAAGCATAAGAGTGGCCACCACACTGAAGCACTCTCTAGAGCTCTCTATAGTTGTGTTCTTATTTTAAAGATACATGCGTACTAAGACGAAAATTGATCGACAACAATTTAAGACTAACTTAAGCATTATAGCAACTGCACCAGAGTACCCTCCAGTGCCCTCTGTAGCTATGTTTTTGTTTTATAGGTACACACGTGCCATGATAAAAATTAACCAACAACAATTGGCTCCATTTGTTGAAACGTGTAATTATTGCTACTATTTCTCAATATTACTTCGAGATTTGCCAATGAGATGTTCTTTCCGTTTATGGATTTTCTTCATTTCCTATCTCTAGATTTTAGTGAATTTCTTCATAACTCGCTGGATTATTTTAATCGAATGGATTTCTTTTCCCTCTTGGCCTTAAATTTGTATGCTCATGAATATTCTATTAGTCATGGCTAGATATCTTCATTTGAATTTATGGCAGCATGGGACATTTTCTACCTCCTTTGAAGTGTGTTCTTACTGTAAAAGTTGAAAACCGTCGTGTAACTACCATGTTGTCACCATGAAAGTGACTCAAATTTCTTTCTTTGCTTTCAGTTATGATGAGTGCTCACCGAAGAAAGTGGAAAACCGCCTTAGATAACCATCACGGCACTGCACATTTAAAGAATTTTTGCAGTTTGAGGTTTGAAACCACCTTCGATAACTGCCAGTTGTTTGTTTATTGTATTCACGTTACGGAGTATTCGTTCGCGAGTGGTTTTTCATCCAAGCTTCTTTCAAAAGCTAAAGAAAGTGAAATTCCAATAGTAGTGAAGTGCCTTTCGACTAAGATTTATCCTGCAACTTAGACCATGTCATACCGAATTGTATGTAGCCGATTGGCCTTCCTTATGCCAAGTTGTCCATCTCATAAGCAGCATTGAGAATTGCAGAGCTCTAATGGATATTTTGAGCATTACTAAACTGCGAAGTTTCATACCAAGCTGTTCTCGGATTTAATGTACCAAAATTTTGACCATGAATTCAAGCTCATAGGCATCGAGCTCATCTTTGCAAGGAGGATACCGAGTTCTTCTTTGTCATGCCATGTACTATGAGCTTCTGTGCTGCTCTTCTCTGATAGCAACTAGTGAAGTCAACAAAATAAATAAATAAATAAACTGAGTTAAAAACAGGATACAATTGTCATGATAATAGTTAAACCAACTCAATCGGAGTATGTGTTCCACGCGCTAACTGTTTGTACTGTTCATACCAAGCTTAAGAATTCAATTGCTATTCACTGTAGTGACGGCATTTAAAACAAAAGAAAATGCCGAGAGTAGGATCGAAATTTCGGCAGAAAATGCCGACTTAATGTCATATGAGCACTAGCTGCTGAGAACCCATCTACTGTGCGTTGCCGAAGTGCCGAGTAGATCAACTAGGTCCATCGGCCGAGCTCCACCTAACATAAATTAGCCATCTGCATGGTTGAGAAACTATACTTGAAACTTGCCGAGAACATCACCAAACAGAGAAAGACACCTGAGACGCTCCTCAAGCTTAAATCCAAACTATTACACCAGCTAATCAAAGCTCTAAGTGGTTGTACCGATAGCGTGCCGAGCAACTCCAAGTGTGCGTACCCAAGCTGAAGTGCCTTGTTCCTTCAGTCAACAAGTAGAATTGTGCACTGAATTGAACTATGTTCATAGGCGCAGATGTGAATAGATTTAAGGAGTCGTCGAGCATCCGTTCCTATTTGAGTGGATCTACTTTAAGTAGCCGAATCAAACTACATGAACCAAGGCCAAACATCCCCTAGTGAATGGCCGAGCCAAGAACTTTTCTAAGCCAAGCAACCACATTTCTGAGTATGAGCTCTCAGTTCCGAGTTTCTTTCGAATCACACGGCAGCCGGAATGCTGACTCCCTACAGTCCAAAAGTGGGCTCGTCCTCACAATTAAACGTGCCAAGCTATGCTTTTCTATATTTTTCAAGCTTTCTTTTTCCAAGCCTGCAGCAAGACGAGCTCTTCCAAGCAGCTCCCAAAAGATTGTTGATTGCAGGCCAAGAAAATCTGAGGCAGAAATGCCGAACTACACTTCTGAGCTCTCTAAGACCCAATGCCAAGCTAACTTTCCAAGCTTACAGTAGACCACTTCCATACTCTATGCTTCACTACCGAGTTCTTCTGAGCAGTTTGTCGCATTATAACCGTGTATAGTGAAGATATGCTAAACTCTCTTATTTTAGAAATTGCTAAGCTGAACTGATACAAAGGGGACAGCATAGCTTCGAGCACCACTGAGCTGGAGAGCACTGAGAAGCATGCTTTGAGCTTTGCCGAACCCTTGTGTAGATAATAAGGAAGATTCATGCTTCAAAATGATCCATCTTCTTGGCTTGCGTTAATCCAATCACAACCGAACCATTCTGATAGCATCACCCCAGCCACTCCAAGTTCATATGCCAAACTGAGTTTCTGAGCTATCGTTCATATGGTAGTCCATGGCCAAGCAGTAATTGAGCTAAGTGAAATCCGAGCTACAAAATCCGAGCTCCTTAACTCTGTTCGAGTTCATTCCATAGTGGTTGAAGCTCCGACTGGTCGAGCAACTAGTGGCAGTCCATAGCTCCAAATTGCTGTAGTAGTTGCGAGTTCCCCTACATCAAATCAAGCCATACTTCCACACATCAACTTGAACTATTTTATAGGAAACTGGTATGCCTAGGAGCTTAATTATCACTAAGATTTACCGGGGTAGAATTGAATCAAAATGAGTCTTTTAAGATATCAAAGAAAATTAGAGATAAACGGTCTACAATTGAATAAGAATAGCTGACGTGAAGCTGCTCGGAGGATGTAACTCACCATTGAACACAACACAACTTGATACCTCACTTAATATAACGTACAAGTTGATGTCAAGGTCCACTCGCCACTAATCCTAAGTTACTTGGCAAGATTAGATAAGAGTGTAAGGGGTATAGACTTAGAGAGGATTATCTCACGTAAATAGAGTATTCAGTATTAAGATGTAAGTTATCTACAACTTACAAGAAAGAAAAGGACTATTTATAATAAGTTTTTAGGGTAGTATTACAAATAAAGATATTACAAGAAAGCATTTACAAAAAAGGGATTCTTAGTAGATACGAAAAGGGTAAAAAGGACAACAAACCAAAAATGGACAAGTAGTTAAATATCAGACGAGGTGGATAGCTTGCAGTATAGTATCGGTCCCGTACAAATATTCTTTTAGCACAGCAAATGAAAAGGGTCAAAATGTTGGGATACTAAAAGGGCCAAGACGAGAGAGATGGTAGTATGTTGAGAGAATACTACTCAGCTGTTTAAGTGAGGCTCCGTCACTCGGCAAGAGATTCTCAGTAGCAATTTTTTGGAGTATTCGGCATAGGGTCTTCTGTAAGAGAATGGTCGGCATCATCACTACCGAATGTACAGATTACTGTATGACAATGTGGGGAGCTCAGGGAGTTCAACCACCTTTCTTTGATGTATAGTTTCTCGTCATCAGTAGGTTGCCGAGAGAGAATTCTTTAGGAGAGGAATTGGAGGCCTCGGAGGCACACGTGAGTAATGGGACCACTAGCCAACAGTGCATCAGTTTCCCGAGGTTGTTAAAGATTTGCCCTTAAATCTTAGCCCTCGTCATCATCGGGTACATATGGAGGTAAGTTGGCGATGTTAAATGTAGTGGATACAACAAAACCATTAGGTTGCTCAATTGCATAGGAATTATAGTTAAGGCACCTTAAGATCCTATAGAGTCCATTTACTATGGGTGAGAGTTTGTTTATCCTCTTGCTAAGGAAGCATTCTTTGCTAAGATGGATTCAAATAAGGTCCCCAGGAGCATAAATGATTCGTTTCCTTATGTGGCATCCCGTTTCCTTCTACGACATCCCATTTCCTTCTATTAAGCCACAATTTTGGTCAATTGCTTGGCAATTCTTTAGTGTAACTTGTGAAACTCCTCAGCACGCTACAGGCCGGATTAACTTTCCCCTTGTATAGATGGACTATTAACTAAGTTTAAGGGTAGGTTTGAATTATGTCCATAAACAACCTTAAATGACAATGTTCTAGTGGAGCTGTGAGTTGAGCGATTGTAGGCAAATTCAATGATTGGTAGGCATAAATCCTAGTCAAGAGAGTTCTTTCCAATAGTGGCATGTAGGAGGCTACTGACAGTTTTGTTAACTACTTCAATTTGGCCATCTGTCTGAGAGTAGCAAGAGGTACTAAACAAAAGCTTAGTGCCGACTTTCCTCCATAGATTTTTCCAAAAGAAGCTTGTAAATTTCGAATTACAATTGACCCAATACTTCTTATCACTCTATGGAGTTGCATAATTTCCTATAAAAAAAGGTTAGTGATGAATAAAGTATCATTAGTCCTATGGTAGGGAATGAAGTGGCCCATTTTGCTAAATCAATCGATTACCACCATGATCAAATTGCATCTTCTCGACATGTGGGGAAGGCCAAGCATGAAATCCATGCTTATATCGATCCATGGCCACTCAAGAATTGCAAGGGCGTGTATTCTCCATAGGGCTCTCTCCTCCCTTTAGCATACTTGCATACCTTGCACCCCTCAAGTATTTAATGCGCATCCCTCATCATCCCAGGTAAGTAAAAATGCTCCTTCAATATCTCAGTCATTCTCTTTTCCCCAAAATGGCTAGCTAGACCCCCGGCATGAGCTTCTTCAACCAGTAGCTCCCTTGTAGAGCCACTTGACACACACATCTGCTTACCCTTCATCAAGAACCCCTCACTTAAGTAGAATACATCCATAGCTCCTCTATCATTGCACTTAGCTACTAAAGGCCCAAAATGTGGGTCATGCTCATATAGATCAGGTAGAGTGCCAAGTCTAATCACTTTAGCTTACAACTTTGTGATGAGGGTATGAAAATGAGAAAGCGCATCAGCCACTATATTAGTGCTTCCCTTCATATACTTGATGACATAGCAAAAGGTCTATAGGAACTCAACCTACTTAATGTGACACCGAGAAAGCTTCTACTAACTGTAAAGATGTTTAAGAGATTCATGATCCAAATAGATGATGAATTCTCTTGGCAACAGGTAATGTTGCCAATTCTAGAGTATATGGACAAGGGCATAGAACTCCTTGTCGTAGGCTGAGTAATTTAGGGCAGCACCTCGAAGTTTTTCGCTAAAGTTAGCAATGGGTCAATGCTCCTGTATAAGTATAGCACCAATGCCAACACCAGACGCATCACATTTAACCTCAAAAACCTTCTCAAAATCTGGCAGGGCAAGTACTGGAGCAAACGTCAACTTATACTTCACATCTTCAAAACTCCTCTAAGCCTTTTCTATCCATTTAAACTCAATGTTCTTCTTGGTAAATTCAGTCAACAACATAGTTATGGAGTTGAAGTTCTAAATAAATCTTCGACAGAAAGAGGCTAGGCCATGGAAGCTCCTGACTTCGATTGCTCTTGACGGCGTAGGCCGCTCATTAATAGCCTTGACCTTTTCCTCATCAACTCGAACTCTACTCCCCAAAATGACATATCCGAGGAATACAACCTCGTTCTGACAAAATGCGTATTTATTTAGGTTATCGAATAATTTCTCAGTACGAAGTATATTAAACACCAATCTCAAATGTTTGATATGAACAAGAAGATTAGTACTATAGACCAGAATATCGTCAAAATAAAGAACAACGCATTTGCCTATCAATGCTCGAAGTACATGATTCATGAGTCACATGAATGTACTTGGCACATTAGTTAAACCAAATGGCATAACCATCCACTTAAATAGACCATCTCGAGTCTTAAAGGCTATTTTCCTTTCATCTCCCAGATTCATTCGTATTTGATGATAGCCACTCTTTAGATCTATTTTCAAAAACTTGAGTGCGCCATGTAACTTATCAAATATGTCATCTAACTATAAGATCGAGTATCGGTACTTAACAGTAGTCTTATTAATGGCACAATTGTCAATGTACATCTTCCATGATCCATCTTTCTTTGGTACTAGCACGGCTAGGATGGCACATAGGCTCATGCTCTCATGGACATATCCACAGTCCACTAACTCATCAACTTGCCTTTTCAACTTGGATGCCTATTCTAGATTAAGTCTATAGGTGGGTCAATTTGGTAGGGCTGCTCTAGGTTAAAGATCGATACAATGCTCAATTCCTCTCAAAGGAGGTAATCCTTTCGGCATCTCAGATGGAAATAAGTCAGCAAATTCCTAAAGTAGTTGCAGCACTTCGGTAGGTAAGTTCTTAACCTCTTTTACCTCTAAGAGTCTCCTGACCAAGGGGAATACATAGTCCTCGGGTTTGACCTCTCATGCAAACTTAGCTCAGGAAATCATTAAAGACTTCCGCTGCAAAGATCTTACAACCTTTTCTTGAGCTTCTTACACTTCCTTAGGACTCATTAGTGTCAATATAACTTTCTTCCTATCCTTTTGAAATATATAGATGTTTCAATACCCATGGTATAACACCCTTAAGTCAAATAGCTACGGTCAGCCGAGGAATATGTGGGATGCATACATAGGTAGGACGTCACATAACACCTCGTCCTTGTATCTATCACCAATAGTAATCAACGCTCTAACTTGGTCGGAAACGTATAATCTTCCTCTCTCATTCAGCCAGTGAATCTTATACAACTTGGGGTGTCAAAGAGTTGGCAATTTCACAGCCTTAATTACCCCTTGTACAATGACGTTGGTACAGCTCCCTCCATCGATGATCACATCACATAGCTTGCCATTCACCTGGCAATTTCTATGAAAGTGGTTCTCTCTTTGCTCATTCTCATTAGCCACCAAAGTATTAAGAGATCACTGAACAACAAAGAAATACTCGGCATTACCCTTAGGGGATATCTTCACTCCCGAATCTTCCTGAAATTCTTCCAGCATCTGATCGGTTACCACTTCTTCCATCACTCGCACTTTCTACTTCAAACTGGGGCTTATCTCCATCGATGGTCATGACTCGGTGATTCAAACATTCATTAGCTACCTGTCCATAGCTAAGACACTTAAAACATTTGATTTCTCGAGTTTTCCATCCTAAGCTCTAACCCCGGTCTCTTCGGATTTCAGGTTCCTTAGTCTTGGTCTTGGTCTTGCTCTTACTTTAGCCCTTATCTAGTTGGCTCGGCATGTAACCTTGGTATCCAACCTCAGATCTGTTTGATGCCTTGCCATTCCTTGCTCAACTTGGTAGGCCATTCCTACTCGGCATCATGGTTCTGCTACTTAACATTCGGCTAGCCTGGTTCTGTCGTTGCCTTTCAACTCTCTAGGCTACATGGATGGTTTCATCCAGAGTTGTGAGGCTCTACAATTTCACGATGTGACCAATCTCAACTCGGAGTCCCGAGATGGACCATATTATAGTTTAGGTCTCAGGCTCGTCGACATCACATTATATCATGAGCAACTGAAACTCTTGAACATAGTCATCTACGGATTTGTTACCTTGCCTTAAGTCTTAAAGTCATTAAAAAGTGTCTTTCTCGTAGTGTTCAAGAACGAACCTACTTCTTAGAACTCTCTTCATCTCATTCCATATTCGAACTTCGTGTTAGGCCTTTAGACAAACATTCTTTAGCTTCATCCACCGTATTACCGCATACCAAGAAAATTCTACCGTAGCTACCCTAATGTAGACAGGATCTTCATAATCATAGAAGTCGAATATCTTTTTATCTTCTCTTCTTAGTTGTAGTATTCATCAACACTACCAAACCCATTGAAGCTCGGAATCTGTACTTTAAGATGCTCTATACCTCTTGGAGCTCTGAACTCACGCTTATCCATCTCATCATACTAGCCTTCTTCCTCTTCGTACTCTTCCACTTCGTCTAACTCTAACCTTCATCTCGCAACTTTATCAGCATGTCATGGTGGTGCTTCGTTCACAAGAAAGGCTTCTGAAGCTCACTCATTAATCTACCTCCTTGGCCTATCTCTTGTTTCTCGACCCTGCTCAATAACTCTTTCATACGACCCAGCTTCTAAGACCGTGTTTACTGAGACATCTAAGTTGGCCACAATAGCAACAAGATCCTATATTTGCTCATTAATAGTACATGGTGTTTGTTAGCTAACTCGACCACGACCATAAGTATCACTCTCGACATCGTGAATCTCTCCCTATATACTAGGGTTTAACATTCTCAATACAAGCTTCAGTAAGGATGCTTCACACAAATGCTTTCTACACATAAATATCGCAAACAACAGACTAACACTACATAACTCTCTGTCTTAACCTCAAGCTCTAATACCAAGAATATATGGTGTGAGGAGCTTAGTTTTCACTAAGACTTACCGAGACAGAATTGAACTGAAATGGGTCCTTTAAGATATTGAAGAAAATTAAAGGGAAATGATCCATAATCGAACAAGAGTAGCTGACATGAAGCTGCTTGGAGGATATGACTCACCAATGAATACAACGCGACTTGACACCTCACTTGATATGATGCACAAGTTGATGTTAAGGTCCACCCGCCACTAATCTTAACCTACTTGGTAAGATTAGATAAGAGTATAAAGGGTATGAACTTAGAGATGAATGACTCACAAGAACAAAGTATTCAGTATTAAGATGTAAGTTATCTCCGGCTTATAAGAGAGAAAAAGACTATTTATAGTAAGTCCTTAGGGTAGCATTACAAATAAAGAAATTACAAGAAAGTATTTACAAAAAGGAGATTCCTTACATATGAAAAGAGTAAAAAGGACAACAAACCAAAAATTAAAAAGTAGTTAAATGTCAAATGAGGTAGACAACTAGTAATGCAGCATTAGTCCTATATAAATATTCTCTGAGTACAGCAGGCAAGAAGGCTTAAAATGTTGCGGCACTAAATGGGCCAGGATAAGAGAGATGGTGGTATGCTAAAAGAAAACTACTTGGCTGTTCAAGAGAGTCTCTTGTCACTCGGCAAGAGATTTTCAGCAACAATTTGTTAGAGTACTCAGTATAGGGGCCTCGGCAAGGGAATGGTCAGTATCATCACTATCGAGTGTACAGATTAATGTATGACAATGTAGGGAGCTTAGAGAGTTCAACTACCTTTTTTTGATGTACAATTTCTTGTCATCGATAGGTTACCGAAAAAGAATTCTTTAGGAGTAGGATTGGAGGCCTTGGAGGTATGCGTAAGTAATGGAACCATTTGCCAACAATGCATCACAAACTAACCATTCCAATGTATTGAGCATGAGACATGCTAGGGAAGTTGCCATAAGAGGTCCAATTAAGAAAGAAAACTAAATTTCGAGTTTCCCATCTTACTAGTAGTTCTAATGTGTCAAGCATGAGATAGCAACTTAACCCATCTTAGTAACTCTACTAAGTTAGCTATAAGGTCAGCATGAGTGGACAAATTTAGAAGCCAAGCTGTATTTCTAATGAAATAGCAAACAACAAGAGCAATAACATAGTAGAGTATAATGAACATGCCCAATCTACAATCCAAGCCATACATCAGAGACTGAGTTTTTCATGAATATATGTTGTATCTGGCTACTTGTGAATTCCACATTTCGAACTGTCGTCGTAGAGAAGCTGGTTACTAATAAACTTCTATGGTTAAGCAGAGCTAGCGCCCACATCTTGAGTCGCAACATTGGAGCTATAATTTTAGCTAATGCAACTAGCCAACACTTGCCAACTTGTAGACTATTAATTGCTAAGCTCTCTGTAATCTTGGCTAAAAGAAGGCCAAGCTACCGAGAAGCCAAACATTTCTAGTATTAAGGTTTAAGGTTGAACCATTCTTGGATAGTCTCGAGGAGTGAGGAAGATACTTAGTTGAGAGTAACAATGATTGAGAGGTCGAAAATGTCCGGTAGTAGCATAGACATGAATATTTGCTGAACAATTAAATACCAATCCCAAACCAAGTTTCTTCATCTTACAATGTTGAAAAGCAACCCCTATTTTTACTCAAAGGGGGACATTGATACCGAGTTTTTCTATCGGGCAGCAAAGTTGCTAGGAAGCCAAATGGATTAGAGTTATATCGAGTTCTCGAGCTATACGTCAAATTGCTAAGTGCATCCGAAAAACATTCTTGTACAATGGTTTCTAGAGTTCCTTTCTATTGAATAGAAACAAGCTACTTAGAATGAGACCAAGCATCCCAACTTAGTTAGTAATCGAAGTACATGCTCAAGGATCGAGTTTAGTTTGAGATTGGATCTAAGCAACCTGTGGAAAATCAAGCTAGTTGTTCATCAAGCCTAAGCTTTTCACAATACGTGCTGAGCTGCCAATCTGTATAACGAACACCCAAACCCTTAACCTTTGACCCTTGCTCTGATACAATGCGTCTAACCATCTCAACTAAGCTTATTTCTACTATCATGTACCGAACTACTATCATCCAAACCACTCAAGGTAGCTGTATAATTTATCTACCAAATTATGCATCAATGCTGACTTGTAAGACTTTATGATTGGAGCATGGATATAATTGAGAAGTCTCACTAAGAACTCGTTGGTGTACTTGCGAGCTCAGTTATCACTAGGACTTACTATGGCAAATCTAATTGAAAAGGGTCCTTCAAAATATTGAAGAAAATTAAAGGAGAATGATCCACAAATGAACAAGAGTAGCTGACATGAAGCTGCTCAAAGGATGTGACTCACCAACGAACATAACATGACTTGAGACCTCACTTGATATGATGCATGAGTTAATATTAAGGTCTACTCATCATTAATCCTTAGAGAAGGTTATCTTACAAGAACAGAATATTTAGTATTAAAAGTGTATGTTATATGTGGCTTACAAGAGAAAAGGATTATTTATAGTAAGTCCTCAAGGCTGTATTACAAATAGAGAAATTACAAAAGAGTATATACAAAAAGGGGATTTTAATACATATGAAAAAGGGTAAAAAGGACGAAAGACTAAAAATGAAAAAGTAGTACAATGTCAAACAAGGTGGATAGGTAGTAATGCAACATTGGTCCCATATGAATATTCTCTAAGCACAAGTGAGAGGGATCAAAATGTTGCATCAATAAAGGGGTCGGGACGAGAGAGATGGTGGCATAGCAAGAGAAAACTGTTTGGTCATTTAAGTGGGTTTCTTGTCACTCGATAGGAACTTCTCAATAGTAATTGGTTGAATTACTCCGCATAAAGTCCTAGGCAAGGGAATGGTCAGCATCATCATTATCGAATGTATAGATCAACGTATGACAATTCGAGGAGCTTAAGGAGTTCAGCTACATTCCTTCGGTGTAAACTTTCTCATCATCTGTAGGTTGCCAAGAGAGAATTCATAGGGTAAAGGATTGGAGTCTTCAAAGTCGTATGCAAGTAATGGGACCGTTGGTTGGTAGCTCATTAGTTCCCTAGGGTTGTTGAAGATTTTCCCTCAAAGCTTAGTCTTCATCATTTTTAGGCACATATAGAGTTAAGTCAGCAACGTTAAATGTGTTTGATATGCCAAGACCTTTAGGTAGCTCAATCTTGTAGACATTATCATTAATGCACCTCAGGATCCTGTAAGGTCCATTTACTCTAGGAGATAGTTTGTTCATCCTTTTGCTAAGGAAGCATTCCTTACTAAGATGGATCTTAACAAGGTCCCTAGGGGCATAAACGATTCATTTCCTTCTGCGACCTTCCATTTCCTTCTGTCGAGCCATAGTTTTGGCTAATTGCTTGACAATCCTTTGATGTAACCTATGAAATTCCTTGATACACTGCAGGCTAGATTGACTCTCCCCTTATGTAGTCGGACTATTAACTAAGTCTAAAGGTAGGTTCGAGTTAAGTTTATAAATAACCTCAAATGATGATGTTCTAGTAGAGCTATGAGTTGAGTGATTATAACAAAACTAAATGATGGGTAGGCAAAAATCCTAGTTACAAGAGCTTTTTCCAACAGTCGTGCATAAGAGATTACCAATAGTTCTATTAACTACTTCAATTTGGCTATCTGTCTTAGGGTGGCAAGAGATACTAAATAAGAGCTTAATGCTAAGTTACCTCCATAAGGTCTTACAAAAGAAGCTCGTGAATCTGGAATAACGGTTGGACACAATACTCCTTGGCACTCCATGAAGTCGCATAATTTCCAACAAAAAAGGTTAGCGATGAATAAAGCAACATTAGTTCCGTAGCAAGGGATGAAGTGGCCCATTTTACTAAATTGATTGACCACCACCATGATTGAATTGTGTCTTCTCGACATGTGGGGAAGGCCGAACATGAAATCCACGCTTAGATCGGTCCATAACTGGTTAGGAATTGGTCGGAGTGTATATTCTCCATAGGGTTCTCTCCTTCCTTTCGCATACTTACATACCTTGCACCTCTTAAGTATTTGGTGCAAATCTCTCATCATCCCAAGCTAGTAGAAGTGCTCCTTCTATATCTCAATTATCCCCTTTTCCCCAAAATGGCCAGCTAAACCCCCAACATAAGCTTCTCAAACTAGTAACTCCCTTACAAAATCACTCAACACACAAATCTGCTTGCCCTTCATCAAACCCCTCACTCAAGTAGAATCAGTCCATAGCTCCTTTAGCACTTCACTTGGCTACTAAAGGCCTAAAATGTGGGTCATGCTCATATCGATAACATAAAGTGCCAAATCCAAGCACTTTAGCTTACAATGTCATGAAGAGGGTATGGCAGTGAGAATGTACATCAACCACTGTATTGGTGCTTCCCTTCTTATACTTGATGACATAGCAAAGGGTCTCTAAGAACTCAACTCACTTGGCGTGATGTCGAGCAAGCTTCTGCTGCCCGCGAAGATGTTTGAGAGATTTATGATCTGAATAGATGATGAATTCTCTTAGCAACAGATAATGCTACCAATTTCGTAATGTATGGACAAGGGCATAGAACTCCTTATCGTAGGCTGAGTAATTCAAAACCGCACCTTAGAGTTTATCGCTAAAGTAAGAAATGGGTCGACGCTCCTACATAAGGACAGCACTAATGCTGACACTAGACATATCACATTCAACCTCAAAAACCTTCCAGAAATCCGGTAGGGCAAGTACTAGAGTAGATGTCAACTTACACTTCACATCTTCAAAACTCCTCTAAGCCTTTTTTGTCTATTTAAACTCAACGTTCTTCTTGGTCAATTTAATCAACGACATAGTTATGGAGTTGAAGTTCTAGATAAACCTCCAATAGAACAAGGCTAAGCCATGGAAGCTCCTGACCTTGGTAGCACTAATCAGTGTAGGCCACTCATTAATAACTCTAACCTTTTCCTCATCAACTCGAACTCCACTCCTTGAAACAACATATCTGAGGAATACAACTTTGCTTTAGCAGAACATACATTTCTTCAAGTTTCCAAATAATTTCTCAATGTAGAGTATGTTAAACACCAATCTCAAATGTTTAACATAAACAAGAAGGTAGATACTGCATACCAAAATATCATCAAAATAAACCACAACGCATTTGCCTATCAATGTTCTGAGCACATGGTTCATGAGCCGCATGAATGTACTTGGTACATTAGTTAAACCAAATGGCATAACCATCCACCCAAATAGACTATCCCATGTATTAAAGGCTATTTTCCATTCATCTCCTGGTCTCATTTGTATTTGATAATAGCCACTCTTTAGATCTATCTTCGAAAAGATACATGTACCATGCAACTTATTGAGCAAATCATCTAACTGCAGGATCAAGTATCTATACTTAACAGTAATCTTATTGATGGCACGATTGTCAATGCACATCAACTTATTGATCCATCTTTCTTTGGTACTAGCACGGCTGGGATAGCATATGGGCTCATGCTCTTATAGACATATCCGCAATCTACCAACTCATCAACTTGCCTTTTCATCTTAGTTACCTATTCAGGATTGAGTCTATAGGCAGGTCAATTCGGTAGGGCTGCTTCAGGTTGAAGATTGATGCAATGCTTAATTCCTCTTAAGGGAGGTATTACTTTCAGCATCTCAACAAGGAAGAGGTCAATATATTCCTAAAGTAGCTGCGGCACTCTAGTAGGTAAGTTCTTGACCTCTTCAACTTCTAAGAATCTCCTGACCAAGAAGAGTACATACTCTTCAGCCTTGACCTCTCGTGCAAACTAAGCTTAAGAAATCACTAAGGACTTCTGTTGTAGAGACCTAACAACCTTTTCCCAAGCTTCTTGCACTTCCTTAGGATTCATAGGTGTCAATATAACTTTCTTCCTATCCCTTTGAAATACGTAGGTGTTTCTATACCAATCATATAACACTCTCAAGTCAAATAACCATGGTTAACCGAGTAATATGTGAAATGCATACATGGGAAGGACATTACACAACACCTCATCCCCGTACCTATCACCAATAGTAATTGGCACTTTGACTTGGTCGAAAACATATAATCCCCCTTTCTCATTCAGCCAGTGAATCTTATACAACTTGGGGTGTGGGAAAGTTGGCAATTTCATGGACTTAACTACCCCTTACAAGATGATGTTGGTATAGCTTCCTCTATCAATGATCACGGGCGCATGGCTTACCATTGACTCGGTAATTCGTATGAAAGAGGTTCTCTCTTTGCTCATTCTCATTAGCTACAAAAGTACTAAGAGATTGTCAAACAACAAAGCAATACTCGGCTCCACCCTCAAGGGGTATCTTAGCCTCCTTATCTTCCCCAAATTCTTCCAGCATCCAATCGGTTGCCACTTCTTCCTCTCCTTCACTTGCACTTTCTACTTCAAACTAAGGCTTGTCTCCCTTTATGGTCATGACTCGGTGGTTTGAATATTGACTAGTCATATGTCCATAGCCAAGGCATTTAAAATATTTGATTTCTTAGATTTTCCTCCCTAAACTTTGACCTTGGTCTCTTTGAATCTTAGGTTCCTCAATCTTACTCTTACCTCAGCCCTCATCTAGTTGGCTTAATATGTAACCTCAACGTTCCACCTTAAAACTATTTGAAATCCTATCATTCCCTAATTATTCGATTACTCGACATTCAGCTAGCCTGGTTCTACCGTTGCCTATCAACTCTCTAGGTTACACGAATGGTTTCATCTAGAGTTATGAGGCTCTGCAGTTCTACGACATGACCAATCTCAACTCAGAGTCACGAGATGAATCGTACTATAGTTTAGGCCTTAGGCTTATCAACATCACATCATATCATATGGAATTGAAACTCTCGAACATAGTTGTCTACAGATCTGTTACCTTGCTTCAAGCCTTGGAGTCATTAGAAAGTGTCTTGTTCATAGTGTTTAGAAACGAACTTACTTCTCAAAACTCTCTTCATCTCGTTCTATGTTTAAACCTCGTATCAAGTCCTTAAGCGAACAATCTGTAACTTCTTCCACCACATTGCCGCATATCTAGAAATTTCTAACGTAGCCACTCTAATGTGTATTGCCTCTTCATAATAATAGAAGTCGAATATCTTTTCGATCTACTCTTCCCAATCTACGTAGTTGTCAGCACTACCAAACCCATTAAAGTTTGGAATCTATACTTTAAGATGTTCGGCTCCTCTTGGCACTCTGAACTTGTGCTTATCAATCCCAATATACTAGTCTTCTTCTTCTTTGTACTCTTCCACTTCATCCAACTCTAACTTTCTCCCCGAAACTCTATCGACACATTACAATGGTACGTGGTTCACTGGAAAGGCTTCCAAAGCTCACTCTATCATCTGCCTCCTCGGCCTATCTCTCATTTCTTAGCCCTGCTCAACAACTATCTTTTGCGATCCATTCTCTAAGATGTTGTTTACTGAGATAGCTAAATTGGCTACAATAGCAATAAGATCTCATATCTTCTCATCAGTAATACGTGGTGTTTGTTGGGTAACTCGACCATAACCATGAGCATGAGCATCACTTTCAACATCATAAATCTCTCCAATTATCACTAGGACCGTAGCAAATCTGACTAAAAAGGTTCCTCTAAAATATCGAAGAAAATTAGAAGGGAAAGGTCTACAAATGAACAACAGTAGCTAACATAATGCTTCTCAGAAGATATGACTCACCAACGAACACATCCACTCACTACTAAACTTGAGCTACTCGACAAAATTAGATAAAAGTATAAGCAGTATGGACTTAGAGAAGATTGTCTCACAAGAGTAAAGTATTCATTATTAAGATGTAAGTTATCTTCGGCTTTCAAGAGAGAAAAGGACTATTTATAATAAGTCCTTAAGGCAGCATTATAAGTAAAGAAATTATAAGAAAGTATATACAAAAGGGGATTCCACATACATACAAAAAAGGGTAAAAAGAACAAAAGACCAAAAATAGAAAAGTAGTACAATGTTAGACGAAGGGGACAGGTGGTAGTGCAACATTGATCCCGTACGAATATTCTCTAAGCATAGCAAGCAAGAGGGGCCAAAATGTTGCAACAATAAAGAGGCTGGGACGAGAGAGATGATAGCTTGCCGAGAGAAAATTATTCAGTCGTTTAAGTGGGTCTTTTGTTACTTAGCAGGAACTTCTCAACAGTTGATGGTCGGATTACTCAGTATAGGGTCTTCGATAAGGGAATGGTTAGCATCATCACTATTGAATGTACAAATCAACATATGACAATTCGAGGAGCTCAAGGAGTCTAGCCACATTCCTTCAGCATAAACTTTCTCATCATCAATAGGTTGCCGAGAGAGAATTTGTCAGGTAAGGGATTAGAGTCCTCAGAGCCGTACACGAGTAATGGGACCATTGGTTGGCAGTTCATCACTCCTATAACGGCTAAGTTTATCTTTAAGACAATTCCAAGCATTAACATTGAATGGCGAGGATCTAAGTTATAAGGCCGAGAAGCATGTGGAGCTAAAAGCCGACTAAAGTTTCCAAATAACCTACTATTATAGCAAACTCGATGCATCAATAAGAGCAGTAAGAAAACTACTATTTTGAAAAATGATATACACAAAAGGTTGACTTTCATCCTAGTTATAGTAGCTAATGTGTGCGTGGTGGTAAAATTGTTGAGCTAAACACTAAATTAGGGAGATTGTACCACGTCCCGTTATGCAAATGTGTAGAGGATGGAGTATAGACCAAGCCTCTCTTTAAGTTTCATCAAAACACAAGTTGTACTTCTCCGGGAAGATAGAGCAAATATACTTGTTCTAATACTTTAGGTTAAAAATTAGACTCAAGTTGGACAACTCCAGAACAAGCTCTTTCTTTAATTAATATAAACCTATAAAAGCTCTTGAACTGGCTGGTAAGCAACATATCCACTTGTGTATCGGTTTTTATCAATGAAGGATGAGTAAAATTCTCTATCATTACTTTAGATTCATTCAATCATTTATTTTAACCTATGTACTTTGCATTGAAGTTCAAGCTAATCAATTGTTGATATTCATACTTGATTAAGGAACAACGTATTATCTATCCACATGATGTTCCAATGAGAATACAAAGATAATTTTAAACCAAACAAATGCTCTCTATTTTGAGCCCACACACGTATAATTTGCTAATGGGCAGTTCCTCAATAACTCTAAGTGTTGCGAACTGTGACCAAGAATAGACGATGGCAATTGATGGATGGGTCCGAGCTTGCAGAAAGCCTGAAAGGAATGATGGGGATTGGTGTGAAATTCGACGAATGCAAATAAAAAGGTAAGCAAGACCTACGAACATCTCTAATAGATATAATGCACTAATAGAACTTTTGAAGACTCACAACACAATCCGATAGGATGCACAAATTGGTCCAATGAGGTTACTCGCCACCTAACCTTACTCAAGGGTTAAGATAAGAGTGATGCCGACAGTAAACAAGCAGTATTTATGTAAGGAAAAAAATACTTGTGTATTAAGGATGATGATCCCTTACAACTACAATTACAAAGGTATTTATACCCATAAGTTAGGGCAACTTGCCCAAAAGGGAAAAGACAAAAAGGGCATTTCATAAGGAAGTAATGTACAAGATACAAAAGGGTAAAAATGAATATACAAGGAAAGCAATCATTAGTGTAACGGATTCTACACATAATACTATATACGTAGAGATACTATATTGGTAATGCCATTGGGGGATGTGGATAAAAAGTACGGACAGTTTGCTTGATAAAGCAAAGGTCGCTTGGTCAGTTCTAACTCTCTTTCAACATCTCAGTAGGGGTGAGGCTGAGTAAGTAATTGGCCAAGCATGTACAAGAATGAAGATTAGTTATTATCTTGGCCTTCAATTTCTCGACACTCAACATGCGAAAGATAAGTAGTCACTCGACTCAACAGGTAGAATGGGTTGGTAAAGAGATACTCAACCTCCGCATGAGTCGGTTGGAACATGAGGATTCATCTTGCTAGTTCCTCTTATCCTTGGGCTTAGTTGTGGGTCGAAGGTCCAATAGCCTGATTCCCATCTTTCCCCTTGGGTTGTTTTGGATTTAGGATCAAATCCAAATAGTCTTTGTTGAGCTCTTTGTTAGGGTGATACGAACTGAGGTTGGCAACATTAAAGGTGTTAGAAACCCCATAGTCTTCAGGCAACTTCAATTTGTAAGCATTGTCATTGATCTTCTAGAGGATTCTGAAAGGTCCTTCAACTTGTCCAAATAATTTGTTCCTCCTCTTGTTCAGGAACCATTCCTTACTGAGGTGTAGCCATACTAAGTCTCTTAGTTAATATTGTTTAGCTGTCCTACCCTTGGTCTTCTCCTGCATTTTTCTAGCAACTTAGTCGATCTTCCGAGTAACCTTAAAATATAGGTACAAGAGGGATTATTCTTCAGTCGAGGCATCAAGCTCTTCTTATACGAGTGTAGGTACAGGGGTATGCTCAAGGGTCAATGATGAGAATCAGCCTCCAACTATATCCAAGCTAAGGCAAACCTATCCGATGCTTAGGCCTTTTAATGCTTACCGAGGTCGAGCTTGATGAACTACCGACTAGCGGTCCCATTACTCATGCATAGCTCTTTACTCGAAGAATTCTCTCTTGGCAACCTGCTAATGATGAGCATTAGTGATGATGCCGACCATTCCTTAGCCGAGGACCCTATGTCGAGTAATCTGACTAACTGTTGCAAAGAGGCTCTTGCCAAGTGATGAGAGACTTACTTATTGACCAAATTGTTTTCTCTTGACATGCTACCATATCTTTTGTCTCAGCCCCTTAGTTACCGCAACATCTGGATCCCTCTCGTGATACTAATCAAAGAAACAGAGTGAATCTTGAAAAAGGGTCAAAATGGGTCAAATGGATTTAACGAACGAGAAGTGAGATGGTTGGTTTGACGGTGAATATAAATGGATATCATGCACCAAGATATAAACACAATAAAGGGTTTAAGCTCGCAATAAGGTTCAATACGACTTACGAACATTAAATGTTGCTCAAGATTCAAATGAAGGTTAGATGCAACTCACTAACCGGCTCAAATAAAGGGGTTCGCCACAATCTCAAGGCTAAGATCAGCTTAATCTATACTCAATAATCCAACAAATGCTAGCAAAAGAGTAGCCTTACTCAAAAAGGAAAGGATTCCAATCGCAGGAATATACTTTCCTATCTGATTTCATATATTGACGTTTATGTCTCTATCTCATTTGATGTTTACAGATGTTGCTATTTATAGCAAGTCCTAAACCCTAGTAGCAAAACTGTAAATAATGTATAAGGTCTTAAACCTTAAAGAATTGGGGTTATAAATAAAATAAAGGAAAACATGTGCAAGAATACAAAACTGTATATTTTATAAGGGGAGTCAGCATGCAATCCCTAAAGTCTTGCAGTGCTTAGCCGAGATACCAAAAAGGTCAACCTATAATTGTCAAGTTCTAGAATCAATCGACACGAGTCTTTCAATGCTGTGCCAAGTGGTTCTTTGGTCTCGTATACTCGACCTTGTAGTATCTCAGCACCTCAACTGATGAAAAACTTGATGCTAAGTGTTTATCTTTCTACCTCTCGTCCTTCTAGCTTTTGCTCGACCTTGGTAAGCATTGATAAGCCTCAACTTTAGATAGGTCTACCTCAGTTTAGATATAGCAAGAGGCTAATTCCCATCATTACCACGAGTCTGAAAGGAAGTCATCCTCGACATTAAATGTTGAGTATAGGCTAAGATGCTAAATAAGCTCCTTCTCCCTTTTCACTTTACTATGGTTACCGAATGTCTTTGGATTTCCTCAATGTTCATCGAGGTTAAGAGATAGCTCTTTCCATCCTTTTGAACAATGTAAGTGTTAAGGAATCCATCATGGATCACTTTTTGATCAAATTCCCATGGTCAGCTAAGAAATAGATTCACAACATTCATAGGCACTACGTCGAAGTCTATCTTATCCTCATACTGCCCTACCTTGATTGCGATCCATGCTCTTTTATGCACATGGACCATTCCCTTGTCAATAAACCATTTCAATCCATAAGGTCGAAGGTACGACTAGGTCGACAATTTCATCTTTTCTACTAACTTAGCAAAAATGATGTTGGTATAACTACCCCCATCAATAACTAGGGAACAGGTCTTCCCATTCACTAACTACTGTAAATGCAATAAATTTTCCCTTTTTCTGAGATCTACCTTCCGGTTGGCTAGTCAACTCATCAGTGATAAGAGTTCATCCAGATTTTCGACATAGACATCTTCTTTGATCAATCTATCTTTTGAGCTCTTGTCACTCTGACTCTCTATTTGAGCATTAGGTCCTTCACCTTTCAAGACCATAATCCTCGATGCCGGCTAGCTCTTACATCCTTCTTTTGTTCTCTCGTCTCAACTGATGCAAAGTGTGCTCTATTTCAGAATCTAGTGGTAGAATATTAGCACTTCTACTCCTACGCATAAAACACCTACAAAGAGAACAAAAATAATACGTCATCAAGTGTACCTAAATTACCAATAGAACTAAAAGGTTTAATATTTCCAGTCCCTAGCAACGGCAAAACTTGGTCTACAAAGCAAAAATCTTATCAATGATCCAAGCGATTCTACAGGAGAATTCTTCAAGAACTATCTAATGACTGTTTTATGACTCTTTAAGTCTAAGGAAAGTGTGTCTCCAAAAAATTAAAAAAAAATAAAAAAGTCACCCAAACGATGAAACATAAGGCTATTTATAAGAAAAACTAGGGTTGGCTTGCATAAGGCTTCTTTTTAACGAAGGTCGGCTAATAGGCCATCGATGTAAGTGTAAGCCAGCTATGTTAAATTCCAAATTGCAACGTGTTGATTCGAACTTCGTTCATTTGTGTAAAACTCCTCTAAATCATCCATATTTCCACTTTAAATCCTCTAATTCCTAAAATGTTCAAATGAAAATAATTAGGTACCATTTCTTATTGATTTCTATAAAATCAATAATAATTCTATCTAATTCGCACATTAAATCTTGAAAAATATGCCTTTATCGGTCTACAATATTGACATGCCATGTCACTATAAATATCTGAGAGTAGTTCTGGATATCTTCCATGCTAAGAGATTATTCGACAATCTAAAGAAATGTTGCTTTTGCTAAGAGGAAGTGGTATTCTTGGGCTATATAGTTAGCGGAGGAAGCTTGTAAGTCGATGTTGAAAAGATCTGAGCAATTTTCAAGTAGATAACTCTTACTACTTGTGCCAATGTAAGAAGTTTCCATGGAATGGGTTCGTTTCACAGAAGATTCATCAGGAATTTCAGCACACTCGTTACGCTACTTACTAAAATAACAAAGTAAAACATCAACTTCTAATGGGGAGAAAGGGAAGAGAGGAGCTTTGCTGAGATAAAAGAAAAATTGACCTTTACTCGGGTGTAGGAATAAGAGCATTAGGCGTTGGAATAAGTGTTATCTTGATGTAAGAAGGCCAACCAATTAATTTCCATAGTAAGAAGCTTCAAGGACCACAACTAAACTACTCTGTGTATGATAAGGAACTTTTGTCACTGATCCAAGCATTGCAAGATAGCAACACTATTTACTACCAAGAGAATTTGTCATATATATTAACCATGAATCATTAAGGTACCTCCGAAGTCAAACCAAGTTGTTAAAGAAGCAAGCAAGATAGGTTGAATTCTTTAAAGAATTCAATTTTGTAATAAAGTACGAGTAGGGAAAGAGCAACATAGTTGCAAATGCTCTTTTGAGGATATATGCGCTCTTATTAGAACTACAGACCAAACTATTTAGGTTTATAAGTATTAAAGAATAGTACTCTAAGGATCCACACTTCAAACCCATAATTTCATGATGCATCAATGGGAGGACAGTAGACGAATATCATGTAGAAGATGGCTACTTGTTCTAAGGAGAAAAATTATGCGTAGCGATATGTTCACTAAGGGGGATACTGATCAAGGAAGCCCACAGTAGAGGACTCTCTAGTCATTTTAGAGAAAAGAGGACCTGTGAGCTGTTGAATGGTCGATTCTATTAGCCTAAGATGAGGAGAGATGTGTACCGAGTAGTCGAAGGCTGTGCCATGTGCAAGAAGGCTAAGTACCAAGCCGTATAAGGGGAAGCAATGTCTTTGCCTAGCCCGACAAAGCTGTAGATTGAATTGAGCATGAACTTTGTTCTCAAACTACCGCAAACTATCCAAGGTAAAGATTCTATAATGATCATCATGGATCAATTCAATAAAATGGCATACTTCGTACCCTGCTCAAAAACTAATGATGCTTCAACTATTGATTCGCTTTTCTTGCAAGAGATTCTAAAGATACACAGTGTGCCGAGAAACATAGTCTCTAACAGAGACTCGAAGTTCTTGAACCATTTTTAAAGGACCTTATAGTATCAGATGGGGACCAAGCTACTGTTTAGTACTTCCTACTACCCTTAAACTGACGGCCAAACAAAAGTGGTTAACCATACTTTGAAATCACTACTTTGAGCTACAGTAGGCAAAAACTTAGCTGATTAGGATGTTTGCTTACCCGTGGTTAAGTTCTCTTACAACCGGACAGTATATGACACTACTAAGTAAACTCCATTCGAAGTGGTCTATGGTTTCAATCTCGAGTTGCCCTTCATTCACACCCCTGTACCTATTCCCACACAAAAGGACCATAGTACCTCAGCTAGAATACAATCCCTTCAGCACATCTATGATAAGGTCACTAGGTGATACGGATCAATGACAACAAATCTCGAAAAGACAAAATGGGCCGAATGGGTATGGCAAATAGGGAGTGAGATAGTTAATTTTGATGGTGAATGTGAATGTATATAACTCATCAAGACACAAACACTATCAGGGGTTTGAGCTCGAAATAATATTCAATACAACTTATGAAAACTAAATGTTGCTTGGGATTCAAATGAAGATTAAATGCAACTCACTAACCGATTCAAATGAAGGAGTTCACCACAATCTTAAGGTCAAGATCGATAAGAACGTATGAGAGATTAAAGAGCTTGATCTATACTTGATAATCCGACAAATGCTAGCTCAAGAGTAGCCTTGCTCAAAAAGGGAAAGATTCCAAAACACAGGAATATACTTTTCTGTCTAATTTCGTATATTTTCATATATCTATCTCTGATGTTTACAGATATTGCTAAGATTATAAAACATTTATAAGATTACAAAACTTTGCATTTTGCAAGGAAAGTCAGCATGAAGTTACTCCTTATTTCTTGGAAGGAGTAGTATCTGAACCGGACAGGATTGATAGTTAGATGTACGAGTTCGAGAAGGAGTCCTTGAAGTCTTGTAGGTTTTGGCTAAGACACTAAAAGGGTCGACCTATAATTGCTGAGTTCTAGAATCAATCGGCACGACTCTCTTAGTGCTGTACCACGTAGTTCCTTGGTCTCAAGTACTCGACCTTATGGTATCTTGTCGTCTCGGCAAATAACAGACTTGTTGCCAAGTGGTTCCTTTTCTTCCCCTTGATCTTCTATCATTTGCTCAACCTCGGCAAAAGCTATTCAGCCTTAGCCTTGAACTGAACGGCCTCAAGCTAAAATAGGTCGGCATCTTCTTCTGAAGGGTTGGCGTCAACTTCAAATAGGTCGGCCTCTGCTTGGAAGTTGTCCTCGATGTTAAGCATTAAGCATGAGCTAGGATGCCGAATAAGCTCCTTCTCCCTTTTCGTTTTACCATGGGTGCTGAGTGTCTCTAGATTTTCTCAATGCTCATAGCAGTTAAGAGATAGCTCTTCTCATCCTTCCAAACAATGTAAGTATTAAGAAATCTATTGTGGATCACTTTCTAATCAAATTCCCATGGTCGACTAAGAAGTAGATTCGTTGCATTCATAGCCACTATGTCGAAGTCGATCTCATCCTCATACTGCCCCGCCTTAAATGTAATCTACGCTCGTTTATGCACATAGACCATACCCTTGTCATTAAACCATTTCAACCCATAAGGATGAGGGTATGGGTAGGTTGGCAAGTTCATCTTTTCTACTAACTGGGTAAAAATGATGTTGGTGCAGCTACATCCATCAATAACTAGGGAATAGGTCTTCCCATTCCCTAAGCAGTGCATGAGAAACAAATTTTCCCTTTGTCCAAGATTTGCCTTCAGGTCAGCTCATATGGCCGTAGCTGGGAGTTTATTCAAGTCCTCAGGATAGACATCTACTTCTTTCATCCGATCTTCTAAACTTCTGTTACTCTAACTTTTTACATGGGCATTAAGTCCTTCTCCTTTTAAGAGAATGACCCTCTTATTTGGACATTGAGGTGCAATGTGTCTATAGCCTAAGCATTTGAAGTACTTTACTTTTTGGGCCCTATTGCCGATTGCCTTCTCTTTCTCAGCAATCTTTTTCTCGACGTGGATAGGTCAACTAAGCTCTCCTTTCTACATCTTCTTTTCTTGCCTTCTCTTAGCATACCTCTTAGGCTTAGGGTTACCTTATTAAGGTCAACCAATCAGCCTTTGATGCCTTCTTCTCCTCTGTCTCTCTACTCTTAATGCCAAATTAATTAGCTCATCCAAAGAGTTCAACAGCTACAATTCAACTATGTTGGCAATATCGACTTAGAGTCTACTCAGGAACCTAACAATGGTGCAATCCTATGGCTCGACAATCTTACATCTCGTCATCAAGGTCTTAAACTCTTGTAAATACTCTTCAACAATATTTCTACCTTATCTTAGGTGTTGAAAAGCATGGAGCATCTCTTACTTAAAGTAAGTCGACACGAAGCACTCATTCATTAACCTCTTCATAAGCCTCCATGTTCTGATCAACACTTCTCCTTTAGCATCTTGCTTGGCAACCAACTTATCCTACCAAAGGCTTGCATACTCAACAAGGGATAATGAAGCTAGCTTAACCTTTGTTTGTTCATCACACTCATAGCACTCGAACAACTTTTCGACTTAGGGAACCCAGTTAAGGAATTCTGTAGGTTAGCTACTTCCACTAAAGGTCAGCAGTTTCAACTTGACATTGTCAAGTCCTCAACTAAGTGCTTAGGTTTCATCCTTTACATTCCAAGCTGGTCAATTCACCTTAGTTTGGCCACTTCTGTTAGAGCTTTACTCTGTTGTGTTCCTTCTTGGCCTCAGCTCTCTTCTCCAAGCTTCTTGATTTGTTTTAAAGTAGATATTCCTTTCATTTCTTCTTCTCAATTCTGGTCGGTTTTCTCTCCTTCTTAACTCAACAACTCTTCTTGGTTGTCGCTCTTTATGATCAAGTTCATTAGAGCTACTCCTACAGGTGGGTGTCTATTCCCTTCTTTCTTCTCGACCATCATGTCTATAGCCTCTAGCTAATCCAATGAGTTCTTAAATAGAGTCAATGAGATTCTACATCTGATATTCTAGTTTATCAAAACATCTTCTCCAACTTCTACGAGAACTATCATGAGTATTGTTGACACAATCCTCTAACATTTTTGTCTATATAGTAATTTTCCAAAAACTTGAGCAAACAACAAAACACAATTACAGTAGGCCAAAAATAACCACTAATTGGCTTCTGCACCTATCACAACTGACAATCACTTTTACAACAACTAAAATCAACTACTGAAACTAATATTACTAGACTCAATTGCAGCACAATACCACAACTACCAAAAACACGAACAACGCACTAATTATGGAATGATGATTATCAGAAATGGTTAATCCACAAATCAACTTTGAAGAACACTAGCACGCGTATCTCCCTAAAGCTCTAATACCAATATGATAAGAATCAATTGTAGTGGATCTTAAAAAGGCAAAATAAGTCAACTGGGTATGACAGACAAGGAGTGAGATGGTTAATTTTGATGGTAAATGTGAATGGATTTAACTCACTAAGACACAAACACTATCAATGGTTTAAGTCAAAAAAGGGTTTAATACAACTCACGAACACTAATTGTTGCTCGAGATTCAAATGAAGGTTAGATGCAACTCACTAACAGATTCAAATGAAGGGGTTCACCACAATCTTAAAGTCAAGAACAGTAAGAACGCAGGAGAGATTAAGAGCTTGATCTATATTTGACAATCCAGTAAATGCTAGCTCAAGAGTAGCCTTATTCAAAAAGGGAAAGATTCCAAAACGCAGGAATATACTTTTCTGTCTAATTTGGTATCTTTTCGTATATCTATCTCTAATGTTTACAGATATTGCTATTTATAGTAAGTCCCAAACCCTAGTAGCAAAACTGTAAATAACGTACAAGGCCTTAAACCTTAAAGAATTAAGCCCATAAATAAAATAAAGGAAAACATATATAAGAATACAAACTGTGCATTTTACATGGGAAGTTGGCATGAAGTTACTAGGCATGTCTTGGAACGGGTAGTATTCGAACCAGATGGGGTCAATCGTTAGATGTACGGGTTTGAGAAGGAGTCCTTGAAGTCTTGCAGTGTTTGGCCAAGACACCAAAAAGTTTAGCCCATAATTACTGAGTTTTAGAATTAATCGGTACAAGTCTCTTAGTGCTGCACCATGTACTTCCTTGGTTTCGAGTACTCGGCCTTATGGTATCTTGTCTTCTTGGCAAATAATAGACTTGTTGCTGAGTGGCTCGTTTTCTTCCCCTCGGTATTCCATCATTTGCTCAGCCTTAGTGAAAGCTATTCAACCTCGGCCTTAAACTGTTTAGACTCAATTTAGAACAACTCAGCATCTTCTTCCAGAGGGCTGGCATCTGCTTCAGATGGGTCGACCTCGACTTAGACGTAGTTGGAGGTTGATCCCATCATTCAGCACATTAACCAAGCTGCTAGAAGAATGAGAGAAAAGACCAAGGTTAAGACGGCTAAACAATTTTAACTAGGAGATTTGGTGTGGTTGCACCTCAATAAGGAACGATTCTCGAACAAAAGGAGGAATAAATTATCTACAAGAGTAGAAGGACCCTTCAGGATCCTCTAGAAGATCAATGATAATGCTTACAGATTAGAATTGCCCGACGACTATGAGGTTTCTAATGCCTTCAACATTGCCGACGTCATTCTATATTACCTTGAGAAAGAACTAAATGAAGACCATTTGAATTTGATCCCAAATCCAAAAACAACCTGGAGGGAATGATGGAAATTAAGCTACCAAACCTCTAACGTGCAGCCAAGCTCGATGACTAGAGGGACTAGCATGATGAATCCTTCTATTTCTGTCGACCCCTACCGAGGTCAAGTACTTCCTTGCTGAGTCACTTTTTATCCTGAGCTGTATAACTGCCTATCTTTCTATAGTACGCTAAATTGATGATTACTCACTCGCACCCGAGCCGACTAATTACTCAACATCTTCCTTGCCGAGAAGTCGAAAAAGAAAGAATCCGGACTGAATAAGTCATCCTTGCTCAAACAAGCCAGTTGTTTGTAGTTTTTTTCCGCATCTTTTAATATCATGTGTAGAATCCATTACACCAATAATTGTTTTACCCTTTTATATCTTATCCATTACTTCCTTAGGAAATGCTCCTTTTGTCTTTTCTTTTTTAGGCAAGTTTTCCTAACTTATGAGTATAAATATCCTTGTACTTATAGCTATGTGTCTCTACAAATGGTGTTGATCTACTTGATGTCTATTCTCCTAAAATTTGATCTCTTAAAAAAAAAAAAAACCTTTCTCTTTTTTTTCTTCACCAATTGCAATAGCTTTTTATATTCTCCCTATCAAAAGACTCGAATTTACCCCTTCACGGCACCACTTAACATTTCTCATGCATTAGTTTATATAAAAAGGTTGAAAAGAACAATTGTGTCCCTTCCTATCACGCCCGTGACTCAAGACATGATAGTCTCGAAAAGAATTATTCTTCACCAATCATGACCGTTATTAAGGCCGCGAACTCCTCATCGCATTAAATCTCATCACGCCCGTAACCATAGCCATGATCATCTTTCTACTATTCAATCATGACCATGATGGATAGGGAAATTGACAAAACTTCCCTTAATCATAGCTATTATTGAGGGCATAACCAAGGTGTATTCTTCATTGCTTCGCTATTACACCCATGATTGATGCTGCTACACTTATTTCTTTCCCTTCACAGCCGTAACTAACTTGAAAGTTGTTATTCTAATGTATATTTCCTTCCTTTTCTCATGATTTGCTTGAAATCATTATTTTATTCAATTAAGTACCTAATCTACAAAATTAAATCACATTTATGATCAATTCTATGCCTAAACATGCTTTGAAAGTGTAAAGTAATTTATACTTATCAACCATCTTTGATGCTTAACTCGTACTACGAATGAGCAGATCACCAAACTTCAAACAAAGTCAATTTCTCACCCTACATACTTGACTCACTATGGGTGTAAGCAACCTAAATGACTTAAACTGTAAGCCAACATAAGCATGATGAGACTAACAGTATAACAAAAAAATAAGAAAGCAACAAAGTAAGGAGACAACAATAGATTCAGAAAAGCATAAAGACAGTTCCATTAAGCACATTGATCAGTTACAACCAACCCCCTCGGCACGGAGAAAACAAGAAAAACGAGCACATTGCCCAACCAAGTCAGATCAAAAAATAGAAAGAAGAAAAATAATAACTAAAATAATAACTAAGGCTACCTAATCAACTATGATGTTCTCATCTGCCTCCTCTTCTTTACAGTCAACATCTCCAACAACCTCCTCATCCTCCCGACCACCTACAAATCTCTCACTAGATGAGTCCTCACCATCAATGGAATCTACCTTCTCGATAGAGCCAGTTGCCTCGAGGTCATCTAACCAATCAAGAAAAGATAGGTTTGCCTTAGGGAAATTCTTAAACACTAGTTTCCTAGACTTTATAGCAATAACAAAACTGACATTAGTCAACACTTTCTCTATGATGGGGTCATCTAGTATCTTGAAGAAGATGTCTCACTTCACTTTGACAAATGAAATTTGACCCGCCAGTAGCACTACTTCCCTATGAACAAAACCTACCAGAGCATGCTCAAGCTCCTTCTCCGTTCCCTCGAGTTCTACTCATAGCTTAATGACTTCCCCCCTAAAGGCCTTAGTAAAAGCCTTGGCCTCCTTTAGCTCGACCCCTAATTTCAACTAACATTCCCCAAGCTACTAGTGTTGTTGTTATAAGTCCACATACCTAGAAGAAACATCCCCATGTAACTTCTTTTGCTATCCAAGAGCCTTTTAAAGCTACGCCACCTCAAACCTCACATCATGCCTCCTTGACCGCTAACACTTGTGGTTATGTGCAAGCACATACTTGAGCATGTTGAAAAGCTGCTACAAACATAAATTGCCTTTGTTAGAAGGTCAATATGGAATACCTATATAAAAATAGGGAAGAAATGTACCTCGCTATGCCTCCTAAACAGCTCTATTAAGGCTTCCACATCACTTCGCCTAGCAAACAGGCACCAAAACCCACCTTGTAGCCCCTTAGCCCTTCGTACAGGCCTCCCCCTATGCTAATAGAAAGCTCTAGCTCTTAATGCACCATGGGCTACGTATCATGAGGTGCCAACTGTTAAGGCTCCTCGTCATTAGGAACTTTGATTGCTTAAAACCACAACATTCTAAGGAGTTGCCTCTAAGTCTACATGCCCCTTGGCTTGATGAGGCTCTTCAACCTGCTCAACTTAGCCAATGCTACCCCTGACAACAACAGTTACTTGTCTTAAATTCTCACCCATACTTTGCAAAATAAGGATACCCTCAAGAATCAACTTAACGATATCCCTCGTCACCTCTGGGAGACTTTGTTGCTCACTACCTTTCCTCTTACCCTTCATCGTTGGGTAAGTCTATAAAGGCTCACCATCCCACTCCATCATAGGTTGCTTCCTCTTCTTACTAGCCTCAATGAGAGGGATCAGCCTAGGACTATCTCCAAGCCGAGGCCGACTTATCCCAAGCCAACATCGATTTACTTTTTCTAAGGCCAAGCTGATACTAGAAAGCCCAAAGGAAAAAAAAAAGAAAAAAGAAAAGGAGCCACTAAGCATCAAGTTTGTCCTTTGTCGAAAAGCTAAGAAACTGTACAGCCAAGGCTTCGAGGCCAAAGATCCACTCTTATGGGAATCAGCCTCTGATTATATCTAAGTCGAGGTAGAATTGTTCAAAGCTAAGGCCTATCAAAGCTTGCTAAGGCCAAGTAAAAGCCAAAAGGATGAGAGGAAGGAAGATAAACACTTGGCATCAAGTCTGTCGTCAGCTGAGATGCCAAGATACCATAAGGCCGAGTACTCAATACTAAAGAACCACTCAGTAAAGCATCGAGAGGCTCGTGCCGACTTATTCTAAAACTTGGAAATTATAGGCCAACTTTTCTGGTGTATGCCAAACACTACAAGACTTTGAGGACTCCTTCCCGAACCCATATATCCAACTGCCAACCTTGTCCAGTTCAGATACTACTCCTTCCAAGACATGCCGAGTGACTGCATGCTGACTCCTACTGTAAAACACACAGTTTTGTATTCTTATACATGTTTTCCTTTATTTTATTTATGGGCCTAATTCTTTAGGGTTTAAAGCTTTGTACATTATTTACAGTTTTGTCACTAAGGCTTAGGACTTGCTATAAATAGCAACATCTGTAAAAATCACAGATATATACATAGATGTCATTATACAAAATCGATAGAAGAGTAAATTCCTATAATTAGAATCCTTTCCTTTTTTTTTAGCAAGGCTACTCTTGAGCTAGCATTTGCCGGATTATCAAGTATAGATTAAGCTCTTTAATCACTCCCGCATTCATGTCAATCTTAACCTTGAGATTATGGCGAACCCTTTCATTTGAACCAGTTAATAAGTTTCATTTAACCTTCATTTGAATCCCAAAAAACATTTAGTGTTCGTAAGTTCTATCGAACCATATTTCAAGCTCGAACCCTTGATTGTGTTTGTATTTTGGTGCGTAATATCCATTCACATTCACCATTGAAACTAACCATCTCACTTTCCATCCACCAAACCCATTGGACCCATTCTAACCCTATTTCGAGATCCGCTGCTGTTTCTTTGATCCGTATCACACTTGACATATCACGGACAGACTAATGCCAACTAATTATAGAACTCGACAACTATGGGCCAACTGTAAACCCTATTTTTAGAGGGCCTAAGACTTGATTAAGAGTACTTCCAAACTTTCCCAAAGATCAACTAAACCAAAAACTTAAGTTTATATTTAGAAACGAATTAAATTTTTCCAATTCAAAAACCAATTATCGATAAAACCCGAGGTTGAAGAACTATAAGCTCTAAAGCCATTTAAAATCCCAAACCTTAGAAACCATTAAGGAATTTTAACCCTAAGTAATTAATCGATAATTTAATTTGAATAATTTCATTCAACTTTAGAAAATTTCATAATTTTATAAAAATCAAATCATAAATTACAAAACAATGTGAGATGAAAACCTAAGAACAATTTTCTATAAGACCATGCCCTTATCTTCATGCCTAAGCCTTACACTTTAATAAGTAGATCAACCAATCACTTTAAATAACTTATCAATTGAGAGTTGGAATCATTTATCAATTGCTAACTTATCAAAATTTGGTGATAAGACATTTTCCTTATCACCCCTTCACTTATACTACATATGGACAATGTTTCACAAGATTTCACATGCTTAACTTCATTAAATGAGACAAGACCATTCCATGGCCCAAAGAGACTTTAAATGGAAAATTTAAACAAGGAAGAAAGGGGCGCCATGCACTTGTCTTTCAACCATCAATCACTTTCTCTTACACATCACTATTCACCCCTTAATGCTTACATCATCAATAGTTCCAATTGTTGACTTTTGTGTAAGCTACAAAACAACACTTTCAAGACATTTTAGCCAGTCATTTTCTCTCAAATCCAACCAGCTACTTTCTCTATTATTTCTCTCACTTTCAATTGCACTTTCACATCTTCTTTCTCTCATTTGAAACAAACATAAAAGGAAGAAACAAGCTTACCCCACAAAATCAACTTTTCTCCCATTTGTCAAACTTCACTCACGGAAACTTCTCCTCTTAGTCTTATGTCATTTTCTTTCACCATCTAAGATCTTTTAGAACTATTAGAACCTTCCACAAACCCCATTCCAAAAGATCAAACAACTCGGGTTTCCAAAAGGTGGCAAAAAGGAGGAAGCAAAGTTAAGAGCTTAAGTGGAACCTTAGTGCACAACCACCATACTTTGCTTAAGGACGAGTAAGTGTTTCTTGTGATTTGTAGGTTAGTGTTTATGTTAGGAGACTTTAATTTCTTGAAGATATAAGTAAGGTTTAAGTTGTTATAACACCAAAAACCATTTTAAGAAACAAACTCATGAAACCCTTATATGAAGTTGAAACATGAGCATGTAAAGTTGGTGTTTTGTAAAGATACTTGTGTAACACTTTGAATGAAAGATTTTAAGTTGAGAAAATCTTGAAACAAGAACTTGAATGGAAGATGAACTTGCTGGACGTGAGGGTTCAAAGGTCATTTGAATGTTAATTTTATTTCCATGAAGTTAAACATGCTCAAATCTAGACTTAAGTTAAGGAAAAATCCATCACATGAACTTTTATGAAGAAACCAACTTTGTATGACATAAGCTATGATATGGAGGTTGTATTAAGTATAAGATCTTGTATTTCTTTGTGTGCAGCATGAGTTAAAGAATCATCTTATGGAAGAAAAGTTAAGTTAAGATTCAGATACAAGTAGTTTAAGTGCATAATCTAACACCTAAACTTAAGGAAATGATGAAACAAGTTGAAAAACCAAGCAAGAACCCCTTGGAATCATCACGACCAGATATAGAACGTGGGAAAGAGAAGCTTAAAAATTTGATAAAAGTGAATGAACAAAGTGAAAAGATCAACTAAAGCAAGTATGGTAAGCATATAAAACCTAAAACTCAAAACCGAGCCTAAAACTCTCAAAATGAGCTTAAAACTCTCAAAACAAGCCTAGAACTCTAAGTTGGGCCTTCAATAAAATTCTGAATAGCACCTTAAAACAACAAGAGAGGTTGTTTTGAAGCCCATAAGAAATCCACCTAAGACCCCATAAGCCCACCAAAATCACTAACTTTAATTTGAACTAAAAATAAGCCCATTTGACAACTTAAGCCCACTAAAGGGCCCATGAAGTGATTGTTAGCTTTAGGAATATAAATCAAAGTTGTAATTATGATCTCAAGGATTATTTTAAGCTTAGGATAAAATCTTAAGACCAAGCCCAAAGGATTTCTCAAGTTATCAAAAAGCCCATTTACCAAACAAGGCCCAAAAGCACTCTAACACATGAGGAACGCTACTGTTCTGACCCATGGACAGAATTGTATGCCTCATTTCAAAAATCTAACCTCACCACATTAAAGTACACTCAAAAATGATGAAGACTGACTATAAGATCATAAAAATTAGATTTAAAACGAAAAATTTATACGCGATTGAACTTTAGGTAAAAACTGGGAAAAACTTCGAAAACTAGTCAAGAGTATAACTTAAGGAAAATTTACTTAGTTTTCTAAGTTTATTTCAATCCCTTATAAATATTATTTCAATGACCAGGGGACACCGTATACGGAGAGGACTTTCCTCCAGATTACTTTGATTGACCCACATGGCAGAGTAAGTAAATTCCCGATGACTCTTTACTTGATTTTGCTTGTAAAATAGATGCACCTAAACTTATATATATAAATTTGGATGCTTGTGGGATGTGGGAGATGCATATGTATGGATTTATGGATGAATGTGATGACTTGTTAATTATATATATAATAATGGGAATTATTTGTACTAATATATACATGTGAATTGTATGGAATGAAATTGTTTGATCACCTTGAAAATCGAGTTAATCACTTATATGATTAAGAAATCAAAATGAATCATGCGTTCCCCATATTGCATATGGATAACACCGACTGCTGCTTCATGCAAAAGATGGGAAGGGACTCATAGGAATACGAGTTTCCTGCAAGATTGGGCACTAGCTATGTCATCATATATATTGAGTCCCTGTCCTAAGCTGATGGGCTTACTAGGCGCTCGGAGACGCCAAACGTCAGCGAGGAGCCGAGTCTTGTGCCTTGTGCTTAGGGCATGTGTTTGTGGATTGCGGAGGCCACCACACCGCTAGACTTGGGATTTTAAAAATATGATTTGATTTCGGTAAAGGAAGTATACATACATATATATATATATATATAGAGAGAGAGAGAGAGAGAGAGAGTTTTGATTTGGCATAAGTACGATAGTGCAAATGAAATAAAACCCAAGGTCTAGAACCCGGATTTTGGTTTGGGTCAGTTAATTATCTCCAAACCCCGACTTCAGAGGGCGTAATTTTGAGTCGTATGCAGTTCCTAGGTCACTGCATATCTTATTTGGCATACTGATTGTTCATGCATTCATATGATTATACATCTAATAAATTTCTGTCATATGGTACTGACAAGGGTATTTATCGCACTAAGCTTAAGCTTACACCCCTATAGATTTTTGTTGATGCAGGAGAACCTCTTCACTAATCCAGGCCGAGGCATATCCATGGTAAGTATCGTGTAGGGGCGGGTTGGAGCGATCAGAGAGTGAAGAGGACATTTTGTAATAGATTTATAAACATTTAGATACTTTTATGTTTTTGCTCATAACACAGATTTAATGTAGTTCCGTTATGAACCACATTTGTTTGTAATATTTTTTTTGGTGTAGGTCTCACAAGCCCACACAATTAGCTAATTTATAACATAGAAATAATTTTAATTAAATTGCTCTATATTACTTGTCTATGGGCCTAGTGGTAACGTAGAGTGGAAGGAGCTTTGTGTGTCATATGAAAGGCTTATGATCAACAAGGGGGTTGATAATAGACCTTTATACGGTACACGGTGACTTACCACAACAACGATACTATTAAGTTGTGATACCAACCTTTCAGGTGTCTTAGCTAAGTACTATAGGACTTTAAGGGCTCCTACCCAAACATGGTCATTTAGTTACCAACATGCCAACACTTTGTGCTAAATGCACAATTTTATATTCTTATGAATATTTTCTTTATTATGGGCCCATTCTTTAGGGTTTAAGGCCTTATATATTATTTACAGTTTTGCTACTAGGGTTTTTAAAATTTGCTATAAATAGTAACATTTGTAATTAATTGAGGGAGACTTTAGAGATAACGAAGAATATTCAAACATTGATTACATTTGATCATTCCTTTTCAAGTAAGGATACTCCTAAGCTCTTAGAGCTTTCCTTTTTTAGATTATTGAGTGCTAGTTAACTTTTTAATTCTTCTTATGTTCTTATCAATCTTAACGTTAAGATTATGGTGAACCCCTCATTTGAGTAAGTTAGTGAGTTGCATTTAATCCTCATTTGAATTTCGAGTGACATTTAGTGTTCCTAAGTCATATCAAACCCTATTTTGAGCTCAACCCCTAATTGTGTTTGTGTCTTAGTGCATGATATCCATACATATTCACTGTTAAAACTCCCTTTGCGTCCTTTTCCTCATTTCCTTTGAACCTTAAATAACCATTCATAGCTCAAGTCCCACTGCATTTACTCTAAGCTTTATCATCTTTATATCAAAGCTCTAGGGAGACACGCATATAGTATTTTTCAAAGTTTACTTCGTCATTTGAACATATGTTAGTTGTCGTTCTATAATATAATGTGTTGTTCATATTCTTAGTAGCTATAGTATTGTACTGTTGTTGAGTTGAGTAACAGTAATTCCAGTAATTGATTCTAGTTGTTGTAGAAGTGTTTGTTAGTCATGGGAAGCTACGGAAGTAGAGTGGTAATCGTTTATAGGTTACTTTAGTTGTGTTTTGTTGTAAATCATGTTGTTCAAATTTTCTCTAAATATTACTGTATAGACAAGAATGTTAGAAGATTGTGTCAATAACAGTAGAGATAGTCCTAGCATAACCTAGAAGAGACGTATTGATAACTTGGAATATTAGAATCAGAATCTCATTGACTCTGTCTAAGAGCTTACTAGTTTAGTCAAAGGTTGCAGATGTGTTAGCCGAGGTGAAAGAAAGGAATGAACACCCACCATTAGAAGTGGTTCCAAGGAGCTTAATAAGAAGAAGAGAAAACAAGCCTGACCCTAGAAGGGGTAATGACAAAAGTATTAATACCAAAAAACTAAGAGCCCGAAGATGGGAGTCAAGGCCAAGAAGAAATATGGCTAAGCAAAGGTCCAATAGAAATGGCCAATTTGAGGTAAATCAACCAGCTCATAATGTTAAGGATGAACCCCAAACACTCAGCCGAGGACCTAAAAATATCATGGTTAAGCTGCCAACTTTCAGTGGAAGTTGTTGACTAGAAGAGTCTTAGATTGGGTTTCCCAAATCAAAAAGTTGTTTAAATGCTATAAAGTTACACCCGAGCAAAGGTTAAGCTGGCTTCGTTATTCCTTGTTTAATATGCAAGCCTTTAGTAGGATAAGTTAGTAGCTAAGCGAGATGCCAAAGGAGAAGAGTCAATCATGACTTAAAGGCTTATGAAGAGGTTGATGAACCAATACTTTGTGCTAACTTACTTTAAGTAAGAGATGCTCCATGCTTTCCAACACCTAAAACGTGGTCAAAAACACTGTCAAGGAGTACTTATAAGAGTTCGAAACTCTGATGACCAAATGTGAGATAGCTGAGCGCTAAGATTGTACTATTGCTAAGTTCCTGAGTGGACTCCAAGACAACATTTCCAACATAGTTAAAGTACAACCGTTCAACTCCTTAGATGAGCTAATCAATTTATCCTTAAGGGTAGAGACATAGAAGAGAAGGCACTAGAAGCCAACTAATCGACCTTAACAATTCAACCCTAAGTTTGAGTAATATGATGAGAGAAGGCCAGAGAAGAAGATGGAGAAAGGAGAGCTTAGCTAACCTGATCAAGCCGAGACAAAGAAGGTAAAGAAGGAAAAAGTACCCGGTAACAAGGCCTAATAAGTAAAGTGCTTCAACTATAGACATATTGCTTCCCAATGCCCGTATAAGAGGGTCATGATCTTAAAGGTTGAAGGACCCGAAGCTCAAGTAGAGAGCTAGAGTGACAAGAGTTCGAAAGGCAATTTGATAGAAGAAAATGTCTATACTGATCATGATTTAGATGGACTCTTATCCATGCAGTCGACGAGCTAACCTGAAAGCAAATCCAGCTCAAAGGGAAAATTTATTTCATATTTGATGTTTGGTGAATGGGAAGACTTATTCACTGGTTGTTGATGGAGGAAGCTACACCAACATTGCTTCTACCGAGCTAGTGGAGAACATAAGATTACCAAACTACCCATATCCCCGATGTTATGGATTGAAGTAGTTTAATGATAAGGGTATGGTCCATGTGAATAAAAAAGCCCAGATAGCATTTAAGGTAGGATAGTATAAGGATGAGATTAACTTCAACATGGTCCCTATGAATGCCGCAAATTTACTTCTTGGCCAACCTTGGGAGTACAACCGAAAAGTGATCCATGATGACTTCCTTAACACTTACACGGTTTGGAAGGATGGGAAGAGCTATTGCTTGAGCCCCATGAACTTAACACCTATGGTAAAGAAAAAGGGAAAGAGAAGTTTGTTCAACATCCAGGCCCATGCTCATTGTTTAACATCGAAGACAACTTCTTTTTAACCCTACGATAATGACAAGGATTAGCCTGCAACTATCTCTAAGCTAAGGTCAACGTGTCTTAAGCTAACACCAATCTACTTTTGCCAAGGCCGAGCTAATACCAAAAGGCCAAAGGGAAGAAAAGGAGCCACTCAACATCAAGTATGTCATCTACTAAGAAGCCGAGAGACTACACAACTAAGGCCTCAAGGCTAAAGATCTACTTAACACGACACAAAGAGACTTGTGCCTACTAATCATAGAACTTGGCAACTATCAGCCAACCTTTCAGGTATTTCGGCTAAGCACTATAAGACTTTAGGTGTTTTTACCCAAACTCAAACATCCAATTGCCGACATCAGCTAGGTTGGATCCTACTCCTTCTAAGATAGCCTAAATGACTGCATGCTAACTCTATTTGCTAAACGTACAATTTTATATTCTTAGGAATATTTTCTTTATTATGCGCCCATTCTTTAAGGTTTAAGGCCTTATACATTATTTACAGTTTTTCTATTAGGGTTTTTAGGATTTGCTATAAATAGCAACACTTGTAATTAGCTGAGGGAGACATTAGAGACAATGATTACATTTGATCAATCCTTTTCGAGTAAGGATTCTCCTGAGCTCTTAGAGCTTTTCTTTTTCGGTTTATTGAATGCTGGTTAACTCTTCAATTCTTCTTGTGTTCTTATTAATCTTAGCCTTAATATTGTGGTAAACCTTTCATTTGAGTAAGTTAGTAAGTTAAATCTAACCCTCATTTGAATCTATAGTGACATTTAGCGTTCGTCAGTCATATCGAACCCTATTTTGAGCTTAATCCCTAATTGTGTTTGTATCTTAGTATGCGATATCAATACACATTCACTATCAAAACCTCTTTCACATCACTTTCCTCATTTCCTCCAGACCTCGAATACCCATTCGTAGCTCAGTCTCACTGCGTTCACTCCAAGCCATATCACTCAACCTCTCATCCCTCATGCTCGACCCATATAGCAAGCAATTTTGGCATTACTTTGTCTGAAGCTATTTGCATAGCTACAACAACAAACGCAAAGTTACCATAACAAATCAAATAAATACAGTTGCACTTACTACACCAAGGACAAGCTAGTCCAATATCTCCAATAACGATGATGATCTAACATGGTAAACACCTAACTACCTCTCCCTAGTAAGAGTTAAAAGATACCTATCTTAAACCCAAATAAAGGTCTATCCTCATAATACTTCTGACAAATTGACACCTAGGTTCTCATAACATCATCCTTAGCCTCCAAATAATTCATAGCCTTGCCATGGATAGATACATTCCAAACCGTTAAAAATCCAGGTGCTCAATCATCTGAAGACAAAAGAAATGTTCCTTCTAATGGTCTACCTTGTTCAACAACTTTTTGAAGGCCTTTGTCAAACCACCTCAACTAAAGAAGTAAACCCAACCATCTAGCAACCTCTTGACTTAGAACAAGTGCCTAAATAGTCGAACTATCGACCTTTATAGCTGCTATAAGCATACTACCTCAAACACGAGTAGTTATGCCTACGCAATCATACTCACTAAATACTTCAACCAAAAACTCTAAGAATGGCTATCAAAGCCTTAATTCAAAGGGCTTTGTGTACATCAAAAATGACGTCTCATCCTTTATCTCAAAGACCCTCTCCTAATGAGAGGGATGCTCCACCTACTAGCTAAGCACTTCCCTCCACCGACTAGGTACCTCCCTTATAGCCTAATTGATTAATCTCAAATGTGTCTCATTCGACTCATAATAGACTCAAGTATACACCTTCTCATTAGTGTTTGTTATATGAAGAGCCACCTCCTCCATCTTATCCTTACCATCAAGTGCATATACATCCTAAGGCTACCCATTCACCTAAGTCCTCCAATCTAATTAGGACAATAGAATACCATCACCTTCATCTGTCGCCATCGCCATCACTTTGCTTTAGGGGGAATAGGGTTACCACCCTTCTTGTTGATCACCTGCTCGTTGTCTTCATCAAACATTCATGACATGGACCTATGCGAGGACTCACCTTGAGAGTCACATACACTCTGATCTACTACTTTCAAAGTTGGAAGGAAATTGAATGGAATGGATACAAGGCTTAACTTGTAAGTTTGAATTTTTGTAGAGCTTCCGCTTTTGATTCACAAAAGTGTAGATTGAAGCCCTTAAGACCCCCTTATATAGACAACCAAGTAAGGAAGCCGAACAGTTTCTCTTACTCCTAAAGCACGTACCCTTGTAAGGACATACATGGCATCCTAACCATACATGTATATAACTTTTTGGGCAAATAGGCCAGATTGATGCACAACCATGGATAACTGACATAGCCAACTGTGTTAAGCCATAAGCTTACAACAGTTTAGTGCAAGGCCATACATGCGTACCACCATTCCCAAGAAAAGTAATCATAACAACCTGGGTACCCCAACAATCGCATCCTGCTACTCAACTTAGACAGCCTGACCTAACATGATAAGCATCATATCATAACCAGACGCAAATGAGCCCTACTTAGTGGCACTTCTCCTAGGCCTTAACTTGAACTCTCAAGCTCTTCTACTCTCCTCAATATTAAAGGGGTAAATTTTGACACCTAATTCTCTTTCAGTCCGAGGCCTAGTTCTAACTAAGGCCCACCAGCTTTAGATATGATCGTTCCCCCTACTCAAACTCCTTGTTCACTTTCAACCCTGAGAAGAGGGTGCAAGGACCAATTAATCCTAGGGCGCAAGCAAGCACCATGCCAATGTCCTCCATCTAATGTACAAGACCATTGTGGTAGGCCAATAGAGCTCAAAGTATAAGGAACCTTCTCCTTTGCCTACTCAACGAAATAAGTAAAACACCCTTAACCACATAAGCCCCTAAACATCTAGCTCGCCTCAAACAAGATACTCAATCCACCAAGCATGAATCCTTAATCCTTTTACTCGATGTCTCAATCATCAATTTCCATCTAACATCTATGGTATGATTAATCCTCCCAACAATCTTTGAGGACAACAGACTTGATATCTACAAACATAGGTGCTAGCATTGTTATGGCTAACAAACTTCTAAAGCCACTTCAGATCCCTACATGTTTAGGTAGTCATACTTCTCCTCATTATAAATAGAGGAAGGAAGCGAACAGGTAGGGGACCAGATCCTAATCCTCCATCTTAGGTTAAGTTCTCTCTATACCATACTAGAACACACAGTCACTAAGGGCAAGCATTTCCTTATCGTGCCCTAAGTGCTCTTCCACCTTAGTTTCCCCTTCTTACCTGATCACTATCCTTGCTAACTTGAGCATTAGATGGCTCTCATGGTATGATCCACTTAAAATATATAAAAATATAGTGAATACTCCAACAAGTATATTAGGTCGATATCAAGTAATAAAGAGTGAGCAAGGTTGTCAATCCCTCAAGGACTAAGAAACTACTAAACCTATAATATCTCTTATCAATATTTAGGCAACTAAATTTGATTATGGATTAACCAATCTAATAATTAACTTTAATTTGTCAAGGAGAAAAGCATAAGAACGTATCTAAAACGAAACAATCAATTAAGAATGTGGGAAAATAGAATCCACCTTAATTGTGCTAATCAAAATTATCATCATGTTATATGGATTAATAGCTATGCAGTCATTCAAGTGAAATTATCATGTCTTAAAATTTAAGGACTTAAACCTATAATTAATCGATCAACTCCTACATCTCCAATTAATAGTGGACTCTAAATTACTATCATACATCTCCTAATGCAATGTTCGACTAATGCTCTAAATTAATTATCCCTAATGTCTTAGCAAATAATTAACTAAAGTCATTTCATTAATCCCTGGATAATCTCTAATTAATCTAATTAACGCTGCTTTTGCATTAGCTAATTAGTTTAATCAAGAATTCCTAACAAACATTATATCAACTCCCATATCAATAGTGCTTCCAACAATTATAACCAATGATGAAATATAGTTGAAATTATAGAAATTGCAATCATGAATCATCTACACATCTATTAATCATATAACATGACTATAATTATCATCTTAGCTACCTAAGATTTCATCAATTTCCCACAATTAAAATCTAGCCAGCCATGGAATTTAAAATAAAAGCATATATCATAATCAAACTTGTAAGGAAATTCATGATTGAAAGTAAGAACGAATTATAGAATTGCATAAACAATAATAGAATAGAAATCACCAAATTTGTAATAATGATAACAAAAACTCTAACTGCAAGAACTCTAAGAATGATCTCCAAAGCAATGGCAAGGTTTTCTCAATGATCCATTAAATTACTACCATAATTCTCTTATAATATCTCCCAACTTCTTCTAAAACTCTCTAGATTAAAAGAAAATACAAAATTCCCTAAAAATATCAACACAATGCATATTTATAAAGCAAACAAAAAATGGCTATCCACTGATTTAGGCTGGAAATCAAAGCTGGCTCAAGACTAGTTGTTTTCATTGAAGGTCAGCCATAAAGGCCAGCAGTATTGAATGTAGGCCAGCCATAAAGGCCGGCAGCTTTGAATGTAGGCTAACTCAAGGCCGGCTGCCTTCATCCCTAAATGCTTTATATCATCCTTGGCCGATGCAAATTGGTTTGAGCTTCCTTTGATTGCGTAAAACCTCATATTTCCACTCTAAATCCTCCAAAACCTAAAATATCCAAATGAATATACTTAAGTATAATTTCTTAATGATTTCTATAAAATTAATAATAATTCACGCAATGGAATATGAGTAAAATATTCTTTTATCATGGTACCATCAACAGGGGGCTTTCTTGCAAGTTTTTAGGGGCAAGGAGCCTATTAGATTCGGCCCATACCAAGACCAATACAACAAGACCCAATGAAGTTAGTCTGATCAACTAACAATATATAGAGATGTCAAATATGTATATATTTTATGTATATTTTAAATATATGCATATATAATATATGTTTATTTTCATATTAATTGCTAACTATTATATATTATCCTAGTGATGTGTATGTGTATTATATTAAATATGTATACAGTTATCATTTTATGTGAATATATACAAATATCATATGATATATGTTAACAGTAGAAATTGACACTTAGAAGTCCTTAACTCTACAAAAAGGAAAGCAAGTTAGGCTACAAGGTGTAGTCACTCCAATGCCTAAGTTTGGTTTTAGTAGATGAAATATAAGGAAGTAAAAAGAGAAAAGAATATAGAAACTATAAATGAGTAGAAGAAGAATTACAGTAAGAGGCCAAGCTCTATTTATAACTGAGGTCTACTGACTATCTTGTTACTATTACCTCCAGAATTCACATGTAGGGGATTTGAATCATAGATCACACTCTATAATTTTGGAACGTAGGTAGCCTATTGGCAACTAATGGGTAGTTATCCATCTAATTCATTCCTTTATTTGAATTTAAACTCCCTACAAGCTTAACTAAGTCTTTTTGAGCTCCATTTCACTTAGCCAATCTAAGTGAGGCTATCCAACCTACTGCTAGGCGTTTGGCTATATTCCAAGGTCATTTGCTTTCTAAGATATTAAGCCCTCAAGAGCTATAAGATTGGTAAAAGAGGTCGCATGCGTGACATGGGAGGTTAAATATATGGTAGTAGATTGGATATAAGCTCCTCCAAGTCAATTCAGGGTCTTAAGTGCCTTAAGATAAAAATCATTATCAGCATTCACCCCTGAACTATCCTTGGTAAAGATGCTAAGGAGAGTAACATGCTATATTAGGACAACCTTATATCATGGATCTTGGAGTTGCTATTAGCAGAGTTCAAGGTATTTGACTTTCATTTAGCCTAAGCTTGTTGTCTCAATCTTACTTTTATGAGATTTTTGTATATCTTATCAATACCGATTTGCATTTTATTGGCTTGCTAGAGAAGTCTTTTGTCCAATCAATGATGCTTCATATAGCAATCTTAGCAATTCGTATGGATGTATCAAATGCCACATGCATTCCTAATAACGCAATTTAACTGTGGCTGTTCGATTTCTACAAGGATAATGTTGTTGTATGGTTGGCAACTATCTATATGGGACACCAACCTAAGAGAGTCCTTCTTCATTATGGGATACCAATATCTAAGACTTAAAGCTCTCACATATAAAGCTCTAATTCAATATGATTACTTTTAACCGCAACATGTAGGTCGAAAAGGACTTGTTAAGCTTTAGTTGGTTGCAAACACCTTAAGTAAGGCATACTTAATCCTCTCTTATAAAGTTTGGCATCTATCAGTGTAAAATTAGCAACCTTATAAATAAGCCTTCAAGCCTCTTTAGTGTCCATAGACAAGATTCCTTTTCTAGGTAATTAAGGATGCGATCCATCCATCAGGCTTCTAATTCTTCCTCTTACACTTCCAAACATTCCATAAGCCGCCTATCCATGCTCTTTTTTGGCAAATACTCAATAAAGACTCTCTCTTCCTAATTCAGCAAACTTGTGGAGGCTAACTTTGACAATTTATCTATAATGTAATTCTATGTTCTTAAGATCCTAACTAGTTGTGAATAATCAAAACTTTCTCCAATCTCTCTAACTAATTGTAAATATTTGCCCATATTCTCTTCCTTCACCATGCTATCACCTTTGACTTGATTGACAACCAATTAGGGCTCTAAATAGATATCCAGTCATTTAGCTCTGACATCTTTTTCTAACTTCATCCCAACTAGAAGTGCCTCATACTTAGATTCATTATTGCTAACCAGAAATCTAAATTTCAAAGCATATGAGATCCATGCTCCCATCAAACCTTTCAAAATTAGGCTAGCACCGGTACCTTCACTTGTTGACAAACAATCAAAATATAGAATCTAGGTCGATTCTTGTTTTTAGGCAATAGATTCCTCATTTCTTGCAAACTTTAACAAAAAGTAAGCCAAAATCTGAGTTTGTATGTCTCTCTTGCCTAATATTAGATATTGAAGGTGCTGAGCTCTAAGGCATACTTAACCATCCAACCTAAAGCACTGAGCTTTGGCAACACGTACTTCAGAGGTTAGTCGGTTAAGACAACGACCTGATGGGCCTCAAAATAAGGTCAAAGTTTTCTTATTACCACCATTATAGTCAACATAAACTTTTCCATCTCCCTATAACAAAGTTCCAGTTTTTATAAGATATGGCTAACGTAATAAACATGTATCCTTCTATCATCTCATACTAACATGGATAAGAGAGCTCAATACTTATCGACAAATACAAGTAGAGAGCTTCACCTTTGATGGGCTTAGATGAGATCGAAGGTATTGTAAGAAATTCTTTCAAGGCTTGAAAGGATCTTTCCCACTCTTCAATCCATCTAAACTCAAACAGATTCCTCAAAACTCAAAAAAAATCCATAAACTTATTAGCACTTTTTGAAACAAAGTAATTTAGTGCTACTGCTCTTCCTGTAAACCTCTAGACTTCCTTAATGGATTTTAAGGAATCCACATCAAGAATAGCTCTTTTTTTTTTTTAAGGTTAGCCTCTATTCCTCGTTATGTTGCCATAAATCCTCAGAATTTCCCTAATGATGCTCCAAATACACATTTCTAAGGGCTCAACTTCATGTTATAGTATCTCAAAGTGTCAATTGTCCCTTCTAGGTTGGAAAAGTGGTCGTCAATGGTCTTACTCTTCACAATCATGTTATCTGCATATACTTCAATATTTTTGCATGTGAGCCCTGCAATTTCACGTAGTATTTTTGAGTAAGTAATTTAAGGTATATGTGAAAATAAGTCAATTTTAAGATGATATTTCACGCATAAGTCTTAAGAGTTAGATGATGACATGCTATGAATTTGGAATATAGAAATATAATAAAATAATAGTATCATAGCTAAAAATAGATAATTTTACTAAATTATATTATAGTGTAATTTATCTACCGTAAACGTGTAAATTAGGTAACGAAAATTAATCAAACTTTAGAGATAGAATATTAGAACACCAAAATTATAAAGTGACATAAAATATTATATAAAAATAGTACGTATACCTCAGGTGTAATTATTATATAATTATATACCTAAAAATGCTTAAAATACTTGAAAATGCATACAATTACTTACAAATTTATAAGAAAAATAATAAAAATTTGTAAACCATTAGAATTACAATATATTAGGTATGGAATCATCAAGGATAGCTGTTGATCAAAGAATCTATCCTAATGACATCTAACAAGGTTGGGAACAAGAGTATTTAAGCTCAAAGTAGGTAAGAGAAATTTATTTTACACTTTACAAACATTGGAAGCATCACCAATCCCCTCCAAAACTTAAATGAATCCTTATTGAAGTTGAGAAAAATCTAGAAACAAGAAGAATAGTTAAGAAGAGTTCTAGAAAAAGTTAAGAACCCACACTGCGTAAACCGAGTTATTTCAAGAAACATGAGTCCAGATAGTGATTGGAGACAAACAACCACCACTACCTAACAATAGTGGCAACACCTAACTAGGCCGACAAGGAAGGGGTTGCTATTGGTGGCTAGATTGTGGTTTTCCGATGAGCTCCGATTTTCATCTGATTTTCTTGTATTTCTTTAATTTTGAAAAATTTTATTTTTGAATATTTTTGTACCTGCTCTTTGAGAAAAATGCCAAATTGCAAAAATTTTGAATGGATATATGGCCTTCTTAACAAATCAGGCAAAACCAAACAATTTTTAGAGTTGTTTTAAATAATTCTATTGTTGTTGTTTTAAAACCAATTTTTTTTTTTTTTTGAACTTCCTTATACTACATGTATAAATTCTATGAAAAAATTTCTACCAAAAATATTTTCTATAATTTTTAGTAATATTTTAACCTCTAAATTTTGTGAAAAACGCTATTTTTGAGGGATTTTGTATAATTAGCTTTAAGAAAGTCAATTTGTATCAATTCTAGAGTTCATATGAGTTATGTCCTATTGTAGGATATGATCTAGAGCCAAGGAGATTAAAGTAAAGTTGAACCACACACCTCCCACTAGTTATGGACTTAATGCACTAAAGTAGGAAATTAAGGGTTTGGAAGTTTAGGTGATATGGTGTTAGTAAGTATAATGAACCTATAGAATGATCATGTACTAACATCTATGTAACCAAAAACATGATGTTGGAATGAGTCACTCAAAATAAACTTGTAGTTGGATCTATTCAAAAGGTTCTTCAGATGGTTTATCTAGTAAAAAGGTGACCTAAAATCTTGATATAGATGCTTAACCAGAAGGTTAATTGGTGTAAGAATCTTGAATATAATAATGTCAGAATCTTGGTTAGGACTTAGGACAGTGTTTGGTAAAAGAAGCACGGTTGTGATGACTTTAGAGACATGTTCAAAAGGTTAGTAGATAAAAGGACTTTAACTCCAAATATGTTAAAGCCTTATTTAAAGGAGTTGTTTGGTAAAAGAAGGGTGATTGTATTAAGTTTGGAGATTTGACTAGAGGGTTAGCTAATTTAGACGACTTGGATAAAATCACCTCGAAGGCATCTTCAAAAGGTTAGTCAATGAAGAGGAGAATTTGATTCTTTGATTTATAGGCTTAATCAAAAGGTTGGACAGTAATAGATACTTAACTATACCCCCATCATAGACTTGTTTGGGAAGTATTTGGTAAGGGAAATGTAGTCATAATAACTTTAGGACTTGATCCGAGGTTTGATTGTTGTGAAATGCTTAGAGGAGAATAACTTTAGAGGCTTATTCAAAGAGTTGATTAAAGTAAGGAGCACAATTGGGATAACTTCAAAAGACTTGGTCATAAGGTTACTAGTCTAAAAACACTCATCTAGAGACTTCATCAACAAGTTTAGAGACCAAAATTTGGTATTAAGCAAGCTTCTAAAGCCTTATTCAGAAACTTCAATAGCAAGTAGGAACTCAATACAAAACTAACATAACTTGCTAAAGATAAGTCATAATCACACTTAAATTATTGAAATGAACTTATTTTACTTCATATTTAGTAAAACTAAAGTAATTATATTAAATATTTAGGGAATAATTAAAGCGGACAAGATCAAACATCAGGACCGTTGAGCATCAATATGTCTAGGTAAGTGAGATCAGTACTTCATTGCACTTTGAAGTATTATTTAAGGATACTTGGAGGCCTTAGTATATGTCTTGGTTGTGATAGTAAGTTAGTTGCCTATGCGTATGCAACATACGTGCTTGAATAATGTTTTGCTATTTGGAGTGTTGGATTTTATGTAATGATTGCATTATGATGTTGCTTGATTGAACTGTTTAAAATTACTTTATCACTCCAAAAGCAATCTAGCTAAAACTCAGCCTAACTTCTAATCGAACATGCATCGCAACCTACTAAGCAAACAACTAGGATTCTTAGGCTAAACAAGGACCCTTCAATAAGGATAACTGAAATGGTCCTCTTTCATTTTGGTTCAAAGTGAAGTCTCGAGCAAAGCATGTTCTCCATTGCATAAGCCTCAATTTGGTTCCAATTTGTAAAGTGTACGGCATCAAACTCCTCAACCTAAATTAGAGCAAGCAAAATTTCTCTAATCTCATAACAAACTGGATAACGTTATGTAATGGTACATACTTGTACATGCATAGTATTTAACAAAACTTATTTGAAAACCTTAGATGCTCTGTGTCAATATGTGCTACTATCCCTAATAGAGATCATGAACCAATCATTAGCTCTCCAGCGCGAGGACTCGTTCATATGGTTCATCAACCTATCCAAAGAGAGTTAAAATCTAAAGAATGATCCTTTCTCAGTACGACCTACCAAGTTACTCTACTCTCTATCTCATTAAAGAGACTCCTAAGGTGACCAACCTGTTACTAAGCCATCCAATTCACAATACATCATTCCATGGTCAATCACCAAACTCACTTGTTACCCACTTGATACATTGTCGAGGCTAAGTTGATTCCTATCTCGGCATACCAGCCGAGGCCAACTAAACAATAGGCTACCCCAGAACCAACCCTTCCTTAACCTAGAACATTTGAGCTATCGAGCACCTAACCCTGACCTAATTTGCTTATAACTTATTTTGCTCAACAAATAACATCATTGAGACTACAAAATGGACAGTTGACATGTGCCCCATTTTCTAACATTCATACTATCCTATTGTACCTAAATATCCCTTTTTGTCTGATTACAACTCTACCCTTATAATTTATTCCTTTTTTCCTTTCCTAGTAGGAATTTTTTTGTAATTTATGTTAACCTAGGACTTATCCTAATTGAGATATAGAAATACTTATAATATTTGATAGTTGCATAATCAGAATAGTAACAATTGAATTTTGAAACATATTTCCTTTCGTGAGCTAAGTGTCTCCTACTTACTCCCATTTGCTCTTATCTAGTCCATTTTGAGCGTAGATTAGTAACGAATGCCTTCTGGCTACACTTATGCATAATATCAAGTGTAACCTAAGTCATGTGAGGCATTTATGCATCATAGTCATTGTCAATGCATGAGAACCCTTGCTCAACCTTTGACAACTATTTATTCTTCAGACCATCTCATGGTTTGGACCTACCCTTAGTTACATGATGTCGATATCCATATGTCATCCTTCCCAATGATCCATATCATCCCAGCATCAAAGCTTGGCTACATTTGACCAAGTTCCTATTAGTTAGTGCTCTAAGTGATATACTCCTACTATAAGTGTGTTTTGGAATCTGTTTGTTGTTATTATGAGCGTTTGATGAGTGTCTAGAGTTAGAGACGCTGCATGTTCTACTTTCCCCTATTTCTTGTATACAAAACAAAGTGTTAGTGTTCAATTAGTATTTTTATTTTTTTCATGTATGGTTATAATAGCTATTGGTGTGTTAAGTGTTATTTTGTTACTATTGTTCATAGGAAGGATTCAAAGTTGTGTTCCGATTGTCAATCTATTGTAATAGATAACAATGTCTAACTCTAGTGTTCAAGGAACCCTAGGTAACCAAGAGAGTAATGCTAGTAATAGCCAAGGTCAACAAGGAAGTTTCACACCAAAATCTATAGACCACCAACTAAATAAGCTTACTAACTTGGTTGCTAGTTTGGTGACTACCATAAATGATGATAGACAACGAGTCGGAAATAGTCCTTATAAAGGAAGAGTTAATGAACAACCTGAGAGAGGCAACAACCACTACGTCCAAGCTCATGCCCTGGCTCGACCCTACTAACCTAGAGGAATAAGTAGAGTTACTGGATGCAAACTAACGTTAGAAGAGATCAAAGAGGAAGATGAGGAAATAAGTGATGAAGTGGAAGAGTATTATGAACTGGAGGAGAGGAATGTTCAACCTCTTAGAGTGGAAGGGTTAAGGATGCATATTCCTAGTTTTTCTAGGAGTGGTGATGTTAAGGACTCCTTAAACTGGGTAGATAAAATCTAGAAGCAATTTGAATGTCATAAGGTACTTAATAACATTAAGGTCAAACTTTCTATATTAGAGTTTACTAGTTATGCTACCCTATAGTGAAAGAATCTTTAAGCCACCCATAAAAGAGGAGGAGAATCAAAAGTTAGGAGTTAGAATAAGATGAAAAGAGTATTGAGGAGGAGGTTTGTTTTGAGCTATTCTTTACAAAACACCTTCAAGAGATTATAAGAGTTGATACAAGGTGGATTGAGTGTTAATGCATATGTGAAGAAGTTCCAAATGTTAATGATCTAAAGCAAAGTTGTTAAGCTTGAGGACTGAATTGTATCCTAATTCATTAGTCGACTGAAGTAAGAAATCGGAGATATTCTAGAGACCATGGATATTAGTTCACTTGATGAAGCTATCTAAGCTACTTGGAGAATTAAGAGGTGCCAAGCAAGAAGATTCCAAGCTCCTATCAGCCGACCTACCACTAGCCAGCCTATTCCAAGAAAACCTGTGCAATTAGAACCAAGTAAAGCTGCTAAGGTCCAAGTTACTCAAGCTACCTAAGTAGAGGAGAAAGAGATCCTGAGGAAGTTTAAGAAGGGGTAGAGCTTAAGTAGAAAGACAAGTAAGATCAAGTGCTTCAAGTGCTTGAAGTGCTAAGGGTTTGGACGCATGCCTACTTAGTGTTCAAACAGAAGAACCATAGTGATCTAAGGAGAAGAGTTGATCATTGAGGTAGATAGTACTAATAAGGAGGTAAAAGAGTCGAAAGTGACTGGACAAACTGAGCTATCCGAGGAGGAGGAAGTCATTTATAATGAAGAGGGTAATTTTATGCCCACAACTCTAGTGTTGAGAAGAACAATGAACATGAGTCCTGTGCTCAAGACGAATGGTAGAAGAATTTGTTTCACATTAGCTATAAGGTCAATGGATTGTTGTGTGCATTAATTATTAATAGTGGTAATTATACCAATGCAGCGTCTACTTTCATGCTCCAACAATTGAACTTGTTGACTAAGCCCTACCCCAAGCTTTATAAATTACACTAGCTTAGTGATAAGGAAGCCCAACAAGTAAATAAACAAATAATTGTATCGATTAGTATTAAAAATTATCAAGATGAAATGCTCTGTAGTATGTTACCCATGAGTATGTCCTATGTCCTTCTTAAACGACCATGGATGTTCGATTAGACCGTAATATATGATGAGAGAAAGAACACATGTTCCCTGGAGCATGAAGGCAAGAAGGTGAAGTTAAGCCATATGACTACCGAGCAAGTTAAAAACACACAGACTCAACTAAGCCAGTTCTAAAGAAAGAGGCTTTGGTGATCACTTGAGCCGAGCTGAAGAGAGAGATGGAGCTAGAAGAGCTGACTATCTACTGGTCAAAAGGTTACTTGAGATGAGAAGAATAGATGAGGAATTGCTACCTAACGAGGTGAAGACCTTATTGGATGAGTTTGCCGACCTATTACTAAGTGAATTGCTAAAGGGTCTACCTCCCATCAAGGCATTGAACATGCAATTGATTTGTAGCATGAGCCATACTATCGAATAAGGCTACCTATAGGCTAAATCCTAAACATGCTACCAAACTACAAGGATAAATAGATGAGCTAATGAAGAGATGATATGTATGAGAGTCTCTAAGCCCATGTATTGTACCAGCTCTATTGGTATCAAAGAAAGATGGGATATGGAGGATGTATGTGAATAGTTGAGCAATCAAACGCATTACCATCAAGTATCGATACGCTATACCAAATCTTGATGATATGCTTGATCAGTTAAATGAAGCAAGAATATTCTCCAAGATTAACCTCAAATATAGATGCCATCAAATTCCAATGCAGGAGGGCGATGAATGGAAGACTGCATTTATGACCTGCCATAGACTATATGAATGGCTTGTGATGCCATTTAAACTATCAAATGCCCCGAGCACGTTCACGCAATCGATTAACCATGTACTCCAAGAACTCATTGAAAAGTTTATTGTCATATACTTTAATGATAATCTTGTCTATAGTTTTGACTTAAAGACTCACCAAGAGTATCTCCAAGTTGCTGAGCACATTTGCTTAAAACCTATTTTGCTTAGCAAACAGCAATATCGAGACTATAGAATGGACAATTGACATGCACCCTATTATCTAACATTCGTACTAATAAGGATCGAAGACTGATCATAAAAACCAGAACTCAGAGGCTAACTTAAATGGTTCATCGAGCTATTCGAGGAAAGTTAAGTGCAAAGGAGTAGTGCTTACTCTAGTCAAACCTATCGAACTACTTCACTCTCCACACCATTTAAGGGACTGCCAAGATTATCAACCGACATGCAAAGCTAACCTCTCAGTAACATACCAATCCAAGAACTAAATCAGGATACAACCAACCCTACAATGCGAAGACTAAACTAACAATTGTCAAGAGCCGACTTAAATGTAAGTCAACCCTTGTCCAGTCCTAGCAATCAGAACTACCGACACCAACCGAACCTAATGAAGGCCTACCCTGCTCGACTCGTAATATTATTGGGGCCACAAAATAAGCAAAATTATGTGTGCGTTATCCTTTTTGACATCCATATTGTCCATTCTGACAAAAGGATATTCTTTTGGTGCAATTACATTGATACCCCTATAAATTGTTTCCCTTTTTCCTAATTAATAGAAATCCTTTTTTGTAATTTCCTATAACCTAAGACTTACCCTAATTAGGTATTATAAATATTTGCTAATTGTAATAGCTGCAACATCAACATAAGCAAAGAATACATTGAACTTTCTCACTCTCTCATGCTAAGTGTCCTTTCTACTTACTTTTGAGCTACTCTTATCTAGTTCATTGAGCGTGAACTAATGGCGAGTGCCCTCTAGCCATACTTTTCCATCATATCAAGTGTGGCTCAAGCTCGTATAAGGCGTCGGTATACCATATCCATTGTCGGTACATAGAAACCCCTGCTCATCCTTCGACTGCCATTTATCTGTTAGACCATCACGTAGTCCGGACTACCCTCTTTGGTTATGAGTGATATTGGCTTATGTGTTTATCTACGAGTATGTATCATCTTAGCATCAAAGCCTGGCTATGTTCGAAGCTAAATTCTACTACTGCGTTCTTTGAGTAGTTTGTTATTGCTCTCGTATGATGGAGATTCTATTGTCAACATTAGAGTTTGGTAGTTGAGAAGTTCTCTTTATTCTATTTTCCCCTATTCCCGATACACAAAACAAAGTATGGTTGACTATTTGTTTGTCGTGTAGTTGTCGTGGTGTTGGAAGTATTGGTTATTGATCTACTATTGTTAATTACAAAAAGAAATTCAAGTGGTATTATTAGACATCAATTTTGTGGAGTAACCATCAATGTCATATTCAAGTGTTCAAGGAACTTTGGGAAACTAAGAAAGTGGTACTTGATATGGCCAAGGGCAAGAAGGAAGCTTCATACCTCCATCAGTGAATGACTGCTTGGATAGGCTTACTAACTTGGTAGCTAGTTTGGTGACTGTTATCCAAGAAGACAAGCAACAAGCTAGAATAGCCTCACTAGAGAATGTGAGTAGCAAGAGCAAGGTTTAGCTAAGTTAATGCCCTAACTTGACCACCCCGAGTTGAAGGAGTTGGTAAGGATGCTAAACAAAAGCTAGCACTTAAAGAGATTGAGGAAGAAGTGGAAGGAGATGACGATGCAAAGGAGTACTACAAGGCTAAAGAAGGAATGTATGAGCCCCTAGAGTCAAAGGATTAAGGATGTGTATTCTAAGTTTTTTTGGAAGTGGTGATGTCAATGACTACTTAGATTGGGTAGATAAGATTAAAAAGCAATTTGAATTCCATGAAGTTCTCGATAATACAAAGGTTAGACTTCCTATGCTGGAATTTACTGCTTATGCAGCCCTATAGTGAAAAAACTTACAAGCTACCCGACAAAGAGAAGGAGAACAAGAAATTAGGAGATAGGATGAAATGAAAAGAGTTATAAGGAGAAGTTTTGTGCCAAGCTACTATCTTCAAGATGCCTTCAAAAGGTTATAGGAGCTAAGGCAAGGAGGGTCGACTGTTGAAGCTTATGTCAAGGAATTCCAAATGTTGATGATCTGATGCAAACGAAGTAAGCCTACAAACCGAACGATATCTTGATTCATCAGTGGAATGAAATATGAGATTGGAGATATCCTAGAAACTATGGAAATTAAGTCACTTGACAATGCAATTCGACCCACCCAAAGGATAGAAAGGCGCCAAACAGGAAGGTTTTGACCACCAGTTAGCCAACTAGGCAATAGCTAAATTGTTTCAAGTAGACCTATATGAACGGAACTACGTAAGATTGCTGAGACCTGACCTACTTTGACTACCCAAATAGAGGAGAAGGAAAACTCGAGGAAGTTTGAGAAAGACCGGAGTTCAATAGGAAAGCGAGTGAAATCAAGTGTTTCAAATGCTAAGGATTTAGACGTGTAACAACCCAATATCCAAATGGAAGGATTATGGTGATCTAACACAAGATACCAACTCTCGAAGTGGACAACACTGACAAAGAAGTAGAGAAGTGAAGGAAGATGGATAGATCAAGCTATCCAAGGAAGAAGTTATCTCTAATGAGGAAGGCAACTTTATGCCAACCACTCTAATGTTGAGGAGAACAATGAGTGTCAATCTTGTGCTTGAAGACTAATAAAGAGAAAATCTCTTCCACATCAGATGCAAGGTGAATGAGTCATTATGTACCCTAATAGTTGATAGTGGGAGCTATAACAATGTAGCCTCTGTATTTATGATCTAAATTGAAATTGCTGACCAAGGCCTACCCAAAACCATATAAGCTTCATTGGCTCAGTGATAAGAGAGCCTTACAGGTAAGCAAACAAGTGTTTGTGCCGATCTACGTTGGCAAATATTGAGATGAAGTGCTCTGTACCAATGATTACATCACACATTCTACTTGGACTGTGGATGTTCAATTGAGCAATGATATATGATGGAAGGAAGAATACTTGTTCCCTAGAGTTTGAAGGTAAGAGGGTGAGAATGAGTCCTATGATTGCCGAGCAAGTAAGAGTCATGCAATCCCAAGTGAGCTAAACCCTAAAGAAGAAGGCTTTAGTATTGACTTAAGCCAAACTAAAAAGAGAGATGGAGCTCGAAGGACCGATCTATCTATCGGTCTAAAGAATTCTAAAGTTGAAACCTAAAGAGGAGGAGCTGCCTACTAAGGTAAAAACCTTACTAGAGGAATTTACTGACCTATTTCCAAAAGAGCTACCAAAAGAACTACCCTCAATCTGACATGTCGAGCATGCAATTGCCCTACAGCCAAGAGTCACCCTACCGAACAAACCTACTTATAAGCTGAACCCTAAACAAGATGTAAAGCTGCAAAAGTAAGTAGAAGAGTTGATGAGGAAGGGGTATGTACATAACTCCTTTAGTCCCTGCACAGTGCTGGCTTTGTTAGTGTCGAAGAAAGATGATTCTTAGAGGATGTGCATAAATAACTAAACAATCAATTGAATCACCATCAATTATAAGTATCCTATACCCAGGCTTGACGACATGCTGGACGAGTTAAGTAGAGCAAAAGTGTTCTCCAAAATCAACCTCAAATCTAAATACCATTAGATCTAAATGCATGAAGGCGACGAATAGAAGACCACATTCAAAACTTGCTATGGATTATATGAATGGATTGTAATATCGTTTAGGTAGTCCAACACGCCAAGTACATTTATGTGCATAATGAATCATGTACTTCGAAACTTATTAGGGAAGTTTGTCATCGTTTATTTTGACATCTTGGTGTATAGTCCCAACCCGAAGACTCACCAACAACATCTTTAAAGCGTCTCTAAGAAACTCCGAGTAGAATAACTCTACATCAATTTGAAGAAGTGCAACTTTTTCCGATCCGAGGTGATATTCTTGGGATTCGTTGTAAGTAATGGTAACATACGAGTCAACAAAGAGAATATAAGAGCAATCACTGAATGGCCAGTGCCAACCACTCCAACCAACATTAGAAGTTGCTACGACTTGGCATCATTCTAGTTTTATAAAGAATTTTAGTACGATTGTTACTCTACTCATCGAACTCTCAAAGAAGAATGTTGAGTTCAAATGAGGAGAAAAGTAGTATAGGAGTTTTCAGGAAGTGAAGGATAGGTTGACCACAACCCCTGTCTCATCTCTACTAAGCTTCAACAAAGTGTTTGAAGTAGAGTGTGGTGTATCCAGACTAGGCAAAGGTGCCATGTTGATGTAAGAAGGCTGACCTATTGCTTACTTCAAGGAGAAACTTCGAGGAGCAACACTCAACTATTTAGTCTATGATAGGGGTTCTACTCCTTAATCCAAGCCCTAACAGTATGGTAACATTATCTACTGCCTAAGGAATATGTGATTTATACCAATCATGAATCCTTGAGGTATTTGAAGACCCAACTCAAGTTATCCTAAAGATAAGCCAAATAGGTCAAGTTCATAAAGGGTTTTTCCTATGTCGTAAAATATAAGAACAGGATGAACAACATAATGGCTATTACCCTATCAAGATGACATACGCTTCTGATCGAACTACGAACAAGGCTACCTAGTTTTTCAACCATAAAGAATTTGTATGCTTAGGATCCACACTTTGATCCTATCTATGCCTGATGTGAGGAAGGATTGCACTGGATAACTATCATAGGGAAGACGAATATTTATTTAAGACAAGGAGGCTATGTATCTCGACCTGTTCTATAAGAGAATTACTAGTGTGCGAGGCGCATAGAGAAGGACTGACAAGATACTTTAGGTAACACCAAACCTGTGATGTACTAACTATGAGATTCTTTTGGCCAGGAATGATGAGAGATGTACAATCCGAACTAGAAAGGTATGTGAACTACCAAAAAGCAAAGAGCCAGCTAAGCAAGAACACTATTTACCCTTGCCTATCCTAACCAAATCGTAGTACGAGCTAGGCATGGATTTCATGTTAAGATTGCTAAGGACATCCCGAGGGAAGGACTCCATCATGGTGGTCATGGATCAATTTAGCAAGATGGCACATTTCATGCCTTGTTCCAAAACTAATGCTTCAGCTATCTCTTTTCTTTTCTTGTAGAAAATTATCAAGGTTCACGAAATACTTAGAACCATTGTTTTGAACAGAGACCCAAATTTCATAAGTCACATTTAGAGGACACTATGGAGGCGAATGGAAACTAAGCTATTATACAGTAGGTCCTGCCATCCACAAACCGATGGACAAATTGAGGTAGTTAATACAACCATAGGAACTTCATTGAAGGTTGCTATTGAACGAAACATAGCCGATTGGGATCTATGTCTACTAATCATTAAATTCACATATAATAAGACCACCTACAGTGTAAAAAAAATGTCTCCATTCGAGGTGACCTATGGGTTTAACCTCGAGCTCCCGATGGATTGAGCACCCTAACTAAGACCTGATGATGACTAGCCAGTTGTAAAAAGAGTTGAAGCCATCAAAGTTATCCACCAAAAGGTTATAGAGCAATTGAGTCAAGCTACTATTAGGCTCGAGAAGTGAAGCCGAGGAAGAAAGAAGAGAGAATTACAACCAAGTGATCTAGTTTGGATACATCTCAACAAGGAATGATTCCCAAACTTAAGGAAAAGTAAGTTATCTCCCAAAGCTAACAGACCTTTCAAAGTTCTTGAAAAGATCAATCTTAATGCCTATAGGGTTAAACTACCTAAAGGATATGGAGTCTCAAACTCCTTCAACATTGTCGATCTCCAATCCTATACTCTTAAGGACGAGCAACCTAGAGCTAAACCAGATTTGATCCCAAATCTCAAACAACCCAAAGGGGATGATAAGGATCGAGGACCAATCACACGCTCTTAAACCCGATGGCTAGCTCAGATGGTTCGTTGAGCTGTTTAAGGTGAGTTAAGTGCTAAGGAGCAATGCTTACCCCAGTCCAACCCACCAAGCTATTTTGTTCTCTACACCATCCAAGGGACTGCTAAGGTTATTAGCCGACATGTAAAGCCGACCACTCTACAATATACCAGTCCAAGCATTAAATCAGGATGTAGCCAACCCTATAGTACCGAGACTAAACTAACAATTGTTAGGAGCCGACCTGAATGTGAGTCAACCCTCATCCAGTCCTAGTAATTAGAACTACTGAACTATCGATACCGACTGGACCTAATTGAGGCCCACCCCTACTCGGCTCATAGTATTATTAGGTACATAAAATGAGGAGAATTGTGTGTGCACTATCCTTTTTAACATCCATATTGTCCTTTCTGACATCCATATTGATATTCTTTTGGCATAATTACATTGATACCCCTATAAATTATTCCCCTTTTTCCTAGCTAGTAAAAATCCTTTTCTATAAATTCCTATAACCTAGGACTTAGCCTAATTAGGTATTATAAATACTTACAAATTATAATAGCTGCAACATCAACATACACAGAGAATACATTGAATTTTCTCACTCTCTCGAGCTAAGTGTCCTTTTTGCTTATTCTTGAGCTACTCTTATCTAGCCCATTAAGCATGGACCAGTAGCAAATGCCCTCTGGCCATACTTGTGCATCATATCAAGTATGACCTGAGCTTATGTAAGGCATTGGTGCATCACATCCATTATCGGTCTACGAGAACCCCTGCTCATCCTTCAACTACCATTTATCTTTCGGACCATCTCATGGTCTAGACCTACCCCCTTTGGTTACATACATATTAGGCTTGTGTGTTCATCCACAAGCTTGTATTACGTACTGTCCTATTTGTACCCGAATATCCTTTTTGGTTTGGTTACAACTCTACCCTTGTAATTTATTCCTTTTTCCTTTCCTAGTAGGGATCTTTTTTGTCATTTCTATTAACTTAAGGCTTACCTTAATTGGGATATATAAATACTTGTAATATGTGATAGCTGCATGATCAAAACAGTGACAATTAAATTGTCAGACATATTTCCTTTTGTGAGCTAAGTGTCTCCTGCTCACTCTATTTTGCTCTTATCTAGTCTATTATGAGCGTTGATTAGTGGCAAGTGCCCATTAAGCATATTTGTATGTAACATCAAGTATAACTTGAGCTCGTGTGAGATGTTAGTATGTCATATCCACCGTCAGTACATAAGAACCCCTACTCAACCTTCAACTACCATTTATTCTTCGAACCATCTCATGATTCAGACCTACCCTTGGTTACGTAATATCAATAACCGTATCATCTTTCCCAACGATCCATATCAATCTCTATCCCACTTACTAAGTAAGTTGTTTCTCATCTTCCTATAGTTGTTTTACAAGTTCTCTAGTAGATACACTAATATTACTCTAAGTTCCACAAGAGCAAAGAATAGGGTCGAAGACTGAGATTCAAAACCAATTAGCTAGATTATTATTTTTTCTATGGACTTTACTAACCTTTAGGAAAACTAATAAGGTCTCTTCAGGTGACCCTCTATTTTTCAACTATTGTTACTGTAAACCTATAGACTTTTATAAATCATTAGTATGCTGTTTTTCTAAAGTTATTCATAAAACTTGATTTCTTCTTACACATTTATACCATAAAATTTCTTCTAAAAGCTATTTTAAGCAAGTTGTACCACAGGTTAATACCAAATACGTACTAAATTAGATGACTCAATACTACGGAGTGGTAAATGCATGGTGTAAGCTATGCTTATGTTAGCAGCTAATGTAACTAGCTTCTAACTTAGGTTAGTTTACATGGCAAGACTATTATGACTTCTTGATTTAGTCATGGCACTGTGTATCTAGGGCTTAAACATTTTCATCACTAATCTCTTATATGTGGCTCCCTCATTTTTTAAACCAAATGGCATGACTTTATAGCAATACATTCCAAAATTAGTGATAAAAGAAGTGTGTACCTAATCAGAAGGGTGCATTTTGATCTAACTGTATCCTAAAAAGGCATCCATAAAACTCAACAAGGCATGTTTTGAGATTAAGTCAACCATCTGATTAATACAAGGTAAAGGAAAACAATCTTTCAGGCACGCTCTATAAGGTAAGTGAAATCGATGTACGTCCTCCATTTTCCATTAGCCTTCTTAACCAACATACAATTGGCCAACCAAGTCAGATATGGCTCCTTTTTTATGAAACCTACCTTCAATAACTTCTAAACTTCTTCCTTAATAGCAACTTATCTCTCAGGAGCAAAGTGCCTCTTCTTTTATTATATTACCTTGATAGTTGAATCAATATTGAGCTTATGAGTGATTACTTCCTCTAGGATGTCAAGCATATCCGATGGAGACCATGCAAAGACATACTTATTAGCTCTGAGGAATTGTATCGCGCACTTACAAAGATTGGGGGGCTTGTTGGCTCTGACCTTAGTTATATGCTTAGGATCATCACTCAATTAAATGGTTAAGATCTCCTCCACAGGTTCACCTCGAACTTACAAGCAATTGCTTATCCCCTACTTGATATGGTACACTTGATCTCTTTTCAAAGCTTTCAAATATAAAGCTCTAACTAGCTGCTAATCTCTGTTACATGCTCCAATACTTGTTAAGGTCGAAAAATTTACCTTATGATAATCTGTAAAGACAACCATCGTAAAAATGTTGATGGATGGTCGACCTATAATTCCATTGTAAGGAGACATAGAATCAACTACCTTTAAATCTACCTCTTTCTCCACCACATTCTCATCATCTCCAATCTAAAGAGTTAAGGTAATAACTCCCCGAACTTCAACTAGCTAATTGTTGAACCCATACAAATTATATTTATAAGGCTACATCTTGTAATTTTCTAACATACATTTAGTCAAATGTATGATTAAAACTAATGTCTATCAAGTTCCTAGTATCTACCATGACTTTCTTAACTTCAAACTAGGGATGTAAATGAAGTAGGTTTGGGACAAGTCATAAGAACCTAGAACCCGTCCCACTATCTTGATGGATTTTCCAAACGCATCCTAAAACCCTATAGAGTTTTTAGCCCTATACCCAAAACCCACCCCACTACCCTAATGGGGTATCTGTTTCCCAACCCGTGAGACCCATTTATTGTGTTTTTTTTTTTTTTTACTTCATTAGTACTACATGGAAATTTGATTTGCATTATTTATACTTATAAAATATAGGCAACATAATGAGGACATATTAAAGGACCATAAAAACATGTCATACTTCATCTATAATATATTTATGGAATACCAAAACATGAAACACAATGTAAACTTATTGATTACAATGGTAATAAAGTGAAAAGACAATCCAACATGCTAGAAGGCATAAGTTATCAAAGAGCACCAACAATAGCAACATACATGACAATAATAATTGGAAATTTGTAGAATAAAATAAAGTCTTCTATTTGAAATTGATTTTTATTTGGCTAGATTAGTTGCTTTTTATTTTTTAATTTGATTTAAGTAGTTGTTGATTTGCTTTTTATTTAGTTGGAGTAATTGTCTATTTAGTATTTGTATGTAGATGTTGACCTCCAATTGATATTTTAGTTAATATAACATTATTAAGAAATTACTTTTTATTGGGTAGTAGGTTTTCCAACAAGTTTTTTTTTAATCCTAAAACCGCCTCATAGCCTTAACAAGTTTTTAACCATATCTTAGAATTCATCCCAAAACCTTATTAAGTAGCAATCTATAGGGTTTTTAGCTGGTTAAGTAGGTCAAGTACCCTACAATGACATGCCCATTTACATCCTTACTTTAAAATCAACTACTCTGGTCCTTAGATTAGAGCATCATTGTGAGGAAATTAGATCCCCTATATGTCTTTATTGGAAAAAAAAAAAAATCAATCATCTACCTTGTATCTCTTACCTTAAACATTCAGCATGTGATGTCCTTATGAGTCTACCGAACTCAAGGTGGCCGGGTACTACCTCTTCATGGTCCACTAAATATCAAATTAATTACCCCTTATGGAACTTGGTTATTATCTCTATTGTTATCTCGAGCTACCAGCTCTCAATTATTAGCTCTGATATCATTATTATGAAGCATTAGTCAATCTTTCTCCTCTAAGTGGGATGTTCTGTCCTTTCTTCTTTATCTACAATAAACTTCTTGAGACATCCTCTTTGAATAGCTTTTTCAAGTGCATTTTTCAAGTGAATACATGCATCCATGTAATGACCACAATCACCATGAAAATTGCAAAACTTATTGGAATTTTTCCTTAAAGGATTGTTCCTCTTTTTTACTGATTAAGCCAAAAATCCTTGATTTTGAACCTCCAAGAGAATATTCAACATAGGTCAATTCAAAGGCATATGCGTAGCAAAGGTTAGAATCAAACTTCATACCTAAACTCCTCTCTCCTTCCCTGCCCTTCTTTCAAACTTCTCCTTTTAAAGCTCCCTACAAGCTTCATTTGGTCCTACTAGTACATGAATTTCTTAGACTTTGTAATGAACTCATCAAGTGAGGTCAAAGGCTGCTTAGTTAGAGATCAGAAGAAATCTGAGTCTTCTCTAACAACTCAACAAATGGCATGCATTGCAATACTCTTGTCATAGTTGATGATTTCAATCATCAATTGATTAAATCAATGCACATAATCTCTTATACTTACCCTAAACTTTATCGAATGGAGGTCAGAAGTAAGGGGGTCCTTTGTAGGAGGCTTACTGGCAAGGAAATATTACCTAAAATTGTTAGCCAGTTGATCAAACCAAGAGATGGAGGCTGCTTTCAGTAAGTTGAACCAATTACTTGCTGATTTTCTTAAGGTTGAAGGGAACACCTCATAGGCAATGGAATCCAAAAGCCCATAAAATTCCTTAACTGTATGAAAAGTGTTGAGATGATCATCTAGTCCTTCTTCTCATCATAAGTGTTGGATTGAGGTAGTCAAATACTTAAGGGAAGGACTGCTTCTACAATTTTTAGGCTTGTCTTCCTTCTTAGAAGTCTCTTCACTTGCTATTTTTTTTATATATTCCTCTAGGTCTTGTACACTCATGTCTACAACCACTTGTTGGGGTAAACGAGTATTAAGTGCTCAATCTTTCCCTCCATATGAGTAGGAACATGCTTAGAAGCTTGAGCTTGTGATTGTGTTTACTAGAAATTGTTATCCATATGGAAACCACATCATGGTTGATGTTGATTAGCTTCATTTACTACTAGAGCTTTACCACGTGCACGTTGTTAGTCATCATCTTAAGGATTTAGGTTAACTTCTTCCCCTATTGCTTCTAAAGAAGGAGTAGAAGAAGATGCCACATCATACTCCTAACATCTTTCCCTCCATTCTTGATTGTAAGCCCTAACTTCTTCTAACTCCTTCGCAAATCTAGTACATAGGGCTTCCAATTGTGAGATTTGCAACTTATCATCTACTTGAGTTTGAATTCTCCTTGGAGTATCATTAACTTCCATAGGATGCACTTTTAGAGTATACTGCTATGGGGATACTTCTTAAGCTACACAAGGAGCATTACTCCCCTTAGAGTGCTATCATCTCTAGTTCACGTCTTAGTAACCATATCGGGTTCTGGAAAATAAAAGACGCTAAATTGTTAATGGTAGAAATTGGACTAGGGAAACTTTAGACACTTGTCAGTCTTCAATTCTGCAAAGAGGAAAGCAAGTTAAGCTATGACTAGTGCTAAGGTAACTCTGGTGTCACCAATCTAATGCTTAAGTTAGGTTTCGATAGGTCAAATATAAGGAAGTAAAAAGAGTAAAGAGTATATGAAGTATGAATAGCTAGAACAAGAGAGGAGACTTACAATAAGAGATTAAGCTTTATTTGTAACTAACGTCTATCGACTGTCTTGTAACCAATGCCTCCAGAATTCACATGTAAGGGATTTGAATTACGAACCACGCCCTATAATTTTGGAATGTAGGTAGCTTATTTGTAGCTAATGGGTACTTATTTGTATAAAGATACCTAACCACTCATGCTGTAAGCTTAACTAAGTCTTTCCGAGCTCCATGTCACTAGGATGAGCTAATTAAGACTAGTTCGACCTACTTTTAGGTGTTTGGCTATATCTAGGTCTCGTTAGCTTCTCGAGCTATTAAGCCCTTAGGGGCTAAAAGATTAGTAAAAGAGGTTAGATACACGACATGAGAGATCAAATGTAAGATAGTAGGTTGGATATGAGCTACTCAAAGTCGGTTTAGGGTCTTAAGTGCCTTAAAATAAAAATCTCCATCAACAGTATACATATCTCTATACATAGTAATTACATATAATATAATACTATTATAACACCAAAAATGTATATATACATATATATAGTATAAAGTTATATAGAGAGAGTATTGTGACATTATTTAGGGTGTTATATCATTATCTTTACTAGTATAATAACACTGTATTTATTTAGAACCATAACATAACATTTATTTACTATTATAACACAATAGTAGTAACATTATATGCATGTATAGTATTTTAACTTCATATATATAATATGCCAAATATGTATGAGCCATATTGTGTACTCTAAATACCTAAATGTATATATTGATCATATGACACTTAATGCTAAATATTATAAATTATTTCAAAATTATATGTATAGTATTAAAACATATATAACAAAATAAATCTACATAGAATATATAAATTACTATAACAATGCATTACAAATTAATATTTTTTTCTTTTGGCCACGTATTACAAATTTATATTTGATTCATGATTTAGCTATCTCCCTATAGAGCGTGACATTGAATATTTTTTAAATCAACGTACAAACGATAATGAACAAACTGATATGAGTAATAACTACAAAATAAAACATAGATTATAAATTACGTTTTATATAACAAAGAAACATATATTAGAGATTATTACATTACACATATATTATTTAATATATGACAAAACAAATATTTGTAAATAATTTGATATATTATAAGTACTACAAATATATAAAGTAGAGAAAAAGAATAACAACTTAAAAATTGTGGAATTAATCATTTATGACTCAAGGAAAATAAGTTTCTTGAAGGGTATAAAAACAGCATAAGTAAATTCTAAAAAGAAAAAATTGGAAAAAGGAAAAAAAAGAAATTTAAAATAAGAATAAACAAAACATAAAAAAGTAAAACAAATAAGTAAAAAGTAAAATCTAATTAAAAAATTGAAACAAAATAAAAACAGCAATGTAAAATTAAAACAAAGTATTAAATTTCTCCTTTTACCTGCATGATCTGGTACCGCAGGTCAAAAAGTGACCATATGGTGCACATAATTTTCCCGTTAGTATTAGTGCACGCAACATAAATTTTCCATTTATCGTCTTTTCTACTCTTTCTCTGAAACTTATTTACTCCCAAAGATCGCTATATCCTCTACCAGCAAAATTCAAGAACTCTTCTTAAATCAATAATCAATCTAATACTATATACAATAATACAATAAACTTAGAACACTTCGATTTTGTCTAACTTATCAATTATTCGATACCAATTCCTTACAACAAAACCATATCTGCACCTAGGACATGAGCCAAAGGACCTACCGATTCTTAGGTCATCAAAATGATGAAGGATAATCGTAACCAATCCAAGAGTGGTCGGCTCACAAGCTAGTTCAATTGCCTATGAACTTGTATTTCAAATTTCTTTTTTTTTTCTACTGTTTTATCTTTCTTTATATTTATAATATAAACATACATTTACATATATATTTAACATATATATATATATATATATATATACTTATATACACATTTGTACATATTTACACATATTATATATATATTAACATGTATTAACATCTCAAATAAATACATATAATAATATATACACATGTATATCTTGCTAACACACACACTCACATGATATATGCATCAACTTCTCGAATTTTATTGTAGAAAATGAATAAATACATAAAGGAAAATTATTAATGATAGAATATACCGATATACATACATATATATTCATTATTTTTATCAGCCTTTTTTCAACGGGGTTGACTTACCTAGCAAGTTAGTCCACTAGTTTTAAGGCCCACCAGTTTAGCAAGTTTGCCATCTTGACCTGCTAAACACAACGAGTCGTTGAGCAGTTCAAACCTAACATGATAGGGCTCGGTCTGGTACAATAATTCAGACTAGTTCATGATTCAAAACCGACCTAATCTCAAGTCTAATTATATATTGTTGGGATATTAGAATAAATTTTTGAGAAAAGCACACTTGTAATATAATCATCATCATTTTCTTATTTTACCATTTAAGTCTTAATATTCTATTTTTTATATTTGAATCCTAAACTTTTTTAAATCTATTCATAACAAGTATTCATAATTTTCCAAGTTTATTTTAAGGTGAAAAGAAGGCTATTTTTAATCCTCTCCATTATTTGTTGGCCTAAAAGGAAAAAGAAAAAATCCTCTCCATTATTCCTTAATTATTAACTATATCAATAAATAATATTTAGACTATTTGTATTAGCAATTATGACGACTTAGAGATCCAAGCGGATTTATCACACTGTATGTTGAGAACAATTCTACAAATAAATACTGGTAGACATATAGGTAGGTTGTTCGTATAAAACTTACGGATAGGCACATAGATGTAGTCATTGTCAAGTGAATATGCTGTCAAAATTGTCAATTATATACGTAACACTTTACAAAGTCTAATAGATTGATGATTGGAATTAGAGCAATGAATAACTTTGCTCTAAGCGGTTAAAATACTCGCTTTTCGACACGGATCACGCATTGACATTACAATCATGCTTCCCTTTTTTTCTTTTTCTTTTTCTTTTTTTTTTTTTTTTTTCTTTTTCCAGAAGATACTTCATTGAAGAGAAAGAACATCATACATCAGAAGGTCTTGAAGAACAGGCAGAGAACAACTCATCTCACTTTTTGTTTAGGTTATGTAGCTAATCAATGCGTATATACATTTGCTTCACGGAAAATAAAAGAAAAAGAACAACTAGAAAATAGACGACTAAGATGAATAATGTCATGAATCACTGCTGCAATCTCCCAAGAGCAATTAGAAGGATCGTCAGTTGTTTTAATAACATCAGAGCAATTTGATTCCACTTCAAGATTATCCCAACCCCTTCTTCTAGCTATTTTCAAACCTTCCTTGACTGCAACCGGCTTCATTAATGCGAGGATCTGCGAATAGCACCTGTATCTCCGTAGCTTGTTGTAAAGGGCCTTCATTATTTCTGAAAATAATACCCAGAGCACCCTTGCCATTAATAGGATCTACCGAACCATCACAATTTAGCTTCAGTTTCCCTGCAGGAGCCTTGGTCCACGCTTGAATCTGTCTGCTGTGCACGTGTACTGGCTGCTGTGTTGTTGCTGTAGAAATCACGGAAGTTGCTGCTGAATCGTGTCGACCAATTAGAGAGGCAGCGCGTGGAAAACTTTCTGCTAACAGCGGCAATTCAACTCGCATCTGACGTATGACTGTCGGTGGAGATGGATGGACGGGATTAAAGACACTGTGGTTGCGTTGCTTCCATACGCTCCAAATTGCAATTGCCATCTTTGAAAGATCTGACTTCACCTGATTTTCTGTTTATTGTTGTTGTTGAACTCGAAATCCAAATAGTTCAAGCCAAACCATTCGCACCCCATCACAATTTAAGAATTATATGCTATGGTCTCTTAACTGCATTGCAAAAACAGCAAAATAGGATTATTAGACCTAATTTTCCTGCAAAACAGGTTAAGAGTTAGCCGCTAGACGATTGTACGTAGGCGCCATAGAAAGATGTTTATAAAACGATGAATAATAATAAAACCCATTTCAAACCAATCAGGCATTAATTTCACAGGTGAATAGTAAGAAACTAGCAAGGAAGACAATAATTAATAATGCTGAATTCAAACCAATCGCATATCAAGTTCATTCGTAAATACATAGAACATTTCACTTATAATTCTTGAATATATATATACTTATTGTGGGGAAAAATATATATATATGTATATGTATACTTCAAAGAATAATCAAAGACAATACGTTAGTCCTTTTATCCTTATTTGCTAAATTGCTCGTTTTGGAACAAGCACTCCTTCTAAAAACATCTTATGATCGACATTTTTGGTAGCATCTATCCTTCCCGGCTGTAGAAGAGCGAGTTCTTAGGATATCCATGTTATGAATGAGAGAAGTATATTTACAACCAAACTGAAAAATATCATATTGTATTCAGTTTTACTAAACCTATATAAAAACGATCCAAAGACAAGAAAGGATCAATAAATACATACATAGTACCCTTGTTAAGCCAATGAATGACTAAATCAGAATCCAATTCAACACCAATTCCAAAGTGTAAAGATTTTTATAAAACACCAAAAGTGCATGTAATTTTAAGTTTTGATAAATTGGTGTCTAAAACTTTTATTTCTACAATTTGGTGCTTCTTATTTCAATTTACTATGTTTACCACCAGAAAATTAACTGTCTTTACCATTTCTTTTTGCATTTCAATGTTTACACTATAGTTTCACTACATTTTAATGTCTATACATTAATTTTGATTTATCCTAATATTTGATCCTATATTGATTTGCAAAATATATATATATATTTTCTTAATTAATAAATTATATTGAAAATTAAAGAAAATTTATTTTTTGTGTCAATAATTTCACTTGTACATAGTTTTTAGTATGCAATGTCCTATTTTAGCAAACTTTATATTATTTGAAAGCTCATAAGTCGTACTTTTACTCAAAAATAAGATTAACTACACATCTTCTAACCAGCTGAACTAAATAAAATTTAAAATAGTCATAACTTCCAAACCACTTGTCATTCGAACTTGAAACTTCAATTTTCTACTTTGTCAAACAACACACATCTGCATAGTACAACCTTTTGTTATATCTCTCACATTATATTAAATGATAATTTTTCAAATTCTTAACTCCATAACTTGTAAATAAATATTGTCTTATGGTAACCTTATAGCTATTGGAAAGTTCATGTTACAAACTATTAAAAAGTTTTAATTTGACTTAAATTACACATTTGAAAATTTTCTTTTTTCTTAGGCAAACTTCATTTACAATTTTTTTTTTTTTGAAAGCCAATATGATTTTATGATTATAATCATTACAAAATTTTAAAGAACATATAGTCTTTATAACCCAATAATTTTATGATCACATCATTAAAGGGTATAAAAATTTGAAAATAATGAAAATATTATATTTTTTTTTTTTGTAAAATTATAAAGCAAAGAACATATTTGCAACATATAAAGGTTACTTAAAATAAAAATAAATAAATTCATAAAAGTAATATTAATTATAATGCATGGAAAATCATAAAATTTAAAAACTTTGGTGACCTATGTAAACTATTACAACGAATAAAAGGGAAATACAAAAAAAGAAAATTATAATTATGAAATTGAAAGATTATAAGAGAATTGCTTGAAAGAATTATGAAATTTTCCTTGAGTCATTTTCTTTTTTCCTCGAGTCATTTTCTTTTTTCCTCGTAACATTTCATTATTTAAATATAACAATAATAAGAAAGTTTTAAACAAGTTTTCCTATAAAAGAAACTATTTTCATTTGTATAACTTTAGTTTAAAATAGTTTTACGTAGCTCATAACATGAGCTTTGCAAAAATTATATAGTTGTGGTAAGATAATATTTGATTTGTAAGTTATAAGCTTAAAATAATTATAAAAATCAATATCAATATTTGATTATATAGTTGCATCATACAATGTTTGGTTTAAAATAGTTTTTAGCCACTTAATTCACAAGTTATGAAAATTTTTAAATTTTGCTTACTTTGTACGCCTAAAACACACAACAAATCATATTTTCAAGTAGAAGTAGATATAAGGACTCTAATAAAATAAAATTTGCTAAAATTAAACATCACAGGTAAAAGTCGTATAAGGTTGAAATTATAGGATAGATAAAATTTGTTTCATTTTTAAAATAATATATTAATTAATAAAATAAAAAATTAACTTAAATAAATTAATAAATAGATAGACACTAAAATGCATCAAAGTTAAAGTAGAGATATCATAATACAATTATAATTAAAATATAGATACTAAAATGCAAAAAATTGTGACAGCTATTAATTTTGCTAATAATAGAGACACTAAATTAAAACCAAATTAAGGAAAGAACTCCTAATTCACAAAAAATAAAAGTTTAAGAATTAAATTGCTAAAAGTTGAAAGTATAGGTACATTTGTTGCCTTTAGCCCCTTATAAATGTGAAGACCCTTTTTTTATTTCTTTTTTTTTTTTTTTGCCACAAAATATGAAGGCCTATTTGAAATGCTAAGAATTCTGCCCTTTTCACAAAAATAGAACCCAAGAATCTTTCAAAAGCAAAAACAAGCTTTTACCCTTACCATTCTTAATCCCACCTATACCTTAACTTCCTCCATTGGAACTGGTATCAGTGTTTGATTTCCATCTTTCTGACTTTAGAAGCATCCAATGAATCAAAGAAGGGGAATTTGACCCCTCCATTATCCATCTAAACTCCATATATGTTTGCATGCTGCTCCAAAAGCTAGTAAAACCATCATATTTTGAATCATTTCTCACTAACCAAATTGATAAAGGGGAAAAAAAAAAAAAATTGAAGTTCTTCTCTTTGGCCAGTAGACTTGGTAGCAAACAAGTAATCGTCATCTACATGAAACAAGCTCAATAAAAGTTCGGTTAGAGTTTAAATTCGACAATTTTAAAACGAACTGAACTTGAACCTTTAGAGAGCTTGAGCCTTTAAAAGGTTGGTTTGATTTGACTTGTTTGTAGCCCTACAGCAAATCAACATTCAACAAATTTTCAAATTCCATCAACACCTTATTGGAAACGAACATTTATGGAACAAGAGCTCAATCAAATTGAAGATAAATGAACTTCCTTTAGCCTTAATCTTATCATCGGTTAACACCCATCAATGAAGAATTCTTCAAATGAAAAAGGATATCCAGGGAGGATTTACTGTGGTCCATATGTTCTTAAAGGCACTACACTTATCAGCATGCGTTCCTAACTCCACGATAACCAATTTCATAGAAACAGTACCAAGAGCAAGATGTGATGGTTTCCATACTAACTCATCTTTATCTTCTTCGGTTGGATTTGGAACTATTTTTGCCAGCAGATTGCCTATGCATATATATGAATCATTAGCATCAAATTCTATAGGAATCCAACAATCCTGTATACCTGCACATTGTCATAATTCACATGAACTCCGATGAACTGAACAGTAGCTGATATCATTCCTCTTCCAGAGTTGAGAAGAATGTGCTCTTGATATCCAAAGAGAATAGTACACATCTCTACATATACTTAGTTGTCATATATTCCACAAACAAAGACTTCCAAGATCGGAAATTCCACCAGAGCTTCATCTTTAGAGTTTTACATATTTGTTATCCATCGAAAGGAAAGAATAATTTTTTCCAAGAGCACCGATAATTAGATTTACATTCAAAAGCTTGATTCCATAGAGACCTGCTAAACAGAATTTGTATTTTGGACATGACCGCCTTAAGGGGTTGAATAACATAGAATATATGATAATATTGCTAGTATAACATAAAATATATGACAATATTGCTAGTATAACACCATTTGATCAACACAAATTCAGCAGTAGTGATAAAAGATTAACGTTACAACCTTGAATTCTTTCGGAATCTTCTTGAAGAAAACCACCGAAAAGTGCAATTTTCTTCCCAACTACATATAACGCAACTTGAAGCTGACATGGAAGAGTGGACAGCAGAGAAAACCCAGATATGTGTCAAATTACATGGATCTTGGACGAAGTTAAGTTTCTGGGACACAGAAATCCACTTTTGTGCTTGTTAATTTTTCGCCCAGAAACTGTCTCATACCTCGATAAGAAATCAAACAAAAGATGTAGTGATTGAGAAGAGCTATTTACAAAGATTGTGCAATCATTTCCATTGGCCAAATATGAAACCAAAATTCCAACAGCTAATGGTATTGCATAGGTTTGTTCTATGCATTAAATCGTCCAAACCTTTCAATAAATATTCAGTCACAAGGGCAAAAAGAATAGGCAATGAACAATCTTCCTGCCTAAGTCCTCTAGTAGATTGGAAAAAATCACATGAAACACCATGTAGAAAAATTGAAAACCAGCAGTTGCCAAAAGACTTAAAGATATGAATGTTTCATTAAAACCCAACCAGTTCAACATATGAAACAAGCTCTAATTGACCCTATAATAAGTTTTCGCCATATCCAACTTCAATACTAGATTACCACCTCTACATTTTCTATCCAACGGAAATAATAGCTCTTGAGCCAAGAGCGCATTATCCATGATGTCTTTTTGGAAGAAAATCCATCTGATTCAAGGGAGTAAGTTACCCACAAAGCGCGACTGTTCTTCTGACCAAAATCTTTGACAAAATCTTAGAAGAAGCATTACAAACGTATATCGTTCTATATTCCTTCCATGAACTAGGACACTGAACTTTAGGGACCAAAACTATAAAAGTGGTTGTATAGAATCCCAGCAGAAAGTGATCCAGAGAAAAAAATCTGTTACTGCCTCTTTAAGGTCCAACTTTAGTAATATCCTAACAGTGTATAAAACACACTATGAAAACCATCCAGACAAGCAGAAGAATTATCATCCAACGACAGAATGACTTGATGGATATCCTCCAATGAAGGATTAGTAGTCAAAAAATAATTATGCTCTTTAGTTATCGATAAAATCAGCCAAGGAGGTTTAGTTGTGCTATAAGAAACACCATCATCCTTTAGTAAAGTGCCAAAAGAACTCAACTCGGAAGTTTCACAAAGTTTCTTCCCACCAACCAGGAAACATCTGCCACGTTAACTATGACAATCTTATTTAATTTAGACTTCAGCTTAAACACACGGTGAAAATATTTTCTATTTCTATCTCCCTCATTAAGCCATTTAATACCAGATTTTGGCTTCCATAGTAGTTCTTCACAAATTTGCTTCACAACCATCTTCATTAAAAGATGCTTCCAGATTTTCCTTTTTCAATTCTAGCTCTTTTAACTCTATCCACAACATATACCAATGATAAATTTATCCCATATTTTAAGTGCCTTTTTAAATTTAGATAGCATGCAGAAGAACTTGTGGAGCCCATAACCCACATAGGAGAACTTCCATGAATCCTTCACCACATTTAAAAATCATGATTTTTCTTCCAGAGAGTAAAACAGAAAGGAAGAACAACCCCTATCAATAGAATTATTATGGTGGAACAATGAAGGGCAATGATCTGAGCATACTCTGTTTTGAGTGACATACTTCAAAGTCTGAAATCAAAGGATCCCGACCTTCTGTAGCCAGCATTCTATCTAGATGTTGCCAGAGTATACCTTTGCTCCAAGTATATTGAGATCCAATAAACCCAAAATCCAACTATCTATTAGAAGAGACAAACTCTTGCGAATCTACTATTGATCTCAAACAAGGATTATTGCCACCTTTCCTTTCGTTAGCATGCAAAATAATGCTAAAAGTCTCCAGCTATAAGCCAAGGGAAAGGCTAAGCTTTATTTAAATCCCGAGGCCATCCCATAGATCCGATATACCAACTCTATCACATTTTGCATAAACCGGTGAAACCTTGACCCTTTTATCTTGCCATCTTATAATAGCATTTACGTTTTGTTCCAAACTCAATTGAATATTAACGTCTACAAAAGAATCCCAGAACCTGCAGATTTTAGAGACCAAATTTGGGAAAGAAATGCTCAAACTTCAGATTCAAAGCCAATCTTACAACTTGATTTTCTTCTACTAAAGGTTCAGTCAATGCCAGAGAGTTTATGTGATATTTCTTTTTTAACCTCTTAGTCTTCCTTGTGTTTGGTGGATAGCCAACCCCCCTAACATTCCAATGTAAGATATTCATTGGGAGGGCTGTTGAGAGGAGGTTAGACAACAATTAACCTCCTGGTAATCCTTGTCAAAAATCAACCAGACTTGTTTAGACGTTATTAAACTTTGTCTGACCGTCATCTTTCTGGGTAACACTATGATCCAATCCTCATGATTTGTCTGTATCTTTTAGAAAACACAACCTTTCAAAGATTCTGAGAATTTGTGACACAATTCTCATCAAATTCTTCAACCGTAAAATCACCAAAGGGCCTCCTTGGCTGAGGCAAAGCTGGAATTTTTTTACTGATAAACCTTTTCCTCTTTAAATTCTTCTAATCAGATTCTACCTGTACCTGTGACATCGATACATCAACCTCACACTTACTAGAAGTAGCTACCTGATCCGTATAAGCCAAAGCATCAGAGAATCCAAAAGGAAACTTCCTTTCTTCTGACAAATACCCTGTAGCAACATTACCATTAGAGCTCAAGTAACCTCCATAGCAGACTGCCCAATTTCATTCTTAGGATCCTATGAGGAAGCTATCATGCCCTCTGAAAATTCTAAGGAATCCCCTATTAATTTTCTAACTCTTGAGTTGTTTCTTTCCCTTTAGTCTCATCCTGTCTCTTGATAGAATTACTAAGAGCTCCTTTATTTTTCAGCACATACTTTTTCTTCAACTCCTCTTGGATCAGCTCGTTTGCTTTTTTGCATCTGAAATTCTTTGTTCAATATTGGGATGTAATAACTGACACCATCTCCGTAATGTCCTAAGTTATTGCAACGTAAACAATACAAAGGCATATTCTCAAAATTAACCTTTTGCATAACGCCATTCAATATATCTAGCCAAATAAAGTCATCCACTGGTTTAGAAACATGCATCTCTACCAACAACTTGGCTAACAAGGGCTTTGATCTTCTAAAAGTAGCCTCATCAATTTGTAAAGGCAAACCAAAAGCCAAACAACAAAAGAGTGTTTTCATGAAATGTAAAGTAAAGGTAAAGAAATCTACACTGCTGTACAAGGGGAATCAAAATCTACCGTAAAATTAGGAGTCCACTTCTGGATCCTCAATCCTCATCAAGTTTTCACCATTTCTCCCCTCTCAAACCTTGGGTCTCCAAAATATTAAATTTGCACACGATATTAGAGACTCATTAAGAAAATAAACCCAAATGAAATAAATCCTAATGGAGTTTACATTAGTCACGAACTCACCACCATTCCAATGGCCACTAGCACAACCACCACCGTTAGGAGCATCATCATTGCCATCCTAGCAACTGAGCCTACTGTTATCAACCCCCCTCCCCCAGAAAAAACCCTAACCATCTCTCTCCACCAAATCATTGTAGCGTTGAAATTGTATGCTTTAAGCCTATGTTTTCACGTTCACTTCAATTTATTTATTGGTTCTACAAGTGAAAAATCAGGAAAAAAGCCAAGTCTTGAGACACTGTTCTAAAACAAGCAAGAGGGAATACAGTGACTAGAAAAGAAAAGAAACAAAAGAAAAAAGAAAGAAGCCAAACACCCTCCTATGGCATCCAAATGATACGGAAAGTTACCCTCAAAAGATGAGGAGACTTCATTCGAACAAACCCTCAAAACATTCAAACAATGTCTTCATGAAGCAATTAAGTTCAATTCTCTCTAACTTCATTCCATAGTTCTACTAAAATTGAAACAGAACATTATATTTCATTTCACTCGAATAGATCACTAAGCCATTCGTTTCATATGTATTGAAAGACAGGCTTATATTGAATGAGAAATCCATGCTAAGTCTAAGCCTTCCTCCAATAGGGTGCTTACGGGAGTGCATCCTAAGGACATGCAGCAGTTGGTACAATGCTTCATGACAATTTTAGGCGTCTTGGTTTGGTATAAGGGAAGTTTGTTGAAGCTACTTCTATCAAAACAATGGAACTCATGGCATTCCGGTTGGGCCAATGTCACATCCAAGCATAACATAAGATGCACCATCATACAAAAATGCCTATTAAAAACATAACTCAACCTGCTTGTTTAACAAAAGAAAAATTTTATTTATATAATAATGGGATTGTTACATCGAAATTCAGCTAGACATTTGGGTACAACTTATATATACAACTTAATATTTACACCAAAACATGAACAATCCTTTTCTTTTGTCATCTTCGGAATAGTAAGATTTCCAATTTAGTACAAATTCCATCTAAAAGTCATTGACTCCAACTTAAGCTCTCAATATACATCCCCTTAGTATTGCATCCTTCACAATACTGTTAATCTGAAGATAAAATATTTTATTTCTTTTGCTACTAAAACTAAGTGAAAGTGAGTAATAAACAATACAATATAGTCAATATCACAACTGAAACATTTTAATTATAACCACCAGGCTCGGTTTCACACATACATTGAATCAAATAGGCATTTATTTCTAGCAATGCAGCATGCTATGCTCATATACATAGTATACATTGATACTAATATCCTATACCTTCCAATATCATCATCTAATTAGTTGATATAGCCAGACATTTAGATATAACATTCAAGAACCTAGAGTAATAAGGAGTTACTTGAGAGAAAGACCTCTAACCAAATTAGACTATACATTATAGTCTACTAAATTAAAATGGTAATAAGGAGCTATTTGGAATTAGGACCTCTAACTTTGTTTTACAAAATTATAATACATATTACAATTTACTAAATCAAACTATCAAAATAGTCAAGATATTTGAGCAATGTAAATTTATATGCTTTTAAAAACTGAGTTCATAAAACTATGATTTTTCTTGATCACTTGGAAGCTTCGTTCAAAAAATTCAAACTCATAGGTCCCTTTTATACCAAATTATGCTATGATATGCAATAATCACTCAAGTATAACATTCCATAAAATCAGTATTTAAGTTTTATTCAACCTAATTATCCAATTCAAGTTTTCGAACTCTCCCTATTAGAAATTTAGTATCTTACATAAGGTTCACTTAAATAAACATTTAGAAGATTCAATCAATAATCCCTTAACTTCCTTAATTAGTAAAATTATCCATAAATACCACATCAACACTCAATATAATAGTATAATAGTTTAACCAAAATATAACTATCGTCATTCAAAATCACCACATCAACATTAACTATAGTAGTATTTTAGTTCACCCAAGATATAGCCATATCCAATTAACATGGCATAAAACAGCACGTAATGTTATGACTAATAATATATCTACTCTAAGCATGAGTTAGATATACTTACCTACACTTAGCAAAAGCGCAAAATCTTAAACTTTGTGACTTAATCCTTCCTTACTTATCACACCTATGAAAATATAAAAATAGTCTTCAAGTCAAGTATAAGTCGAACTCGAATAATTATAAACTTTTGTTACCGTGATTTTTAGCTTCATTTGACCATATCTTACTCATTCCTTAATTCAATTTCAATAAACTTTATATCGTCACGATCATTATTTCGACTACTATTCATATACCTTGAGAAACAAGATTAATCAATATAGTTATAAGCCCAAAAATACAATTTCTCACTACAGACTTGATCATGTGTTACCGTAACTCTATCATTAACCCGAATATACTTTAGTTTTAAATTAAAAAAACCTAAAAATTATACTTTACAAACTTGAACAACATTTATTTTATACTTAAAATACTGATCTTGCACTATCTTATCAATTATCATAATAGTATTATTTACTATTTTACATATTAGGTCAATATATAAGCTTAAAATAGAAAAATACGTAATACATAGAATATCAACCGGATTAATTTCATGAGAAATTCTATAGACTTACAAAAATATATAGTTCAATTATTAACTATGAATTACACTAAACTAATTATTATCTATTTTTACAAAAAATAGTAGTTTTAGCTCAAAATTACGAAAAATTAGGAAAAATAAACAAATTTATATATGAGATAAAAATTAATTGTTCCAAATATCCTCATAAACTTCTAGAAGTCAAAACATGTAGAGCTCATTCATTAATTTTATCAAAAACTAATTATTTTAACAAATCAGTGAAATTAGCAATCTTATCTAAAATAATTATAAAAAATAGTAAACATACTTAATTTTGAACACTCTTGTTACCACAATTAAATATATATATATATTGGGTATATTATATGGAAAAATTAAATTTGAAACTTCATCTAATATTTATAAAAATTAATTCAATTTTCTTTTAAATAGGGCATTTTCTTAAGGACTTTATATTTCCACTAATTATTTGATTAAAATAAAATTACAATATTAATCTACACCTAAAATAACTTCCAAAAACCAAATTTTATAATTAAATAATATATTTTGATATTTTTAGAAAATTGGATAATTACAAGTAGAAAATTAGTTCACCTGAACCAAGTACTCTTCGGCTATCGTACCTTGTCGAAAAGCCTCCTCTTATGACGAACCTTTAAATCCCGAAGTGGCTCAATGTCACGTTATGGTTTGATTTCTGAATCACACATGACTAGCTCCAACCCTATTTCTTGTTTATTTTTTTTTTTTCTAATATTCCTAAATTATGTTTTTTTTATTTTTAGTCTTAAAATATTGTAATTGAGGGTTTAGATCTTATTTATAGGTTTTCAAGTTGATTTAATTCGTTAAAATTTAGACATGTGTATGCCACATGTCAATTTTTCTATTTTCCTAAGTGTTATGTGTCATTCTCTAATTAATTAGGTGTTGACTCATATTTTCCAACTTGTATCATGCTATCACATAAGTTTGATGACTCATCCATTTATTTTTTTATTAATTTACTTTGTTTTATTATTTTTTATAATTTATTATTATTATATGTATATATTTAATACAGATAATGCATATCACATGTAAATAGATGTATATTATATACAATTCACTTTATTTATTATTTTTATAAATTAAATAACTTATCTTTAATATCTTATTATATCTAAAAACTTGATTTTTGCGTTTTCAATAGTTTATTGGTTTTATCGACAAATTGGCGTTTTTCTTGAATTAATTATTTTATATAACTTATTTTAAAGAATTGATTTTACTAAGATATTTTATCTAATTTTTTTTACCTTACTGTAAAGTTTAAACTAAAATGAATAATATTACCCAACGGCCTAAATTAAGAAACTCGGATCCTAGGGTTATCATATTAACTCAAAATCATAGGGTATTACATCCTACCCCCTTTACAAAAGATTTCATCCTCGAAACTTCCACAATCTAGAGCATTAATGCTCGTAATCCAATACTACACTTCCTTAAGTGCAACTATGATTTTCACATCACATAACAATTATTAACTATTATTAAAAGTAAAATCCTTCAATACTAACTTCTATATCTTAATCTCAAATTTATTAACTCATGAACTTTCTATTTTAACTTACTTGTCTTATTACTTCCTTCATCTTGTATTTGTAACTTTTACTATATAAGCTTTAATATAGTTGATCTTGTTTCATTCACTCCTCCTTTTTATTCAAGTCGTCTTTCCACAGTATTTAGTCCATTATTGTGACAACATTAGGTTCTTATCTTAAATACCACAATCATCATATTATTTTTTATGATTTTACCTCTATCATTGCTCGTATCGAATTAGCACGTTCCTATACCACTCCTTTACCACCATCTAAACTAATATCTCTACTCAATCCTCATTTCATTTCTTTAGTTGGTTTAAACTCTTATATTAGTTAGTCTTATAAAACTCATAGTTCTTTTTTTTTAATTATTTCCTTATCCGTCTACAACTAGTCAACATGTCTTTTCACCTTATCTCTATCATTTATGCATTGTCAAGTCCTAAGTTCCACTTAAGATAAATATAACAAATTCAATTTCTTCACATTTGCAAGTTTTATACCATAGTCGTCACTTAATGGTCACAATTAAGATATTGAGTACTTCCCATAGTTAATACATATATTAATAAAAAAGAGTTTAACAAATCTAAACTTTCCACCCACTTATACACCAAGGAAATAAAGTATAAGTTAGACCAAGTAGACTCAATTGGACTTGACATAAGGTTACATGACTCTTGACAAAGAAGACTTAGAAGACATTTTTCTAACTAACAATTGATACAATAGAACTCACAAAGACAGGAAATTTTGTCATGAAATACATGAGAGTCACGGTAGACATAAGTCTTAATAAAAAAGTAATGAAAGTCAAAGATTTACCATACTATTCCTTCTTATCACATGTGCTAAGGGTACATGAGAGGTATATATCTCATAGTGTTGTAGTTATATACCCTATTAACGTCACATACTTTATCATTGTTTAAGTCCTTAATCTCATTATTTTACCTTATGAATCACAATCTCATTCTATATAAAATCAACCTTTGAATTAGTCTCCAATTATACTTCCAATAAAAAATTTGATCCTGATCATCTACTTTCAACATTTCTTGCCATTTCATTCATTTCAATAACTTTAGCATGCCTCACTACAATATGCATATCATCCTCAAGATCTGTATTACTACTTCTCTACAAGTTCTTTTTCTTCTAATAACTTCTCTCAACACTTAAGTTTTCTATATATCTTATACAATTCCTTTCTTATCAAGCTGCTTAAATGCTACAATCCTTTTCTCATAGTCAACATTTGCTCCATAATTACCTCCAGTATTATATTCAATCCTTTTATATCCAAGACAACCAACTCTACAATCATCTTGACTTTTTAGATTCACATTCCCCATCCTTCACTTTAAGTTGCACAACTTGTTCTCCTTTAGTAGGAGTTACAACTATCAATTCTAAAGTTTCTAAATATCTCCTACACATACTACTCTTAAAAGAATTTATAATAACTATATTACTACTTTCAAGAATTACTTATTTATCAACTATAAGCTATCAAGTACACATACACTTAAAATTATTAAGTTTAGAAGTCATACTTGCTATACCCTAATCATCTCTAACTTCATCTTGCTGAACAATGTAAACATACACCTTACCTCACTCCTTAGGCTTAGGTTTTTCTCTTCTAAGTTGTTTATTCCTATTACCTAGTCCCGATTTATTAGTTTGGTTTTACTGCTGAACTAGTCTCTCCTATTGCTGTCTTACATAATCTCAAACAGTATGCCCTTACTGATAGCATCGATAACAATATATACCACTTAGATTAAGGTTTTCACATCGCTTGGCTAAGTGCCTAGTTTCACCACACCTATAACACTTTCCCCTCAATCATAGGCAATCTCAAGCTCTATGCTCACCATTATACTTCCAATAAGGCTATATTTGTGATAGAAGCCTTCTACTTCCTTTTACGGATCAAACAAACTTCTTGCCTTTAGCTATATTACTTTTATTACTAAAAACAACATCGAACTTCCTTTCCTTATTATTAACCTCATTTGCAAACCGTCAAAGATTACAAACTTGTTCAATCAAACAAGTTTCGTTAACAACATCAGTATATCTTTTCAGCCTACTTGATAAGAATTAGTCCACGATAATCCTCAAGTCAAGGTCAATTCGTCAGAAGCCAATGCAAACCTACTAGAAGCTGAGGCCAACCTATCCTAACCCATAACCGACCTACTCTTGCTGGGGCCAGACTAATAACTAGAGGACGAAAGGAGGAAAAAGAACCATTCAATTTCAAGTTTGTCATCTGTTGAGACGACAAGAGATTAAATGGCTGAGTCCTCGAGGCCAAAGAACAACTCGACACAACATAAGAAAGCTAACGCTAAGCACTACACGAGTACAACAATTGTGCATCAACCTCACAAGAAGCTTGACTAGGCATAATAAGACTTCCAAACATCCTACCCCAGCTTTGACACCCAACTACCAATTGAACCCTGCTTGAGTCTTATCGTACAAACAACTCAAATAACTGCATGCCTACCACTTTGTTAAATGCGCGGTTTATATACATTGTTAATATTTTCCTTATTTTAATTGTAAGCCATTATTTAGGGTTTAAAGGCCTTATATATTATTTATAATTTTGCCATTAAGGTTTTAGAATTTACTATAAACAGCAACTTTTGTAATTAACCAAAAGATAAAGAGAAAAGAATACACAGATGATGATTACACTTGAACATTCCTTTTGAGTAAGGGCATTCTTGAGCTCTTAGAGCTTGCATTTCAGATTATTGAGTGTGCTTTACTCTTTAATCTCTCTTATGTTCCTTAGGATTGTGTTAAACCTTTCATTTAAGCAAGTTAGTGAGTCACATCTGGCTCCTCTTTATTGTTAATATTTTCCTTATTTTAATTGTAAGCTATTATTTAGGGTTTAAAAGACTTATATATTATTTATAATTTTGCCATTAAAGTTTTAGAATTTACTATAAACAGCAACTTTTGTAATTAACCAAAAGATAAAGAGAAAAGAATACACAGATGATGATTACACTTGAACATTCCTTTTGAGTAAGGGCATTCTTGAGCTTTTAGAGCTTGCATTTCGGATTATTGAGTGTGCTTTACTCTTTAATCTCTCTTATGTTCCTTAGGATTGTGTTAAACCTTTCATTTAAGCAAGTTAGTAAGTCACATCTGGCCCCTCTTTTAAAACCTGAGTGACATTTAGTGTTTGTAAGTTGTATTGAGCCCTATTTTAAGCTCAATCCTTAACAGTGTTTGTGTCTTGGTATATGATATCCATATAAATTCGCAATCAAAACCCCCTTCCACTTCCTATTCCTCATCCCATTCTAATGTTAAATACCCATTCATGGTTCGTGTTCATTGCATATTCATATATTCACATTAGTACTTTTCAGTTCTTCCTAATAATAAAGGTCAAGCTTAGCCTTGAACCGCTTAACTTTAGAAACCTCATTATTCCACACAACTTCAAGAGAAAACTTCAATAACTTATTAAAATCCCTCTCATATTCTTCAATTGTCCTGACCTGCTATCTTAACTTATAGTATTCTTCACACATTCATTCTCTTACATACTCAGGAAAATAGTGTTCTAAAAAAGTATCTCCAAATGTAGCCTAACCAATGGGTTTTGGTAAATTTCGTCTCTTTGCCTCTTACCAATTATTTGCACCTTTGTCTAATAGAATAACAACTATCCCAACTTTCTTATTTTCCTTAACCTCATGAATTTCAAGGGCTTTCTCTAGCAAGTCGATCAATTCTTTTACCATCAAAGGATCAATGTTCTTCCCATCAAATAGTTTCACTATTCGCTATATCTAAGCTAACTTATCTCCATCTCCACCAACTCCTGCCAATGCAATTGTAAACTATTATGCCAATTCCTCCATATGCTGTGGTTGCTCAAGATTAGGTTGAGGCTATTGTGGTAAATCCCCGCTTTGCTTCTCGGATACTCAACTTATCGGTGATCTTATGTGTTCCTTAATAATCACATTTCTAAATAAACATCACATAAAATTTTATTGGTAATGACTATAGTCGTTTTACTATGCTATGACTCTTTACTACTTAACTACCCACACATCTCCTACGTACCTAAAAGTTATAGTTTTTAAGTAATACTCTAATACCACCTAAAGAATGTTATATTCCAACCCATCACACAAGAATACTTATTAAAAACTTAACTCAACCTACTTATTCATAAAAAAAAAAAAACTTCTATTTATATAATAATAAGCCTACTACATCTCACAATTTGTATATACAACCTAAAATTTACATCAAGACATGAATTATCCTTTTCCTTTTTCATCTTCATAATAGTAAGATTTCCAACTTAGTACAAGTTCCATCCAAAAATCACTGACTCTGACTTACGATCTTAATATACATCCCTCCTAGTGTTGAGCCCTTTAAAATACTGTTAACGTGAAGATAAAACATTCTATCCCCCAATTACTGAAGCTGAGTAAGACTAGATAACAAACAATACAATATAAGTAACATCACAACTAAAACATCTTAATCATAACCAATAGACTCAGTTTCACACATATATTAGCCTACCTAGGCATTTATTACTAAAAATACAGCATGCTATGTTCATACACATGATATACATCGATACCAATATTCTATGCCCTCCAATATCCTCATCTAATTAGTCGATATAGCGAGCATTTGGAAAGAACGTCCAAAAACCTAAGTTGTAGGATTCCAAATGCTAACCCAACGATATGTCAAGTTTCGAACTATATGAGAGGCTTGCTCGCGAGCTCCGCACAAATGAATGACCTATTTACAAGCTCTATCGGCGTTAGATTGCCTGCCCAGCTCTGTTGGGTCTACCATGTCATGCTGAATATGCCTTGTTCTATCTTATGTGAGCTCTCCTACAGACCCATTTATGAACTTTGGCAATATCAGAAGACCTAACATACTCAGCAAATTTTGTCCTGTTTTGCTTACTATAGTAAAGCCACCCTGCCCTACTCTGGTCAGCTTTGTCCTACCTTTCTAAGTCTACTCTGATCAGTTAGGTATGCCTTGCTCTAGTCTAAATGGTTTTGTCCTACTCAGCTAACATCTTTTGCACTACTAACTTGTTCCGCTTTACAAGACTGCCCTACCCTACTCGTTCGCTCTATTGTATCGAGATCAATATGCTTACCCATGTTTATTTAACCAAGATCTATTTGGTCATGTAGAGACTGTCCAACTATTCCATATCATCTCGACCGCGCCAAATCAAATCAAACAAGTCAGTCACATCCAAGTAAAATCGATCATTACCATATCAAGTTGGCTTGGCCATTCAAGGTCGACCATGGCAACGTCATGTCAGTTACAGTCATGTCAAATCGACTTTAGACAAGACAGGACGTTTAGGATCAAGTTTACCTAGATCAAAGCTCCAAAGTCTCCAACAGCTCTTTGAAATCAAATATCAGCCCTTTACCCGAAAATTTCAGTCGGCTATCTATTTTACTTGTGTTATTTGGATTTCTTGTTTCTCGTATTTTCCTTAAGTTATCTTCAGGCTTTATTCGTAATTATTGAAATGCCACTAAGACATCATTTAGTTATTTTATTTACAACTTGACCACTCTGTATAAATAGAACACTTGTATAAGGTTTTACATAAACTTGACATATTAATGAAAAACTCTTGAGTCTTTTTCCTTAGAAAGCTCTTCTCTACCCACTAGTAAGGATTGTGGCAAGCAATCCTAGGCCTAATATCCGTATGTCATATCGGGTACTAACTTAAGTCCATATATGATTCTACGGTAAGTCATATTCATAAAGTTAGTGCACGGGGATTTGCTAGACCATCGATTTCCACTTTTTTTTCGAGCCATCTCACAGTTCGAATCTACTCTTTTTTACTACGCGTAATATTGAGTTCATGTGTTTATCTGCGAATCCGTATCACTAGAACAACAAGAAACTACTAAAGAGTAGGTCTTCCAACCAAATTGGACTACACAATGTAATCTAACAAATCAATAAGGCAACAAGAAACTGCTTGAGAATAAAAGCCCTAATTTTGTTTTTAAAAATTAAACTACACATTGTAGTTTATCAAATCAAATTATCAAAATAATCAAGATGTTTAGATATGATTAATAATAACGTAAAATCTTAAACTTTGCAACATGATTCCTCCTTACTTATCACATTTAAGAAAATATAAGTGTAGTTTTTAAGTCAAGTATAGGTTGAACTTGAATGATTATAAACTTTTATTATTGTATTTTTAAACTTCATTTAACCGTATCTTATTCATTCTCTATCAAATTTCGATAGAATTATATCTTCACGATCGTTATTTCAAATACTATTAACATATCTTAAGAAACAAGATTGATTAATACGATTACAAGCCCAAAAATGCCCTTTCTTGATCCCGACTTGATTGTACATTATTGTAACTCTATAATTAACCCAAATAAGTCTTAATTTTAAACTAAAAACTTTAAAAATTATACTTTCCAAACTTAAATATCTATTTTATATCTAAAATACTGATCTCACATTATCTTATCAATTATCATAATAGTATTATTTACTATTTTACATAGTAGGTCAATATATAAGCTTAGAATAGAAAAATAAGTAATAAATAGTATATGAGCCCAATTAATTTTACATAAAATCTTATAGACTCACAAAAATATTTAGTTTAATTATTGACCATGAATTACACTAAACTAGTTATTACCTACTTTTACGAAAATAATGGTTTTAGCTCAAGATTATGAAAAATTAGGAAAAATAAACAAATTTATATGCGAGATAAAAATTAAGTGTTCCAAATATCTTCATAAACTTCCAAACGTCAAAATATGTAATGCTCATTCATTAATTTATCAAAAACTAATTATTTTAACAAATTAACAAAACTAACAATTTTATCCAAAATAATAATAAAAAAATAGTAAACATACTTAATTTCAAAAATTTTTGTTACCACAATTATATATATATATATATATATATATATATTAGGTATATTATATACAAAAATTGAGTTTGAAACAATATAATATAATATTTATAAAAATTAATTCAATTTTCTATCAAATAGAACATTTTCTTAGACCTTATATTTCCATTAATTATTTAATTAAAATAAAATTACATTATTAATCTACACCTAAAATGACTTAGAAAAAAAAAACAAATTTCATAATTAAATAATATAATTTGATATTTTTAAAAAATTAGACAAGTTATGAGTAAAAAATTGGTTTATTTAAACCAACTACCTCTGGCCACCATACCTTATCAAAAAGCCTTCTCTCATGATGAACCTTCAAACCCAAAAGTGGCTCAATGTCAAGTTGTGGTTTGATTTGTGAATCACACGTGACCAGCTCCGATCTTATTCTTTGTTCTATTTTTATTTGATTTTATTCTAAATTATGTTCTTGTATTTTCAAAGTCCTAAAATATTGTAATTATGGGTTTAGATCATATTTATAGGTTTTTAAGTTGATTTGATCTATTAAAATTTAAACACATATATACCACATGTCAATTTTTCCATTTTCCTAAATACCATGTATCATTTAGTTAATTAGATGTTGACTCATGTTTTCCAACTTATATCATACTACCACATAAGTTTTGATGACTCATCCATCCATTTTTTTTTTATTATTAATTTTCCATTATTTCATACTAATTTATCTTATTTTATTTTTTCATAATTTATTATTACTATGTATAAATTTAATACGTATAATGCATATCACATGTAAATACATATATATTATATATAATTCACTTTATTTATTATTTTTATAAATTAAATAATTTATCTTGCTATATCTAAAAGCTTGAATGTTGTCTTTTCAATAATTTATCGGCTTTATTAATAAATTGATGTTTTTCTTAAATTAATCATTTTATATAACTTATTTCAAGGAATTGACTTTATTATGATATTTTATCTAATTTTTCTAACCTTAATATGAAGTTTAAATTAAAATGGATAACGTTGTCCGACGCCCTAAATTTAAGGATTCAGATCTTAAAGTTATCCTATTGACTCAAAATGCTAAAGTATTACAACCAACAATGGTGTTTACCGCACAAATTCTCTCAAATTAACATCAAAGTGGATTTATTATGGTTAAATGGTTAAATAACTTGACAAAGCTAGGATGGGCTGTACATTATACAATTAAAATAATTCAAAGTGATGATGAAACAACCTGGCATATCTCAATTTGCTTCATTAGCTGTTTATTCTTGTTCAGCAGATCATCAACCATTGATGCTTTTGGCAAAAGTAATCTCACCAGTTCTTTCAGCCCCAAGAAGAGCCAGCCTTTTTAGCTTTTGTGAGATGATCAAGTGCGCTGTTGTCTTCTTGCAAATTTGCAGCCCTTTTAGTTCCTCATCAAACATTGATGCTTTTGCCAAAAGCAATCTCAGCAGTTCTTTCAGCCCCAAGAAGAGCAGCCTTCTTAGCTTTTGTGAGATGATCAAGAAGTGTTTTGCTGTCTTCTTGCAATTTTGCAGCCTGGAATATGAGGAAACAAAGACATGAGACAAGTATCATGTAGGCACCACATCCTTCTAAAACAACTATTGATTGTGTCTAGAGAAGCAATTCATGAGAAGCTAAAATCTCCCATACTTTATGTCATGAAAGAATGGGTGAATATCTTTGGAAGCCATAAAGAGCAAGTACATTGAGACATATGGGCCAAGTTTGACTTATATCTCCAGTCTAGCTAGCTTAAGCTCTGCCTCTAATGGTGTAATTATTGCCTCAAGAGGAGGGCTCTCATCATCCTTTAGTGCAGCATTGACCATCTAAGTGTAGCCTCAGCAACAAATTGTGCAGCCAGAGATTCTTTATTCCCGTCATTTATTTTCTTTATCTCAAGGCTCTTTAGTCAAAGACCAGTGTTGTTGATTAGAGCTTGACATCTCAAAAAATGAAAATGGTTAAATAACTTCAAGCAGAAAAAACAATTGACAGAGGGAGTTGATACCTTGCTGTCAATAAGAGATTCAATCTGACCAGGAGAAAATGAAGAAAACCTCTGCACTTCCTAAGTGAGATCCATGGACGTGAAGGAACTAGGAAAAAGGGTAGGCAAGCAAATGCATTGAGACATGCTGCTTGTAACCACAATGACGAACAACCATGCACCTTCACTAATAAGTTCACCTAAATTAAATTAGTCTCATATTTTAGATTCACCACAATGTGATCTGCTTTCAGAATTTCCCATTGACAAAAAGAAAGTCATCACGGAATAAGCCAAACAATCTTCAGTAGGCTGGCAGGCCTCACGATAACTTACAGAAAAGTTTGTCTTCTACATCCACCAATAGCAATATTCATAAAGATAAGTAAAAATAAAAAGAAAATGGAAAAGCTTGCTCAATTGCACCATCTAACACAGAGAAGAGAGTGACTGCAAATTTTTAGTGCTTTCTGTTACTACTTCAGAGTCAAAGAAATCCTGAAGAGCCATCATCTGGATGCTACTGCTCTTTAAGCTTCTAATTGCCTCTGCACTTGCCAATGCTCCAGCGACTGTTGTTATTACAGGAACCTTGTAAGCAAGAGCCATTCTTCTAAGTTGTCGCCCATCAATTTGGTCAAGTGGATCGTCTGAGCTAGTAATCACCATTAACTGAATCTCTCCATTAGCAATCCTATCACCTGCATGAGGACGCCCTTCATGCATCTTCAGAACCCGCTCTGTTGGAAGAGCAGCTAATTCAAGCACATGGGCTGTCCCTGAAGTTGACAATATTGTAAATCCAAGATCTAGAAATGCTCTAGCTATCCTTTCAAGGTGTGGCTTAGTCAAATCATTCAAGCTGATAAATACAGTTCCAGAGAGTGGTAGCTTTTGCCCAGCAGCAATTTGAGCTTTTGCAAATGCAATTGGAAACTCAAAGTCAATACCCATGACCTCGCCAGTGCTACGCATTTCAGGTCCTAGCAATATATCACAGCCTTGGAACTTCTCAAATGGAAGGACTGCTTCTTTAACAGAGACATGCCTTGGTACAACTTCTTTTGTGAAATTCAAGTCCTGAAGAGACTTGCCAGACATGACAAGGGAAGCATATTTAGCTAATGGGTGACCAATTGCCTTTGACACAAATGGGACGGTACGAGAAGCTCGGGGATTAGCTTCAAGCAAGAACACATCACCAGAAGATGTTATAGCATATTGACAATTCATAAGCCCACAGACATTAAGCCTCTTTGCCAATTTCATTGTCCAAGATCTAATTGTGGCCAAGCAATGTGATGGCACTGTCTTAGTAGGAATAGAGCAAGCTGAATCACCTGAATGGACACCTGCTTGCTCAATATGCTCCATAATTCCACCAATCACCACATTACCATGGGAATCAGCAAGTGCATCAACATCAATCTCAATGGCATCAGATAAATATTTGTCTATTAAGACAGGACACGCTGGGTCCAGCTCAACAGCATTTTCCAAGTAAGTCGCCAGCTTTTCATCACTATAGACGATTTCCATTGCTCGGCCACCTAAAACATAAGATGGTCTAACAACAACAGGGTACCCGATATCCTTTGCAATGGCAAGTGCATCAGCTTCACACTTGGCAATGCCTCCTTTAGGCTGTTCAATTTGGAGTTCTTTAAGAATTGCATTGAACCTCTCTCTGTCCTCTGCAGCATCAATGGAATCTGGAGTTGTACCCCAGATTCGAACATACCCAGACCCACTAGCAGTTTCGACCTTATGCTCATCTAAATAGTGCTGGATGGGAAGAGCTAGCTTCAATGGTGTCTGACCACCAAATTGTACAATGACACCTTCAGGCTGTTCCAGATCAATAATGTTACAAACATCTTCAACTGTTAATGGCTCAAAATAAAGTCGGTCACTTGTGTCATAATCCGTGGATACAGTCTCAGGGTTTGAGTTCATCATGATGGTCTCATATCCCGCCTTCTGGATCATTAGAAAGGAGCTCGTTAAACAAAAACAGCTCCTCAAGACAAAGTAGATGCAATTTTATTCTAGTTTATGTTGGTTATGATGTAAGACTTTGATAGCATTTGCAAGTGCAAATGGTAATACACATCTGATCTATTACACTCATAATGGCAATAAAGTTTCACTATGCTAATAAAAATGTAATTGATGCTTAACTCTTTTTTTGTTTTTTTTTTTTTCTTTTCCCTTTCTATGGGCAGGAGAAGAAAGCTTCCAATCAACAACAGCATGCAAGATATACATGCATAAGCATGAAGAGCAAACCTGAAGAGCAAAAGATGTGTGGCAGCAACAGTAGTCAAATTCAATCCCTTGTCCTATCCTATTAGGTCCTCCACCTAAAATCAAAACCTTCTTTTTCTGAGTTGGAGCAGATTCGCACTCGAAATCATAAGAAGAGTACATATAGGGAGTGTTCGCCTCAAACTCAGCTGCACAAGTATCCACACGTTTATATGCAGGTTTAACACCTAATAAGAGCCGCTTCTGTCTGACTTCTTTTTCAGTGGATTTAGTTGCAAAGGCTATTTGCTTGTCACTAAAACCTCTTCGCTTGACTTCATAGAAATCATCTTTGGTCAGATCTGACAAGTTACGAGAAAGAAGAAAGTGCTCAGTATCTATCAACTCCTTGAGCTGGGTGAGGAACCACTTATCAATCTGAGTCAACTCATGGACATCATCCACCCTCATTCCCCTCTTCATTGCAGCATATAATGCATGTATGCGATCCGGGTTAGGTACCCGGAGGCTGTATTTTAATTGGTCCCAATCCCAGTCGTGTTCCTTGATAGGAGCACAACCCCAACCAGAGAATCCACATTCCAAGGATCGAACTGCCTTTTGAAATGATTCCTGGAATGTTCGCCCCAATGCCATAGCTTCACCAACTGACTTCATCTGTGTTGTCAGAATCGGTTGGGACCCTGGAAATTTCTCAAATGCAAAACGAGGAATCTGCATGCATGTAAAAAAGAATAAATTAAAAGAAAAGAAAAGCATGAGCACATATAGCCATCATGCAACCTCCATTACACTAGAAAACAAAAGAAAATCACCACATTGCCACACAAAAGATTATCCAACATACCTTAGTCACCACATAATCAATAGATGGCTCAAAGCTAGCTGGGGTCTTCTTTGTAATGTCATTTGGAATTTGATCCAACGAATACCCAACAGACAATCTTGCAGCCATCTTAGCAATGGGGAAACCAGTAGCTTTTGATGCAAGTGCAGACGACCTTGACACCCTAGGATTCATCTCTATTACCATAACCTCGCCATTCTGAGGATTAACCGCAAACTGCACATTCGACCCACCACACTCCACACCAATCTCCCTAATAATCGCTATCGAATAATCCCTCAACCTCTGGTATTCCTTATCAGTCAATGTCTGAGCAGGAGCAACCGTTATAGAATCCCCAGTATGAACCCCCATAGGATCAATATTCTCAATAGAACAAATAATAACCACATTATCAGCTAAATCCCTCATAACCTCAAGCTCATACTCTTTCCAACCCAACAAAGATTTCTCAACCAAAACCTGACTAGTCAAACTCGCAGCTAACCCGGCTTTACAAATGGACTCAAACTCCTCCCTATTATAAGCTATCCCACCCCCTGTACCGCCTAGCGTAAAAGCAGGCCTAATAATCAAAGGAAACTCCCCAATCTCATCAGCAATAGCAAAACATTCATCTAAGGTATTACCAATACCAGAAGGAGGAGTGTTTATACCTATATTCTTCATAGCTTGTTTAAACAAATCCCGATCCTCGGCTTTCTTAATTGCGTCCAGCTTCGCGCCAATTAACTCCACTCCATTTTTTTCAAGAATTCCACTCTCGGCTAATGCAACAGCAAGGTTTAGTGCCGTCTGGCCGCCCATAGTAGGTAAAAGCGCATCGGGGCGTTCCTTTTCGATGATTGATTGAACTAATTCGGGTGTCATTGGGGTAATGTAGGTCTTGTCAGCCATATCGGGGTCGGTCATGATGGTGGCGGGGTTGGAATTGATTAAAACGACATCGTATCCTTCCTCTTTGAGAGCTTTACACGCCTGAGTTCCTGAGTAATCGAACTCACACGCTTGTCCGATCACAATGGGTCCCGCACCAAGTATCATAATCTTCTTTAAATCCTTCCTTTTGCCTCCTACACGCTTGAATGAGTTCTCCTTGGAGGCAGCTGGTGACAACTCGCTGCGAATGGAGTTGGGATTCTTCATGCGCCGCCTCCGTGATACCCATAACGCGCCAGAAGAGGGTGATGGAGGGTTCTTTTTGGAGGTGGAATAGAAGAATATGCGGGAGGTATTGCGGCGAGAGGATGAGGATAAGGAGGAGCTCGATGGTGTGAAGAGACAATTGGAAGACAAAGAGCCGCACTTATTTGTGCAAAGGGCCATTTTTGGGTTGGAGCTGGGAGATGGTAGCTGAAGCTGGCGGAGGCTGGGGTGCGAGTGTAGATGACAAAAAAGGATAGGAAAAGGGGGAAAAAGAAAAAAGAAAAAAAGGAAAAAGGAAAAAAAGACAAGGTGCTTATTTTAGGGCCTAGGGTTTATCGGCCCAAAGAAAAGCGGAGCCGGGCATCTTTGATCCGGCAGGTTGAAGAGGCATATTTCGGAGGAATTTTATACGAATACGAAATCCTCTTTAAAAAATAATATGGATAAAGGCTCTTGTGAATAAATAATACGAATATGGTATTTTTACGATTTTTTACGCTATTTGAGCAAATATTGGCTAAAAAAACGCGTATAGTGCGTACATCTTCATCGTATTAAAAATAAAAATAAAAACATACGTACTATATACACTTTTAATCTATTCAAAATTACATCAAAAACATACGCATTGTATGTACTTTCTTTTATGTTTATCCATAAATTTTAAACAAAATGACTAAATTAACCCAAGATACATTATTTTGTACATTATAATTATATATGTATATATATAATGAGAAGAGCAAAAAATGGACCTAGATCATATAATCAGGGATCGAACTTATTTTAATTAAGTTAATATCAAAATTATCGATAAAAAAATTTACTTATTATCATAATTATATTATATTTTATATATATATATATAAAGGATCTTCTTAAGTATTTAAACTACAATAATTCATAATTCTTAATAAGATGGAAAAATTCATTTAAAAAATAAGTAAGAGCAATCGATATACTTCATAAAAAGTTAAAATAACTAACATCTTACTTTTTTTATTGTGCATATATGATAAATGAAAATTAACTATTAATTAATAAAAAATTACATTAATATATAAAACTTGTGTAAATTTTATTTTTGACAAAAATATATCAAAAAAATAATTCAATAGGAAATTACCAGTAAAACAAAAAGAGCAACTTAACATAGATATAATATTGTACTATTTCTTTTTCTTTTTCATGTTTGTATTATTGCTACATTAGCAATGCTAAAAAAGAAAAATATCATTTTAAATATAAATTACTAGGTAATCCATTATTCGATAATTCATATTTATTTTCATAAAATTAATTCTAAAAAATTTATAAACCAAGTTATATAATTAGTGTTGTTTATTAATACTTTAAGTGATAAGATTGGAATACCTGTAATATAGATAATATAATTATTTTTTATTACTTAAAAAATAGCAATTCAAGATAATTTATTTAGTTAGATATGATTTGTAATTAAAGAATTTAATATTATTAGTAGTTGTGAAAAAAAAAGTTTAATGTATGTAAAATGACAAATTACATTCAAGTAATAAATGTATCTTAAAAAGAGTAAATGATAAACATAGGATTTGAACCCAAGATCTTATGTTTATAAAACAAATACATAACCATTAAGCTATGCTTAATTTCAATTATGTCATAGTTTGCTCTTTAAAAAGTAAATTTAGTATATATATATATTCCTTTTTAAAAAAAATTTATAAAACAATTTTTTCCAACCTTGGAAGGACTAGGGCCTCATCAACCCACCCTTAAGAAGCATAAAGATTTGAAACAAAATGTTGATGATGATGAATTAGCAATATTATCTTCATGCCATTTGCTTATGGTTTATCTATCTTACAATATCATTCCATCTTTCTTAATACATCTACATATTCTTATCATGGCGTTATTTCTTCTCCATGTTTTTTTATCTAATAATAATAAATGGAAATTAAAATAAAGGAAATAAAAGATGCAAAATCGAAAAGTAAGAGTAATTTATTGCGACTACACCATAACATTGTGCAAATAAAGAGACTAAGGGATCAATGCTAATTGCCCTAATTAATTTCCTTCCTTTCTTCAATATGCTAACTCATTTTTCTTTAAAGCTCAGTAAATACATGGTCTACCAAACCCACTTCTTAGTTACTGAATCAAGCTTGAGCCTAAAGCCAAACTAACCTAGCTTGGTTAATGGCTTGAACCAAGGAATGAGCTTTAATTGAATCGGTAGCAAGCCTTATAAGTAGGAATGAATTCACTAACATGTAACGTAATACCAGTAATCTTTGTAATGGCCAATTTGCCATTTGATTTATAGTACATTTTGATTAACTTTATAAAAGTAAAATAAAATAGTTATTCGTCACCTACCCACCTATTTCAACGTTTGTTTGATGGAATGACTATTCCACAAAATTACTATTACATTAAAATAAAGAATTGCAATTTCTCAATGTAGTTAAGGGAATTGTCTTTTTTTAATTTTTTATAACATATTTTCATATCTATTCAAAATACCTCAACGTAATTAGGAGTAAGCAAGTATAAAGTAAGTAAAATATAATAACTTACCCATATCCTATCCTATAGATATATGTTTCAAAATTTTGTACACGGAACCTACTCGTAGAGCCTTAAAACCACCTTATGCTTCTAATAAGCCTAAAATTTTCTTATTGATGATATCGATATTGAGGATGGTGAAGATATTAAGGATAATGATGATTTGATTGTGACCTTAATATGGAACTAGAGCTTCTAACTAAGATGGATGTGCTAATTGTAAGGAAATGGATATATTTTATATCACTTTTCAAAATAATTAATAAAAGCGATGTCTCCTTGTATAATATAGATTCCAAACATTTATGATCTAGATGTAAATGAGTCAAATTACCCTTGTAAAATTTATAAGGTACAAGATATCTTGTAGAACTTATATTTCTTCTTTTTTTTTCATTTACTTTATCTTCTTTTGAAATATTATACAAACACATAATCAATATCAAATCTATAACTTCAAATGGATCAAATGGTAATAATTTTAAATGTTCTAATATTTGTGACACATCTAACCATAATAATAAGAAACTATGGTAAGTAGAGTGGAGAATATTCTTGCAATTGGAAATGTGCAACCCTTTGTTGAGTCATGCTAAACTTTTTTTATCTTTTTTTTTTAAATTAGCAAAATAAAATTTTTATCAAATCATAAAATTACTATGTACGAAATACAAAAATTATGTGCTAAGTGACTGTAATAAAATATATTAGATAATAAGTTAAGAAATGAAATATTTTTAATACCTTTTCTAGATTATTGTCAATAAAAGAGGAAGAAAGTAGTATAAAAATAAGATAATAAGAAGAAAGAAAGAAGGTTTTACGCAAAAAAAAAAAAAGGAACAAGAAAGAGGGATAAGATCGTAAATACAAGAGTATGCAATCTTAAGATTGTATCATAGACTAGGTTTTTATTGCTAAAGATTTTAAGGTTAAAAAAATATAATAGTATTAATTTTTATTTATTAGTATTATTTAATTAATATTACATGATGGGTATAACTTACCTTGAAAATATGCCTTATCTACTTTAGAGTAAAAGTTCTAAGAAGGGTGTAAGATACCCTAATGTTATACCCATATTCTTCCTTATGAGATTAGATTCTAAAAAATTACTGTCTAGAACTTACCTTATGATCCTTTTTAATCTGTTCGAAACTTATCTGGTAGAGTAGGGTCTAAATGGTTATCCTATTCGATAGGGTTACTTACTCACTCTTAAAAATAACTATAATGAGTTGTTATTATTTGTCAATTCCATTCCTAAAGTATTGCAATTTCATTTGTACCTTATTCTATAGTAAACCAAACATGTCATTAATAATTTAGGTTATTTTGTGCTATTTAGTACTTATTTTTAAAATTTGGTTTCAATTTAAAGTCTCTATTAATGGGAAAGTTAATGGTTATATTTTAGTTTTGATCATATTCTAATATCTATACTTTGATCTTTATGCATTTTAGTATTTGTTCACAAACTAATCAACCAAAAATTAACTTTTCATGTTTCTTTATTGACATACTATTTAAAAAAATAAAAAAATTTATGTCTACTAATTTCAAATGTTTATAAATTTTGCATATGATGTCTGGTTTTAGCTAACTTTATATTGTCAAAAAGCTCTTAACATTTAATTTTATGTAAAAATAAGATCTACTATGTATTTCAAATTATTAAGGATGAAATAAAATTTTAGAATAGTCATAACTTCCTCATCAGGTATGGTTTAGCCTTGTAACATGAACTTTTAAACCTATTAAATAATATACCTTTTATATATTATAATATTTTATTTTATTTCTAGTAGTACCCAAATGCTAATTTTTATAATTTTGCAATCCCATAACTTGCAAATTGGACATCGTATTATAGGAACTATATAACTATTTAAAAGCTTGTATTATGAGCTTCATAAATATGATTATTTTGATTCAAAATTATCTGTTAAAAATCATTTATTATTAAGTATATTGGTCTAATTTTTTTTATTTTTATATTTTAGAAATAACAAACTATTATAAGGACAAATAAAGAAAATTGTTAGAACAAAATTTCATAAATCCCCTAGTCTCTTTCTTATATTAATCTTTTATTTTTATAATTCTTATTTTTTATCTCTCTTTTAATTTTCATAAGAGTCCACATATGTTGTAAATGTCTTCTAAATTTTGCATTTTCCATACATTTGCATTGTCCTTACTTTCATAAATCAATTTTCTTTTATTTTAAGTTTCATTATATTTTATAAATATGTTCTTTACTTTATAGTTCTCAGGAAGTTTTGTAATCTATTCATTATTGGCATATTCCCATACCTCTAAAAGTGATTGCAAAATTATAAGATTATAATAATTGTAAATTCCTTAAAATCTTGTAATGATACAATCTTAAAATCATATTAATTTTAATTTAAATTACATAAATTAAAAGAGCCAAGTGTATCCATAGAAGAATAAAGATGATTCTTAACTGTAATCTGTAACTCGAATATTTTCAATAATTATATAATTTCATGTTTGCAAGTTATGGAACCACTCGAAAATTTAGTATTGGAATACTATAGAAGATATAACAAAAAATTATACTTAGTAGAAGTGTGTTGTTCAAATGAGTAAGAAAACTAGTGTTTTGAGGTTAAATAATGGTTAATTTACAAGTTATCACCATTTTAAATCTTATTGGTTTGAGTAATTAGAGGGCATGTAGTAGGTCTTATTTTAAATAAAAGTACATCTTATGAGCTTCCAAAACTATGTAAAATTTTATAAAATCAAATGTGATATACAAAAGTTATGTACAGTGAAACTTACTAGTACATATATGTTTATTTCAATTTTCAAATTAATTGATTAATTAAGAATATTTAAAATTAACTTTTTACCAATTATATGTGACCAAATACTAAAACACATCAAAATTAAAGTATAAAAATCAAAATACAATGAAAACTAAAGTAATAAACACTAAAATGCAAAATAACATAACCTTAAACTTTTGCATTAATAAAGACATTAAGTTGATAGTAAATTAATAAAACAATCATTAAATCACACAAAATAAAAGTTCAAATATTAAATTGCCAAAAGAAAATAGTGCTATATTTTATGCCCTTATCCCTAAATTATCAATATCTATACTATTTAAACATTATTTTTTTATTCGACTCTACAATCATAATATATGTTTTAATTTTATTTTTCTCTCTCTCATCTTATCTTTTATATACTACTTAAGCTACTAATTTTTTCATTCAATGCAAGACTTTAGTCTTCGGCTAACTTGACACATTTGTAATAAACATGAAACAAAGAAAATATGGATGGGGTAAGGAAATAAAGTGGTCATGGGTGACTATAATTGCTTAAAATAAGTAGACTTAAGGTTTTTGACAATATTATTGAAATCGAATAAATTTTTAATAGGAGGCCATAAAAATTAAAAGAAGAGCTCTAATAAGGTTTGATACGCTAAACCACTATTTTATAAAAGCATATTTTATATTAGCATGTGTACTAAGTCATATATGCAATATAATACTAGTAAAAACCAGGTCGTTCCTATGGGGATTAAAACTTGCTATCAATTATATTAGTCCTACTTATATCTAGGTAAACAAAAAATGCAAAAATAAAAAAAAATGTAAATCTACTCCTAATTAATATGAAATATTAAATTTACTTCTAATTAATAAAAAATATAGGAAATTAACACCTGAAAGATTAAATCAATGAACTAACAAATTAAAATCTTGGATTGATGTTAATGATCATGATATTAAAATATACCATAATTGACTATTGGATCCTTGATTAGTTTAAATTATTTCTTTTGAATTCCCTTTCAAGTTATCAAAGTTGTTGTCTCAAGTTCTTGTTGGTAATTATTTGGGCTTTGTATGCATAGGGCCTGTAATACAATACATAATGAGGGGATGCCCGGGGGTTGTCCGACGTAGCCACTTCGATACTTAAGTTAGCAGTGGGCTCTTTAGAATAAGAAGTAATATAGGAAAGTGTGCAAGCTTGATGTGCCAAGTCTAGAGAGCCTTACCGTTAGGTAATCACCTAGTATTTATAGTGGAGTGAAGCCAACAATTGGAGATTAGTTAGTAGGAGAGATCTTCTTTTGCCAGTGTAGGAGAGTTGAGTTGTTATGCTAAACGTATCTTACTTATTCAAGATGTGGTTATTTCATCCATATCTTATGCATTCTAGCCATAGTAGGGCTTAATGAACTTAGTCTATACAGGCTTAAGAGTAAACCCTAGGCTACGAGACATGTTGGATACAATTAGGCCTAAGAGGCCCATGTCCAAAGTACTCTATCAACACTTGCACCCCTTCCCCCCTATGCGTAGGCTTGTTGCCGAGGTGAAGGTAAGGAGAAGGGATATGTAGATTGCTTAAGCATGACTAATTTGACTCAAAGGAGTTCAACTTAGTTCTGTAGAGCCGACGTGGTGGGCATATAGGTCTGGATTGGAAGCTGGCCGTGGTAGAGGTATCTGAACCCGATTTGAAATGTCTGAAGCTAGATGAGCAAGAGTGGTCAACAATTGTTCCAGAACAGAGTGCTGAAGACCTGAATAAGGCTTGGGTTAGGTTATTAGAGTAAAATATCCTTGCAATTTACTAGGGAGGCACTTCAAGGCTACGAATCGGTTTGTTTGAATAGTGCTCAACATGACCGAATAGATGCAACTGCATCATCTCTTTATCGCGCCGATTAGGTGGAATTCAGATGGACCTTGAAGAACCTTCTTATCGAAAGGATTTTTTCGAAATGTGATTTTTGCTTGCTTATATTTTGTACATTAAACACGACATGACAAGTGTCATGCTATAGTAGATCGGTATATAACTACATGCCTTTTGCCTTTTAAAGGTGACCGTCCGATTAAAATGCTTTCCACTTATCTGCTATACGGTATTCCAAGGGATTCGTGCTCATATAGATCCCTATAATTACCTGAACGGCTTTCCAAGCGGTTTGCTTATAAATAGGAGGATTACAAAAAGAGACTACTTTTCTATAATCTTCTCATTCAGTTATCACAAATTCTACGTTTGCATTTAAACTTTCATACTTTCTTCAAAAGTTTCCTAAGGTCTTTCTTCCTTCTTTGAGTACTATAGTCACGTCAACCAACAAAGGTGAGATCAATTCCTCTTTGTCACCACATCTCTCTAGTTCAAAGTCTACAAGGAGTGATCCCCCTCAAGTACAAGAGGGTAAGGTCTTATCATTAGTACAACTTGACAAACTTCCAAGGATGGCCATGGAGGTATTAGATAAGGCTAGAATCATTAATGCCATCCCCATGGATGTATGCACGGACGCTCCCCTGCCCCCCGAAGGATTTGTTTGTTGCTCCTAAGACAGGCAAGGGGCTTAGTGGTCATATGAGTAGAAGCAAGCAATCAGCCCTTATCACGACCTAACAATATCGTTGTCATGGTAGGTCGCCGTGTACCATATAAAGGTCTATTATTAACCCCCTTACTGATTATAGGCCTTTCATACGACACACGAAGCTCCTTCTACTCTACATTACCACTAGGCCCATAAACAAGTAATATAGAGCAATTTAACTAAAATTACTTCTATGTTATAAATTAGCTAATTGTGTAGGCTTGTGAAACCCACACCAAAAGAATATTACAAACAAATGCAATTCATAACGGAATTGCATTAAATCTGTGTTATGAGCGAAAACATAAAAATATCTAAAAGTCTATAAATCTATTACAAAATGTCCTCTTCTCTCTCTAATCACTCCAACCCGTCCCTATACAAGACTTACCATGGGCATGCCTCAGCCTAGATTAGTAAAGAGGTTTTCCTGCAATAAAAAAAATCTATAAGGGTGTAAACTTGAGCTTAATGAGGTAAATACCCTCGTCAGTACCACATGACAAAAATTCAATAAATGTATAATCATATGAATGCATGAACAATCAGTATGCCAAACAACGTATGCAGTAACCTAGGAACTACATACGACTTAGAATTATATCCCTTGAAGTTGGGGTTTGGAGATAATTAACCGACCCAAACCAAAATCCGAGTTTTAGACCTTGGGTTTTAATTCATTAGCACTATTGTGCTTAAGTCAAAACAAAACTATGTATATATATACATATATATACTTTCATTACTGAATAATAAATCATATTTTCAAAATCCCAAGTCTAGCGATGTGGTGGCCTCCGCAGTCCACAAACACGAGCTCTAAGTAGAAGCCACAAGATTTGACCCCTCGTCGATGGTTAGTGTCTCCCGGCACCTAGTAAGCCCATCAACTTAGGACAGAGACTCAATATATATGATGACATAGCTAGTGCCCAATCTTGTAGGAGACATTTCCTCCTATGAGTCCCTTCCCATCTTCTGCATGAAGCGGCAGTCGGTGTTATCCGTATGCAATATGGGGAATGCATGATTCATTTTGATTTCTTAATCATATAAGTGATTAACTCAATTTTCAAGGTGATCAGACAATTTCATTTCATACAATTTACAAGTATATAATATTACAAACAATTCCCATTATTATATATAATTAATAAGTCATCGCATTCATCCACAAATTCATACACACGCACTTCCCATATCCCATAAGCATCCAAATTTATATATATAAGTTTAGGTGCATCTACTCTATAAGCAAAATCAAATAAAGAGTCATCGGGAATTTACTCACTCTGCCATGTGAATCAATCAAAGTAATCTGGAGGCAAGTTGTCTCCGTACACGGTGTCTCGTGGTCATTGAAATAATATTTATAAGGAATTGAAATAAACTTAGGAAACTAAGTTAATTTTCCTTAAGTTATACTCTTGACTAATTTTCGTAACTTTTCCCGGTTTTTACTTAAACATTTAATCGCATATAAATTTTTCATTTTAAATTCGATTTTTATGATCTTATAGTCAATCTTCATCGTTTTCGAGTGTACTTTAACGTGGTGAGGTTATATTTTTGAGATGAGGTATGCAAATCTGTTCATGGGTCAAAATAGTAGCGTTCCTCATGTTTTAAAGTGCTTTTGGGCCTTGTATGGTAAATGGATTTTTTTATAACTTGAGAAATCCTTTGAGCTTAGTCTTAAGATTTTATCCTAAGCTTAAAATACTCCTTAAGATCAAATTTACAACTTTGATTTATATTTCTAAGGCTAACATCCACTTCATGGGCCCTTTAGTAGGCTTAAGTTATCAAATGGGCTTGTTTTTTATTCAAACTAAAGTTAGTAACTTTAGTAGGATTATGGAGCCTTAGGTGGATTTCTTATGGACTTAAAACAATCTCTCTTAATGTTTTCAAGTGCTGGTCATAATTTTATTGAAGGCCCAACTTAGAGTTCTAGGCTTATTTTGAAAGTTTCAGGTTCGGTTTTGAGTTTTAGGCTTTGTATACTTACCATACTTGCTTTAGTTGATCTTTTCATTTTGTTCATTTACTTTTATCATATTTTTAAGTGTCTCTTACCCATGTTCCAGATCTGGTCGTGATGATTCCAACGGGTTCTCACTTGGTTTTTCAACTTGTTTCATCATTTCCTTAAGTTTAGGTGTTAAATTATGCATTTAAAATACTTGTATCCAAATCTTAACTTAACTTTTCTTTCATAAGATGATTCTTTAACTCATGCTCTACACACAAAAAACAGAAAATCTTATACTTAATACAACTTCCATATCATAGCTCATGTCATATAAAGTTAGTTTCTTCATAAAATTTCATGTGATGAATTTTTCCTTAACTTAAGTCTAGATTTGAAAATGTTTAACTTAACCGAAATAAAATCAACATTCAAAGAACTTTTGAATCCTCACATCCAGAATGTTCATCTTCCATTCAAGTTCTTGTTTCAAGATTTTCTCAACTTAAAATCTTCCATTCAAAGTATTATACAAGTATCTTTACAAAACACCAACTTTACATGCTCATATTTCAACTTCATGTAAGGGTTTCATGAGTTTGCTTCTTAAAACGGTTTTTGGTGTTATAACAACTTAAACCTTACTTATATCTTCAAGAAATCAAAGTCTCCTAACATAAACACTAACCCACTAATCACAAGAAACACTTACTCGTCCTTAAAGCAAAATACGGTGGTTGTGCACTAAGGTTCCACTTGAGCTCTTAACTTTGCTTCCTCTTTTTGCCACCTATTGGAAACCCGAGTTGTTTAATCTTTTGGAATGAGGTTTGTTGAAGGTTCTAATGGTTCTAAAAAAGCTTAGATGTTGGAAGAAAATGATACAAGGAAAAGAGAAGGAAATGCCATAAGTGAAGCTTGAAAAAAATGGGGGCAAAGTTGATTTTGTAGGGTAAGGTTGTTTCTCCTTTTTATGTTTATTTCAAATGAGAGAAAGAAGATGTGAAAGTGAAATTGAAAGTGAGACAAATGAGGGGAAGAGTGGCCGGTTAGAAATGAGAGAGAATGAGTGTTTAAAATGTCTTGAAAGTACTGTCTTGTAACTTATACAAAAGTCAACAATTGCAACTATTGATGATGTAAGCATTAAGGAGTGAATAGTGGTGTATAAGAGAAAGTGATTGATGGTTGAAAGACAAGAGTATGACCCCCCTTTCCTCCTTATCCAAATTTTCCATTTAGTGTCTTTTGGGGTCATGGAATGATCTTGTCTCATTTGATGAAGTTAAGCATGTGAAATCTTGTGAAGAATCGTCCATATATAGTATAAGTAAATGGTTGATAAGGAAAATGTCTTATCACTAAATTTTGATAAGTTATCAATTGATAAATGATTCCAACTCTCAATTGATAAGTTATCTAAAGTGATTGGTTGGTCTACTTATTGACGTGCAAGGCTTAGACATGAAGATAAGGGCATGGTTTTATAGGAAATTGTTTTAGGATTTTCATCTTGCATTGTTTTGTAATTTATGATTTGATTTTTATAAAATTGTGAAATTTTCTAAAGTTGAATGAAATTATTCAAATTAAATTATCGATTAATTACTTAAGATTAAAATTCCTTAATGGTTTTAGGGTTTAAGGTTTTAAGTGACTTTAGAGCTCGTAGTTCTTCAAGCTCGGGTTTTATCGATAGTTGGTTTTTGAATTGGAAAAAATTAATTATTTTCTAAATGTAAACTTAAGTTTTTAGTTTAGTTGATCCTTGAGAACGTTCGAAAAGTACTCTTAATCAAATCTTATGCCCACTAAAAGTAGGGTTTACATCCCTTAGTTAGATCATAAGCAACTTTCTTATAGAGGTAATCCTTGGATGGTGAATTAGGTTGCCGAGTAGGGATAAATGGGTGGACTTACTGTTAAGGAGACACTTTGAAATATTTGAGAAGTGCTTAGAGTTTAGGCAGCACCTCCCTCCAAGTTACTTCAAGAAAAAGTTCTTCAACTACTACCCTTGTGGTCTGTCACAAGTCCCTCCTAATGGGTAGAGGATATTGAAGGCTTTTCAGGTGCTCCACAAATACCTAGTGATAAAGGCTATTCCTAAGCTCTTCTATCACTTCCACATGTAGAAGAGCATTAGGAGGTGGCCAAAATTTGTTTCTTCATTCCTAACTTGCCCCAACCAAATTCTAGATTGTTCTCACTTCCCTGATTTTTTTTTCTGATTTTTCTTTAATTTTTTTATAATTTTGTTTAATTATTTAGCAATTTTTTTGGACAAATTTAGGTAATTTCGTATGTTTCTACCTACACATAAATACATATGGAGTATAAATAAATATTCCTAAATATTATTTAGGTCATTCTATGATTTTTAATATACATATAATTTATCTTTAACGATTTGTTAGTTATCGGAATGAATTTTACACATTTCTGATAATTAATAAGTAATATACTTAAAATTTAAAAATTTTACATTATTTTATTTTATTACTTATTTTCTTAAATTCAAACTTATGGGGTTATTCTGATCTTTTAGTCAATTGCCCTAAACTTTGTGTACTAAGTTCGATCTTACAGTTATTTGGCTTATATATAAGGCTTATATTACTTGCATACATGAGACATTAATTCTTAATTCCACGCCAAGCAATCATATATATATATATATATATATATATATATATAAACCATCAGACTTCTACAATGCATAATGTATAATGTTCACTATTATTACTACTTCCTAATCATTATGGTAAGTTCATACAATTTCTTTTTGAATTACATTATCCTCTTATATTATTTAAGCTTATTCCATAAAGTTCCTTGAAAGGTTACTTGGTTATCTTTTATGTGGCTTACTTTTAAGGGCACCTAGAAAGACCTGTCAATGATTTCTATAGTTGTAACATACCCTACTCTAGATGGGGCACTGCTTGTACTTGTGCCTAATCTTACCATAACAATAACACTTATGTTGTAATCATGGGCAATTTTGTTGAGTAGTGCTCTTGGCTACATTTCCAACATTCCACTTTAAAAGGCTTCTTTTTCCTTCACTTACCAGATGATGACCCTAATTCCCTAATTGACCTTTTTCCTTTTTAGTTTAGGTTATATTCCTTTTGAAATTATCTTCTAAAATCACTATAAGTGATGTTTTGAGGCAAGGCTCTTTTCTTGGAATTCTACTACACTTTGGCACTATGTTGCAACATAAAGGTAGCATAGGTCAACCTCAAGACTTCAAGTATCTCATAAGCCTCAAATGATAGCTCAACTCAAGCTAACAGGCCTTTTGTGTTATAAGGGTCATTTTCCTTTCCGATAAAGAAGCTATTTGCTTGAACAAAGTTGAGAAACTTCTTTCTTAATGGTTCTAGTTCCTTTGGTATATCTTTCGTATGATCTAACCCATCTTAGTCTCTTGGTGTCATGTGGTGACCCTGTTTATTTGTGTTATCCATGATCCTAATAGGACATTTTTGCTTCATGTTAGCATCATCCTGTAGTTCAATTATCCAAATCAACCATTATCACATTAGGTATAACTACTTTATTAGGTGATGCCATCCTTCAATTAAATCTGATTCCATTCATTTGTACATGTTATGACTACTTTTCTACAAGCAACTCCATGAATATTAACTTATAGCTTGGCAACTTTAGAGGTGAGTTATCTCTTGAACCATCTTACGATTTCATATTTCTTGCTAATTCTCCATGGTTCCACTGTTGCTCTTTTTCTTGTTAAGTATAAGGCTTATAGTGTTAGGCAGAAGGTTTGAGTATTTACTGGCTTTTATGAAAGATTCTAAGGTAATAAATAGAAATAGATAAATATATTTAACCCTAGAGTCTACAACTTTGTATGTTAATCCTTTTTCTAATAGCCTAGAGCTCTGACACTACTTTGTAATGCCCTAAAAAAGGGTCTAATTAGATTATCTAAAATTTTTGTATCATATGTGTACTTATGATATAAATACCGCTTTGTAAGTCAAAGGTCACAAAACCTTAGTTATCAAATGTAAGTACAATACATTACAAGAAAATACAAGAACATATGGTTTAGGATTGAACTTAGAACATATGGTTTAGGACGAATGGTTAAAGGATTTGATCAAACCCAGATTATAAACTATTGATAGAAAAATTAGTAGAAACGACCCCATAAACTTGAATTTAAGAAAATAAATAATAAAATAGGAGACTATAAAATTTTCAAATTTTAAGTATAATAATTGTTAATTATCGAAAAGGCGAAAAGTGTAATATAATAACTAATAAATTACTAGAGATAGATTACATATATACTAAAAATCATAAAATGACCTAAATAATAATTAAGAATGTTCACATGTAACCCATGTGTATTTACGTGTAGGTAAAAATATGCAAAATTACTTAAATAGGCCAAAAACTTAGTTAATAATTAAAGAAAATTATTAATTAATTGAGAAAAAATAAAAAAAAATTAGAGGGATAGGGAATGATGAAAATCTAGTCATAGTAAGTCAGGAGCTAAAGAAGAAAAATTATCCAATTAAAATTAAGCAACACAAATGCCAAAAATCAAGGGAATAATGCAATGTCATGTCTAATTTAATACATATTAATTACCAAAAACTTCTATAAATAGGAAAAAAAAATTCAGAGAACTCCTTTGGACAGTTAGGAATTAGAGAAAAATAGAAAGTTTCGAAAATTCAAGAGAAAAACCAGAGAAAAAAAAGAAAAGGAAAATTGTGTAATTAGGGCTAGTGAGCCAAAACCACACACCACCACCATCTGGGATCGAGCCACCACCACCAACCCACTCTAGACCCACCGCCTAGACCGACTGATACACCTGGATCAGTGTGGGAAGGCCAAAAGCCATCGGATCAGGTGAGTCTCTAATTTGCTCCGATTTTGTATGATTTCTTAAAATTAGTTATTTTGCCTAGAAAATTATGAAACTTGTTATTCTAAGGTTTTATTGTATGAAAAATTTCCTGAGAAGTTCTGTGGACTTTATATATAATTATATAGGTTTATTACAAATTTGTGAAATTTACCATAATTGTAGTTAAACATTTAATTAGACTGTTTACTTCAAAGCGAAAAGTCGTCGACGCCTTGTATAAATTATGTCTATGGTAAGTACTGTGAGGCCAGTTACTATCATAGAATGGTTTACACGGCGGGACTGTTGCAACTCTGTGACTTCGAGGTGTAACCGTTCTCGATTGGTATCAGAGCGTAGTTTTAGTGGACTCGCTTTGAAGTATCATACTTTAAAAAAATAGATATTGTAGGAATATTGAGAGTAGGCAATATTAAGTGGGCGATAAAATATTGTATTAAGCATATGAAAACATAGGTAAGCACAATGTTTAACATAGTAAATATTAATTCGTTTAACTATAATTACAAGGTCGAAGGGGGGAACTAATACATAGTTGGATATGGTTCGGATGGAATGGAGAAGTATCCCCTATTGATTATAGGGTTAGATTACAACGGTTATTGATGGAATTAGCTGATTGGAATATCTTTAGGACAATTGATGAGATTATTGATAAGTTTCATGATGAGATTATTGATAAGTTTCATGATAAGATGTTCTATAGCTGGAAAGATGAGTGGGCATGGATGAAGATGAGTCTAGGACCTCAATATAATAGATATACTACCATAATAGCTTTTGAGCAGAGGTGGTTGGAGACAGAGCGAATTATAACTTTGATGATGCCCTTACAGTATTTTCCCACTAGGTTGGAGAATGGGAGACCATACTTAGCTAGTATTGCACACATCCCTGCTAACATTCCATACATTCCCAGACAATACCCACCAGGGATTATTGATTGGTTTCCTCAGTTTCCAAAGCTAGATGGGGAAGGTATAAAGATACCATTAGACCCTAACCCTGAACCTAAACTTGAGATACCAGGACCACCACTAGAAAACCTATCTCCAGTTGAACCCTAAGAGGATGGAGTTCATGTTGAAGAAGACCCCAAGGAGGACCTAGAAGAAGAAGAAGAAGAAGAAGATCTAGAAGAAAACCCTGAGGAGGAGCAAGAGAATGAGGATAAACCTGGGGTAGACATACATGCCTTAGTTATGTAGGTGATTATAGACATCGGGATAGCTTTATGTAGGTGATTGCGGACATCGAGATAGCTGGAGTAGGAGCTAGAGACATAATTGAGTCGGATGATCATGATGTGTAGGAGGTGATTATGATCCTTAAGACTCCAAAGATAATATATGTAGACTATGCATCGGATAGCGAGCATAAGGATCACTTGGTAGGAGACCATATGGGTCATGATCGCTTTGATGGAGTAGCTACCACGGATTCAGAGGAGGATTAGCTTAGTTAGTTGGCTGGCTTATTTTAGTTGGATAGATCTTTAGATATGATCCAATAGCAATTTTGATGGAAACTGATGTATTTTAGGATCTTTTGATGTATTTTGACTTTTGATGTATTTTGTAGCTTCTGGATCAAGCTAAGTATACGCTATAATTAAGTTTGATGTAGCTAGTTGATGTAACTTTTGTCTTGTACAGTTGTAAAGATCAAGCATGTACTAGATTATGTAAGTAATGATGTAATCAAGTTGTAAAGTTTATGCATGTATTCAAAAGCTATCGAGTTGTATCTTTATGTTTTGAAGTTGTAATGATATTGATGTAAGGTTGAATGAAGTTAATAGTAGAAGTCAGACTACTAAGTATGTTGACCACAATGATGTTGTTATTATTATTCTATATGAGAATATGTTGCAAACATTTATTAATTTATAAAAAAATTCTCTAAACAAAAGCATGGATAACTTGTAAATAGATATGAATGCAGGATTATAAGTTATAAACTGTTAAGCAATTATGGCTAAAGCTAGAAATGGGAGTAGTCAAGGAAGAACTGAAGGGAATCAAAACCCTCCACCATGAGCACCATCACCTTTGAGAGAACAACATAGACAAGATTTACCCCCGCCGCCTCTACAAGAAAATATGCCTATTGGACAAATACTTACCAGTATGCATACGATGATGAGACAACAAGGAATGTTGATTCAACATCTTATAACTAGTGGTAATGTGGGAAACAGAAGAACCCAAGAAGTTGAACAACGAATGGAGCGACCTCAAGAGGTAAATAAACTTCCTGAGTTTATAAAAGCCAACTGTTATTTTGAAGGGGAGATAGGTAGGCTAGATGCAGCTGATGATTGGTTTACCCAAGTTGAACGAAGTTTTGAGGCTTTTAGAGTCCCTAAATCTCAAAAGTTATCTTATGACACATTTATGTTAAAATTAGTTGCGAGAGTATGGTGGGACTCGAGAGCAAGGCAGCTCAGAAATAACATTAATTGGCAACAATTTAAGGAGGAATTCAGGAAAGAGTATTTCCCTCATAATGTTCAAAATAAAATGGTACGAGATTTGTTTGAGTTGAAGAAGGGAGGTATGAGTGTAACCTAGTATGAAAGTGAGTTTAATAGATTGTTACAATATGTACCTAGCTTATACCGAGATAATATTGAGTTGAAGAAAGATTTTTTTTTGATCGGATTTGACCCTACAATGTGTTACAAGTTGTTGGATTATTGTTTCACCACTTACAATGAAGTGATAGATAAGGCAAGATAACTGGAAGATAATCGTGTGAGGATGCAAGCAATGTGGAGTCAAAAGATCAATAGAGGGTATCGACCTGGTCCATTATTTAAGAGATCATATCCTGGTGCCGCTAGTAGCATTTCTAGGCAGAAGAGAAGGAGACCGGTAACTCTGGCTAGTAACCCAGCGCAGTCAGTACCTAGTTTGAGTTTTTACGACAAAGATGGTAATGTCAAATGCTGGAAATGTGGTGCAAATCATTTCTCAAGAAATTGTACTCAGCTTAAGGGAAAATGTTTTATATATGAAGATCCGAACCATGTGCTGAAGGCATGCCTTAAGATGAAATTAGTAAAGTGTAATAAATGTGGTAGGAAGGGGCATTTCTCCAGATACTTTCCACAATTTGGACAAGGAGTTAAGCGGACGAGAGGTTCTGATAACACTACCGTACCTACTCGTATCTTTGCTCTAAAGGATATGGAAGTTGAGGAGAATGAGGATTTCTCAAATTTTATGGAGGAATATTACCATAATGATATCGAGGAGATCATGGGAGTTGGAGAAGAAAATGATGAAGGACTTGTAATTAGTACTTACTCAGACTATCTATTGTAATGATAATTCTAAGTGTGAATTAAATTGAAATATTTTCATTTTAAGATTTATGAATGCTAGTGTAGTTAGTAACCATAGTATTAGTATATTCTAGGTCATGTGTTGATAAATGGACAACTTGCTTTTGTGTTGTTTGATACTAGTGCATCTCGTTCCTTTGCAAGTCAGAAATTTGTAAATGAACAAGAGATTAGTGTGGTTACTATTAATATAACTTATAAAGTTAGAACTCTAACTGGGGAGAAAGTAACAACCCGAGAAGTAGTAGTTGATGGTAGAATAAAAATTCAGGAGAAGGAGTGTCCTATAAGTCTTGTAATATTACCTTTACAAGGTTATGATGTAATAGTGGGAATAGATTGGTTGTCTAAGAATAAAGCCATCGTAAAGTGTAGAAATAAAATTATCAATCTTAATGAGGGAGAAACGATATTTCAAGGAAAGGCTGGTGGAAGTAGATTGAATTTATCAGTAATGGAGATATGTGATAAACTGTGTGAGACAAAAGTAAAGGAGAATGATTGGAAATTTTGTTGGGTGTTTGCTGTAGATGCAAAGAAAGAAATACCCAAGGTAGCAGACATACGCGTAGTGAATGAATTTCCAAATGTATTTCCGAAGGATTTACTAGGGTTAGCTCCATCTCGAGAATTGGATTTCCCTATAGAATTAGTTCCTAGAACTGAGCCTATATCTAAAGCTCCATATCGAATGTCACCTATGGAACTTCAGGAACTAAAGAAGCAGCTTCAGGAGTTATTGGATAAGAAGTTTATTCGATCAAGTGTTTCACCATGGGGAGCACCGGTATTGTTTATGAAGAAGAAGGATGGTACTATGAGATTGTGTATAGACTATCGGAGTTAAATAAGGTTACCATTAAGAATAGGCATCTATTACCTCGCATTGATGACTTGTTTGACCAACTCCAAGGTGCAATTGTGTTTTCTAGAATTGATTTGAAATCAGGATATCATCAATTATGAGTTAAGTCAGAAGATGTACATAAAACTGCATTTAGAACTCGATATGGTCATTATGAATTTTTGGTAATGCCATTTGGTTTAACAAATGCCTCGGCTTTATTCATTAACCTAATGAATCGCATATACCAACTATATTTGGATAAGTTTGTCGTGGTGTTTGTTGATGATATTTTGATTTATTCAAAAACCAAGAAGGAACATGTAGAACATTTACGATTGGCATTATAGAAGTTGAGAGAGAATAAATTGTATGCCAAGTTAAGTAAATGTGATTTTTGGTTGGATAGAATTTGTTTTTTAGGTCATTATATATGGTGAAAGAATCTCTGTAGACCCTGATAAAGTGAAAGCAGTAATGGATTGGAAGCAACCAACCACTGTAACTGAAATAAGGAGTTTTCTGGGTATGACTAGATACTATCGACGATTCATAAAGAATTTTTCCAAAATTGCCAAGCCGTTGACTCGATTGACCCAAAAAGATATACAGTTTGAATGGAGTGAAGACTGTGAAATGAGTTTTCAGGAGTTGAAGAAACGATTAGTTACAGCACCAATATTAATATTACCTGATCCAGATAAGCCTTATAATGTGTATAGTGATGCTTCACGGAATGGATTAGGTTGTGTATTGATGCAGGATAGAAAAGTTGTTGCATATGAATCAAGACAATTGAGGCCATACGAGATGAATTATCCAACTTATAATTTAGAGTTAGCAGCTGTAGTGTTTGCTTTAAAGATTTGGAGACATTTTATGGACAACGGTGTGAGATGTACATTGATGATAAGAGTTTAAAGTATTTCTTTACTCAGAAGGAGTTGAATGATTAAAGATTATGATCTGAATATAAACTATCACCCTGGAAAAGCTAATTTGGTGGCGGATGCATTAAGTCGAAAGAATTATGAACAAGTTGCCTTACTGTTAACACCCCAACGTGCATTAGTGCAAGAATTTAAGAGAATACAAATTGCGTTTGACTGGTGTGAACCTAATAGTCAACTGATGAATTTGGAACGGCAACCTACCTTGTTGGAGAGAATAAAGCAGAAGCAAGAAGAAGATAAGGGTCTAATGGAGATAAAAGAAAAATTAAGTAACGGACAGGACCCTGACTTTAAAGTAGATGATAGAGGTATAATAAAGTTTCGAGGAAGAATATGTGTACCACAAGATCCAGACGTAAGAAAGCAAATTTTGAATGAAGCACACATTATAGGTTATACTGTGCACCCGGCAAGAAATAAAATGTACCAAGATTTGAAACTCATGTATTGGTGGAATGGGATAAAGAGAGAGGTGGCACAATACGTGTTTGAATGCATTTCGTGCCAACAAGTTAAAGTAGAACACCAAAGACCGAACGAACTATTACAACCTTTAGAAGTATGGAGATGGAAATGGGACCATATTACTATGGATTTTGTAGTAGCACTACCAAGGACTCAAGTTGGATACAATTCCATTTGGGTAGTCGTGGATGGACTAACAAAGAGTGCACATTTCTTACCTTATCGGATGGGTGATTTAGTGGAAAAGATGGCTAGACTTTATGTCCGAGAAATAGTAAGGTTACATAGTATACCTAAGAGTACTGTTTCTGATCGAGATAATCGGTTTGTATCCAAATTCTGGGAGAGTTTACATAGAGCTTTGGGTACAAAGTTGTAGTTTGGTATAGCTTATCACCCACAGATAGATGGGCAGTTTGAGAGAACAATTCAAACTCTAGAAGATATGTTGTGAGCATGCGTGCTAGATTTTGGAGGTAATTGGGATAAATATTTACTGTTGATAGAATTTACTTACAATAATAGTTATTATGCAACCATAGAGATGGCGCCTTATGAAGCATTATATGGGAGAAAGTGTAGATCGCCACTGTATTGGATTACGAAGAGTATGCCATGATTGGACCAGACATGATTAATCAAACAAGTGAGAACATTAAGATTGTTCAATAGCGAATAAAAGAAGCTCAGGACCGTTATAAGAGTTGGGTAGTTTTGAAGAGAAGGCCATTGGAATTTGAAGTTGGTCATTATGTTTATATCAAAATAAGCCCATTCAAAGGACTCAGACGATTTGGCTCAAAGGGAAAACTGAGCCGACGATACATTGGTCCATTTGAAGTATTGGAAAAGTTGGTAATGTATCCTATAGAGTAGCTTTACCTCCAAGTTTAGCGGGCTATCATAATGTATTCCATGTTTCTATGTTAAGAAAATTCATTTAGAACCCGAATACGATACTAGAGATAGAGCCAGTGGAGTTAATAAGAAATTTTCAACTTATGAGGCAACCCATAAAAATATTGGATAGTCAGGTTCAGAATTTAAGGAATAGAGATGTGGAGTACGTAAAGACTCAATGGAACGAAGGTATAGACTTGGAGATGACTTGGGAACCAAAAGTCGCGATGGTAGAGCAATATCCATAGCTTTTCTAACTTCCAAGTTAGTAAAAGTATGCAAGTGATTGTATTTAGTCATTTAAGTGCAATTTAGATATATAGAAGTTTTGAGGACAAAAATTTTTTGAAGGGGAGTGGAATTGTAAGCCCTAAAGTTAAACCAAGTGACTGTAGGATTGAACTTAGAACACAAGGTTTAGGACAATCGGTTAAAGGATCCAATCAAACCCAAATTATAAACTATTGATAGAAAAATTAGTAAAACGACCCCGTAAACTTGAATTTAAGAAAATATGTAATAAAACAGGAGATTATAAAATTTTCAAATTTTAAGTATAATAATTGTTAATCATCGAAAGGGTGAAAATTGTAATATAATAACTAATAAATTATTAGAGATAGATTACATGTATACTAAAAATCATAGAACAACTTAAATAATAATTAGGAATTTTCACATGTACCCTACGTATATTTACGTGTAGGTAAAAAGATACGAAATTACTTAAATTGGCAAAAAACTTAGCAAAATAATTAAAGAAAATTATTAATTAATTAAGAAAAAATCAGAAAAAAAAATCACAAGGATAGGAAATGATGAAAATCTGGTCGTGGCAAGTCAGGAGCTGAAGAAGAAAAATTATCCAATTAGAATTAAGTAACACAAAAGCCAAAAATCAAAGGAATTGGGTAATGTCATGTCTAATTTAATACATATTAATTACCAGAAGCTTCTATAAATAGGAAAAAAATTCAGAGAACTCCTTTGGACAGTTACGAATTAGAGAAAAATAGAGAGCTTCAAAAATTCAAGAGAAAAAAAAAAGGAAAGGAAAACTGTGCAGTTGGGGCTAGTGAGCTAAAACCACACACCACCACCATCTGGGACCGAGCCACCACCACCAACCCACTCCAAACCCACCGCCTGGACCGACTGACACACCTGGATCAGTGTTAGAAGGCCAAAAGCCATCGAATTAGGTGAGTCTCTAATCTGCTCCGATTTTGTATAATTTCTTAAAATTAGTTATTTTGCCTAGAAAATTATGAAACTTGTTATTCTAAGGTTTTATTGTATGTAGAATTTCATGGGAAGTTCTGTGGACTTTATATATAACTATATAGGTTTATTACAAATTTGTGAAATTTACCATAATTATAGTTAAACATTTAATTAGACTGTTTACTTCAAAGCGAAGAGTCGTCGACGTCTTGTGTAAATTATGTCTATGGTAAGTACTGTGAAGCCAGTTACTATCATAGAATAGTTTATACGGCAGAACTGTTGCGACTCTATGACTTCAGGGCGTAACAATAAGATAGGAGTTGGTTAGCCTTAGTATCTAGTAGTCCCAATAGTCTTCAATCAATTCAATCTTTAGGTTTATGTCACTTGAAGATTATAATCAAAGTACATAAGTATTTTACTCTATACTATCTTTCCACTCCTTCTCGTCCTAAACATCTCATTTTTATTACTTTCATATTTTACTTATGAATTCTTCGTTTTAAGAATGTTTTTAATGTTTTTATAGTTGATTTTCATCGTTTTCTAGTGTTCTTTTATTTGGTGAGGCCCTTTTAAGGTGTTTATACTTATATGGATTCGATTTGGGTTAAACAATTTAATTAGTCAAAGTTGTTAGATTGACTACTTTAGGGTTTGAGCTTAATATCGAGCTTTGGGCTCAAGGCTTAATTTTTGGGTGTTAGGCCTTATGCTTGGTCTTTTGGGCTTTTACTTAAGTATTATAAGTTAACGTTTTAGGCTAAATTCCATAACTTTTAATTTAGCCTTTAATTTAATTCTTATGGGCCTAAATGGGCCCATTGTGCTAGTTTTTGGTCTTATCTCATTAAGTGGTTGATAAGGGGTAGCTTTGATGAGCTGTTGGACTTAATGGGCCTTATATATATTATTTTATAAGCTCATTAACTTAGGATTTAGACCTGGTCCTAATGTTATTGGGTTTTATTTTTAATCTTTTGAAGGGTTTTTGAGCTTAACTTACACTTAAAGGCCTTAAACCTAATCTTATTTGTTATTTTGGGCCTAAGCCTACTAAAAGCCCTAAGATAGTTACATTTTCATTTAGGATTTAGATCTAGTTCCTTTCACTTATTGGGTTTTTGATCATATTCCCAATGCCCTAATTGCTAACTAAACTTGTTTAGGCCATTAACTCAACATTATCTAACTTAACTTGATTAATTACAACCTAAATCATGCTTTACACTAATTAATCATATCATTACACTAATTAATCAAAATTTATAGCTTATTAAGCCCATCAATAATGGCCACTAAGTAAGGTCTTCTAAAGTTTCTTCCACTTTTTCCATACAACACTACTCTATTGTATTTCTTTGATCTAAATCACATGTCTACTTATTTTAAGCTATTATTACTACATTACAATATGAAAACAAGATTAATACATGCCAAGGAGGGAGGGTGGCATGCATGAAGCAGCATGGGTTAGAGCTTTTCTTGATGGTTTGATACTAAAACCTACTTGTTACTTAACTTCACTACATGTTGTGTTAATACACTAATCAATTAGCCAAGTTCATGCATTATTTCAACTTATCCTACTTCATTTTACTTTATAATCCTAGGATATACTCAAGACTAAAGAACCATTCAGTACGATACGGAGAGTCTAGTGCCAACTAATTCTAACACTTGACAATTGTGGGCCGACCTTTTGGTTATCTTGGCCAAGCACTACGAAACTTCAGAGACTCTTCCTCAAACCTAGACATCTAATTGTTGCCCCCATCTAATTCAAATCTTGCTCCTTCTAGAACAGGCCGAGTGATTGCATGCCGACTTCTTCTATTAAATGTACAGTTTTGTATTCTTATACATGTTTTCTTCATTTTATTTATGGGTCCATTCTTTAGGGTTTAAGGCCTTATACATTATTTACAGTTTTGTTACTAAGGTATAGGACTTGCTATAAATAATAACATTTGTAATTAATAGAAAAACAATTATTATCAGACAAAAGAATATTCCTACACTTGGAACTTTCCTCTTTCGAGCAAGGTTAAACTTAGCTCTTAAAGCTTGCATTTGCCAGATCATCGAATGCTAAGTAACTCTTTAATCTTTCTTGTGTTCTTATCAATCTTAATTCTAAGATTGTGGTGAACCTTTCATTTGAGCCTATTAGTGAGTTGCATTTAACCCTCATTTGAATCCTGAGTGACATTTAGTGTTTATGAGTTGTATTAAGCTCAAACTCCTGATTGTGTTTATGTTTTAGTGAATAATAGCCATACACATTCACCATCCAAACCTCTCATTTTACTTCCTACTCTTCATACCCACTTAAACCCCGAGTATCTATTATAGTTCGAGACCTATTGCCATAACAGTAAACATGAGAGAAGATAAGCACATGCCTTAGAATAATGATAACTAATAAGAACTCTCTAAATGCTTTATTATGATTTACCTTTCCCGATAGAGGAGATCCGTTTTCTAGTTTTTAGGATAAGGCCACACTCAAAAGACGCAAATACCTCACAATAGATCAATATTATGTAGTAAAATTATAAAAAGCCTAAGTTTGGTCGAGGAAAGTTAAAGGATAGTTCAATTGAGAATTTGAAGATATATGGGGCCAAGAATCTGAGACAAAACCTTTCCATAGCATTTCAAGTGTCGGGCCACTTTCCTTAATTGCAAGACTTTGTATGCTTTGAGATCAGAATGAATTTTTGAAGGTTGAACCATCAATTTTGATTAGACTTCTTAAAGAAAGACTTAGCTATTTGAGCGCTATCAACTAAGTTGGGTAAGTACTTCCATACTTGTTAGCATAAAGAGAAGATTGTTTTTCAAAACGTTGCATTTGCATTAAACGTCCTACCTATAGTGTTAGCCAACTTGTATGACATACAACCCTCATCCCTTTTTGGGTCTTATCCAATCCATAGGCCATTTGACCTTGGCCTTAGTCAACTTATAGGAGCACTTTTAGGAGTTTCAAATTGATTCTTGTTTGGGGTTGCTTATCCCTTTGAGATGCTCTTGCTTAGGTTAGTGCGTATGTGATTTGTGTAATTCAGGTCAAGCTTAGGTGTGGTGTTATTCTTATTTATTTTATTTTATTTTGTCCTTTTATTTTATTTTAATTAAAAAAATGATTAAGCTAGACTAGGTACAAGACTTAGTCTATGTAAATCAAGGTTGAAGCCCTGATAACAAACCAGGCATGTAGGCACTTTAGAGCCTATAATTTGTTTTTTGAATAAGGCGTGTGAATCACGTAAGCCCCATGTGATGTGCGCTTACTCAAACCATCTCCTTTCTCTTTTATTTTTCTGTAAAACTTATGATTTCTAGAAGTTATAAGGGAAACTTCCCTTTCGCATCCCATACTTTCAACCCATTTTCCAATTATAAATCTTGAGATATCAACACAAATTTGAGGTTTTTGGTACACATAGAATATTACTAATAGGAAACAAAAATGGATCTTAATTTATCTAAATCACAAATTAATTCAAGCTCAAAAATGGAAAAATAAAAAATAAAAAAATGTGGTTAGACGAATTATGCGAAATTTGATCCTTTTTGGGCAAGAATAAGCAAATCCGAGTTGTAATTGACATTCAACGACATCTTAGCAATTGCTTATAATTAATCTATGTCTTTCCATGTTTCCAAAAGTAAATTGAGCAAGAACATCCTTTCACTTGGTCATCTCGATCTTTCATAATTGGACCTTCTAAGTTCAATATAAGCTCCCAAACTATAAATAATAGTCTTCTAATTACATTGGAAAAGAAAAAAAGGACAATTGGAAATCACTCCATCTCACTTAAACATAAACTTTCTCACTCTATTATGCATGACTTTCTCTCTAGATTCTATATGAATTTGAGGCTATTTAAGCGAAATTGTTACTTTTAAGAGACTCGCTACATCCTAAGCTTTTGAATATCACGACTTACTTGAGCTACCATGATCCTTAGGTACCCTACCAAACTATTGCCATAAAGCCCTAAGCCATCACTACCTTAAGTCATACAACCCCCATCCTCTACTAACATGTGCAACACTAACCACATACATACACTCACCACAACCTAAAGCATCTACCCTAGCTACCTAAACATGCCTAGCAACCACTTTCTCGTACGCACGTAACCCCCTTACTATGGCGGATTTTAGAAAACACCATAAACGGCTACTATTGGCCGTAATACTAGTTCTACCTCCCTTAAGTCCAATAAGAAACACGCAAAGGACACCTCTCTCACTCGTTTTGGTAGAAGATCCGATAGGAATCACCCTAAGCAGCCACTAGAATTGAACCTTACGTAACCTAGTTTCTACAATGGAGCTCGACCAGACCAGACCCAACCCGAAGTAGCCAACCCAGATATGAGCTCCAAATTGACTTGCACACAAATCAAGTACAACCCCCCTTTTCTTCATTTTTTAAATTTTGTTTTATTATATAAAAAATAAATTAATTAATTAGTAAAAAACCTATTTTTCCTTTAGGTATTTCCTTTTTTGTAGAAGTCTTTTTTTTTTAAATCTTTTGTTTCATTTTTTTTTTCAGAAAACAAAAAGCTTTTTCTTCCCTTTTATAGAAAAAAAGGGGTTTAACCACTAAGAAACATTATTTTATAAAAAAAAAAGTTTAATCAACCTTTTTTTCAAATTAGGACATTTTTAAGAATTTCCCCAAAATAAATAAGACTCCAAATTAAGAAATTATTTTTGAATTTTCTTAAATAAATTAAATTAATTAAAACATAACCCTAACCATTTAAAAAAAATTAAAAGCAACTAACTCATTATATTTTCCGTGAAAAACTACGTATAGCTTGATTCTAATTTATGGATACTTAGGCACTTCAAGTCACCCCTAAATTTTTTTTTTCCTTTTCCTCAAGGGTATAAAACAAAATTTCTTTTTCTTTCCTTGTTCGTTTATTTATTTATTTTTCCTTATAAGTGCTAATAAATTCTATTAGCTGTTGTACAAGGTGATTGTTTATCTCTTACCATTTTTTTATTTTATAAAAGAATGGAATGTAAAATTAAGGCCTTTTGAATTCTTTTAGAAAGTTCTTATATGGAAACTACCTTGGTTTTAAATAAGTTAGCTCTCGAGTCCAGAATTCCTTGGTTTTTTCTTTAAATAACAATTTTTCTTAGAAATCCCCAACTAGTAACTAGGTTGGGGTTATTCCACCTATTTAAATTTTGTCTGGTATTTATGAGTTTTTTTTTTCTAATTTTGTCTTAACCTTTTTTTTTAGAAAAATGATAGTTTTTGTAATTTTTGCTAAGCAATTTATGTTAAGTAGGTTAAGTTTAGTATAAATTAAAATTTAGGAAAACAAAAATTTTGGGTTTAATAGTAACCATGATAAAGGTATAACATGGTAGGGATGGTAGGCCAGCTATAACACAAGAACAAATTCAAATAAAAGGAATTAGTGAAAGATTGGGAAAACAAAAGATATTGTAGAAGATAAAGTTAGGGATGTTCAGAACCAAGCATATTAAATTCATGATATAGAAGTTAAGCAACAGGTAGGATTAACTTAACAATAGTAAGCACTGAAGTGAAAAAAATAATACAAAATGTAAAGTAATAAGTGCCTGAAGAAACTAGGTTAGATATGAATATAAAGAAGTTGAAATGGAAGATAAATAATTGCTTTAGAACTATAAGTATATGGCTCAAGGATTAGGGCAAATGGTCTATGATACGTACCGCAGCCAAGAATAGACAAAGTTGGTCCCGAAGATGGATCCAAGCTTGCTGAAAGCCTAAAAAGGGTGATGGGAAGCACGCAAACGAACAAAAAATGAATGAAAAGTAAGCAAAACCCACGAACAGTTTTAAAGGATATGACGCAACAATGAAACTTCCAAGGACTCATGGCATAGCTCGATATGACGCATGAGTTGGTCCGGTGAGGTTACCTACTACTTAGCCTTGCTTAAAGATTTAGGATACGAGTGAAATAAGAGTAAACTATCAATGTTTACAAGAGAAAGAATATCTACTGTATTAAATGATGAATCTGATCATGTGTGGCTACATGTACAAGGGGTATTTATATTAGAGAATTTAGGGCAACTTGCCTAAGAAGAAAAAAGACAAAAAGGATGTTGTTCTAACGAAGTAATGTATAAAGTATACAAAGGATAAAAATGAATATTCATAGAAAGAGCAATGATTAGAGTAGCAAATTCTACAAGTGGTCCCAGATACGTGGTAGCAATGTATTGGTGTTAGAAGATGTAGACAAAGCAGTACAAGTTGGTTAGGAGGTCGAGTAAGAGTTTCGAGTAGGCGTGGGCTCATCCAAACAGGATTGGTTAAGAATTAGTGCTAGGTAACTCTCTCAGCCACTTGGAAAGAATGATGCTGAGAAAGTGATCAACTCGAACATAACTGAGCAGGTAAGCGAGGTTTAGTTGTTGTCAAGGCACTCTTCAAGTTGACACATGATTTTCGAGAGGTAGGTAGTCATATGGCTTGGCATATAGAGTTGATTGACAGTAAGGAGTAACTTGGCTTTAGTAGAAGTTGGCTGAAGTAGGAAGATTTGCTTCGTTAGTCCCTTTAGTCTTTGAGCTTGCCTGTGGGTTAAAGGCCTAGTAACTTAATTCCTATCAATCTAGTTAGCTTGGCGAAGTATAAGAAATTTTGCAAAGTTTATTAAAAAAGGGAAAAAATAAAACTAATTAATGAAAGGCAAAATAGTCATTATTGCTACTTTAACCCTATAGTGGAAAAAGAGTATCATAAAGGGCTCATGGACTTGAAAGTAAGGCCTTGTACAATGAAAAGAAATGGATAAGAAAACTCATATGAGAAAGTCTAGAACTATGATTGTATATAAGTATATTGAAGCTACAACCATAAAAAAGAGTTGATAATGGTGATATGATGAGAAAATTATAGTTGTACTGTAAACCCTGTGGGTTTTTAAGCTCAATTGAATGTCAGTCAAGAGAGAGTTAATGGATAATCTCTAGAACCCTACAGAATATAATGACCAAAACCCTAAATAAGAAGACAAAACCCTAATTAATATGTCAAAGGCCCTAAACTCCTAAGTATAGTAGAGTACTCTTGAGTTTATGAAAACCCTAAAATAAAAAGACCAAGAACCTTGATACTAACTCGAACATTTGAAAATCTTAAAATGTAACAACAAACCCTAACTTACTAAAACCTTAAACCCTAACATGTAATGAGAACTTTCAAGCTTCTTGAAATCTTAAATGATCAATTGAAAATTTGACTATTAAGTTAAACACTTAAGAACCCTACATCGGAAGCCTTAACTTAACCGAGTTCGAACCAATCCTAAGTTACTTATAACTCAGTATGAAAACCAATTTGAAGTGAGGAAATATTTACTAACTAAACCCTAACTTAGTCACTTAAATAAGGTAGTCATTTTGGTTGATCAAGGGTAGAAATTGGAGAGCTACATGTAAAGTTCACAATTGGCCATCCCTAACCCAATTTCCCTCTTAAATTAGGTTTAAACAAGCCAAAGTCAAGAGTACGAAACTAGTTGACTTAAACCCTTAACAAACTCCCATGTGTTAGACAAGACAATTTCCATTCTCTACATGTTCTACCATTTAAGGAAAAAGCTGACTTACCCATTTTTGGACTAAACTAAAAGTGAATGACATGACAACATACCATCCCCTATTACCCATCAAGGAAATGACAAGATGGAGACTAGAAAACCCTTACTTATTTTCTTCTCTTTTCAAGACACACTACACTTGAAAACAAAGAAATTAAAACTCCCCACACACACTACTTCACCACCCCACAAATATATAAGGCTCACGCCATACATACCTTGTTTGCTTACAACTTTTGCCTATCTAGGAAGACACACTAGGACCATCATATACACTAACATTTGAGGAAACTTTGGAGTACCAACAAACACTCAAGAACATAGGTTTCAAAGAGTTAAGGGTCACCAAGGGGGAAAGGAAGAAAAACAAGAGCAAAGGGGACTTAAGGAGGTGCTAACAATCACCCTTACATTTAGTGGAGTAAGCCTTGTTAAAAAATGTTTTTAAAACACCATGTTTAGGATATCATTTCTTGTTTATTTAAAGTTCTCATGTACTTTAGGAGTTCACAAATGGTAGAACTTAAGTGGCCTAAAGTTATTCTCCTCTTAGTATACTTATATGTTGCTCATAGTATAGCCTTGTGACTTGAGAAAACCATAAAAATAAGCTCATGAACATTCCTTAAGATTCTGGACATATAGTGTTTGGGCCCTAGCCAAGTGTTATCTTCACTTATATTAAGTTTCCCATGCATTAAATCAACTTTAGGTGATGGAAAAATCATTACATGAAGTTTTAGTAGAAATCATCACATAGAAGCTTAACCTAAAGCTTGCACCTAAAAGAATAATTATGTTTAATATTTTCCACTTAATATTTTGCTAAAATGATCAACTTACAAAGAATAAAACTAGCATAAGTTAAAAGTATAAGTAAGTGTAAAGCATTGGTTTAGCATATAAGCTTAAGGAAACAAGCAGTTAGATTGAAAAATAAGTTTAGGAGGCCAAAGGACCAAACTCATCAGATCTATAAATAGTATTTAATCCACTTAAAAATACTTAAGAAGGTTGTAAACAAAGTGAGAAGACCAATCAAGACTAGTAAGATAAGTATTGAGAGCTTAAAGCTCCAAACTGAGCCCAAAACTCATAAGACAAGCCTAAAACTCTTAACCAAGCCTTATGAAACTTTTTGGCTAGCAAGATGAGCTTAAGAAAAAGATGTCTTAAAGCCCATAGAAAGCCCACATTAAGCTCCCCCAAGCCTAACAAAGTGATAAGCATTATTAATACATGAAATAAGCCCATCTTTGACCATATAAGTTACTTAGAAGTTCAAGAAGTGCAAGATAGTAATAAGGCCAAAAATGACAAAGGAAAAATTGACCTTAACAAAGTATTTAAGCCAAAAAAGAAGTCCCAAGCCAAGCCCAAGCCTTAGCCCTAATAATTTCAGAAAGTACTAAGAGGTCCAATAACAAATTTAAGCTCAAGAGGAGGCCTAAACCGTAGGGATGCTATTTTTTTTACTAGTGATTAGAATTATAAGCCCCATCTCCTAAATCTAACCACACCACATGAAAGTACACTCGAAAATGATAGAAATAAACTATAAGATCATAAAAATAGAATTTAAAATGAGAAAGTTATGCCTGATTGAAGATTTAGCTTAATCGAAAAAATTTAGGGTTAAGTCAAAAGTATAACTTCAATAAAACTTTAGGTTAACATTATAATACATCAAATCATCATGTTATTACTCTTACATTGTTCAGGGGACTTTGATCTTAGTGGTGATCTACCTTTAGATCATTATAACTAGCAGCCATGGTAAAGTGGCTCTTGATGACTTCATGTTCACTTTTGTTTGTAGATTAGTTGCACTAAAATAATAGTATGATTAAATCAGTTGTACAAGGGGTATGTGGAATGCTTGTATATGGACTCTTGATTGTTTGCATGACTTATTGATATTATATGAACTAGGAGTGCTTGCATGATTGATTCTCATATCGTTGTTATTGATTCTCATATCAAACTATTTGATTACTTAAGTAACTGGACATAAGTTATCATTTAGCTATGTGAAAGGTAGGAAAGGGCTTGTAAGAGTAGAAGCTCCTGAAGGGATTAGTTAGGTACATTATGCCATTTTAGTGAGTCTTTGTCTTGACTTGCAGGCTTACTAGGTGCTAGGGGATGCTAACTATTTGGCTAAGGCCGTTTTTTGTGACTTTCACTTAAGGGGTATAATTGTGGACTACGAGGGCCACTATATCGCTAGACTTGGGAATTTTCAAAAGGATTTTGTTTTGTGTTTAGTAAAGTATATTTATGAATATATATGTATATAAGTTGGTTTGAGCACAGTAGGTACAATTCAGGACAAAAACCTAGGTGCTAGAATTTAGTTGATGGTTTGTGTCAGTCAATAATCTACAACCTTAACTATAGAGAGCGAAATTTCTTATTTGCATATGATTCTTATGCCACTACATGTATTGTTAGGCATATTGCTTGTTACATGCATTCATATGAGTAATTATAAATATATTGCTTATAAGGTATGTTGGAGGGAATGGCTCACTAAGAGTAAACTTATACCCTCTTATATACCTTTTGTTACAAGGTCATCTTTTCATAGAGTTAGGTCATGGGATGCTTGAGGTTGGTCTTGAGCTAAGACGTGATTGTGAGATAATGTGGAGCAAAGGAGAGAACTACTTAGTATTGACTAGGAGTTTTATAGATTTCTTTATACTGTGTAGCTACACCTCTAGTAGCCATTTAGACTACTTATTTTGTTGTTACCATTTTAGGAACATTATGTTTCGTACCTTTAATTCAATATTATATCTAATTTATTAGTAAAGATAATTGTTATGTTATGATACTATTTGTCTATGTGATCAATAGTAGCTAAGAGTAGAGAAAGCCTTGTACATCAGATGGGAGGCCTACGATCGACAAGGGGCTTGATCATCGACCTTTAGATGGTGTATGGTGATCTATCATGACGAAGATACTATTTGGGTCGTGATAACTTCAATCACTTAAAACCCTAAGTTTCAAATATGTATGCAATTTGATAATTATAAATGGACTCAAAACCCTAAAGAAACCTTTTTTTTTTTTTGAAAAAGGAAAAAAAATTCATAAAAATTCAAAAATACAAAAGAATTGAAAAATAAGAAAAAAAAATAAGAAAACCTAAAAATAAAAAAAATTGAAAAATCATAAAAAGTATCGTGCGATGATTCATTTAGGTTAGTTCAAGGTAGATTTTTCTTTTTCTTTTTTTTTAGGTAAAAAATGACTTCTAGAGTCAAAATAAACATATGCGATTAAGCCAAATTAAGAATTTTAAGAAGAAACAAAACCTTTCAATTTTTCTAACTTGTGTTTGGTTAACTCAGTTTTTCATATTTTGAAAATTCATATTTTTAGGAGATCATGGCCTTAAACTGTATCTCAATTGAATTTAAAATGAGCATTTTATAGTCATTTGAAGTTTTTAATTCAAGCTGAAAGTGTTTAGAAACCGAGATCCTAATTTGGTCAAATAGGATAATTTTTTGAAATATTTGGAGCATATGGTTATTAGTTTCCATATTTCATTGAAGTATGTAGTATGATTTTCTAGAGGTTGGATAATTAGTTAGGTTTTGTTTTGGATGTTTAAAGAAAAAGAGGAGAAATTGAAATAGAGAATTAGCAATGAATAAGAGTGGGAAGAGGAAAAAAAAGAAAAGCTAGGATGACACGTGGCGTAATGTTTAACCACCACGTGTTAACCTTAGGATGTGTTGGAATTTAGGCATTTGAAAAACTTTATTTGCTGTAGAATTTTTTTTTTTGTCAAATAAAAACTAAATCCCTAAAATGTTAGTAGATTGATGCAATAAATTAAATTGATACGAGAAAAGTTCTATTACCTTATGCAAATCTTACACGCATTAGTGATTTGGATATGTAGGCATTGCGATCTTACAAGCTCCCTTTACAGTATCTACACTTAAACGAACACATTCAAAATAGACTGCAGCATGTTAGCACCAAAATAAATGTAAGAAACACTCCTAATTTCTCATGCTTCACTCTCTATTTTGGTCTGGAGGCTTTTTCTATAGGTCTACTATTGATGATATAACGTTAGCGTAACTCTAATAGAGACCAGTGAAAATATCTTTTATAAGATATTATGAAATTGGTGAGATAGTAAAGGATATTAATAATATTAAATACATTATTCATTATTTTTCACTAAAAATAATAAACATAATTATTTATTATTCTTAAATCATTAAGCATAATAAATACTTCCTGCTAGGTTTAATTAAATAAACCAATGGCTTATTTTGTTTCTTTTTTATGTGTGACTCTGTAGATTTACTTAATATTGGCAATAGGCTTAAAACCCCCTTTCGGGCTTATAAGAAATAAGTGGCCTATAGAAATACATTATATCTACCTAAATTAAGTGAAGATCGACGATCTAACTTTACCTAATCGATAACTTATGTCATAATCCTTTTTTCACATGATATCTAAATTAAACATAAGGCATGGATAGTATCAACCCTACATTGTTCAACTTTATCATTTCTAGATCTCCAAGTATACTGATATGAAAAATGACATTGTTCATACTATGATCAATGTCATTTGAGCATGGCCATGCATTTCTCAATTTCACTTATCGAGGAGGGGCTTAGAGATATCTATCTCATAATGAGATAGACAAATCCCATCTTAATTGCTCATCTCCCTTTGCACGATTCCAACTATGCCTAATCACAACCTTGATAATTATTTGGTTAAAGATAACATTTGATTGAGTCGAATCATATTGTTCCTTACGTTGAAATCCATGGTGATTTCAGGTCTATGATACAATGATATCGTTATAGTAAAAATCACTTATGACATTAATCTATGTAGTGACCTCATAGCGGGTCATTCTGGTACATAGTTCTCTAAGATGTATCTATGAGTTTGATTTGTATCTTTATACAAATAAAAATCTTATGATTATCATCAAACCCCATACTAGATTTAATTCATTATTGATCCCACTAATGAGCATCTAAAGACATTTAGAATGACTAAATGATTATTCAAGGATATTATTATAGAGTAAACATGTAAACAATATAATAATGAATGCCTCTTAATTCATAAAATATAATAATGACAATATCCAATAATTAACCTAAGGCACAATCACTAATAAGATGTGCTATTGGTACCTAGAATTCCGTACCATGTAGCATCAATAATTGGTTGCTATATGGTGTGTGATTGTACACTACATGGTGATACGTGATCCACTCACAAGGTGTTATGTTTCACTTAGTGCTATGTGTCACTTTGTTTGACTATTTCAAACATTTAGTTTTCCTTGTCGAATCTTAACCTCTAGAAGCAATATATTCTAAGTTTTGAAATGTAGTCAAAATGGAAAGTGTACCTAAGTAATTTCTACTCAATTTTGTCACATTTTTTACTATGAAAAAATTCTAAAAATAATAGGTAATGAAAAGATAACGAATTCTATTATAAGGAAATGTCCAGTATTTAAATTTTCAAAGATGGAAATTTGTTGATAAAAGAATGAAAATTGAGTAACTTAACATTTGCATATCTTGCAATAGATTTTTATTTAGTAAAATTAGAATATATTCTTTCATAATCACTCAAAACATGCAAGGACATCTTCTATTACATGTGTGTGCATTTATTTGTTATTAATTCATGCAAAAATGAGATGAATTCTAGCTAAACTCAAAAAAACCGAGATAAATACATGAACTTACCATTATTATAAAAGATTGGATCTTTCTCCAAATTGGAAGTTTCTTAAGGAGGAATTTGACCCAACTCTATAAATAGAGGTCTCTTCTTCTTATCTTAACATATATAAAGTATTGAAAAGCGCTCAATTACATACAATTGTTACTTTCTCTATTTAGGTGCTCATAATGCTAATTCTACTCTCTCTCTTCGATTTCTCTTATTTAGAATAAATTGATTTGAGATAAAATAGTGGAATATTCTACATTCATCCTAAAACAATGCCTAGTTGGTGGTTTGATTTGTGTTAGATTTAACTAATTTGAATTTGAACTTTTGTAGGTAATTTTAGGGTATGTTCACATCAAGTTGAATTTTTTGGAGAAATTAGAGAAGATAAACTCAGGATTTCCTAAAATTGACTTTGGCCTTATGTAGGTTTATGTCTCAAGAGTCCAAAGCCACTGGCTCTACCCTAAGAACTGGCTAAAATGCCTTCAAATCAACCATGGTTCAAATAGCGTGAGGTAAGTATTCTTTTTTTTTTTTTTTGTGTTGCTTGTTGATTGAAAAAGTTAAAAAAATCCAAAAAATCTAGAAAAAAAAAGCATTTTGATCTTTTGTGATTATGATTTCACTTGAATAATGTATTTTTATATTATATTTAATGTTAATATGTTAATTAAATTTCATTTGCTTTATATTATGTTTGTTGATTTTTTCATTAATATGCTTAGATTTTAAATCAAATGAATAGTATGTTTGTACGATAGGAATTTAATAAGAAAAGAAGAATATAATTTATGTGTTTAGGCTTTAATGAATAATTGGCATGATTAAGCTTTATTAAAACAATTAGCATGTTTAGGTCTTAAGAATTAAAGTAAACTTGTTTTTATATAATGACATTGTTAAAAAAAATAAAAATTAGCTAATTGTTTTTTGTTCAAATTTTTATTTTTGAATTTAGTAAACTCTATTGCATGATTTGCCTTGTTACATTGTTCTCTTTGCATCTTATAGTATACTTTGCATGAATCATTGGTCCTTTACAAAATAAAAACGTTTTTAATTTTTTTTTCAATAAAGTTCTTTTGTATACAATTAAAAAAAATTGTTTTTCATCAAAATAAATAAATAATAAATTAGCCTTTTTCCAAAATTTAGGGATTTCTTTAGGATTTTTCAAAAGTTGATAAAAAACTCCTCTCTTTTTTTTGTCAAAATTAATAAAATTTAATGAAATTAAAGTGAAAAGTGTTTTTCAAAAATAAAATCAAAAATTTTTTTAAAGAAAAATGTTTCCTTAATTTTATATCGAATAATCTTTATTAAGTGGGCTGAACTTAATACAGATTAAATTAAAGAAAACAAAATAAGGCTTAACACTATGCATGTGTGCAAATTGCTCAATATGGTCTTGTGGTTGACTTTGCATTGCAATTTCTTTCTTGCTTAGTCTGGTTCATTAGTTTCCTTTGGTTAGATCAATCCTTCTTAACTATGGGCCATCAAAAATTTTTTAATTTTCTAACTACCGAATATCTTGAAGAATATTTTTATGATGGTTATGTGAACATTATATGTATAGAAACATTGTGTATATATTTATATATTCTCTCTTCATGAATATATATGAATAAAAATAAGATAATATTATTAATAAGAGATAATTTTCAGTAAACTTTAGTAGATGAAAATACTTATTATTTTATGGAGACTTATAATAATAATAATAATTGAATAATGAGATGAAAAGATTTAAATAAAATTAGTTAATTGATTTATTTTCAAAATCTTACTTCATCACTTAAAATATACATATCTAAGTGACATCGCAAATACAATGGGCTACCTCAAGAACCATAATGGAGAATGCTAGGAGTACACTATGAGCATCCCTTTCTTGCTTGTCGTAATATGACGTGGTTGTAAATTAAATGACCACTTGTTACTTGAATAAGTCATTTTGACTTTACAAATTGAATAGTAAGACTTAATTATTTAATAATTGATTACTTAGTTGATTTCACTTATGCATGATTTGATATGCAATAATTGATATGGGAACGTGATGAGCATGCTTCAGTAAAATGACTTCAACCTAGAATCACATATTTTGATATGACTTGTACTATTTGAATTGGTGATAAGAAGTGAAGATATTACAAAATGATAATTTAGGAATTAATTGCCATGCTCCCTTAAGCTATAAACATGGCTTATCAAAAGTAGGGTTATGACCTTATGCTCGGTTTTGGTTGAAATATATTGATTGGCCTCCACGAAATTATGCTTGGTTATGAATGATTCAACAATAGCTTTGATGCGATGATTGATTTATGAAAAACAATGGATTATAGTTCAGGCTTGAGATGTATGCTCAGTTATTATTAAATGCAATTCATTGCATGGCATGAAAACGGCCTAAGGGTCATATTTTTATGGAGCTTAGTTTGATTAAATGACCTAAGGGTAATGTTTGAAAGCTTAGTTTGATTAAATGACCTAAGGGTCATGCTTTTATGCTTAGGTTAAGAGGGCAAAAAAAATGACCTAAGGGTCATATTGAAAGTTCAATTTACATGAAGGGACCTAGAGGTCACGAATTTTATAAAGTTCATTTTATATAGTTAGGTTTTCAGCATATAGATATGCATGCTTGGGTTTTGAGTCGCCAAGTGTTGTTCATAAATTTTGCTCTAGAGCTACTAAGTGCTACTTGAATATTTTGCTTGAGAGCTGCTAAGTGCCACGCAAATAATTCTATTCAGGAGCCACTAAGTGCCACTCATTATTTACCCGGTTATGATACTAGCTAGTGCATGTCATGTGCATTAACATGGCATATCATTACATGCATAAGTATCTATTGATTTGTTAAATTATGTTAAGCTTGGTTATGATTGATACAACTATTTACTACAGCTATTGTGATAATGGTTGTAAATTGTGATTGGATATGCTTATGTTGCTGTTTATTATTTATTATTTGCTTTTGCTCACTTGGCTTGATGCTAAAGGGTTAGCTTTATTCTAACCTTAGGATATGGAGTTGGAGACAATATTTGAGCTTAGTATCGGGATTGGGATAACTTCAAAGCGAGGAACTATTATGTTAATTATATTACTTTGGTCAACTTAAGTAGTATGAAGCCCTTATGTTAAGTATCCTAAAGGAAACTTCTAATTTTTTATATAAATATGTAATGTTTATAAGTTTCAAACTATGCTTGCTTTTTTGTTAGCCTTATCCTCAACTTGAGGATGGTATGGCAATTTGTCTCTAAGCATCAGTATGTTAAACAAATGGGCCCTAGGAGGTAGGGCATTACATGGTGGACTTAGAAGCCTTAGCATAATTCTGATTAGTGGGGTTATATGGCAAATTATAATGCCCATTTAGGGTTCTAGGGTGTTATAGTTCCAAGTAAGGCTTTTTGAAACTTGGGAACCTTTAGAACCCTCCCTTTTTGCATTCATGATCATAAATCTGCAAATGAAAAATAGTGGTTTTTGTAAATAAATAAAAGCTGTAACTTTATTAATATCCAATTATTTTATAAACCTTTTTCCTTTTATAAGAAAAATAAAAGGGGGTTGCAAGCCCATCAAGGGTCCATCCCACTTTATCTTTCTTTTAGATATTAATAAAGTTATAACTCAAGTAAATTGCCACATTATATTCAATTATCAGCCTGCATTTATGTGTTTTCATTCATTGATTAATAGTTCATAATTAGAAATAGTTCATACACATGATCCTTAAACCTATCACCTCATAAATTGGTCGCTAACCAATAATTTTCTCCTTGAATATTGTAAGGTACTTGTAACATTTAATTATTAACCTTACAATCTAGTGTTATTAACAAGTTATCCTTCTTGTAATAAAACCCACCACCCTTGTAATAGAATCTCTTAGGCCCCTTCTTTTCATTTGATCTTTGAGCTTCAATAGCGATCATCTTTTATCATCATTTTTTACTCTCTCTCTATGGATTATCGCCTATAAGTTCAACTAAATTTTGTAAATAATCTCGTAATTAATATTCATAATAAACTTAAAGTCTAACACCTTTTGAAAATTGTTACTTTCCATAGGATTAACACCCCTTTACAATTTGACATTTTAGGATTGGTTACAAGATACTACCTCCCCCTCCCTTATATCACACTGAAAGTACTTCTTGTCTTCAAAAAAAAAAAAAAAACTAAAAAACCAAATGGTTAAAATAATTTTAAGAGAAAAACCAAAAAGCTTCCTTCGTTTTTTTTTAAATTTTGAATAATTATCTCCCTTCAATTTGTTAGATTAGGTTACTACCATGTATTCATCATTGCTAACACATTTGTTTCCTCCTATTAGTAGTCACCTTGTTAGTATCTTCATTTGTCATTTCTTCCCTCAAGATATCAAATTAATGGGAGTCTTTGTTTTGTCTTTAGGTTGTAAATAATACTTCCCTTTAAGGATCAAAGAGTTGTAAATATGCAATCGTAAATTCATAATTATTTGTAACCTATCTAGTAAATATTTGTAACGCTTAAATAAAATTTCTTTTCCACTTTTTTGGTCATATTTTCCATTAGTTAGAAAATTGTTCAATTTCCTAAGAAAAAAAAAACTAAAAAATAAGAAAAAATTAAAAAGATAAAAAAAATAAAGAAAGAAAAATGGACCTTAATCCTTTTCCTAAGCTATAAATAATCTTATCTCACTGCCTTTGAAATTATTAGTTATGTAAGTAACATGTGTCTTGCTACTCTCTCTTTAATGAAATAAAAAAACTTTGTACATATATTTCTTTTTCATTAAGCCTCCCTATAAATAAGTTTTCTTTAATACAAAGTGTCTTGTAAATATTGTAATAAAAAAATTGAAAAAAGGATAAATAAAAGAAAGGAAAACAAATAAACAAAAGTACTTATTTTCCATTTATTCTTTCCTTAGATGCAATCATCTCCCTTTAATTTTTCAATAGTGGTTGTCCCCTTAAAAACTAACACCTTTGACTATATTCCTCACCATATTATGTATTATCAAAAAAAAAAAAAAAAGAAGGAAAGAATGAGAACATAAAAGAAAAAATAGCTTTGTTTCTTTAAATTTTCTCCAAGTTGTCAATAGTTGTCACCTTACTAGGTTTCACTCATTTGTTACATGTTAAGTTTGTCACTAGGATTTGTAATTTGCAAATAGCCACCAATTTTACTATAGCTTTAGCTAGCTTTCTAAGTGTTATCCCTCATTCATGAACATTTTAGGGCTTTAGCTAGCTCCCATAGAGCGCTTTCCCTTCTTTAATAATCTTTTAGTGTTTTAAGCCAGCCCACAGGGTGCTTTTCCTTCTTTAGGGTCTAGCCAATTCATGGAGCATTATCCAGTCTTACAAAGCACTATCTATCTTTTACAAACATTTTTGGGCTTTAGTAAGCTCACTTGGTGCTTCCCCTTTTTCAATCATCTTTTAGTGTCCTAACAAGCTCATTGAGCGCCATCTCATCTTATACTTCTTTGAAGTTTTAAGCCAACCCCAAGATACCTTCCCTTCTCCAATCATCTTTTAAAGTTTTATGCTAGCTCATAAGGTGCTTTCCCAATCACCTTCAGAGGTTTTAAGCCAACTCACAAGGTGCTTTTCCTTCTTTAATTGTCTTCAATCATCTTTTAGAGTCCTAGCTATCTTATAGAGCCTTGTACTATCTTACATTATTTTCTCTTCTTTAATCATCTTTTACAGTTTTAAGCTTACCCATAAGGTGCTTCCCCTTCTTTAATATTGTTTTAGAGTTTTAGCCAGCTCATGGAGCATTATCCGATCTTACTTTTCCTTAAAGGCTTTAGAAAAATTTTAAAAAAAGAAAAGGATAAAGGTTGTGCTAACATTTAAAGTTCATCATAGCCTTTCAAGGTTGCTTCTAAGTAGATCAACCTAACTGGAAGCTCATAGTCATTTGCTTTGAATTATGAAGTTTGAAGTAGACCACATTCCAAGGTCAGAATACCTAACCCATGAAACAAAATGCCAAGAGACTATTGAGATCTAATGTTGGGGAAAAAACGGAAAATCCATTGAAAAAGGCCTCTTAAAAACCCAAAGCCCAAAATGAACTTATGCTTATGTCTACTATTACTTCATCACTAGAGCATAAAGAGACTAGGTTGAACTAAGCTTGTTTAAAGCAACAAACATTCAAAAAAAGTTGATCAAGCCTAAACTATTAGATTTATCTAGTGCAAATATAGCTAAGTTAACAAGCCCATATCAATTAGGGGGCATTTTGATAAGATTGGAGGGCTAGCTCAAATGACCAGCTTTGGGGAAAATAAAGGGGCAAATGAGTTTCTAGATGAATACAAGTGCATGTGATTTATAAATGTGGCGCATTTTTTTGGGAAAAATTGAAGATTTGACAAGTGAAGATATCCTACCAATTGAAGAATCTAAGATGAAAAGAGGCAAACCAAGGCCCAAACATTTACCTTAAACATACTTGAGAGTTGAGTGACATTATTATGAGGAATTTGGACACATTCCTGAAAGAAGGTCTATCTTAAACTTGATATACAGGTTAAAATGATAGTAAGCATTCATTTCTCTATCCCAAACACATTTATTATTTATAAGCCCGCCCATTTAAACCTTTTAAATAAGTGATTCCAAAATTAAACCTTGTCAAGAAACACCCAATATTAGGGCAATAAGGACATTAGGGTCATTAATTAGGAGAAAAGAATAAACTAAACTATACTGCTCTTAGTTGCATCAATTCATGAGTAGTCATAACCAGTGCTAATCTATTTCTTTTGAAAGGAAGAAGAGCTTTGGTTTCACAAATTTGAATACTTTGAGCTGTAAGTTGTTAGAGAATGACAAGAAGCAATTACCTTCATCAAAAGCTCATAAGAAAAAGTATAAGGATACAAAGAGAGAGAAGGGAAAAAGTGAGAACAAGACAAAGTTAGAGAATATCACGAAAAAGGAAAAAAGAAAAGAAATAAATAAAAAAGAAAACAAAAGAGAGAAAGAAAAGGAGAAAGGGGCATCAATTTGTACCCTTTGAGAGAAAACAAGTCTAAAACAAGTATTGGAAGGTGAAATCAAAGCTTAAAATCTTAATGTGTCTTTTAAGGCTTAAAGAAGCCCAATCACATCAAGAATCAAAAGACATGACTAACAGTTCACAGCTTAAGGGCCATCCCATTTTATAGGCACTCCTACAATACTACCCCAAGAAGCTCTTTTAATTAGAGGGAATGGATAATCATTACTCATGAAACTCTGAGTAAGCCCATTTTAGTTTCTCTTAAGAGTTCTTGACTTATAAACCCAAGTTGAGAAGTCTTTCAAAATTGGCCTATTCATCAATTCCTATCAAAAATGCTAACTAAAAGCTTATATTGAATTACAAGTTCGAAAAAGATTTAGTTGACTTGATGCGAACTGCAACTAAGGACAAATAAGGTCGGTCATAGGGATGGTCTAAGCTTGCCAAAAGCTTGAAGAGATGATGGGGAATGCATGAAATAGTAAATGAAAAGTAAGCAAAAACCTACGAATAGCTCCAAAAGATATGACACACCGATAGAACTTTTGAGGACTCATGGTATAACTCGACATAACACACGGATTAGTCCGGTGAGATTACTCGCCACCTAGCCTTACCTAAGGATTAAGATAAGAGTGAAGTGAAAGTAAAAAATCAGGGTTTACAATAAGGAAAATGTTAAGTGTATTAATGGTAATTTGATGATTACGGCCACAAATACAAGGAGTATTTATACCTAATAAGTTAAGGCAATTTTCCTAAAAGAGAAAAGACAAAAAGGATATTGTCCTAAAGAGTAATATACAAGAATAAAAAAGGGTAAAACTAAATATTGAAGAAAAGCAATGATTAGTATAGTAGATTCTACACATAGTCCTGTACACGTACTAAAGATACATTGGTAGTACCGTTAGAGGATGCAAACAAAGGAGTTCTAGTAGATTTCTTATTCGAGTAAGGGTAACTAAGGACTAGTTTAGTATCATTCTCCCGACTTCTCAATAAGAGTGAGGTTGAGCAAGTGGTTGGTTAGGTATAAGGAAGAGAGTGAGGATTGATTGTTGTCTTGGCATTATGCTATTAGGCATACATTCTCCGAGAGATGGCTTAGTAAAAAGGTACTTAGCTTTAGCAAGAGTTGGCTGAAGTAGGAAGATATGCCTTACCAGTTTCTCTAACCCTCGGGCTTGGTTACGGGTTAAAGGCCTAGTAGTTTGATTCCTATTATTCCCTTTAGGTTGATTTGGATTTGGGATGGCCTTTGCTAGCTCTCTGTTAGGATGATATGGATTGAGGTTAGCAATGTTGAATGTCTTAGAAACCCCATAATCTTTGGGTAGCTCCAACCTATAGGCATTGTCATTGATCTTCTAGAGGATTTTGAAGGGTCTTTTAGCTCTTGTAGATAGCTTGATCCTCATCTTACTCGGAAATCATTCCTTGCTGAGGTATAGCTATACTAAGTCTCCTAGTTGGAATTGTTTATCCGTTCTACCCTTAACTTTCTTTTGCATTCTTTTGGTGGCTTAGTTGATTTGCTAAGTAACATTATTGTAGATGTGTTAAAGGGATTGTACTGAAGCTCTCACATCAAGATCTTCTCACTCGGACTTAGGTATAGGGGTGTGATCGAGGGGCAACTCGGGATTGAACCATAGATAACCTCAAAGGGGGTCTGCTTAGTGGTATCATGTACTGTTCGATTGTCAACAAATTTGACCAATGGTAAGCAGACGTCCCAATCAGCCAAGTTCTTGCCTACTGTAGCTCGAAGTAGTGATCCCAAAGTATGATTGACTATCTTTGTTTAGCCATCCATTTGGAGGTGATGGGAAGTACTAAATAGTAGTTTGGTCTCTATCCGTCGCCACAGACTTCTCTAAAAATGGCTCAAGAACTTTGGGTCTTTATTTGAGACTACACTTCTTAGCAAGTTGTGTAGCTTGACAATTTCTTGTAAGAAAAGAGAAGCAATAGTCAAAATATCGTTAGTTTTGGAGCAGGGCACAAAGTATGCCATCTTGTTGAATCTGTCTACGACAACCATTAGAGAATCTTTGCCTCAAGGAGTTTGTAGTAGTTCGAGAATAAAGTCCATGCTCAATTCAGTCCATGCTCAATTCAGTCCATGCTCAATTCAATCCATGCTCAATTCAGTTTATGGTTTCATCAAAATAGGCAAAGGCATTGCTTTCCTTTGCTCAGCTAAGCATTTCTCCATCTTGCACATGGCACAGCATTCTACAACTAGGTACAAGTCTTGTCTCATTCTCGACTAGAAGAAATGGCCATTAAATAGTTCATTGGTCCTTCTCTCCCTAAAATGCCTAGAGAGTCTACCACTGTAGGCTTCCCTATTAAGTAATTCTCATAGAGAGCAAGTCGGCATGCATAATTTTCCCCTTTGGAACAAGTAGCCATCATCTACATGGTACTTGTCTACTGTCCTTCCATTAACACATTGCACAAATACGGGTTTGAAGTGTAGATCCTTAGAATACTGCTCTTTAATGCTTGTAAACCCAAACAACCTAGTCTATAGTTCAGTCAAGAGCACATGCTTCCTTAAAAGAGCATTTACAACTACGTTGCTTTGTTTATATCTTATTACAAAGTTGAACCCTTCAAGAAATTTGACCAACCTTACCTGTCACTTTGACAATTTCGTCTCACTTCAAAGATACCTTAGAGACTTATGGTTAATGTAGATGACAAATTTTCTCGGTAACAAATAATGCTACCATACATTTAATGCTCGGATTAGTGCTAAGAGGTCTTTGTCATATACAAAGTACTTTAGTTGAGGTCCCCCTAAGCTTCTCACTATGATAGGCAATTAGTCTTATCAGGACCCTAAAAGGGGCCTAGTAAGATTACCTAAAATTTTCATTTCATATGTGTACCCATGATATGGAAACCACCTTGCAAGTCAGAGATTGCAAGACTCTGAATGATTAATCATTAAGGTTGTTGAATTGTTAATTAATTAACACATTATAAATATATAAACAACTATGAATATCCAATATTCCATAGTTTCTCAAAACTGCAGAGAATTGGTATCGCTTACTAAATGATAAGATCAAGTAGTATAAACTTAAAATTCAAACTTATCGAAGTTACTAAAATCCAAATATATAAGTGGTAGTTACATTTAAAGTTTCAAAAGAGCTATACAATCTTCTGCTAATTCTAACCTCTAAAACATTCCAATACTTGTACTAATCCTTGGCTCTTAACCCATGTCCGATTATCTATTAACTTGCAAAAAAAAAAAAAAACTATTGGGGAGTAAGCTACAAGAGCTTAGTAAGTTATCTCTTATACTATACTAGCAAGTAAGTTATCAAATAAATTATTACAACCATATGAATGTATGTACACACAGCATGCCAAAATATATACAGTTGATCAATGCTATATATAATATCGGATTTTAATGCCTTTTGAGATAAGAGTTGAAGATACATCATCACCAATCATAACCAGGCTCTAGCCCCTAGGTTTTTTAACCATAAATTTAGATTTCATATTCCAAAAAATAAATTTTCATTTCTAAGAAATCTAATAGTACACCAAAATCCTAAGTCTAGTGATAAGGTAGCCCTTATTGTCCATACTCACACCCTACAGAAAAAGACTCTAGACTCGACCCTTGGAAGACAATTGGGGTCTCTAACGCCTAGTAAGCTCGTAGGCTAGGGTGAGGTTATGTTATACGAGTGCACCATACTAAACACTTTAATTTAATGTATATAAATAACCTCTACATGGCCTTTCTTTACCTTCGGGTAAAGTAATGGCTGGAATAAGAAATTCAATGCATGATTAATGCATGTCCCTTATTAATATAAGATAAGCCAAGTATAATTAAGTCAAATTATGTAGCGATCAATCAATATCAGCAAACAATCCAAATTATGCAATAATCAATCATACAATCAAATCCTCAATTTTTCGTATTTAGCAATATCTTTCACAGTAATCAATCAATATCAAGCATATGCATATCTCGAATCTCCATTCATCAAGTTATTACTATTTAATTTAAGTACACAACAACAAACACAAAACAAGTATAGAGTCATCGGGAGTACTTACTTGGCCTTGACGTTTCTTATGGTTATCGTAATAATCAATCAGAAGATCTAAACACTCGTTGGGATCACCTAATCATTATGAAATAAAGACAATAATAAGTAATTGAATTAATTAATGGTTTTAGATATCTATCTACCTAATTCTACTTAGGTTACTATCAGTTTTTATATCAAATTAATCTTTATCGCTAATCATAATTGACTTTTTCATTCTATCTTCGATATTTATAATTTTATAGTCATTTTTCATCGTTTGGACGTATGTTCACACAATGATATTGGTTTTGGATGTTAATACTCATGTTTTATGATTTGGATTAAATTTATTGAAATTTCAATTGTTGAAGCTTAAATATTCTTATTGTCGAGTTTTATATCTTATTTTAGTACTTAATGATTTAATTTGCCATTAAATTCTTTCACTTAGATGATCTTACATTGTTATTACTAATTTATGGGCTTAAATAAGGACAATTCAATTTAAGATAGGTATTAGGGGCTTATAACAATTTCAGCCCGTATATGTACATGTATACATATATATATATATATGTTATCTTATTATATCATCTTATATTTTATTATTTTGTATGTTTATGTCATCACTTATGTCATACTTGTGTCATCTACATATGTATTCTTATCCTTATGTATTTATGTACTTTATACATATGTTATGTATATACTTATACTTCTAATATACTAGTATGTATACTTGTGTACTTATACGTATACTAGTATATATACCTATATATACATATGGTTACATACATATTTTTATATATATTTTCATATGCCTTGTATACCTTTTTAAGAAAGCTTTACCAAATTCTTTTTTTTTTTTTTTTGCACTTTATGGGCTTATTCAGCAAGGTATATGTATGTATAGTTAGTATACTCTTCCTTTTTGGTTATATACATAAAAGGGTACTCATGTATAAGAGTATCCATACATATGTTCATCAAGTGTATTCTTGTATACATATACTTAAACATATGTACATGTGTTCCTTCTCCACTTATCTAGAGATTCTTATACTTATACTAAATATTTCACTAAAATCCTTACATATACACTTCACATGTATTCACTTGTTATATGTACACATGTATTTCTACCCATATACCTAAGTATTTCTACACTTCTAAGCATGTTATAAGGATTCCTATCTTCAACAACACATGAGTACATATTACTTAAACTTTCTACACTAACATAAGGTTGATACTAACTAACTATTAAACTAGAAAATCAAATGAAATTGTACCTTTCTTTCTCCTTGTAATATGAAATAGGAGTTTATGTATGTAGAGTAGTGGTTTGGTAGTTGTTGATGAGTGAAGAAAAAGGTAAAAACAGGAGTTTGAAGGGGGATAAGGCGAAAGGGGAAGTGATGGTTTGGAAATGGGGAAGGAAAAGGTTTTTTTTTTTTTATCTAAATTTGTGTTTTTGTAGAAGAAACAAGTAGGGTCTACAATGTTCTCATGTTGGACAATAAAGAGGGGATAAGGAGAAGCAAAAGATATGTGAAAAATGAAAGAATTCTTTATAAAGGAGTAAAGAATTCTAGAGTGAAAATGACAGTCAACCCTTTGAAATTAAATGAAATTTATGTGTACATAATGAGAAGATTAAGAAAATTGAAAGAAAAATTAAGGAAATGAAAGGAAATATGGGGTTTATTGAAATGACTAGTAAAAATAGTCAATGAGATCTTCCTCTAAGTATTTATATCCAATATACATCATTTGGTATGGTACTTACTGTAACTATCATGAAATATATCATTTAGAATACTAATACCAACTATATGTAGTTTAAACATCAACTAAACACTTAACTTTATCTAACACTAACCTAGTTATATAATTAGAAGATAGATGTGATCTATAATACAATATCTTAGTTTTCTAGTAAATTAAATTAGTATTGTATGCATTTATGAATAACTGAAAATTATCTTGATTATTTGATAATGATTTAGAATTATACTAAGGATATATCAGCAATTAGGGTTTTAGAATAGATTATAGTGAATTAGTACTTTTATGTCCTTAAAGTTATAATTTTAGGGTTTATCACTTTTGGGTACAATCTTTAGTGTTTGCATACATTTAAGTTCTAAAAATTTTATACGTAATTGAGTTTTCAATTGTTGTCTTAAGATTTTCGTCTTAATTAGCCTTGTTAACTCTTAGAGTCTTCTAACACACTAAGGTCTGCTTTGGATATTAGGTTTAAAATTTTAGGGGTTTACAGGTCCACCTTCTTGCATGAGGACAACGCCTATCCTAATGCCTGACACTTCACACTCGAGTTCAAATATTTTCTTGAAGTCAAGTAAAACAAGTATAGGAGTGGAGGTTAATCTCTCCTTCACCTCAACAAAACTTCTCTCTTCCTTTTCTCCCCATAGGAAGTCGATGTTCCTCTTTGTCAATTTAGTATGGGGTGTGGCGAAGGTGCTGAAATTCCTGATGAATCTTTTATAAAAGAAAGCTAGTCCATGGAAACTTCTCACTTCGACATAAGTAGTAGGGGTCGGCCACTTAACGATGGCTTAGATCTTCTCGTCATTCACCCGTAAGTCTCTTCTGCTAACTACATAGCCTAAGAATACCACTTCCTCCTAGCAAAAGCAACATTTCTTAAGGTTATCGAATAATCTCTTGGTACGGAGGACATTCAATATGGTTTGGAGATGTTCACAATAACTCGGCTTATCAACACTATACACTAGGATATCGTAAAAATACACCATAACTCACTTCCCCATTAGATGTCTTAGCACATGGTACATTAGTCTCATGAAAGTGTTCGAGGTATTCGATAAGCTAAATGGCATGACCATCTACTCATAAAGTCCATTCTGAGTTTTGAATGTAGTTTTCCACTCATCTCCTAGCCTCATGTGATTTGATGGTAGCCAGACTTCAAATCAATCTTGCTAAAGACCTTAGCTCCACTCAATTCATCCAACATGTCTTCTAATCTTGGAATAAGATACCTGTATTTGATCGTTATCTTATTCACTACTTATCTATCTATACACATCTACCAGGTTCCATCCTTTTTCAGCACTAGAAGCGCCGGCACATCGCAAGGGCTAAGACTTTCCCTAACATACCCTTTTTCTAATAGTTCATTGATTTGCCACTAGAGCTTAGAAGCCTGTTCGGGGTTCATCCTATAGGCTAGCTTATTCAATAAGGAGGCATCGGGTATTAAGTCATTGTACTATTCTATGCCTCGAATTGGGGGCAAACCTTTGGGTAACTGTTTTAGGAATAGATTGGCATATTCATCTAGCAACGCTCTCATTTTTAGGGGTAGTTCACCCTACTCCTTCATTTCTAATAGGTGTTTAACCAACATTAGGGTTAGCTTGTTAGCATCGATGGCCTCTTAGAGCTTGACTCTATTCATCACTAAAGTCTTCTTCGATCCACTAGTAAGTTTTTTCTACAGTTTGTTAACTTCACTCGATGGCACTGGGTTCAATGTAATCTTCCAGCCATCCTTCTCAAACACATACATGTTCCTGTATCCATCATGGATAACTCGTTTATTAAATAGCCTTGGTCAACCAAGTAACACGTGTGAAGCATACATGGGTAGCACATCATAGAGAATTTCGTAGGAGTAATTTTTTATAGTGATCAGCAGTAGTACTTGCCCAGGTGATGTATAGTGCTCCTTTCTCACTCAGCCAATGCAATTTATATGGCCTTAGGTGTACAATAGTCGGAAATTTTAACCTTGTGATCAAATCAGTCGATGCCACATTAGTGCAACTTCCATTATCAACAAGTAGTGAGCTCACCTGATTATTTACTCTTCAAGTGATATGAGACAAGTTCTCCCTCTACTCATCTTTACACGAGGGTTCTAAGTTCATTGCATGTCGAACAACCAACACCAATTGATCCAATTCCTTAGTGAACACATCCTCTTCAATCAGTTCATTATCATGAGGAACTTCTTTCTTAATAAGGTTCTCCTTCTCAGGTTCCTCATCAGTACTTTCCACTTTTAGCTTTGGGACGTCTCCCTTGATGACTATAGTTCTTTGGTTCAAGTATTAAGTAGCCATATGTCTAAACCTTTGGCACTTGAAGCACTTGATCTCGCTCATCTTCCTACCAGATCCTTGTCTTCCCTCACAAGTTCATATTGGTACAGCATTATTTGGTCAGCCTTTCATTTAGCTCGAGTATCTACCTTTCGAATCGGTTCGGTACTCAACAAAGCTCGTTGACTTCCCTATCCTGGTCGACTAATCAGTACTTGGCCTCTTTTTTGCCTCTTACTTACTAAGCTATTCGAATAGCTTCATCCATTGTGGTGAATTGTTAGAGTTCCACAATGTCTCGAATGTTACCTCTCAATCCAGTAAGGAACTTAGAGAATGTTCATGCTAATGATTCCTTTACTTCACAGCGAATCATAAGCATTTGAAATTCTTAGACATACTCATCAATAGATCGACTTTCTTATCTCAACTCTTGAAGCCGAGTAAAAGTATCTTGTAGATAAGTATTTGGCACAAACCTGTTTTTAAGTATTCTCTTCGTCTCAAGCTAAGTATTAATCTCTCTATAGCCTTCTTGTCTCCTCATAGTTTGAAAATTCTTCCACCACATAGCGACGTATTCAAAGAACTCAATAGCAGTAGTTCTTACTTTCTCATAATCCTCATATTGGTGATAGTTAAACACATGCTCTACCTTCTCTTCCCATTCTAAGTATTCAGTTGCACTTTTAGACCTATTGAAACTCGGAATTCGAAGTTTCACATGATTAGAGGCCCTAGGTGCTCAAGCTCGCTCTTCTTCTTCATAATACTCTTCCTTATCCTCTTCTCCCATGTCCCCTAAATTAATCCTTTTCCTTGCTCGTCTGTCTGCTCCTTTACCTTGAGCTTGTTAAGTTAGGTTATAACCTCTTGTAGGTTGAGTAGCTTGTAAGGTGTTATTTGTAGCATTAGTAGGTTGGTAAGCCAATGCATAAATAGCTTGGGTTAACATCACTAAGAGGTTAGCCACCTCATCAAGTCTCTTATTAGTGCTCCTAGGGGCTCCCTAAGACTGTTGGTCATGGTGGGCAACTCTATGGTTGTCATCTCCAACACCAACATTAACACTTGGTTCCATCATTCTCTCCGAAAGATTCAAATCTCACTCTTCTATTATGTGTTTTAGTAAACACTTCTGTAAACTAGAAATTTAATAGCTAGCAAACATAGTAGTTAAATAAACACAGCAACTTGCCCTGTTCTACATACAAAAAATAGAGTATAGACAGAACTTTAAAACAATCTACTACAACTTAAGCAAAATCTCTTCTTTGATACCAAGATGATGTGAACCGTAGCTAAGAACAGACAAAGCCGGTCTCGAAGATGGGTCTAAGCTTGCTAAAAGCTTAAAGAAAGCTTGAAGAGACGATGGGGAAAACACGAAAGAGTGAATGAAAAGTAGGCAAAAACCCATGAATAGCTCCAAAGGATATGACGCACTGATGGAACTTCCGAGGACTTACGACATAATTCGATATGACCCATGAATTGGTCTAGTAAGGTTACTCGCTACTTAGCCTTACTTAAGGGTTAGGATAAGAGTGAAATGAAAGTAAACAATAAATGTTTACGAGAGGGAAAATGTCAAGTATATTAATGGTAATCTGATAATAGACAAAAAGGGTATTGTCTTAAAGAGTAATGTACAAGAATATTAAAGGGTAAAAATGAATATTTAAGAAAAGAAATGATTAGTATGGTAGATTCTATATGTAGTCCTATACATATGGCAGGGATACATTGGTGATGCTATTGGAAGATGCAGACAAAGAAGTATGAGTAGATTGCTTGTTTGAGCAAGGGTGACTAAGGACTAGTTTGGTGTCATTCTCTTAGCCTCTCAGCAAGAGTAACACTAAACAAGTGGTTAGTTCGGGCATGAGTGAGTAAGAGAGTGAAGATTAGCTGTTATCTTGACATTCTGCTATTAAGTAGACATTCTTCGAGAGATGGGTTATCATTTGGCTCGGCATACAAAGTGGGTGGGCAAAAAGGTACTCGACCTTGGTAGGAGTCAACTGGAGTAGGAGGATATGCCTTTCCAATCCCTTTAGTCCTCGAACTCGACTGTGGGTCAAAGGCCCAGTAGCCTAATTCCTATCATAACTTATACGAGGTAAGCATACCTATCAAATTCTAAGATAGCGAATATAAGTCCAAGTCGATTCCTTACAGGCCTTGAGTATTAATACTAACCTTAGCTCTATTATTTAATTGGAAAATTGTGATGAATTTAAAGAATTAAACTAATTATGAGACTCAATCTAACAATTGAAAAGAATTACAAACTACTTCAAGAAAGTGAATAACGTGTTTAGGACTTGTTTCCACTAGAGTTTAACATGTAACCACTTAAGATTTATCCAATTCTATATCTAATGCTCTTGATTGGAGGAATTCTCAATTAAAATTAACATCTTTCTCAAGCATATTAACCCTAACCTTAAAATACTTGTTGGAAACTCTTTACTTAGTAAAAAAAATTTTTATTGCATTAATGTATGATGAATTCCCATAGAAAGATAGCAATAGAGTCTTCCCAGTAATGTTGTGGACAATTTGATTGTATGTGAACTCCATAACTAGTAGATATAGATCCTAGTGATTTAAGTTCTTTCCTACGATAGCTCTAAGTAAGTTACCTAGCATCCTGTTCACTACTTTAATCTAGTCGTCAATCTAAAAGTGGCTGCTGGAGCTAAATATAAGTTTAGTCCAAGTCTTTCAAAACTAGCTCAAGAATTTGGTATCACAATAAAAAACAATAGTCTTTGGCACTCTGCATAATGAGACAACTTCTTGCAAAAACAAATCGGCAATATATAAAGCATCATTAGTTCAATGGTACGGGATGAAGTATACCATTTTGCTAAAGTGGTCCACTACAATAAAGATCGAATCTTTTCCCTTGGATGTCCAAGGCAACCCTAGGACAAAGTCCATGCTGAGTTTAGCCTAAGGAAAGGTCGATGTTGATAAAGGCATATACTCTCCATGGGGTTCTCTCTTTCCTTTGATCCTCTTACACACTTTGCAACTACCAATTACCTTATGGACATCCTTAGCCAATCCAAGCCAGTAAAAGTTCTCTTTCAATAGGTTTTTTGTTTTGGTCTCCCCCAAAATAACCAAATAATCCACCACTATGAACTTCCCTAACCAATAGCCATGTGTAGAACAATTCGATATGCACAGCCTTCGATCCTTGAACAAATAGCCATCTTTAAGGTAATATCCTCTAATAGTAACTCCTTCTCTACACTACTCAAGAATGGAACCAAAATGAGGGTCATGAGCATACTGCTCAATGACAAGTGAAAATCCCAATAATTTCATCTACAAGGTGGTTCATAAGGTTTGCCAACATGATAGTGCATCGGCGACCGTATTGGTACTACCCTTCTAGTGTTGGATCACATAAAAAAAACCTTCCATAAACTCTAGCCCCTTGGCTTGCCCCTTTGAAAGTTTGTTTTGGCTCCTAAGATTCCTCAACAACTCAAGGTTAGCACAAATTACAAACTCTCATAGTAATAAATAATGTTGCTAGACAGTAAGAGCTCAAAAAAGAGAGTACAACTCTTTCTCATACACAGAATAGTTTAATGTAGCGCTACTGAGCTTCTCACTGTGGTAGGAAACCAATCCTCAATCTTAAATCAATATGACACCAATTCCAAAGCCTGACGCATTGCATTCTAATTCAAATGGCTTGTTAAAATTTGAAAGGGATAGAACAGGGGCAAAAGTGAGCTTCTCTTTAATCTCCCTGAATGATAGGGATCAAGGACCAATCATGCGCTCCTGAACCTGAGGGCTCACTTAGATGGTTCACCGAGCTGTTTGAGGTGAGTTGAGTGCCAACGAGCAATGCATTTCTCAATTTGATCTACCAAGTTATTTCGCTCTCCATACCATCCAAGAAAATGCTGAGGTAACCAGCTGATGTGCTGAGTCAGCCCCACCACTACACACCAGTTCGAGCATTGAATCAGGATACTACCAACCTCATTAGTGCTAAAGTTGAGCTAATAGTAATCAAGATTCGATCACCTAAGGTCAACTTAGAAATGAGTTGCCTCTGAACCAACCCCAGTCCATTCCTGATTGTCCAAGCTACCAAATTGTCGACATCTACTTAACTTGATCAGGATCGACCCTTACCCAATTAACAATATCGTTGGGACTATAGAATGAGCAAATTATGTATGCATTGTCCTTTTTCTAATATCTGTGCTGTCCTTTCTAGCAAAGGATATTCTTTTTGCACAATTACATGTTAACACTGTAAATTATTCTCCTTTTGCTTAACTGGTAGGTATCCTTTTCTATAATTTAGGACATACCCTAATTAGATGTCATAAATACTTGCATAATGTAATAGCCACAACTTGAATAGATAGAGAATACACTAACCTTTTACACCCTCTTGAGCTAAGTATCCCTTTATTTACTCTTGAGCTACTCTTATCTAGCTCATTGAGCATAGACTAGTAACAAGTGACCTTCGGTCATACTTGTACATCATATCAAGTGTGACCCAAGCTAGTATAAGGCATTGGTACGTCATATCCATCGTTAGTGCATAAGAACCCCTACTCATCATTTGACTATCATTTACTTTTTCAAGCCATCTTGTGGCCTGGATCCTCCCCTTAGTTACGCGTGATATTGGGTCTGTATGTTCATCCATGAATCCATATCATCTTTGTATCAAAGTTTAGTTACGTTCAAAGGTAGACTCTGTTACTATGTTCTTTAAGTGGTTTATTTTATTGTTAACATAGAAGTTTAGAGGTTGAGAGGTGTTTTGTGCTCTATTTTCCCCTATTTCCCATACGCAAAAATAGAGTGTGATTGTTTGTTTATTTACTATGTAGTTGTCGTAGTAGTGGGAGTGCTAGTTGTTGTTCTCCTGTTGTCATTCACAAAAACATCTTTGAGTGGTATTTAAAAAATAATAATTTTTGTGAGTTAACCAACAATGTCAGATTCAAGTGTTCAAGGAAATCTGGAAAACCAAGAAAGTGGCACTTAACATGGCCAAGGGTAAGAAGGAAGCTTCATACCTCAGTCAGTGGGTAACCGCTTAGATATGCTTATCAACTTGGTAGCTAATTTGGGGACTATTGTCCAAAAAGGTAGACAATAAGCCAAAAATAACCAACTAGAGGACATGAGCAACAAGAGCAAAGTAATGGTCAGTGTGGCTAAGTTATCGACCCAACTTAACCACCCCAAGCTAAAGGCTTGGGAAGGTATGCCAAATGAAGATTAACACTTGAAGAGATTGAGGAAGAAGAGGAAGGAAATGACAAAGTAGAGGAGTACTACAAGCCCAAAGAAAGAAATGTATGAGCCCCTAAAGTTGAAGGGTTGCGGATGCGTATTTCAAGTTTTTCTAAGAGTGGTAATGCTGATGACTACCTAAACTGAGTGGATGGGATAGGGAAGTAATTTAAATGCCACAACATACCTGCTAATGCAAAGGTTAGACTTTTTTTGTTGGAGTTCACTAGTTATGCCACCCTATTGTGAGAGAACTTGCAAGCCACTCAAAGGAGGGAAGGTGAACAAGAGATTAGGAGTTAGGATGAAATGAAGAAGGTTTTGTAGAAAAGGTCTGTACCAAACTATTATTTGTAGGATGCCTTCAAAAGAGTGCAGGAGCTGAGGCAAAGAAGGTCGAGTGTAGACACTTATGTTAACGAATTCCAAATGTTAATGATTTGATGTGAAGTCGTAGAGCCAAAGGACCAAACGGTGTCTCGATTCATCGATAGATTGAAGTATGAGACCAAGGACGTCCTAGAAACCTTGGATATTAGAATGCTTGATAACGCAATCTAACCTACCCATAAGATAGAAAGGCAGTAAACAGGAAGGTTCCGACCACCCGTCAGCCGATCTGGTAGTAATCAATCTATTCCAAGTAAGGTCGTCAAGACCCAACCTACTCCAACTATCCAAGCAAAGGGAAAGGAACCTCTGAAGAAGTTTGAGAAATGCCAAAGTTTAAGCAGGAAGACGAGTGAGATCAAGTGTTTCAAATGCTAAGGATATGGACACATGGCCACTCAGTGTCTAAATAGACTAATAATAGTGATCTAAGGCGAGGTGCCGACTATTTAGGTCAACACGTATGATGAGGAAGTAGAGGAGCTAAAAGAGGACAAACAAACCATATCGTCCGAAGAGGAAGTCATCTACATTGAGGAAGGCAACTTTATGCCAGCTACTCTAGTATTGGGGAGGACTATGAGTGTCAAATTTGTTCCATATCGAATGTAAGGTGAATGAGTCTCTATGTGTGCTAATCATTGACAGTAGGAGCTACACCAATGCAACCGTTGTCTTTATGGTACAGCAATTGAAATTACCAACCAAGCCCCACCCAAAACCTTATAAGCTTCATTAGCTTAATGACAAGGGAGCACTACAAGTGAACAAATAGGTATCTGTATTGATCTGCATCAGCAAATATCGACACTAAGTGCTCTATAATATGCTGCCTATGAGTACATCCTATATTCTACTTGAACGGTCATAGATGCTTAATCGAGATATGGTATATGATCGAAGGAGTAAGACATGTTCTATAGAGCATGAAGGTAGGAGGATGAAATTAAGTCCTATGACTGCCGAGCAAGTAAAGGTCATGCAGTCCCAACTTAGCCAAACTCTTAAAAAAGATGCTTTGGTAATAACCCGAGCTAAGCTGAAAAGAGAGATGGAGCTCGAAGGACCAACTTATCTGCTGATCTGGAGAATTCTGGAGTTTAGATCGGAGGAAGAGGAGGAGCCTGTCGAGGTGACAACCTAATTAGAGGAATTTGCTAACCTATTTCTAAAGGAGCTATCGAAAGGTCTGTTCCCTATCCAAAACATCGAGCATGCAATTGACCTGTAGCTAAGAGCTATACTGCCAAAAAAGCTTACCTATAGGTTGAATCTTGAATAGGATACCAAGCTACAAAAGCAAGTAGATGAGCTGATGAAGAAGGGGTATGTCTGTGAGTCCTTTAGTCCCTGCATAATACCAACCTTATTAGTGTCAAAGAAAGATGGGTCTTGGAGAATGTGTATAAATAGCCAAATAATCAATTGAATCACCATCAAGTACAAGTACCCAATACCAAGACTTGATAGACTTAATGACATGGTGGATGAGTTGAGCGAAGCAAGAGTGTTCTCCAAAATTGACCTCAAATTAGGATATCATCATATTCGAATGTAATAAGGATCTCAAGAACAGCAGCAGATCTTAGAAAAGGGTCGGAATGGGTTTAATGGATAGGAAGTGAGATGGTTGGTTTCGACGGTGAATATGAATGGATAACACACACCAAGACACAAACATAATCAAGGGTTTGAGCTCAAAATAGGGTTTGATACAACTCACAAACACTAAATGTTGCTCTAGATTCAAATGAAGGTTAGATACAACTCACTAACCAATCCAAATGAAGGGGTTCACCATAATCTCAAGGTCAAGATCGATAAGAACGCGGGAGATATTAAAGAGCTTAATCTATACTCGATAATCCGGCAAAATGCTAGCTCAAGAGTAACCTTACTCAAAAAAGGAAAAGATTCCAATAGTAGGAATATACTTTTCTATCTAATTTCATATATTAACGTTTATATAACTCTATGTTTATAGATGTTGCTATTTATAACAAGTCCTAAACCCTAGTGGCAAAACTATAAATAGTATACAAGGCCTTAAACTCTAAAGAATTGAGCCCATAAATAAAATAAAGGAAAATATGTACAAGAATACAAAACTGTGTATTTTATAAAGGAAGTCGGCATGCAATCACTCAACATGTCCTAGAAAGAGTAATATCCGAACCAGACGGGGTTAGTAGTTGATGTACAGGTTTAGGAAGGAAACCTAGAAGTCTCACATGGCTTCACCGAGACACCACAGAGGTAGGCCCACAATTGCCGAGTGCTAGAATCATTCGATACGAGTCCCTCGATACTTGCCGAGTGGTTCTTTGATCTTAAGTACTCGGCCTTGTAGTATCTTAGTTTCTTAACAAACGACAGACTTATTGCCAAGTGGCTCCTTTCCTTCCCATCGGTCTTCTATCATTCGGCCTCAACCTTGAATTGTTCGTCCTCAAGTTAGAACGGGTCAGCATCTATTTCCAGAGGGTCAATGCAAGCTTCGGACAAGTTAACCTCGGCTTGGACGTAGTCAAAGGCTGATTCCCATCATTACCACGGGTCTAAAAGGAAGTCGTCCCCAACATTACGCGTTGAGCTCAAGCCGGGATGCTAAATAAGCTCCTTCTCCTTTTTCGCTTTACCATTGGTGCCAAGTGTCTCTGGATTTCCTTAATGCTCATCGGGGGTTAAGAGATTGCTCTTCCCATCCTTCCAAACAATGTAGGTGTTGAGGAATCAATCATGGATCACTTTTTGATCAAATTCCCATGGTCAGGCAAGAAGTAGATTCGCGGCATTCGTAAGCACTATGTCGAAGTCGATCTCATTCATACCATGCCTTGATTGCAATTCGCGCTCTTTTATGCACATGAACCATACCCTTCTCATTAAACCATTTCAATCCATAAGGTCAGGAGTGTAAGTAGGTCGGCAATTTCATCTTTTCTACTAACTCGGTAGAAATGATGTTGGTACAGCTACCTCCATCGAGAACTAAGGAACAGGTCTTCCCATTCACTAGGCACCGCTTATGAAATAAATTTTCCCTTTATCCGAGATCGGCCTTCCAATTAGCTAGTCAGCTCGTCAGGGATAAGAGTTAATCCAAATTTTCCACATAGACATCTTCTTCTATCAATCTGTCTTTTAAGCTCTTATCATTCTGACTCTCTATTTGAGTGTTAGGTCCTCCGCCTTTCAAGACCATAATCCTCTTATTTAGACACTACGAAGCAATGTGTCCATAGCCTAAGCACTTGAAGCACTTCACCTCTCGAGCCTTGTTGCCAGCTGTCTTCTCTTTCTTGGCAATCTTTTTCTCGACATAAACAAGTCGGCTAAGCTCTCCTTTCTCCATCTTCTTTTCTTTCCTTCTTTCAGCATTCAGGCTTAAGGCTACCTTGTTGAGGTCGACCAGTCGTCCTCTGATGCCTTCTTCTCCTCTGCCCCTCTACTCTTAATGCCAAATTAATTAGCTCATCCAAAGAGTTGAATGGCTATAATTCAACTATGTCAGCAATATCAACTGAGAGTCCACTCAAGAATTTAGCAATGGTGTAGTCTTACGACTCAGTAATCTTACATCTTATCATCAAGGTATCAAACTCTTGCAGTTATTCTTCAATAGTATTTCAACCATGTCTCAGGTGCTGAAAAGCATAAATCATCTCTTGCTTAAAGTAAGTCGACACGAAGCGCTAATTCATTAACCTCTTCATAAGCCTCCATGTTCTAATTGGCTCTTCTCCTTCAACATCTCGCTTGGCAACCAATTTATCCCACCAAAGGCTTGCACACTCAATAAGGGATAATGAAGCCAACTTAACCTTTGTTCGTTCATCACATTCGTAGCACTTAAACAACTTCTCAACTCGAGGAACCCCGTCAAGGAATTCTTCTGGTCGGCTACTTCTACTGAAGGTTGGTAGTTTCAACTTCACATTGTCAAGTCCTTGACCAAGTGCTCAGGGTTCATCCCTTGCATTCTGAGCTAGTTAGTTCACCTCGGATCTTCCACTTTTGTTAAAGTTCTGCTCAGCCATGTTCCTTCTCGACCTCAACTCTCTTCTCCAGGCTCTTTGATTTGTTTTGGAGTCAGCATTCCTTTCATTTCTTCTTCTCAACTCAAGTTAGCTTTCTCTTCTTCTCGATTCAACAACTCTTCTCAGCTGTTGCTCATCATTTTCAAGTTCATTAGAACTGCTTCTACTGGTGGGTATTCATGCCCTTCTTTCTTCTTGGCCATCATGTCGATCTCTAACTAACCTAGTAAGCTCTGAAATAGAGTCGGTAAGGTTCTAAATCTAGTATTCCAAGTTATCAACATGCTATCTTAAACTTTCACGAGGACTATCACTAATGTTGTTGACACTATCCTCCGACATTCTTGTCCGTACAATAATTTTCAAGAAAAATCAAACAAACAAGAAAACACAATTACAGTAGCTCGAAAACAACCACTACTCAGCTTTCACAGCTAATATTATTGACAAACAACTACTATGAACAGCTCACTACACTATAGAACAAGGATTAACAGAGAGCTACAAACTACCAATCAAACTTTAAAGAACATTAGCACATGTGTCCCCCCAAAGCTTTGATACCAAGATGATAAGGAGCGAAGGAACAGCAGTGGATCTCGAAAAAGGGTCAAAATGGGTTTGACAAATAAGAAGTGAGATGGTTGGCTTCAATGGTGAATGTAAATGGATATCACGCATCAAGACACAAACATAATCAAGGGTTTGAGCTCAAAATAGGGTTCGATACAACTCATAAACACTAAATATTGCTTTGGATTTAAATGAGGGTTAGATGCAACTTACTAACCAGTTCAAATGAAGGGTTCGCCACAATCTCAAGCTCAAGAACAATAAGAACGTGGGAGAGATTAAAGAGCTTAATCTATACTTGATAATCTGACAAAATGCTAGCTCAAGAGTAACATTGCTCAAAAAAGGAAAAGATTCCAATCGTAAGAATATACTTTTCTATCCGATTTTGTATATTGACGTCCATATAGCTCTATGTTTATAGATGTTGCTATTTATAGCAAGTCCTAAACCCTAGTGGCAAAACTGTAAATAGTATACAAGGCTTTAAACCCTAAAGAATTGAGCCCATAAATAAAATAAAGGAAAACATGTACAAGAATACAAAACTGTGCATTTTATAGAGGAAGTTGGCATGTAGTCACTTGGCATGTCCTGGAAAGATTAATATTTGAACCGGACGGGATCAGCAATTAGATGTACAGTTCGAGAAGGAGTCCCAGAAGTCTCGTGTGGCTTCACTGAAACACCAGAGAGGTCGACCCACAATAGACCTAAGCAAGGACTAGTTCCGAACCGTGAACCGGTCCAACCTGAAAATAGGTGGGCCGAACCACCCTAGCAAACCACTGGGCGTTAAGGGCCTAGGCAGTTTAAGAGGATAGAACCGTCCAAACTATTGGGTCGCAAATCGCCAAGTCGACCTACTATTAAACCGGCGGGTCTGCTCGACCAGTTCACCCTTTATTAAAAAAAAAAAGGACAGAAAGAGAGAAAGAAAAGAGAGATCATTAAATCGAAAAAAATAATTTGATATTATCAAATAAGTCATTACATGTCAAAGCTACTTTATTTACAATGGTGGATGACAATTTTTTTAACAATAATATCATCAAACTAATAATAAATGACTAATCATAAATTAATTATATATTAAGGATAGATAGAAAATTTAATTTTAGTTAATGTAAATTCTTTTTGTAAAACTTATCAAATGTTAAGGACTTAGATATGAGAAAAAAAAATAAAATTTGAGGGAAAAAAATAAAAAAGTTGGAATCGTATTAAGTCGGAAATTAATAAAAAAATTAGAAATTATTAATGAATTAATACACTTAAAAAAAGAGAAAGAAAGGAGATCACATTATTAGAAATTATTAATGTATTAAAAAAAGAAATTAATAAAATTAATTAAAAAAAATTAAATATAAAAAAAATGATTCAAGGGCTCGAACTAACCCTTGAACCACTGAGCTTAGTGAACCACCCCGAAACCTCCAGTTTACAGGCCAATCACGGTTCACCATATCAACAACCTATGAACCAGCGATTCAAGGCTGGTTTGTCCTGGTGCTTAGGTTTAGCCTACAATTGCCAAATGCTAGAATCAATTGGCACGAGTTTCGCAATGCTTTTCTGAATGTTTCTTTGGTCTCGAGTACTCGGCCTTGTGGTATCTCGGCTTCTCAGCAAACAATAGACATGTTACTGAGTGGCTCCTTTCCTTCCCCTCAGTCTTTTGTCATTTACTCAACCTCAGCAAAAGCCGTTTGGCCTCGACTTGAACATAGTCGAAGGCTGATTCCCATCAGAATTCATGAAGGAGATGAGTGGAAGACCACCATCACGATGCGACATGGATTATATGAATGGTTTGTGATGCGTTTGGACTATCCAACACACCAAGCACATTTATGCACTTGATGAATCATGTGCTTCGAGAGTTATTAGGGAATTTTGTCATAGTTTATTTTAATGACATCAGTTCTAACATAGAGACTCACCAGCAACATCTCCAAAGCGTCTTTGCAAAACTCCGAGCTGAACAACTTTACGCTAATCTAAAGAAGTACAACTTTTGTCAATCCAACATGATATTCTTAGGATTCATTGTTAGCGGTAGCATACAAGTTGACGAAAAGAAGATCAAAGCAATTATCGAATGGCCAGTACCAACCTCTTCAACTGATGTGAGAAGTTTCCATGGCCTAGCAGCATTCTATAACAGGTCCATAAAAAATTTCAGTACAATTGTAGCCCCACTCACCGAACTCTCAAAGAAGAATGTTGAATTTAGATGAGGAGAGAAGGAGCAGAAGAGTTTCAAGGAAGTGAAGGATAAGCTGACTACATCCCTTATCTTAGCTCTGCCGAGTTTTAACAAAGTGTTTGAAGTAGATTGTAATGTGTCCAGACTAAGCATAGGTGTCATGCTGATGCAATAAAGTCGACTTATTGCTTACTTTAGCAAGAAACTTCAAGGAGCTACACTCAACTATTCTATTTATGACAAGGAGTTCTACTCCTGAATCCAAGCCCTAACGATGTGGCAACGCTATCTGCTACCTAAGGAATTTGTGATATACACTGATCATGAATCCTTAAGATATCTGAAGATCTAACCCAAGTTATCTCGAAGACAAGCCAAATGGGTCCAGTTCATGGAAGGATTTTCCTATGTCATGAAATATAAGAACAGGAAGAAAAACGTGGCATGTAACTCCCTATTGAGACAACATACCCTCCTGATCGAATTGCAAATAAAGCTACTTAGTTTTTCAATAATAAAGAATTTGTTTGCTGAGGATCTACACTTTTGTCCTATCTATGCCTGGTATAGGGAAGGACGAACACTATACCACTATTACAAGGAAAACAAATACTTATTCAGGAAGAGGAGGTTATGTATCCTAACCTATTCCATGAGAGAATTACTTGTGTGCAAGGTACATAAAGGAGGATTGACATGACACTTTAGCCAGTGCCAAACCCATGAGGTACCATCAGCAAGATTCTTTTAGCCAAGAATGATGTGAGATGTGCAGTTCATATTGGAAAAGTGTGCGACTTGCTGAAAAGCAAAGAGCCAAGCTAAGCAAGGACATTATCTACCTTTACCCGTCCCGACCAAACTGTAGTCTAAGCTAAGTATTGATTCCATGTTAGGACTGCCAAGGACATCTCAAGGGAAGGACTCCATCATGATGGTTGTGGATTGATTTAGTAAAATGGCACATTTCGTACCTTATTTCAAAACTAACAACACTTCGGCTACCTCTTTTCTTTTCTTATAGGAAGTAATCAAACTTCACAGAATACCCAAAATCATTGTTTTAGACCGAGACCTAAAGTTCATGAGCCACTTTTAGAGAATGCTATGGAGACAAATGGGAACTAAGCTATTGTATAGCACATCCTACCATCTACAGACGGATGGATAGACTAAGGCTGTCAATAAAATCGTAGGAACTTTGCAACGGGTTGTTGTCGAATGAAACATGGCCAATTGGGATATGTAACTGCCAATTGTTGAGTTCACATACAATAGGACTGCCTATAGCATAAGAAACATGTCTCCATTCGAGGTTACCTATGGATTTAACCCTAAGCCCTCGATGGACCAAGCACCACAATCAAGACCTGATGATGACCTACTAGCTGCAAAAATAGTTGAGGCCATCAAAGCGATGCACCAGAAGGTTATAGAGCAATTGAACTGAGCTGCTACTAAGCTCGAGAAGCGAAGCTGAGGATGCAAGAAAAGGGGGTTTCAACTAAGTGATCTGGTCTAGATACATCTTATCAAGGAATGATTCCCAACTTAAGGAAGAGCAAATTGTCTCCTAGAACCAACGAACCTTTCAAAGTAGTTGAAAAGATCAATCCTAATGCCTACAGGATTGAACTACCTAAAGGATATGGAGTCTCAAACTCCTTTAACGCTACTGAACTCCAACCTTACACTCCTAAAGACGAGCAACCAGGAGCTAAGCTAGATTCAATCCCAAATCTCAAATAACTCAGAACAGATGATAGGGATCAAGGACCAATCACACACTCCCAAACCTAAAGGCTTACTCAAATGATTCACTAAGTTGTCCAGGGTGAGTTAAGTGCCGATAAACAATACATTCCTCAGTTCGATCTGCCGAGTTACTTCATTCTCCACACCATCCAGGAAACTACTGAGATAACCAACCGATGTGTCAAGCTGACCCCACCACTACACACCAATCTGAACATTTAATCAAGATACTACCAACGTCACAGTACTGAGGCCAACCTGACAGTGATCAAGAGTCAATTACCTGACGCCAACTCAGAAATGAGTTGCCCTTGAACTAACCCCAGTCCATTTCCAATTGTTCAAGCTACCAAATTACCAATGTCTACTTGACCTAATCAGGATCTACCCCTACTCGATCAGCAGTATCATTAGAACTACAGAATTAACAAATTACATGTGAGTTGTCCTTTTTCTAACATCCATACTGTTCTTTCTGACAAAAGATATTCCTTTTACATGATTACATGCTACCCTTACAAATTATTCTCCTTTTTCTTAGTTAGTAGGGATCCTTTTCTATGATTTTCTATAATTTAAGAGTTACCCTAATTAGGTACCATAAATACTTGCATATTGTAATAGCTACAACATGAGTAGACAAAAAATATAATGAACTTTTACACCCTCTTGAGCTAAGTGTCCCTCTACTTACTCTTAAATTACTCTTAAATTACTCTTAAATTACTCTTATCTAGCCCATTGAGCATAGACTAGTGGAGAGTGACCTCCGGTCATACTTATGCGTCGTATCAAGTGTGACCCGAGCTCATGTAAGGCATTGGTGCGTCATATCTACTATTGGTACGCAAGAACCCTTGCTCATCCTTCAACTATCCTTTATTTTTTCAAGCCATCTCATGACCCGGATCCAACCCTTGGTTACGTATGATATTAGGTTCATGTGTTCATCTACAAATCCGTATCATTAAAGATCTGTTTAGCTCGGTCATTCCATAAGAAACCATCACTCTTTTTCATTAGCTCAATTAAAGGGGCTACAATGGTACTGAACTTTTTAATGAATCTTTAATAAAAAGAAACAAAGCCATGAAAACTTCAAACTTCAATGACATTCTTTAGAGTCAGCCACTCTAAGACAACTCAGACTTTTTCCTCATTAGCTTAGATTCCTCCTCCTAATACCACATCCCTAAGGAAAACGACTTCACCCTAACAAAATGTACAGTTCTTTGGATTCCCATATAACTTCTCAACTCGTAAAATCTTAAAAATAGCTCAAAGATGTTGAACATGATTGTTTAGGTAGGTACTGTATACCAATATGTCATCGAAGTACATAACTATACATCATTCGATCAGAGAGTGCATCAGATGGTTCATCAATCGCATAAATGAGCTTGGCGCATTTGTAAGTCTGAATGGCATAACCTACCATTCGTAGAGACCATGCCTTGTCTTGAAAGCAGTCTTCAATTCATTATGTAGTCTCATGCAAATTTGGTGGTAGCCACTTTATAAGTTAACTTCAAAAATATCGTGGCACCATGAAGCTCATCTAACATGTCATCGATCCTTGGTATCGAATATTTATACTTGGCAATGATACGATTGATTGCTCGTCTATCAATGCACATGCGCCATGAACCATCCTTCTTTAGGACGAGCAAAGTTATCACAGTACAAGGAGGACTCATGCTCTACCATACATAACCTTACTCTACAAGCTCATCCACTTGTCTTTTCAACTCGGTAACCTACTTAGGGTTCATTGTTCAACAAAGCTACACCTAACTGTAGATCGGTACAATGTTCTCTACCTCGGACTAGGGGTATTCCCTTAGGTAACTTTTCAAGAAACAAGTTTGAAAACTCATCTATCAACCTTCTAATCTCATTGGGTACTTCTTCAAGGTTTCTCATCTCCAATAATCTTCTAATCAACAAAAACATAGGCTCATCGACCTTCTCCATAGCTCGAAGCACTCTTCGACTCATCATTAAGGCTTTTCTTACTAGTTTAGGTGATCCAGTTATGAGTCTCATTAACTTAGTGGTTGGTGTCGTAGGTTGTAATAAAATCTTCTTTCCATCCTTAATGAAGGCATAGGTGTTCTTATATTTATCATGAGTAATACGTCAGTTGAACAACCAAGGTCTTCTAAGTAATAGATGTGAAGCTCCCATAGGGATGATACTGCACACCACTTCATCCCCATACACATTCCCAACACTAAATGGTACAATTACTTGCCCTATAATGTACAGAACACTCTTATCATGAAGCCAACGGATCTTATAAGGTTGAGGATGCTTAAAGGTTGGCAACCTTAACCTCTATACAAAGGACTGTGCAACGACATTGGTGCAACTTTCTCTATCCACTATGATGGTGCACGGTTGTCTTTTGATGGTACACTTCTTATGGAGCAAATTCTTTCTCTAGTCTTCCTTAGAGTTTAGCAAGGAGCTCAGCACTCACCTTAGCGCTAAGGTCATCACTTCTTCTTGGTTAACATAGACATAGGTCTCCTCTTCCTCATTGGCTTCAACCTTTCCAGCATTCTTCTCCTCCTCCGGTCCACTCTCATCAGTGCTATCCACTACATCTCCTCAGAGCACCATAACACATCGATTCAAACACTCAATAGCCATGTATTCGTAACCCAAGCACTTAAAGCACTTCACTTCACTGGTCTTCTGTCCAAAGGTTTGTCTTTTCTCATTAAGTCTATCATAAGTTTCCTTAGCTCAGGATGGCCTCCTTGACTTAACATAAGCAGGTCGGCATGAAACAAGATCTTGGAAAAATGTTGGTCTAAGTCATCTCATAGCATTTCTTTTCTACTCTTTAACCCTTTATGCTACCTTAATTGCATTTTCCAAAGTATAAAACCTTTGTGCATTTACAATATTTAGAATCTCACGTTTGAGTCTAGAAATGGACCTTGATATTGTATGAACCTCTGGTTCATCTAAGTCAGCTCGAATCATCAGCATCTAAAATTTTCTGACATAGTCATCAATAGATTGGCCTCCTTAGTGAAGTTCTTGTAGCTTTGCAAACGTGTCTTGCAAATAAGTCTCTGGCACAAATCTCCCTCTCAGTAATCTCTTCCTAATTTCTCACTCTTCGTAATCTATCGCTTGCTCTAGCCATATTTAGACTCCTACACCACATAGTAGCATACCTAGTAAACGCTAGGGTAGCAATTCATACCATTACAGCATTAGTATGCCCATAATAGTCGAACACTTTCTCAACCTTCTCTTCCTACTCTAAGTATTCATCGGCATCTCCATTTCCATTGAAGGGTAGGATTTGAACCTTAAAATTGTTTAGTCCTCGATAAGCTTACCTTTCTCGCTCTTACGCTTGGTAGTACTCAGCTTCTTTTTCTTCCTCTCCGTCAATCTCCACATCTACTTCCTCATCATCCTCTTCTTCCTCCAACCCTAATCATCATTTAGCAAATTGGTTTGCCACTTTTCTAACTCAATGGGGTCGAACTGGGTAATTGGCTCTCCCACCCTAGCCATAATGTCTCTTTGGAACATTTTCAAGTGGGTTATGGCACGGCATACCCTGGGGTTGTTGTCTGTTAACTTGCATTGTGGTGACTAGACTCTCAACAAGATTAGCAAATCTATCAAGTTTATCATCAAATAACTTAGGAGTGTTATTACCATTATGACCAAAACTAAGTTGAGTACCACTACTCTAGTCACCAATAACACCTTGAACACTCAAATTCGAAATTGTGTGATATTTCTCTACCAGACTAACAACACAATTCACAACAAACACTTCAACCTTACTACTCAAACTTCTACTAATACACTCCTAACAGCTTCAACACTCAAAACTCACTCAAATACAACAGAAATGCACTTGCTCTGTTTTCTCAATAAAAAACAGAGTATCTATAGGAACTATACTTACCAACAGTCAAATCTTCATTATATAGCTCAAAACTTCAAAACTTACTTCATACAAAGACAATGAGGTAGCTACGAAGGGAACACAATAGCCACTAATAGCAAACACGAGCCAAAACTTTACTACAACTTCACGCACTTCCTCTCAAAACCATGATCTAATGCTAGTGAAGTTGATGCATCTCCAAGGTTGTATACATGGAGAAGCACTATAATGACCAGAAACAAAGAAAAGAAAATGGGTTTGGCAAAGTCCTAGTAGCTGCCAATTGGATATGACACACCAATCGATCTTACTCAACCTCAACCTATAATCTACGAAATGTAACTCACCAATCCAAACTATAGGGTCACTTGCCACTACTCCTTACTAAAGGGAATAAATAAGAGCTAGGGATAAATGAGAACGCTAGGGTTACTCATAAAGGGAACTTGTATTAATTTTGATAACGTGATTGGTGGCTGTGTACAAAAAAGAATGGGGTTTATATACTAACCTCATTAAGCTTGTAAGCTGACATGAAAAGACAACAAAGGGTAATTTACAATTGGAATTCATGAACTATACTAAAAGGGGTAAATGAGACAAAGAATATTCAGTACAAAAAAGTAAAGAATTATTCTAGAATATTGTTCTGAAAGACACATGTCGCATGGCAACTAGCATTCTGAAATATAGTACAATTTGGATAAAATAAAGAAAAGAGGGTTTACAGTCAAAGCCAACCTAATCTAAGCCAGGTCGAAGCTTAGTCAATTATTCACTAGATCATATTGGCCATGGACTGGGGTTGGACGCTAGTCAGCTCAAGAGCTTCACTCGGACAGTTGTTTGAGGCTAATCTACTTAGATTTTGTCTAAGTCATGGTACAGGTGCTCAGCTAGTCAGCCGATGTGCTCGATAAGTCAACACATCCGTTCAACTGCTCGAAAACTAAGTTAGCATTCATGTAAGCTCAGTGTTGAAGTCGACAATAGAGTGAAAAATGGAGGTTGGGACAAGAATCGTCATCTTGGATGGGGCTTCGAGCCACTATGATCCGCATATGATCTTAGAGTCATCTAGCTTAGCTACGTATGATTGGTCTAGGAAGTTAATTCCTATCATATACTCGATTTTCTTTCGTGCCGTCATCATCCAACAACAATAAATATATCTTGAACTAATACGAACCGAAGCATCTACAATATTTTTATCAAGCTGTATTTGGATCTTCAATTTTAAATAAGGAAGATAAAGATAGGGATATATTTGAGGAGATACTAATGAGATATGGATCAAGCTCGAAGAAATATCATGAATTAAAATTCAAATATGAGAAGACAAAGATATAGATAAAGATTGATGCAAAATTTTCGGAGATATTTTTTTCGAATTGAAAATATAGAGAATTGGTGGAGATTTTAAAGTAAATTTGATTTTAAATTAAATGGCTGTTATAGATGTATCTTAAAATAGGGTTTTAAAAGGTTATCTTATGGATTTGTTGGAGTTTATCAACAAAAGAAAAATGGGCATATATTTTGGACGAATTTATGTAGATTTAATTTCAATTTCAAGAGTTAAAAGATAAGTGAGAACTATGTCATTCTAGAAGATTCAAGCTTTAAATTTGAAACATAATAAGCACTAAAGTTTCATTTCCACGTAATCAAGGGATTACGATTTCAAGAGTTAAAAGATAAGTGAGAACTATGTCATTATAAATCTTTTTTTTTTTAGATTTAAAATCTGTGTTAGTATAAGGACTCAAAGTTCTATATATCTGTGTATAGAAAAGGCTAGCCTAGGGAGACAAAGTAGAAAGATTGTATTTGTTTCTCTCTTGATTAAGAAATTGGAAAGTGGATAGTAGAACAACACAAGTATGGAATACTAGGTCCCTAGCTATGTAATTGGAAGAGTGTAGTAGGCATGAGGCCAAAGCACCATAATTCTTCAGCCTAATCTTCTCATCCCTGCTCTCCTCTATTTTGTGTTTTGATTATTATTTATATATTATTTTATGCCATACTTGCTAAAATAATCAAATGAGGTACTTTTAATTTTTTATTTACAAAAAATTTTGAATCTTTTTAAGTAACCAATTCACACCACCTCCCTCCCTCTTAGTTACTTCTAAAACCTACAATTGATATCAAAGCTTAGCTTTTAATTATCTAGAGTTTAAAGATCCATGGCAGAAAGCAATATATCTGTTGCTACAAATCATGCTCCTTATTTCGATGGTACTAACATTGCCTATTGGAAATGCAGGATGGAAACTTATGTTAAGGCAACTGATTTCAATTCATGGGAAATCATTGTGTTTGGAGACATCCAAATTGTCATGAATGAAGAGACAATTATAGATGCTGAGAGGAAGAAGATTGAGAATGATAATCAGGCTAAAAATTTGTTGTTAATGACAATAGAACCATTTAAATACTGTCTTATTTCTTCTTGCAGGATTGCAAAAGACATCTAGGATGCCTTAAGTGAGACTTATGAAGGTAAAACATCAATCAAGGTTAATCGAATCAATTCATTACTTCAACGATATGAATTGTTCAAATTCTAATCAAGTGAAAAAATTCACGATGCCTTTTATCACTTTACAGTAATGACTAAAACACTAGCTTTGCTAGGTAAAGGAATAGATGACTTTGATCTTGTTTGAAAGATGTCGAGAATGTTGCCTAGGTCTTAGGATGTAAAGAAGATAGTGATAGAGGAAGCTCAAGACTTGTCTAAGCTTGCAATGAGTTAATTGAGAGAAAAGTCGATGGCTTATGAGTCACATATCAAGCATATGAATGAACCAGAAAGTAGCAAGAAGACAATTGTGTTCAAAGCTCAAGAAGTGGATTCAGAGACTAAATCAAAGACAAATTCAAAAACAAATGATGATGAAGATATGACTCGAATGGCTAAGAGACTCAATAGGATGCTCAAGAAATAAGGTAAGAAAAAATTTATTAGCAAAGGTTTCTCATCTAACCATGCTAAATATGACACAGGAAAAAGCTATAAGGAAAAAATGGAAAACAAGAAGGTGATATGCTATGAGTGTAAGAAACTAGGGCATATTAAGTATGAAAGCCTAATTCTGATAAAGAAGCTTTAGAAGTATAAGAAAAAGCAAAAGGGGGTTGCTAGCCACTTGGAGTGACCTAGACAAATCAAAGACGAATTTAGAGGATAAAGTAAAGGATGAAGAAAGGCTAATCTATGCTTTATGACCATGTTTGATGTAACTTCTAAATCCGAGGATGATATGCCTAATAGTGTATGTAAGCAAATTAAAAAAAATTATTAAAGGCTCTTGAAAAATCTAATACCAAAATAAATAAGCTTAATAAATGAAAATAAGGCATTAAAAAATGAAAAAGAAGTATTGTTACAAACAAATATGTTGTTTGCTGATAAAAATGATATTTTAAAAACCGGTGATGAGGTTCTGCAAATTGGTAATGAAAATCTAGGAACAAATCAAGATAGCTTAGAAAAGGAAATTTTAATTTTAGAGGAAGAAATAAAGGAATTGAAGGTCAGAATTGATGACTTGTCTTGTACGATTGATACAACATTTAACAAGTTTAATGAAACTAATAAAAGTTGCAATTGTTGTTATCTTCACAAAGGATAGATAATCCTAAAAATAGACTTAGTTATGAACATGGAGAATCATCTAATTCGAGTAATAAAACTATATTTGTTAAAGGAAAGGAAATGGTTAGTAATGAATCTGCTAGAAACAATAATTTGCATAAAGAAACTAAGTCTATTGTGAAAGGCAACAAGTATAACAGAAGATATCTAGGTCAAAATAAAAATTATCCAATCAAAGGCAAATTCAAAGGGTTTAATAGAGGTTACCCTAGCCAAAACCAAAGGAGATAGCTAATGAATAAGTATGTTGTATTTAATTCTTATACATGCTTTTTTTGTAATAAGTTAGGACATATTGAGAAATATTGTTTTTACAAAAATTCTAAGCTCAATGAAAGCTAAGTTAATAAGAAGGATACGAGCTTGAATTTCAAAGGACCCAAACTTAAACGGATTCCTAAGAAGATCTAATCATTTTTCTTAGTGGTTGCAAGTATATGAGGCATAGTGTAATTGGACATAAATCTTAATCAACAAACTGTCATTAGAAGTCAAAGTACAACATTAATGATAAAAATGGATTTGGTAATCATGTTCCAATCCCTCTTTCTTCTATTTGCCCTCTATGTTTATAATACTTATGCTTTATTATTTATCATAAAATCACTTGGTATAATTTTGTGGGGAAGCTTATTTTCCAAAAGATAATTTTAAAGGGGGAGAAAAGAAAAGTTTGTCAAATCTGTTTTTTAAAAAAAATTAAATTGGTTCATTTTATTATAAAAAGTTGGTTGTATCTTTATAAGAAAAAGGGGAGCAAAGTTTTTGAAATTTTTCTCATAAAAAATTCAAGATTGTTTTTTATGATAATAAAAAGGGAGAGAAGAAAAGGTATACAAAAAATATATTTTCAAAAGAGATTCAATGCATATTCATATTTAAATTTATTATATTTTTTGCATGATGTTTTGTCATAAAAAAAAGGGAGAATGTTACGTTTACTAATTAAGTTTTAATGATAACAAAACATGTGTTATGTGATCACTAATGTGCTTATCAAGTGTGCAATTTATTTAAGTGATAAAAATAAATAATCATTAACATAAAGTTCGATAATATATTTTGAGGATCTAAGTTGGAATAAATTTTATTGAAGACCTAACTCCACTTATCAAGTATGATTAGGAAATATATATGATACGTTCCACTAAAGTTAAAATAATATCCACAAGGATTAATTTTAAAATTGAAAAATTTAATGGATAAAATTGGATTAAATTATGAGATCAAATTATAAGGAAGTGGAATCAAGTTTTCGAGAATTCAATGATCAAAGGTTCAATCTCCACAACAGGTTGAATGCCACAAGCAGCTTGGATATTCAGAAAATGTGGTTGCTTGGTTTATGAGTTAAAAATCATTTCTAATATAAATTTTAAAGTGTTAATTAGCATGTGACAAGGGTCTCATAGGTGTCACATTTCCAAGCATAGTTAACATATATATATATCCAACATCCTCAATTTTAGCATAGCATTCGTCAAGGATTTTATCTTCAGCAAAGGATGACATGGCCAGTTATATACCAACATTGATTTCATTTGTTCAATGTTTAGTAATTATTTTCAAAGTTTACGTTGACAAGCAAAGCAACACCTATCATCATGTCAAAGTGGAGTACATATGGTAGGCCTACGTGATTAATCCCACAACCAACAACGACAATTTGTTTACAAATCGAATGAAATATACCAAATTTTCTTTCAAGCCAATATCATCCAGCAGCGGTAAATATATCCTAAACTAATACAAACCAAAGTATCTAGGATATTTTTACCAAGCTATAGTTAAATCTTCAAATTTAAATAAGGAAGATAAAGATAAGTATATATTCAAGGAGATATGAATCAAGCTCGAAAAAATATCTTAAATTCAAATTTAAATATGAGAAGACAATGATATAGATAAAGGTAGATGCAGAATTTTTGAAGGTATTTTTTTTTTTTTGAATTGAAAATATAGAGCTTTGGTAGAGATTTTAAAATAAATTTGAATTCAAATTAAACAGGTGTTATAGATATATCTTAAAATAAGGTTTTAGAAGGTTATCTTATGGATTTGATGGAGTTTATCAACAAAAAAAAAAATGAGCATATATTTTGGACTAATTTTTGTAGATTTGATTTCAATTTCAAGAGTTAAATGATAAGAAAAAACTATGTCATTGTAGAAGATTCAAGTTTTAAATTTGAAAAATAACAAGCACTAAAGATTCATTTCCACAAATCAAAGGATTATAGTTTCTAACAGCTAATTCAAGATTTCTTTATATTTTTCAAGATTTGTATAAGAGTTCTCCAAGATATTAGCAAAGAGACATTGCACCTAAAGGATATAAAAGCAAAGCAGTTCAAAACGTCAAAAAACATTAATCTACAGCTTTTACTACAAACTTTATCCTAGAGAAAATTTAGAGATACATTTAGAAGCTGAATCAGAGACAACACTATCTAGTTTAGTTTAATATTCTGATTTTATCTTGTATTTTCATTGCAAAGATCATTGTATTCTGTCCTCATTGTCATTACAAATCTCATTTCTCAAGAGTTAGAATCTGTGTTAGTAGAGACTCAAAGTTCTATAAATCTACGTATAAGCAAGGCTAGCCTAATAAAACATAGCAGAAAGATTATATATGTTTCTCTCTTGATTGAGATATTGGAAAGTAGATAGTGGAACGACATAGGTCTCTAGCAGTGGAGCTAAACTAGGATAATAGGCATAAGGTCAAAACACTATAATTCTAAAGCCTAATCTTCTCATCCCTACTCTCCTTTATTTTATGTTTTTCTTATTATTTATATGTTGTTTTATGTCATACTTACAAAGGGGATACTTTTAGGTTTTGATTTACGAAAAGTTTTGAATCTTTCTTAGTAACCAATTCACCTTCCTCTTGATTACTTTTGGGACCTATAGGGTTCAATAAAAGATTCACTAAGAAAATTAAATTACAACATGAAAGTAAAGGAAAATAGATTTAGAGACATGAGAAACCCCAATACCCTACCCTACATAAATTTTCCTCAAGGGGCTCTCATTGAGCACTGGTATCGCATGCACCACTTCCACAAGTCATACACTAATTGGAAAATTAGCTCCATTTTAAAATAATGGAATCAATATACAACTAATCGATCAAACTTGCAAATTTTGATAAAAACTTTTGGAAACCACAAAAACTTCAACAAGCTTATCGATCAATTAATAGTATAGGGTAAGTTCTAAGGTCATATTTCTTAAAAGAATGGTATGCTACCTCTTAACCATTTTAGTACTATTCATATCTAGGTAAGCCAAATATGTAAACCTATAAAATTTCCGATCTAGCTTTTGAAATAGACTCAACTATGTTAGACAATTTAGGAATTGACAAAGCTAATGAAAGAGAAAACCTTAAAAGAATTTATCAATCGCATAAGAAACTTTTCTACCCTAAATGTATCTAAATGCTAAAGATTTCATTCAAAAGTAATAAAAACCCTAAAATGATAATCATAAAGACATATGTGCACTAATTCATCATAATATACCCTAAAACCCTAAATGATAATATAACCCTCCTATTTTGCCAAATGATATCAAGCAAGTGCACCTATCAGTTTTAATATAGCGGATGTAAGTCCGAGTCGATCCCTCAGAGACTTCAAGTACTAATATTAACTTTAGCTTTATTATCTAACCGGAAAATTATGAAAGTTTGAATTAATTAAAAATACTAAAATTAACAAACTAACTTATTTATAAGACTTAATTAAGCAATTGAAAAAGCGATAAAATTAAGAACGACTTCAAAAAAGTAATAACATATTTAGGAATTATTTCCCTTAGTGTTTAACATGTGATCGCTTAAAATATATTCAATTCGGTTTCTATTATTCTTGACCGAAGGGATTCACAACTAAAGTTAATACCTTTCTCAAGCATATTAACCTTAATCCTAAATTATTTACCGGAATCTCTTCACTTAGTAATATAACTTAGAATTGCATTAATGTATAACGAATTCCCTCACAATTAATTAACAGTCCGAAAGAAACATGTATCTTATTTCTAAGTATACATGTAATTCTCTCCAATTATGTAAAAATCTAATTATACATGCAATTTCTCAATCAACATGCATAATATCATATATTGATATTCTAAAAATATCAATTAATAATCAAATGACATAATCGAATCAAGCAAAGATAGAAACTTTATTGAAAATTCTAAATCAATCCAAGAATCACATGAAACCCTAGGTTCCATAATCCTAAATACACGAATTCTAAACTATCATAATGAATCTAAAAACGAGTTCCATCAAAAACGTAAAATAAAACATGGAAAACCCTTTTAATTGATGAACAATCTCTCTAATCTTGAAGTTGGTGTTGTTCTCGCCTTCACCTTCTCCTTCTCCTTCTCCTCAAGTCTCTTGTCTTCTCTAATGTCTCTTCTTTCTTGTGAAACCCTAATATGTCATTTTATAATGTATCAAGAGCTTTTCGTTTTCTTTGCCAAATACGACCTGGGACATGACCATGTCCCCAGGTCATGTAACTTTCTGCCCCTGGCCAATTTTTTCTGCATGGACTATGTAACTTCAAATCTTCATAACTTCTTCGTTTGAACTCCGAATTGAGTGAAATTTGATTCCTTTTCTTCGTTTTCGATCCTAGAACGCGTTCAAACCTAGAAATCAAAATTTTACTCAATTAAGTATCAATTTATTCAAAGAAAACCAAAAATGTGAGGAAAATACTATAAAATCACCATATGAAATATGTTTAAAATCAGAGTTATCACCAAATCAGAGTTATCACCAAATCATTAGTAAAAGGTTAGAGATGATTTTCAATCATGCATATATGTTTTGAATCCTCAAGTAGTCCTTTAGAAACTAAGATAATGAATCGTAGATTACATTTATCTCTTAAGTATATGACTAAGATACTATTACATAGAGTTAGGGGTATAGTTGAAGATTAGGTTAAATGTAGTGAACCTTAACACCCTAATTAGTATTTTTCATACTAGCTACACTAAGTAGTTTACCAAATGATGTATATAGACTATAAATACCTAAAGTAAGACCTCATCAACTATTTTTACTAATCAATTTACCAAATACCTTACTTCCTTAATTTTTTCCCTTAATTACTACATTATGTATACAAAATTATATATGCTTAAGGAAAATTGACCAAGTCAACACATATTGACCAAGGTCAAAGGGTTGACTAAGTCAACACATGTTTACTAAAGTCAATAATTTGAAAAGTCAACAAAAGACACTAATGCACAAAGAAAATATCTAAACATCTAAGGATTGCTTTTCTTTCCTTTTCTTTTCTCCCCCTCTTCCTTAATTGATGTCCATCTATCCCCTTCTAGACCCCCACCATTTCCTTTCTTACATAAACAAAACAAAGCAAAAGAAACAAAACAAAAGGCCCCTCCATTACTGTGAGCTTTCTTCTTCCATCTTACTTTCAACACTTCTCTTTTTATCTCCTTAATTCCAACACAAACTAAGGTATGTGATTAAGTTACTTTATGTTGTTTTATATTATTCATTAGTTAGGTAATTAGGTAGATTAGATAAGTAGACATGTGTTAAGCATGATATTGAAGAAGAGGACATAAAGTTCCCATCTTTAAGTGTAGGAAGTTAGGAATCATAAAGAAGAGGAAAGGAATGCATGTGTATATGTTCTTAAGTATGTGTACATAAGGAAATACTAAAAGAAATACAAATATGGAAATTTTTGTACATGGGTATTTACCATGTACATAACCTAAATTAAGACAAAACCTAACTATACATACCTATACTATACTAAATACACACTTAAAAACACAAAATAATGAAATTAGAAAGATTTTCTTAAGAAGAAAATTAGGCATACGAAATTGTACAAAAATACGTATATGACCATATAGGTATATAAGTATGTATATAAGTATAAATACGATATAAGTATAAGTATATGCATAAGTATACTCATATACATATAAGTATAGTAAAAGTATATGTACATATGAGGTTAAGTGAAATGTACATAAGACATTTGTACATGACATAAGTATAAGGTGAGACTTATGTAATCAAAAGATGAAGTAAGCAATGAGGTAATCAAAAAATGACATAGGCTATGACATAAGCAAGCGATGACATAAGCAAATAATGATGTAAGCAATGACATAAGCATAGATTATAAAATAAGAAAATAAGAAGAGTGTATAATAATTAGGTACCTAAATTAGTAAACCCTAATACACTTTCTAAATTGGATTATACTTAATTAAGTACATGAATTAGTAATAGCAAAGTAAAATCCTCTAAGTATAAGAATTTAAGGGTTAACTAAATTATTAAGTATAAAGAAAGGATATAAATATAAGAAAATTAAGTTTCCATAGTTAAATTTCTATAAATTTAGTTCATATCGTAAAACACGAGTCTTAACGTCCAAAACGGACATCATTGTGTGAACGTACGTCCGAAAACAATGAAAAACGACTATAAATTCATAAATATCATAAATATAATGAAAAAGTTACATATGACTAAGAATAAGATCTAACCAGATAGAAGTTGATAATAATTTAAGTGGAATTAGGTAACTAGATATTTAGAATTATTAGTTAATTCAGTTACTTACTAGCGTTATCAAATCACAATGATCAGGTGATCCCGAGGTAAACGAGGATCTCCCGATCGATTACTACGATTAGGGCGAGTTACCATGGCCGAGTGAGTATTTACCCTATGATTCCATACTTGTTTGTGATTGTAAATAATGGACTTAATTATTATTGTTAATTAACTACTGTGTAGGGTTTGGGAAACGCTTGTGTATGATATTGTGTGTTGAGTTTTGAATTTACCTTAAGTACTAATAATGCCTTATTTGTTGCATGGTAGTATAGAAAATGATTGTGTATACTATTGGATGGTCATAGCATAATTTGAACTTAACTATGCTTGGCTTATAAATAAAAACTGGAACATGCATCGCATAGATACAATTCTGATCGTCACATCACACGGAGGTAAAGAGAGGCCATTCAAGGGTTGTTATTATTCATTTATTGGTTCTATACGGTGCACTCGTATAAAATGACCTTACCCTGGCCCATGAGAACACTAGGCGTTGGAGGCGCTAACCGCCTAGCTAAGGATCGAGTCTAGAGGCCTCTGTTTAGGGGTGAGTGTGGACTGTGGGGGCCCACTCACGATTATACTAAAACTTACTTTTTATGAAAATAAAATAATTATTTGATTTGAGTACAGAGCGTAGAGTTCCGTAGTAAAGAAAGTTCTAATATAATGCCCGGATCTGATTAGTGCCGTATATACTCTAACCCTGACTTCAAAGGGTGTTAAATCCGAGTTACGTATATGAACTAGTTAATTATACGTATTGTTTGGCATTCTATTTGATCATTCATTCATATGAGTAAATATAATGTACTTATAACTTACTTGTGGTGTGGCTGAGGGTTTTGTTCACTAAGCTTAGGTTTACATCCCTTTAAACTTTTGCTACAGGATAACTTGTTTGTAGAGGCTGGCCAAGAGATGCCACAGGTTAGCTTAGAGACTTAGGTAAGAGCGAGCTGCCCTGTGTACTGAGAGAGAACAATTTATGTAGACTCTTACTCATGTACTTTTGTTTTACTAGTATTATAGATTTAGATGTGCTCACTTACTGTAGAGTAAGTGAGTACATGTAAATCTGTGTGTTATTAGGAAACTAGTGTTTGTAGAGTCTTATATATTGTGTGAAGGGTTCTTGATTAGAAGGGTAACCAATCAGGGGTTCTTTGTACAGTATACGGCGTCTACCACGAATAGGCCGTCCTCAGTTCGTGACAAAATAAAATTTGATTCTTTTATTAAACAAAACTCAACAACTAGCTTTACATGGATAAATAAATGATTCCAACACCAAAAAGGATAAAGATATGATTTCTATTAAACTGTCTAATTCTAAGAACAACTCCTAATTTAACAAAGCACAAGATTCCAATACACCAACAATTACAATTGAGAACCAAGTAAATGAATTAACAAGAGGCATGATGTTTAAGTTATTCTATTGTTCATGTGCACATAGATCAAACATTGATTCCAAAAGCGAAATCTTAATCGAATCAACATGTGCAAACAATTAATCTAAGTTAAACAAGCATGGAAATGACTAGAAATCATGCTTCACACATAATCCCAATCTATACACATTCCTTCACAAGTGAAATACATGTTTAATGCTTGAAACACATGGCCTATGTAACATACAATTATAATAAATAACACAAACACCAAATATTAATCCATTAATATTAAAAGATTCATAATCTTCATGAATACAATAAGATTACAAAGTTAAACAATATCCCAAAACAACAAGAAATCAGATAGAGAGAGAAATCACCTTACAAGAGGAGTTTCAACCTTCAACCCTTATTGGAATGATTTTTTCATGCATCCCAAGGTTAGAATCCACTAAAAGTAACTTAATCTAAGCTAAATATAACCTAAAATAACCTAGGAAAGTAAAACCTTAAAAACCTTAGAGAGAAAAGAAGAAATGAAGTCAAAAAAGAGAGAAAATCTCATCCTCTAAATAAGTTGCAAATTACAGCTTTTTATATCAAGAGAGTACTATCTTGATAGTACTACTAGCATAATGGTAGATACCGTCATGATAGTAGTTAAGACTACTGTCGGGATGATATGGTCCACTCTTTATAATATTTGTGAAAGTTCTATTGTAGACACCAACTTGATGATAGCTAAGATTATGATCAAGTCAGTAATTCTTACTCCATGTCTTCATCTTCTTCAAATAAACATAACTTTTGAACACTAAAACATAAAAATATGAATTACACTTGTGCTAAGAAATTATATGTAATTTTAATGAAAATTCATACACTTTAACTCAAAATTCCATTCAATCACATATAATTATTAGAGAAATCCTTTAGATAAGTATATGGTTTTGCACACTTATCAAGCGCTAAGTCTAATTCTCTATATATAGGACTTGGACCTAAAATTGCAAATAAAGCCTTCCAAAAATAAAAGATTTCAAATCATGGCATGTACACACCTTACAATACGGCCATGATCTCTAACCATGTTCTTCCCTTTCACGTATGATAACATGAAATTAGCATACATATTCTATAGTTATTTTATACTATTTTGGATATTAATCTAGTTAATTTTATAGTATTTTGAGCTTAATTCATTTAATTTTCATTTTCAAGGACTTTAGGAGCATTTTATTAAGTTTTGAAAACTTTTATCAAGTTTTAGAGCTTATTTGGACAAAATTGTTTATCAAGGATCAAAGTGAAGGAATTTCAAGCGAGAAACGAAGTTCAAAAGAACATGGTTAAAGGCCATGGCCATAGTCCATGACCATCTTCCCCTCGTCAATCAATTCCATTGAACTTTGAAGATTTCGTACAAAGTATAAGTACATCCCCAGCCACCATAGCCGTATACCTAACTCATGGACTTGCAATAATTTATTATTGTTTTATTTTGTTAGATTTTCTTTGTAAATCTAAATCTACTTCTTATAAATAGATGCTTAAGCCAAGATTTGCAAAGAGAGCCCCTCAAAGCAAGAGTCAGTAGGATAAAGAATTACAAAGGGCTACTATATTCTTTACTTTTTACTTTGTTATTATGTCATTTTAATTTCTTAGTAAAACATTATTGAACCCTACATTCTAGAGTAAGTTTGATTATTATTAATGAAATTCAATCTGTGATTTTGCATATTGTGATTTAATTGTATTGTTTTTATTATTGTCGTTAATTCAATATACTGGTAATTGAATTATTACTGGTGTCAGTTGTAGGGTTCGCAAGAGTATGCAATATGACTGACTAAAACATTTAGTAATTCAATTTTTACTAATTAAAACAACCTAATAATGGGATTAAGGAGTGTCATGCTTTCGCAACATTCTATTAAAAAACAATTTGAGTAAAAAGGGTTTCAGGATTAAAAATTAGCCAAGAGACACGAATCTAGTTAGTTTGTAGTAAGAATCCTTATGGTCCAATATGATAATTGAGATTGAATAAGTCACTCAAAACAATGTAGTAAATAATACTAAAGATTTATTAAGAAACATGTCTTCTCTTTTTATTTTAGTTGTCCTTAATTTATTTTTTTTTTTTTTCATTTTTGTTCTTGTTATTATTTTTGTTTATTCCTATTTAATTTTATCTTTTTCTTATTTTGATTTATTATTATTGCAATCTTTTATTTACCATCTTTAATTATTCAATTAAATCTTATATTGTATAAGTTAGGTATTGGAATAATTGAGAGATACAATTGCTAAATAATTAGATATTACTCCCATGTAAGGTTCCTCATGGTATGGATAGCTGAACTCATAATTTGTTTTATTAATAATATAACTTAACCAAGTGCACTTACCTATGCTATAGCCTTGTACACAACATCAATGTGCCATTTTATTTTTCAATGAAATTCTTGGACACAAGGTACACAGCCGATGTATACAGCTATGGTCTTATATGCGTTCTTCTCTGGATACTAATTCTTGTTTAAACTTCACTCAATTGAGTAGCTCGGTCAATCACTTCCTCGTTAAAGCTCCAAAACTCCATAAAATCACCTAAAAACTTATCCAAAGGTTCTAGAATCACCTACAAATGAAATAATAACTAATTAAACTCCAAATCATAAAAAATTAACACAAATAATAGATAAAATTACACAAAACTACCCTAAAATATATATGCTAAAGGAGTGTTATCAACCAACCTCCACAAAGGCCTTTTCATAAGCCCAAGTGTCTACCATTATTATCGACATTTATGCCTCCAACATAAGGATCGAGGCGTGTTTAGTGTGGAAACCAAGGCTAAGGTGCCTTGTAATAGTTAATGGATTTAAGGTTAAGAAACCTTAGACTATGCCGGCTTAAGGATGAGAAGCTTAATCTCTCTTAACATATGGCTATTAAGCTCGGAAGGTATGAGCTTATGAGTCAAAAACCACACTAAGACCACAAGTCCTCAATCGATATCAAGGAATTATCTACATCCATTGTTGATCATACTTTGAATACAAAAAATACATAACAAAGAAGGAAGGAAATAGATACTTTCACTCACTTAGATCTTAAGTACATATATAAAGTAAAAAATGAAAATAACAACAAAGTTAGTGTAGACTTCGCAAATTTAACCTTTTAGACATAGTATCGAACTCAAGTATCACAAATATTTCTCTAAGTCAATATAACCATATAAAATGAAAACCGATTAAAATTTTAAACTCGAAAGTTAAAACGAACATGAAAGACCCTATTATACAATTTGAAAACCCTAATCATACAAGAAAACCCCAATCCTTACATACACGTACTTTTAAAAATGTAAACCTAAACTTGATAGAAACGGTATATATCAAATCATAAAAAAATTTTAAAACTCTATAAAATTATCTTAACACTTAAAAAGCTATAAATCAATAAAATTATCAATAATTTTATAAAATCATATAAAACTGATAACAAACAAATTAAGGATTATTTCAAATAATAATAAACAACAAAACTAAGGTAGTTAAAAGAACAAACTAGTAAATTTACAAAACTTATTTTACTTATATACATAAGTAGCCCCCATAATAAATATATATATAAACATATTACTAAGCAATTTCCTTTTCTTTTCTTAATCTATTATATGATATACATATATATATATATGTTGCATAATAAAGCACTAATCCTAAATAATTAAGCCAATTAAACCTTAAGCTCTTAAGTGTAATTTAATTACTTCCGAATAGGTGAAAAACTCTAAAATATACTTAAACTCACTCAAACCCTAAACCCAAGGATAATCAAAGACTTATGACCCTAACTAAATAATTAAAAATATAATTTGAATAAATTTTATTCAACTCTATAAAATTCTAAAATTTCTTAAGAAGCAAATTCAACCTACATATTAATTTGACAACGAAATCATAAAAGAATTACATATAAAACAATTCCCTTTTTTTCACTTCTAAGTCATGTTGCACATGAATAAGTTGTAAACACTACTTTTTAGCGAACTTATAATTTAACTATGAGTACTTCCCAAACATTCCTAAGGATAAACTAAGCTAAGAATTTAAGTTTGCATTTAAAAGCGAATTTAATTTTCCAATTTGAAAGTCTATTATCGATAAAACTCAAATACAAGAACTACGGAATCTAAGTCACTCAAAACCTTAAACCCTAAAACAATTGAAGACTTATAACCCTAACTAACTAATTGATAATTTAATTTGAATAATAAAATTTTCATAATTTAATAAAAATTAAATCATAACTTACAAATCAATTTAAGAAATAAATTCTAAAAGAATTTCATATAAGCAATCTCCTTATCTTCATGTATAAGACTTGTACACATAAATAAGTAAACCAACCAATTACCCTAAATAACTTATCAAATGAGAGTTGAAATCATTTATCAATTAATAACTTATTAAAAACTAGCGATAAGACACTTCCCTTATCACACCACAACTTATACTATATATGGATAAGTTATCACATTATTTTATGTGTTCAACTTTTAATTAAGTGACAAGACAACACCATGCCCTATTTACTCCTTACTTGGTTGGTTGGAAAAGAAGGAAAAAAAGGGTCATACCTTGTCATTTGTCCATCACTCAACTGTCTTACACATCTACTATTTACCCCTTGACGCTTATATCTCTAGTGTTGTCAAAAAGTTGGCATTTGTACATACTGAAAGACAATCAATTAAAGCTTTTTAAACACACTTCTCCTTCTATTCAAAAATCTACTACTCTCTCTCTCTTTTACTCTCATTTTCACTTGCTTTTTTTCTCACTTTAAACACAAACCAAAAAAAAAAAAAAATCCAACCCTACAAAATTCCAACATCGCCACTACTATTTTGCATCCATACTCAACGCACCAAGCTTTATTTTGTACTCTCTATTTGTCAACTTCAAAGACCACTTTTAGAAACTTTAGAATATCTCCAAAAACCCACTTCAAAGATCAAGACCCTAGCTTCCAAAAGAACTTATAAGAAGAGGAAGGAAGACAACAAGTTAAGAGGATACTTAGTTGCACCATCACCTTGTTTTCGCTTTGAGAATAAGTAACTTGTTTCTTTATGTTAGTAGTTTAGTATTACATGTTAGGAGACCATAATTTCTTAAGGATATGAGTATGATCATAAGTTAATGAAACATCTAAGACTACCCCAAAAATCAAACTCATAAAACCCTTACATAGAAGTTGGAATTTGAGTATGTAAAATTAGTGTTTTGTAGAGATACTTATTTAACACTCCGAATAGAAGATTTTAAGTTGAGAAAATCTTGAAATGAGAACTTAAATAAAAAGGAAACATGCTGGACGTGAGGATTTGTAAGTTATTTGGATGTTATTTTCACTACTATTAAGTTAAACGTGCTTAAATCTAAACATAGGTAAAGGAAAATTCATCACATAAAGTTTTATGAGGAAACCAACTTTATAAGACATAAACAATGATATGAAAGTCATAATAAGTATGAGATCTACTATTTTCATGTAAAGTATGAGCTAAATAATCATCTCATGGAAGAGAAGTTCAATTAAGATTTGAATATAAGTAACCTAGATTCATAATCTAATACCTAAACTTAAGGATATAATGGAATAAGATGAGAAACCAAGCGAAAACCCTTAGGATTCACCATAACCAGATCTGGAACCTTGTTAAAAGATGCTTAAAAATACGGTAAAATTACGTAAAAAAAGTGAAAAGACCAACCAAGGCAAGTACGATAAGTATATTAAGCCTAAAACTTCCAAAACAAGCCTCAAACTCCAAGTTAGACCCTCATCAAATTTCTAACCAGCAACTTACCCCAACAATAAAAGTTGTTTAAAGACTCTCAAAAAGCCCCCAAGACTCACCCTAAGCCCAAGAAAATGATTATCCTTAATTTGGATCAAAAACAAGCCCATTTGGCAACTTAAGCCCACTTAAGAGCTCAAGAAATGGTCATTAGTCTTAGGAGTGTAAATCAAAATTGTAAATCTGACCTTAAGGAGTACGTTATCAAAAAGCCCATTAACTAAACAAGGCCCAAAAGCACTCCAAATCATGAGGATCGCTACTGTTTTAACCTATAGGTAGTTTTGCGTACCTCATCTCGAAAATCTAACATCACCATGTTAAATTAAACTCAAAAACAATGAAGATTGACTACGAAATCATAAAAATCAAATTTAAAATGAGAAAGTTATAGGTGATTGAACTATTAAGTAAAAACTGAGAAAAATTATGTAACCAAGTCAAAAGTATAACTTTAAAGGGTTTTAGCTTAGTTTTCTAAATTTTATTTCAAATCCTTATAGTATCTTATTTTGCAACGTCCAGGGACCCGGCTTTCGAAGACGACCTACCCCCGAACTACTTCGATTAACCCGCATGACTAAGTGAATAAATTCCTAATGACTTTTTACTTAATTTTGCTTATAGAATAAATATACCTAAACTTATATATATATATATATATATATATAAATTGGATGTTTGTAGGATATGGGAAGTACATGTGTATGAATTTATGATTGTATATAATAGCTTGTTAATCATGTAACAATGGAAATTGTTTGTAACAATTCATACATGCAATTGTATGGAATGAAATTGTCTTATCACTATGAAAAACCAAATCAATTACTTATATGATTAAGAAATTCAATGAATCATGCATTCCCCATAATTACATTCGGATTACACTAACTGCTACTTCACATAAAAGATGAGAAGGGACTCATAGGAGGAAGGCCTTTTGCAAGATTGGGCACTAGATATATCATCATTTTATTAAGTCTCTATCCTAAGCTAACAAGCTTACTAGGCATCGGGAGACGTCAACCGTTGGCAAGGGGTTGTATCTTGTGGTTTCTGCTTAAGGTATGTGTTTATGGATTACGGAGGCTATTACACCACTAGACTTGAGATTTTGAAAATATGATTTGTTTTTCAGTAAAAAAAAGTATATGATTTTGTTTTGGCTTAAGCATAAGAGTACAAACGAAATAAAACTCAAGGGCTAGAACCCGGATTTTGATTTAGATCAATTAATTATCTCCAACTCTGACTACAAGAAGCGTAATTCTGAGTTGTATGCAACTCCTAAGCTACTGCATACATTGTTTAGCATACTGATTATTTATGTATTCATATGTTTGTGCATTTAATGAATTTCTACCATACAATATTGACGAGGGGATTTATCTCACTAAGAGTAAGCTTACACCCTAATAGTTCTTTTCCTTACAGGTTGATTGATAGTGGAGATAGGGATATGAACCAAATGTAGAGTGCTACCATTGAATAAGTATGATGAAAAACTTGTGTAGTTAATTCAAAATGCTCCGAAAAACGACTAATATCTTAATTAAGTTTAGTATCTTTAGTAAGTTTAGAATATTCCGGAATTATCTATCTTATTTCACTATTTTGGTAGGGGATACCGATTCTCTACGGTTCCGAAGAATTGTGGAATTAGATATCTATAGTTATTTATATTATATAATGAGTTAATAAACTAAAGAGTCTTATAATCTCTTACTTATAAGGCGATTTTCTTATCATGGGTACACATGTGATATGAAAATTCTAGGTAATATTACTAAGCTCCCCTTAGAGTCCTTACAGTTACATCAGCAAAAACAACAAAAATCACATCTAGTTTGACCTTAGATGCTTCTTGAGGTCCTTGAGGATGAGATTACTCTACAAGCTTGAAGTAGACTACCTAGACATAGTCCCTATCGGATCCATAGGCAAGGTAACCTCTTTGCTACAAGTCGTCGATGCTCATGAACTCTTTGAAACCTCCTCAGCATCCCCTTCATCCTCCTCTTTAAAGTCATCCTCAGACTTTGGCTTAAGTAAAGGTAAATACAAGAATGAGATGCATTATAGGTAGAGTTCCAGGTAAGCCTGCTAAACAATATCTCAAGTAAACTTCATCTCCTCAGGGGACTATTTCTTCTAAAACTCCTTCCATCGTAGTCCTATGATAGAATTGAAGATCGTCTGCTTAGTGACCAAGGTAAAGTCTTCCCCTCCCTCTAGTACAGCTACTTGCCTCTACAACTAGCTAATATCTTCGATGGTAACCTTCTTCTCAATAGAAGATTCCCATGCTATCTGAGGCTTCTTCTTTAAAGGATGAATAACTTTAGAGTTGAGCCAAGCATTACATTCCTTTATGTTCTTAGCCTTAACCCAAACATCCTCCACCCTTTTGGAGGATGTAGCCACTTTCCCTTTTAACTCTACAATTTTTCCTCCAACTTCCTAAACATTCTACTGTACCTTAGACAAAGCAACCTTAACCTATCCCACTTCCTTGGACTCTTGCAATAGGAAGGAAAGGGTCCTAAAGGCACATTCAAAGCTGCTTAATAAAGAATGGAGATCAGTACTGAATTTAGCTACCTTTTCCCGTTGCAACCTCCAGCAATCTAACACCTTTGATAGGAACAAAGACTCATGCAAAAACTAACAAGCGATTAAATTTACCCAATCACTAATCTAAGGCAATACTATACCGAGGGAGCATGGTACCCAAAATCAACTCCTTACTCGTACCCTAGCTGTTAAGGCCCATGTCCTTAATATACAAGTGAGTATGAATTTACATATATTTATTGTTGTATTTTATAGTGATTTTCTTATATTTTGATGTGAATTTTAATGATTTTGATAACTAGATGAGTAATTTGTTGATTTGAAGACTTGAAGGAGTTATTGAAGTAAAAAAAATGAAGATTGTCCAAGTATTGAGAAGAATTTCACTTATTTTGAAAAGCCAATCAAAGATAACAAGCTTCAAAAGAAAATTTCATTGAAGATCAATGTCGATAAAGGATTACAATTGAGAACATAGCCGAACTCCCTCGTCATGATGCCTTCAATAAGAAATTTCACGAGTTTATTAAAGAATCATGGCAAGGAGAAACACACTTAAGAATCATGCCCATAATCATACCTGTGTTCCTAAGGCATGGTCGTGCCATGTCATTTGAAAACTTCCATATTTGAGTTATTTTTACAAATCTTTATAAATTTTACAAATACGAAGTTAGATATTCATTCAGCAGGGGGAGGAAGGGAGAGAAAGAGATAAAAGAGGCTGTTGTTTATAGATAACCCAAGGATTTTCATTTTCATTTTAATCTTATGATTTTCTTACAAGATTATCTTTTTAGCATGATTTTAGCGTAAATTTTAGATATCTAGACTTGTGAATACTTGAATCGACATGTAACGTGCATACTTTGCTTCATTTTAATGAAATCACCTATGTCTTGTTAATTTAATTGTGTGTTTTTCATTGATTAGGTTGTTATTTCTAAAGTCCCAATCTAATTATTTGATATTATATATCAAGGCCGCGACACTTGCTATGTGATTAGATCTACCACAATTGAAGAGAATTTCTATAATCTTAGTGATAAATTATAAAATTCTTTTAGATTTTATTATAATATTTGTAAGGGAATTCGTATTCTTAATGTTAGCTTAACTTACTCTATTCCAAAAGCAATTCTAATAAAATGTTGTTAGGGTTAGAAGTTAATAAGTGAAGTGATTCCAATTAACACAATAAACGAATTCTCCCAATTAATGAGAACAGAGAATGAATTACAAATCTTTTGAATTATTGCATGTAATTTCTTGGTGAAATGGAGTCTAAATATCCATATGATTATTTAGGGTTTCTTGTTTTGTCATCTCATTCTTAATTAATTGTTATTTAATTTTATTTCTCTTTTAGTTGTTAAGGTTTTAGTTATTTTGTTTTGCAACTAGAATTTAATATTTCCTCTTAAGTAAAATAGTAAAGCAAGAATGAGTAATGTGCACAAGTTTACTAGTCCAGCACTTGCCTATATACTGACCAATTGGGCCAGTGGACATGGCTCGAAACCACTAAGCTTGGTGAAGGTGTAGTTGGAGCAGTTGAACCCTTCAAAGGTGCCAAGGTGTCGACTCCTACTCCTTTGGGACATCGAACTTCTGAATGTACTCCTTTATGTCCACAACTTTCATGGGGTGGAAGGAAAAGGGTAAAGAGGAGGGGGTGGAGAACTCACACTCGTTCCTTATTAACTAAACTTGGATCCCCCTGACCCATCATCCTTCATCCTACTTGAGACTATTGGCTCAAAGGTCTTCCCAGGCTTAGTTAGTATGGCAATACAAGCGCTACTAATTCATCTTCGAGGTAAGACACACAGAGAAGAATCATAATGAAATGAACCAAAAGCAAACAGAAGAAAAAGCTAACAGAATTCAAGTAGCTACCAAATAAATATGACACACCACTTGATCCTACTCATCCTACAATCGACTAGGTATGACACACCAATTCTAACTGAAAAGTCACTCGCTTCTACTCTTTACTAAAGGAAATAGATAAGAGTTGAAGGATAATAAAAATACTAAGGTTACTTAAGGTAAACCTAAATAATATTCAGATATTGATGATTGATTGTCTGTATACAAATGAGTGGGGGTTTATATACTCGTCACTGGAGCTACTTTACATGTATGAAAAGATAAAAGGGTATACAATTTGTTTAAATGATACATACTAAAAAGAGTAAAAAAGACAAAAAATATTCAGTATGGAAAAGTAAAAAATCCCTCTGGAAAGTTATGTTAAAAGAAACGTGTCGCTTGGTGGCTAGACGTTAGAAATATGATAAAAGGTGGCGAAAAAGAGAGAAAAGGGGTTGCAATTAGGGGCCGACCTAATCTGCATCAAATCAGGGCCTAGTCAGTCTTATTACAAAGTGGTTAGCTTGAGTTGAGGTCAAGTTCTTATGATTAGCTGGGGAGATCAGCTCGAATAGTCTTAGAGCTACCTTCTCGAATGACTTTCCATAACACAACTGTTAGGTAAGAGCAAGTTTGGCACACATGATGGTCTAACAATCAAGTCGGCAAGGGGTTAGTTCTAAATAAAAATCTTCATCTCGAATATGGCTTCGAGCTAACATCCTTCAAGTGAGTCCTTAAAGTCCCCTAACTTAACTACAAGTAATTAGTCCAAAAGGTCAATTCTTATTATCTACTTGGAAGTCGAAGAGATTCGTCCTCGAATCTAGAGTAGTCTCCGATTGTCCTCTATGGGCATTCAAAAGGCCTTCTTTTAGTTGGTGCAAAATCAAGTCAAATATATCAAAGATGGAGGAAACATCGTCGTTATTAGTTAACTCGATCCGATAGGCATTGTGGTTAACTTTTTTCAAGACTTTGAAAGGACCATCAGCTCGAGGGGATATCTTATTCTGTTTCAACTATAGGAATCGCTCTCAGCTAAGGTAAATCCATACTAAGTCTCTTGACTGGAAAGAAACAATTTAGTAGCCTCGGTTACCAATCTCTTACTGTCTCTAATTGAACTTAGCGATCTTCCTGGTTACAAATTGGTGTGGTCTTTAAAATTCTTGGGCTCGATCAACTCCGAATTAACTCATAGACAACCTCAAATGAAGTCTTCCCAATGGTGCTATGGATAGTCTGATTGTATGAAAACTCTACAACTAATAAGCATAGATTCTACTCCCTTAAGTTCTTTCTCACGATAGCTTTAAGTAGATTGCCTAACGTCCTATTCACCACTTCAGTCTGGCCATCAGTCCGAAGGTGGCTACTGGAGCTAAAAACATGGTTAGTTCTAACTTTTCTCTAAAGAGTCTTCTGAAAATAGTTCAAAAATTTCATATCCCAATTTGAAACAATAGTTTTAAGTACTCCATGTAGTCGAACAACCTCCTGCAAAAACAAATCAGCAATATATAAAATGTCATTAGTTCAATGGCATGAAATGAAGTGTGCCATTTTACTGAAGTAGTCCAATATGGAACCTTTTCCTCTAAATGTCCAAGGTAACCCTAGGACAAAGTTTATGCTGAGGTAGGCCCAAAGTGAAGTTGGTGTCAACAAAAGCATGTACTCTCCTCAGGGTTTTCTCTTCCCCTTAACTCATTTACACACCTCACAATTCCCAACTACCTTATGGACATCCTTAGCCAAATCCAATCAGTAAAAGTTTTCCTTCAATAAGTTGGTTGTCTTAGTCTTCCTAAAATGACCAAATAACCCTCTACTATGAGCTTCCTTAACCAACAACTTACGCGTAAAACAGTTTGGTATACATAGCCATCGGTCCTTAAGTAGATAGCCTTCCTTAAAATAATATTCTTTAACAGTGATTCCATCCCTACATTGTTCTATAATAAAGCTGAAATGAAGATCTTGAGCATACTGCTCAGCGATGAGTGAGAATCCCAATAATTTTTTCTACAAAGTGGTCAGTAAGGTTTGCTGTCGTGACAAAATATCATGACAAAGCATTGACAACCACATTTGCGCTTCCCTTCTTGTGCCAAATCACATAGGAAAATCCTTCCATAAACTCCAAACACTTGACTTATCTTTTCAAGAGTTTGTTCTAACTCCTAAGATACTTCAAGGATTCATGGTCAGTGTAAATAATAAACTCTCAGAACAGCAGAAAGTATTGCTAAACAGTGAAGGCTTGATAGAGAGAATATAACTCTTTCTCGTACACAAAATAGTTCAAGATAGGACTACAAAACTTCTCACTATGATAGGCGACGAGTCATCACTCCTGCATCAAGACAACACCAATTCCAACTCCTCAAGCATCACATTTTAACTCAAAGAGCAAGTCAAAGTTTGGTAATGATAGGACAAGCGCCTAGGTAAGCTTCTCCTTCATCTCCTTAAAGCTCTGTTCAACTCAATCGTTCCACCGAAATCTATCACCTTTCTTTATCAGCTCAGTCAATGGGGCGGCAATTGTACTAAAGTCATTAATAAATCACCTGTAGAAAGAAGCTAAATCATGAAAACTTCAAAATTTAGTGACACCATTCGACGTGGGCCATTCCAAACCAACTCAGATATTTTCTTCATTTGCTCAGATTCCTTCCCCTAATACTACAAACTTAAGAAAAACCACTTTATCCTGACAGAACGTACACTTCTTCAAATTTCCATTTAACTTCTTGATTCACCGAATGTCAAATAATGCTCAAAGATGTTGAACATTGTTGTTCAGGTTGGCATTATATACCAATATATCATCAAAGTACATGACTACACATCGTTCAATCAAGGAGCGTATCACATGGTTCATTAACCTCATAAATGTGCTTGGCACATTAGTAAGTCCAAACGGCATCACCATCAATTCGTAGAGACCATACCTAGTCTTAAAGGCAGTCTTCCACCCATCATCCAGTCTTATGCGAATTTGGTGATAACCACTTCACAAATCAATCTTCAATAATATTTTTGTACCATGAAGCTCATCTAACATGTCATCAAAACTCAGTATCGAATATATTTGTATTTAACAGTAATTCGATTAATTACTTGGCTATCAATATACATGCGCCAAAAACCATCTTTCTTCGAAACAAGTAGAGTCAGCACTATGCAAGAGCTTATGCTCTCACTCACATACCCTAACTTTATGACTTTATCCACTTGCCTCTTCAGCTCAACAGCCTACTTAAGGTTCATTTTGTATAAAGGTTTGTTTAGAAGAATGATACCTAGCTATAGGTCAATACAATGCTCAATACCTCAGATTGAAGGCAGTTCTTCAAGAAACATATCAGAAAACTCATTTAGCAAGCTTCTGATTTCATTAGGAATATCCTCTAAATCTCTTATCTCCAACAATGTTCTAATCAACAAGAACATAAGCTCTTCAACTCTTTTAGCAATTCAGAACTCTCATTAACTCATCACTAAGGCTTTCTTCTTACTAGCTCGGGTGAGCTAATTGTAGGTTTCATTTACTTAAGATGGGATCATGGGTTGCAACACAATCTTCCTTCCATCCTTAACAAAGGCATAGGCGTTCTTATACCCATCATGAGTAATACGTTGGTCAAACAACTAAGGTCGTCCAAGTAGTAAGGAGAAGTGATGACCCTAATTTTGAGACTAGTATTAAGTTCCTCACCAAACTTCAAGAAAAATCTATAGCTAAGTTGGTCACTTGGCTTTTACCTCTCAAACATCCTTCTCCTCTTCAGGCTTGCTCCCGTCAATGCTATCCACTACATCTCTTCAAAGCATCATAATACGTCAGTTCGAACACTTAGTAGCTATGTATTCGAAACTTAAGCATTTAAAACACTTCACCTCGCTAATCTTTCGTCCAAAGGTCTAACCCTTGTCATATGCCCTTGAGGTCAGCTTAGCCTCAATTTGTCCTGTCTAACCGACTTAGCTCTATTGGCTTGTTCAATTATTATCAGATTGGTCATTCATATCCTCGACTCGATATGGCCTCTTCAGCTCGGTTTAAATAGATTAGTATGGTATAAGGGCTTACGAGAATATTGGCTTAAGTTGGCTTGAAATACTTCTCCTCTGCCTTTTGACTCTCTACGCTATCTTAATCACCTCTTCTAAAGTATAAAACCTTTGTACTTTAACAATGTTGCAAATCTCGAATCTAAATCCAAAAATTAACCTCGATACTATGCAAGCCTCTAGTTCTTCCATGTCGACTCGGATCACGAGCAGTTAGAACTCTCTGTCATCAACAAATCTGCTTCCTAGGTGAAGCTCCTATAACTTTGCAAACATATCTTGTAGGTAGGTCTCGAGTATAAATTTAACCCTTAACAATCTTTTCATCTAATCATAGGTTCTAACACCCCATCTTCCATCCCTTACTCTGACTGCATTCAAATTTTTCTATCACACAGTAGCATGTCCAGTAAACTCCAACACAATAAGTCAGATTTTGACAACATTTATATACCCGTAACATTCAAACACCTTCTCGACCTTTTCTTCGCACTCCAATTATTCATCTGCATCTCAACTTTCACTAAAGGACAAGGTTTGAACCTTGAACCTTGACATTGGTCTGCTACTCCTCTAACTCCTTGTAGTCGAATTGGGTAATTAGTTCGATTACCTTGGTTATAGTATCAAAAAGGGCAACAAGGAGTTGCCTAGAAGTAAGATCCCCAACTTTGTTTTACAAAATTAAACTACACACTATAGTTTACCAAATCAAAATAGCAATACTATAAAATCAGACCACATACTGTAGTCTGACACCATGCCATGATATACAATAGCAACTCAAGTATATCACTTAACACAACTAATCTTTTGATTTTATTCAACCTAGTGATTTGATTTTACTTAGAGCTTACTCAAGTGAACACCTAGAAGATTGAGTAAGTTGGCAATCACTCAACTTTCCTAATTAACACAATCATTCGTAAGCACAAATCATTAGTTAACATAGTAACTTAATAGTTTAACCAAGATATAGTTACTGTCATTCAAAATCGCCATATCAGTATCCACTATAATAGCATATCAATTTACTCAAGATACACCCATATTCAATCAACATAGCATCAAATAGCACACAATCTTATGAGTAGCAATAGGCTACTCCAAGCATGGGTTAAATCCACCTACCTGAGCTTAATAGCACGTAATGTTATGAGTAGCAATAAGCTACTCCAAGCATGAGTTAGATTCACTTGTCTAAACTTAACAATAGCACAATATCCTATACTCCGTAAAGTAGTCCTTCCTTACTTATCACACCTATGAAAATATAAACATAACTTCCAAGTCAAATACCGGTCGAATCTACATTCTCATAAATTTCCCTACTATGCCTTTAAACTTCATTTAACCATATCTTACTCATTTCCTATTCAATTTCAATGAACTTTATGTCATCACGATCGTTATTTCGAGTACTAATGATATATCTAAAGAATCAAGTCTATCCATATTATCAAAATCCAAAAAAATCCATTTCTCATTATGACTCAATTATACGCTACCCTAACTCCATAATTAACCTGAATAAATTTTAATACTGAACTAAAAACCCTAAAAATTACACTTTCCAAACTTATCCAATAACCCTTGATATACCCTTATGTGTTCATTTTACGTGAATTTGACAAGTATCTTACTAATACTAATTACTATAGTACATATTAAGCCAATACATAAGCTTATATTAAGAAAATACATAATAAATAGTATACGAACCCAATTAATTTCACGAAAAATTCTATAGACTTACAAAAATATGTGGTTTAATTAACAATCATCAATTATACTAAACTAGCTATTATCGATTTCTATAAAAATAACAGTTTTAGCTCAAAATTATAAAAAATTAAGAAAAATAAACAAATTTACGTATAAGATAAAAATTAAATATTCCAAATATCATTATAAATATCTAGAAGTCTAAACATGTAAAGCCCATTCATTAATTTCATCAAAAACTAATCATTTCAACAATTTAGTAAAATTTACAGTTTTATTCAAAATAATTATAAAAAATAGTAAACATGCTTAATTTTAAAAATTCTTATTACCACAATTAAATATACATATTAGGTATATTATATACAAAAATTGAGCTTGAAACAACATCATTTAATATTTATAAAATTAGTTTAATTTTCGCTTAAACAAGGCATTTTCTTAAAGAACCAATATTTACACTAATTATTTAATTAAAATAAAATTACTACATTAATCTACACTTAAAGTAATTCAAAAAAGCAAATTTCATAATTAATTGACAACATTTAATATTTTTAGAAAATTAAACAAATTATGGACGAAAAATTAATTCACCTAAAACAACCGCCTCCAGCCACTACTTGACCACCACACCTTATCAGAATACCCCCTCTGACCATCCTCTATTGGAACTCTAAACCACTCCAAGTCAAGTTGTGATTTAATACACGAACCGTCTTAAACCCATTCTAAGCCTATTTCTTATTCTATTTTTATTTTAATTTTTCTAAATTTTTTTTTTTTTATTTTCAAAGCTCCAAAATATTAAAACTGAAGGTTTAGATCCTTTTTTATAGTTTCTAAAGTTGCTTAATTAAATAGAATTTGGACATATATATAACACGTCAATTTTTCATTTTCCTAAATGACATATATTATCCCTTCATTAATCAAGTATTAACTCATTATTTCCAATTAATACTAAGTTAATACATCGAGTTAACACATCATTTGATAACTTATCCTTTTTTATTAATTTTTTATTATTTTACCTAATTTTTATAATTTATTATTATCATATGTATATATTTAATACATATAATATACATCACATTTGAATACATATATATTATATATAATTTAACTTCATTAATTATTTTTAAAAGTTAATTAATCTACCTCGCTATATCTAAAATCTTGAATTTTACAATTATCGATTTTATTAATAAATTAATACTTTTCTCTAATTAATATTTTTATATAACTTATTTTAAGAAATTAACTCTATTTAAATTATTCCATCTAACTTTTTTAACTTTGACTATAAATTTTAAAATAAAACGAATAACTTAATTCAACACCCTAAATTTAAGGGTTCGATTTTTAAGATTATTGAATTAACTCAAAATCTTACATGAAACCAATCTATTTTATAGGCCCCTTGATATTCACATTCATTTCCTTCGCCCACCTAAAAAGGACGTCTTTTATACACATCTGAAGGTATAGTAATTTAGATCAGATTTCTTCTTGTTCTTGAGGTTAAAACATTACTAATTTCAAAGGATGCTTTAACTTGGGTCATATACAACAAATTAAAATCTCACCACCACCCCAACCCCCACCCCCAGAAAAAAAAAAAAAAAAAAAAAAAAAAAAAAAAAAAAAGGAAAAGAAAAGCGATAAATAGAACTCACCTTTTTACAATTGAGCTAGTTGACTCTGAAAGTTAAAGGAAGGGAAAAAAATTAAAAGAACCATAATCACGTCAAAACCATGCGCATATATGATTTTGCTGAAAAAGTTCCTTTTCAACTGATCTCAGCGGATTAGTAGCCATCGTGCCTCCACACTACAAGTTTCGACCGTTCCTGCAAACAGAGGAAGGCGTAATTAATGACAAGTATAATTCCATGATACCTGTTAGGGCACCTGATATCAAATTATCTCTCACTCATATATTTGTGGTGTCATTGGTTAAAACGGGCTGTGTTTTTCCAGGATGTTTCAGCAGACAGGTCACTATAAAAATTCTGCATAAATAGGAAGGGCTATTTTATTTGCTATGTATATTATTACCTTGCTGAAAGCGATTGAGCACAACTTACAGCACTCCTGGGGGCACTGGGGCGCTGTGTCCTACCGTCGTGCTCCTTTCTAATTCGCATGGCAGCAAGCTCCTTTTCCATGGCTGCTACTTCTCTCCGCATTTTTTTGGCCTCAACTTCCATTGCTCTATTTAGTGTATCAACTTTCTTGACCAACATCTGCTTAAGCAGGTGGAAGGGTAAAATGGATAAGCAGTACAAGGACAAGAGAATGACAAAAGGCCGTCACAGGGCTTAATCTAACCTCAATGGCATCTTTTTTCTCTCTAATGCTATGGTCTTTCTCCTGGCAAGCTTTCCTAAGGCTAATGACCTCTTTTTGCAACATGTCATACAACATTCCTGATACAAAGTCTTCATTTTCAGTACTTTGTTTCTCTTTTGATATTTTGTTAGCAAAGTCGTCAAAATAGCACTCTATCTGATTGCCCGTGCTGCCAGGAATGCTGTCTTTCTCAGTCAAATCAGGTGGCAGTTTATCCAGGGCACCGTTACCACCATCAAATGATCTTGAAGATGTTTTCCCATGTTTTAACAATATGCTAGCACTGTTGGATTGGGGACCCATTTGTGCAGAGACCTTTTTTTTGGATAAAGAACCATTGGAAGACAATCTGCAGAGGTTTTCAACTCCACCAAGAGACTGACGTCGGGAAGGTCCATTCCTAGTGATTTTCCCTTCCGAGATGATGCGAGCCTTACCATTAGATGATTTAAGCTTTTCTTCCAAGACCTTGAAGCGAAGTTGATATTTTTCCTGAAGCATTGACAAATGAGTATTATAGTAGTGAATACTACATAGACGTATCATTACACAGACAATAGCTTACTTTTAATTGGGCTTCTGCCTTTGCAGTGCGCTCAGCAACAGCTAGTTTATCACGAAGCTGTTGCATTTCACCCTGTAGAGAAAGGAAATGAAAAATTGGAAATAATTCCATCAGGTCTGGCTCAATGCTGCCTTATGCTCTTAACAACATACATACAGGGCCAAAGAAGCAATCATATACGGCAAACTTAATTACAGTTAAGTGGTCTGCATAATGAAGAGAAAGTTTTAGCAGATTGCAGGATAAAAAAGGAAAAACAACCCAAAAACCAGATAGTGTTTTCTTTTGGACATGCTAAAATGAACCGTTGCAACAAGTAGCTAAGAACTTTGTTAGCATCCAATAAGACTATTTTCCTTTCCTTGTCGAAAAAGAAAGCCCTTAATAAGAGCTACGCATTTTTTTCAAAGGTTACTAGTCAAACAAATGAAAACTAAGATAGAGAATAGTCCAAAAATTGGAGATGATTGCAGGGTTTCTTTTTATAATGGAACACAGAAGCAAGGCAGACTAGCAGATATTTCTCTCAAATGAAAGAGATCCATATATCACTACAGAAGTTAGTTTTGATAATTCCTCAAAAATTTTTGAGTAGTAGATTATATCTTGGTTTATCCTCAGTTAGAAATTCATCAGAACAACAAAGAAGCGTACACTTGACTTGTCATTCTAACAATTGTTTCAGCTCCAGAGCTCAAGCCAATCACTGGAAGAATAACAGGAAACAGGTAGGTCGAAACATGCCTGAAAAATTCTCCTTTCTTCCAGCCATTGTTTCACAGGCATAACTTTGTCATTGCCATCTTTCCACTCATTAGCTACTACGGTGGCAACTCGATTTGCAGAAACTTTTGCCCTCGCAACTTCTCTTTCCAGGGTTTTCTTCTCCTCCTATTGAGAGCTTGAGGGTCAGAGGCAGCTCAACACAATGATCCATGCTAAAATTGAGTCTCTAGGCTGATTAAAGAGAGAACCAAAGGGTAAAAAGTTACATTCATCTCTTGTACTCTTCGCTGGTAATCGCGGACAGCATTAGCAGCAGCTCCACCAGCTAAAACAGCTTCTTCAAGCTCTCGCACACTTTGCATCAGCTTTTCAACCTCAGAGACCTTTTGCCGATGCAATTTGTCCAGAATTTTGTTCTCCTCCTGAAGCGAAAAAAGGAGTGAGTTTTAGTTGTCATAAATGGTAAAGCAGCCAAATGGTTCATTTTTTTCAGAATCATGCAAGTAGAACAACTTGGCATATCTCAATTTGCTTCATTAGTTCTTGATTCTTGTTCTGCAGATCATCAACCATTGATGCTTTTGCCAAAGCAATCTCAACAGTTCTTTCAGCCTCAAGAAGAGCAGCCTCCTTAGATTTTGTGAGACGATCAAGTGCTCTGGTGTCTTCTTGCAATTTCGCAGCCTGGAATACGAGGAACAAAAATCATGAGATAAGTATCATGCAGGCACCACATCCTTCTGAAACAACTGTTAATTATGTTTGTGTGTCCAGAGGAGTAATAAGTGAGAAGCTAAAAACTCCCGTGCTTTATGTCATGAAAGATTGCACAGGTGACACTGGAAGCCATAAAGAGCAAGATATTGAGACATATGGACCAAGTTTAACTTATACCTCCAATCTAGCTAGCTTAAGCTCTGCCTCTAATGGTGTAATTATCGCCTCAATAGGAGGCATCTCATCATCCTTTTGTGCAGCATGGACTCGTCTGAGTGTAGCTTCAGCAGCATATTGAGCAGCCAGAGCTTCTTTCTTCTCGTCATTTATTTTCTTTATCTCAAGATTCTAGAGTCACAGACCAGTGTTGTCAATTAGGACTTGATATCTTAAAATGAAAATGGAAAAATAGCTTGAAGCAGAAAACCAACTGAAAGAGAGTTGATACCTTGCTGTCAAGAAGTGATTCAGTTGCTTTTAGCTTTGCATCCACTTTTTTTAACTCGTCAGTCAACTAAGGTCAATGATGAGGAAGAATGATGAGCAAGATGTTATCAATCTCCTTTGGAACAGGGAAACAGTAAAGCAGTGAATAATAAAAATACTTTCCCACTTAACTATCCATCAAATTACCAACAATGTATTATACAAATGTGTCATTTCCAACCAAATTAGCTCCTGATTAATATAAAGAGATAATTGTTCTGCACTCAATCAGTGAATCATCATCCACCATAAATAGCAATAAGAATGAGGGAGATGCAGAGTGAAAGTTAAGGAAAAGCTTGTCAGCAGACTAGAGCTCCATATTCAGGAGCATATCAGAAAGCAGAGATACAAGGTCAAGTTCTAAGTAAATGGTAAACCCTGCCATGGGGTGAGAATACCTCTTCAACTGCTTTCTCCTTGAGACGTTTGGAATACTTTAAAGCCTTGATTTCTGCAGTTGCATCTCCAAGTTCTCTTTCTTTATCTGCAAGTGCAATAAAATCAAAGGTCTCGTGAGACTTCCAAATCACCACCACATCAAAATAAATCATGAATAGAGAATATGCTAAGAATTTCTTTATGAAATATAAAGATATTCTAGGCTGAAAAATTCATAACCAAATTCTTAATCCTAGAAACAACAGAGATATTAAGTTTGTCCAAAAAGAGAATGATCATGCAAAATGCAAAAGTCTACCAGAATCACTAGGCAATTTACTAATTCAACTAAATTAAGAAAAAGGGGAAAAAAAAAAGACACTTGCTCACAACACTAAATGCATCATGAACATGTCATGGAAAACCTTTCACAATGCAAGCTTCCACAAAGTGAAAAACTTGGAAGTCCTTATTTTTTTGAGAAGTCAGATGAATGATGATCTTTTCTGTTATTCTAGAAACAAAAATAAAGTATACATATCATAAAACTGATCTTACCACTAAAAAAAGTAGCCACGAATAAATATTTAAATTATAAGGTGATTGACCCAATTAGATATCCAGTCCAGTTTTGATCAAGAGAAAAACCGAAATTTCTGCTGATAAAAATTAAAAATAAAATGGTAAGCGTCAACCCGAATTTAAGCTCTTCATCTGATAATTCAATTTACATGAATATAAATATAAATGTTATATATATATATATATATATATATATATGTATGTATATCTTATGTCCTAAAAGCCAATCAATATCTTAGGCTGAATAATTCCCAGAAAAATTGAAATAAATTGCATCAGCTTAAAGTACTGAGAAACTGAGCCTGGTGAAACAATAAACCACAAAAAATGAGTAAATTTTACATGTGAAAAGAATAAATAAAAATGATACACAGGAAATGAAGTTAGGTTTTCATTACTCGGAACAATTGATGCATGAAAAAGATAAGAAACCATTACTTGAAATTCTACACGATCAAATTAAGCAACAGTTATGTTCTCGATTATAATCCCACAAAGGCCACTTCTTAGGAAACCTGGCACAAACGCAAACTGCTTTATGTGCCAGAATAGTTGGACCGATCACACGAAATGGCAATCGCATTCACTTTCTTGATTAATAAATTATCTCGACAACGTAATTCCTAAATCAATCCAACTTTCCATTTCAGTTCTTCCATACTTGAACTAGAGAGCTACTGAGAAATCGCAATAAACATAGATGCAAGCCCATTGAAAGAAAATTGAGCAACACATTACATAAGTTGCAAAATAAATTAAAGCCAATTTGATGTTAAACTAAACAAAAATATAAAAAAGTTAATAAATTATAATACATTAACCAGTGAATTTTTATATCCATACCTCGGAGTTCGTTTTCAAGACGAGTGAGCTCCACGCGAACAGGATCAGAGCCGTGGAGGAGAGTGATGATATCATCAACGTCGGAGCCGTTTCGTGGAATGGAGTAAAAGCCGTTGTTGCTCAGCTTCTTGCGAGCTGACTTGGACGAGACCGAGGTGGTCAGCTTCGATGGCTCCATTTCGCCGTTGCTAATGTGCGGCCCCGCCATCGGAGATCGAAAAAATACGCACACAGACAGGGAGAGAGAGAGAGAGAGAGAGAGAGAGAGAGAGAGAGAGAGAGAGATCTGTGCAGTATGGTCTTGGTTGAGAGAGAGTACGTGCGTGTGTGGTGTTGCGCGTCGAAGAGAGAGAAAAACAAAGAAGAGAGAGAGATTCTGTGTTTTGAGTTAAGATGGGAGATTTGTTTAAATTTAGAGTTTAAAGAGGGGGGTTTACGCGGGATTCAAACGTAATGCAACAATAAGACAGGACGGGAAGAGACGCCCACGTTAATTGAGATTTCCTCTTCCCATCAGACAAATCATTCTTTTTAAGGGAAAAAAATTAAATAAAGGTTCCATAATTAAATTCTAAAAAATTTTATTCATTTTCGGTAAAAAAAAAAACAAAAACAATTTTATTCTTTAGGTAACCACCCAAAAATGCTAACACTTTTAAGCTTTTAGGACTCATAAACGGATACAATTTGATAGTTTATGTATTAAGAATATGCTAGTGTCAATAACCAAATAGCTAAGATTTTTAATATTTTCATATAATTATAAAAAATTCGTATTTTACATGTCTTTGGTAAAAAATTACATGTCCTTACCGAAATTAAAGTATAGTTACGCTGCCAACCCCTTCCATTTGGCTTGTGAATTATGAAGTGCAACTGTAACGTCTTGAAATCGAAGAATTCATAAATCGCCATGTATCGTTGTTCTTCAATAACACGTTAAATGTAACATCCGATTAAAAACTCTAAATAATACTATAAAATTTTCTAAATAATCTTATATAATTAAATTTTCAAATAATATTAGAATGACTTTTAGTTAAGAAATATTGATACCTAATCAATCAATATTACCACATAAAACTAAATAATCTTATCAATTAATTTCTCAAGATATTTTTCAATACTATACACCTTCCTTACTCTTCACATTCCTAAAACAATAACAATTAGCTCTATAAATTATGAAAATCAAGCAATACAACTATAGGTCTTGCATCTGAAAATATAATAAAGTAAACCAAAATCTAGTATGCAATACACAACTATATGCATGTGATCAAACAATACATATTCATATGCGTAAAAATGCAAAACAAGTAAATCATACAATTCATTTAATTATCTTTACTTTTAAGTCAGTCACAAAGCACACATTAGCGATTCTCCACAACTTAATCACATCACAATTCGTATTACAACCTAACGTTTAAGCGTATCTCTTTGGGCCCCTCTATAACCTAACATTGGATATGTCTCTTCGAGCCCCTCTATAACATTTTATGTAAACCCTACAAATTTAACTATTTAAAAGTAAAATTGAACTAATACTATAGATGACTTGATAAGTCATTAAAGCCGAGCAAAATAAAAATTTAATAAATCATAAATTTATATATATTATAAATAATAAAAACTATAGAAAAATTGATCAAAACCCTAAATCGCATACCAAAACCCTAAAACTAACTTACACACCATTAATCAAAATTGATCCCGAATTTATTTGAAACCCTAAAATTATAAATATAAACCTATAAAATAGTTAAATATTACTCAATAGTAATATAATCATAGTTGATTATAATTTTTTACTAAATCGCCTATTTGCGTAAAATTTTAACAGAACCGTGAAATTTTAACAGAATCGCTAAAATAACTTGTAAAAATTTTAATTGTACCAGGTACTAATTAAATTGATAAATTTTCATAAAATTTAAAAATTAATTTATGATGAGAATTGTTATAATTTTTATGTTTCGAAAAATTACATATATTTATTATTAATTTTTATTTTCCTTCTCTTTCTTTTTCATTTTATCTCTTTTCTTCTTTTCCTCCAATTGCTACAGTCTGAAATCAAAATTAAAAAAATCTCAACCAACAACCCACTTGAGGAATTGAATTTGACAAGTGTTGAGCTTAAATAAAAGAAAAAGATTACATATGATTAACTTTGTCCTGTACTCATAAATGGATAGATTAGGATAAGATATTTTTTATTATTTTGAACTTACTCATCACGTAAACAAAGAAAAGACATAAAAATCTAGAAACAAAATTCTGCAAACAAAGCAAATCGAAACCTGAAAACAAACGTGAAAAAGAAAGAAGGAAAAGAAGAAGAGGAAGAAGGAAAAAAAGGAGAAGAAAAGAGGAAGAAAAGAAGAGAAATTAAAATAAATAGGTAAGTAAATTATTTTTCTATTATGGATGTATAATATATAGTGTATACATGTATAAATACAGTATTTGTATGGTATTTTTATACATATAACATTACTAATATATGTCTATGAGCATAAATATTTAGATTTAATTAAATATGTATGTATACATATATATATAAGTATATTGTACGAAAGAGTATGTATTATGTATTTTTTTAGGAATACATATAATTAGTATTAAGTATTTTCATTAAATAACTATAGTATATATATACATATTTGTACCATAAACTATATATATATGTATACATGTATAATTATTTTTGTATATATATATATATATATTTGTACAATTGTATAGTATATATGTAGTGGTGTATTTTTATAAGTGATAATATATGTATATAAGACATATATATATATAATATAGAGTATATGCATTGTGGTATACGACATGTAAACCCTAAAGCCAAGCCAAGTAACCATAGGTTTGAACTTAAAACCCAAAGTTTAGGACGATCGGCTAAAGGATCCGATCAAACTCAAATTATAAACTATTTAACAAAATACCAATAAAAATGACCCTGTAAACTTAAATTTAAGAAAGTAAGTAGTAAAATAGGAGACTATAAAATTTTCAAATTTTAAGCATAATAACTACTAATTACTGAAAAGGCAAAAAGTGTAATATAATAACTAATAAATTAGTAGAGATAGATTATATGTATACTAAAAATTTTAGAATGACCAAAATAATATTTAGGAATGTTCACATGTACCCTACATGTATTTACGTGTAGATAAAAATACGCGTAATTGCTAAAATAGGCTGAAAATTAAGTAAATAATTAAATAAAAATACAAAATAATTATAAAAAAATCAGAAAAAAATCAGAAGGAGAGGTCTGCAACTGGATCAGGTCGTAACTGAAAAGAAAAAAAATTGGCCAATAAAAATGTGCCAAACTAAAAGCCTAAAATCAAGGAAATGGGCAAAATCACATCAAATTAATGCACATTAATTACTATGTTTGTCTATAAATAAGGAAAAAATTCACAGAAGACATTTGGACAGTTTGTAATCTGAGAAAAATCAAAACACAAGAAAAATCGAGAGAAATTCCAGAAAATAAAAAAAAAAAAACTGTGCAGATTAGCAAGGTGAACTGGAACCACCACCCACCACCACCTGGGACCGAACCACCACCACCACCCTACCCTAGGACCAGCGTCTGGACCGGCCGACAGCCTTGGACCGGTTTTGGACGGCCAGAAATCCTTGAACCGGTTAGTCATTTACTCATCCCGATTTTTATATAATTTTGTAAAATTAGTTATTTTGCCCAGAAAATTATGAAACTTGTTATTCTGAGGTTTTATTGTATGTAGATTTAGGGAAAAATATTGATTTAGTTTAATTATGTCTGGAAATATAGGGTTCTTAAGAAATTGTTCAAAACCGAGCATGATTAAACCGGAAATTAAATAGGCTTAGGGATGTAGTTTGGGGCTCAAAATTTTTCTGTAGGACTCTCATATGATTTAGAACAGTGCTATGAAGCCTTTTTTTAAAAATTAATTTTCGAAAATTTTAAGTTAATTTTTAGCCCTAAAATGATGGTAAAATTGGGTGATTTGGGATTAATTAGGTAATTAGAATGTTAATTACTGATTTGGATCTTGATTAGATGATTAAGGAAGTTAATCTCTGCAGTGGAACCCTAATCCTAGCTTTTAGGTACTAATTATGGTTAATTAGGGAAATTAGGTAAAGAATATGAGAAATTAGGAATATGTGAAAATATAAATTACTAAATTTAAAAAAATAAAGTTATTTAGATAATATTATAATTGAAATCAGAAAAATAATAAATCGGAATTAATATTTAATTTTAAGTAAATATCTTAAAATGTAAGATTTTTACACCTCGGGAATAAATCCGATATCCCAATTAGGGTTAGTGTGTACCGAATAGTTAGAATACCAAAATTATGATCCAATAGGATATTTGAATACCCGAGCATAAGGTGATTAATGTCACATTGGGATTCGAGCCTAATTACGACCTAGGAATTAAAACTAGAATCTAATTTAGGAACCGAACCCCGAAATAAAATACAACGAATTATTAGTACGTTGTAGGTATACATGAGGAAAATGAGTTACATTATAAATTAGAATAAGAATCCATAAAAATAAGTACTAAAAGGACCTCTTTGCATTATAGGACACCCAGAAACAAATCAGCTCGCAATTTGAGGATCGAGCGACCGAGCAAATTCATGTAAGTTGGGTTATTGCTTATTATAATAGAGTACTAGTTTTGTAGTGCTCGGAGACTTAGGCTTGTATATGCTTGTGATTGTAAGTAGTTTGCGCATGTGTGATGTATCTGAATTCGTGCTGGAATTTGTACTGTGGGTGATTTTGTGACTGATTGAATTGTTGTGGTCTTGTTTGAATACTCTAACCGGAATTTAATCTTAGTCGACCGTAATAACCGAAAACGTCATGCATTGCAACCCGTTAGGGGATCATAGGACTCTCCAACCAAATATCGACCCCTTCGAAAGGGATAGCGCAGGATTGCAAAATGGTCCCTTCTTCATCCTCAGTCGAACTAAGTGACAGGAGAGGAGGTCGCGGCGGGGGTGAAGTCAATGGTTCGAAGGTAGTCGCGGGAGGAGCGAGGTCTCCATTGCACAAGCCTGGGTTTGGTTGTGAGCTGCTGCATAACATGGAACTCCTCAACCCGGATCGGAGCGGGTGAAATTTCTCTGATTTCACAACGGACCGGACTACGTTGTGCGATGACACTTGATTGTTGCATTGCATGAAAATAATTGTTTGATAATCCTGTTTGTGCTTGTATGCATTCATGAGTCTCCAATTCAACTTACTGAGCTGTAGTTGCTCATACCCTTATAGATCCTTTTGCAGGTTCTGATTTGTAATATCTTCAAGTACCATGCCGCCCTACAATTATCCAGAGGTTAGTCTTTTGAAGCCAGGGGTGTGAGGATCAAGTTATTTAGCTTAATGTGTAACCAGACTGACCTTGTAGTTAAAGGATGAAGACTGTTAGTTATTCTGTAAATTAGTAAACTGTAGTTATTATGTAAATCTTCCTGGGAAGCTCTGTGGACTTATTTATATGATTATCTATGTTTAATAGTAATTTGAGTTACTCATCATATTTGTAGTATAATCATTAATCGAACTGTTTACTTCAAAGCGAGTGGTCGTCGACGCCTTGTGTAGATTATCTCTATGGTAGGAACTGTGAAGCCAGTTTCTATCATAGAGTGGTTTACACGGCGGGACTGTTGCGACCTCGCGACTTCGAGGCGTAACACGACATATACCATATAATACATATATAATATTTAATATACATAGTTTACAATAAATACTATATAAATATGCATAGTATGTACTATATGTTATTATATGTATACCATATAGTACATATATAGTATACCGAATATGTATTAGCATATATGATACCTAATATTTACTAAATTTATGAATATATAAGGTATATATATATATATATATGTGTGTATGTATGTATATAATACTGTAAATTAGGAATTAACTATTAAAGTAAATTTATCAAAAATAGTATAAGTCTATATATATGTGTGTGTGTATTGTAAAAATGGAAATGAGTAATACGAAAATAAGAAATAATAAAAATAATAGTGGCAATAATAATAATAATAATAATAATAATAATAAGGCTAAAATCTCAAAAATAGGAAAATATACTCAAAATAATAAAAATATCAAATATATGGTTTAAATAATTATTAAATCATAAATATATTAAGAAAAAGCTAAAATTAGTATTTTATAATTTTTAAACTAAAATAATAAATTTTGTAATATTTTTATATCACAATTCAAATTGCGAGTCATAACATTAAAAATAAACCTCGCTACGAGAAAATACACTCAAAAACGATCAAAATGGACTCTAAGTTTATAACAATCCGAGTTAAAACAAAAAAGTTATATGCGATTTGATAAAAAACTCGAATCGATGATTTCACGTGAATTAATAACCGATTTAAATAAATAGTACGATTTAGCATGCTAATTTAGTTAATTTCCCAAACTTACTACTTTCCATATTCCCCTAATGTAAGGTGATCCTGAGATCGAGACCGACTTACCTTTGGACTATTACAATCCTTGACATCATTTATGACTAAATGAGTACTCCCGATAACTCTATACTTGTTTTATGCTTGTAGTTAGTACACATGAATTAAATATTAATAACTTGATGCATGGGGTTTTAGGTTATGCATGCGACTGATATTGATTGATTACTATGTAAAATACTATTAAATGTGATATAATTGATCGTTGCATTATTTGAATGATTTGTTGATAATGTTTGACCAACTCATAAATTGACTTAATCATATTCAACCCAAATAAAATTAAACGGTTAACGCATAGATTACGAACATTGCATATAATGTTCCGACCGTCACCTTACGCGGTTGGTAATAAAGAGCCTTGGAGAGATAGATTCCCACATAATTTGATTAATACAGTGCAAAAGTATTGGCACAACAAGACCTTACCTTTAGCTTGCGGGTTCTATTGGCGTCGGAGATGCTAATCATAGGTAGCTAAAGGTCGCGTCTAGAGACCACCACTGTAGGGTGTGAGTATGGATTACTGGAGCCAGCTCACCTCTAGACCTGGATATTTATATACTATTGACTAATGGAAGTAGAAACCTATTTAGTGAAACAAGGAATTGATATATATATATTGATATAAGGGTAAAAACCCAGGTACTAAATCTCAGTTATGATTAGTGCCGATGTATCTCCAATCATTACTTCGGAGGGTGTCAAATCCGATGTTATATACAATACCGGTCAACTGCATATCATACATTTATATGTTTAGTAATAAACTGTTTAATAACTTGTTTGCTGCTATAGTACAAGGGTTAACTCACTAAGCTTTTGTAGCTTACTCCCTAATAGTTTTCTCTTACAGGTTGCTAAATGATCGAGCATGGGTTAAGAACTGAAAGTTGAGAGCCAACGTCGAGATGCATAGAAGTTAGACTCTGAAGACAGACTATATGGTTCATTTGAATTATTATATATATATATAATTATTAATACCACCTTTAAATTTTCTGACTTTAGTAAGTTTGAATTTTAGAATTTTACTACCTAATCTTATTATTTGGTAGGGGATACCGATTCTCTGCGGTTCTGATGGACTGTGGCTTATCAGATATCCATAGTCACATATATGTAGTCGTAAGTTAATGAAATAAATAAATAAAAACTTTAGTGACTAATTGTTTAGAATCTTGCAACCTCTGATTTGCAATATGATTTTCAAATCATGGGTGCATACATGATATGAAAATTTTAGATAATCTTACTAAGTCCCCTTTAGGGTCATGACATCCTAGATGTACCTTAGATTATTTCTAAGCAAGACTTCATTAATGACAATGCATTGCAAAAATCATCAAAGTTGCTCCTTAGGGATTTACCACTCTAAGTCCCCTAAGATGAGCTAAACACAAGTAATAAAAAGATACATAAGTCGAATATACATTCAATTCATTTTAATTTTTGTTATCCTAACACTCATATACAATAAGCAAGTGTCATATATCTTGATATTTGGAATTTTTTACTGACAAATTGTGCCTAACTTTAAATCCTAGAAAGAATAGATACTCATTAAACTTATTTAAATATTAAATAAACGATTTCTCCTAACTAAAACTCACTTTTAGACCATTTAAATCTCTTTAAATTCATTTAATGATATATTAAAGGGTTTTATTTTAGAGGTAATAAAGAAATAAAACAAAAAAAAATAGGAAAAACTCAATTTAAAAAAGCAAAGCCTATGACACAATTAGAAACACGATCGTATCTTTTTGCTTATGTAACTTACTGAGTTACACTTCATTACTACAAGGGACACAATCGTATTTTTTGGTAGTGTAACTTTGTAGTCTACCAAACCATGTCGCCTACTGTAAGGGACACGACTAGAGATACAATCGTATCTTTTGATTGTATAACTTTATGGTTGAAACTTTTTTTTTTCTCCTTTTTCGTCTAAAACCTTTCTAAAACCTATTCTATCCTCTAACATCTCGACACATAGATCAAAACACCCTTGAATTATTAAAAACAATCCAACTCTTCAACAAAATCCTCATTAGCAATGCATTGTAAATTTCATATATCTAAACCCTTAATTCAAATTCAATACTTACTCTATCAATATCAAACTTTTCCATTACTTTTATCACTTTAACCACCAAATCATTACCATATTCTTCTTAAATAGAAATATTATAAGAAAAATCTATGGTATAAGAGATATTTTACCTTAATTTTTAACTATTCTTTAGAGTTTCTTCGTTTTCCTAAAGCCAATCAACATATAATCCTAAAATATCAATGCGTATTACTTAGATTTAATCAAATCTTAAATTCCATGATTGATTCTTCACTTACCATTGGAAATCTCCAAAGGTTGTATAAGACTTGTGATTCCCTTCTTTAGATAAGTTAAACTACTAAGAGAAATTTAAATTAATCCAACTTTTTCCTATAAAAACTAATAAGATTTAATACTGTTGATATACCTTGAGTGTTTTTGAGGTTTGTATTGGAAAAGTCCTATTTAATAACTCTAATAAGTCTGAAAAAGTTTCTAGGAAATAATGTAACCTATATTATGCACCGGCTACGTCATGAAATTTTTGTAACATTATCCTTCATTAAACAGTTGCTTAAGACCTAAATACCCCTTACTTATAAGTTAGTCATCTTTTACTTATTTTTATGAATTTATTCCTTTATATCCTCAGCTCCCCCTACCCCTTACCCCCTTCCTCTTTTTTTTTTTTTTATTTTCTAGGGTATTATAGCAATGTAGTATGGCGGATATAGATTAATTATAACTATATTCAGTTATAAATAAATAATACCCATGTAACCCATGTAAATTAAAAAAAAAAAGGAAAAGTACAATTCATCCATAGCTTACACAAATTATGTATTGCTTATGTCGCTTATGTAACCAAAATAAGAACTATAATATTAGTAATAGTAGTATGAATTTTTATTATTCTCATAAAGATATCCATAAAACAAAAGTAGATTAAATTTCATAGTTAATTATCATAAAATCAATCTATTACTAATCAACAACTACAATACCTTTAGAGAATTATCAGTATAACCATCTCCTTATATTTCATTGTCATTTCATAGTATTATCTACCTATGCTTTTAAATAAATAAATCAATGGAAGTTAGAGAAACAAAGTAAAGTTATTCTTTTTCTTAAATAAAAACATGAATCTCGTAAATATAGGCCAACATTAGGTTTTTGCAAAATATAAAAATATAAATTGAAATATGTACAAAGTGGAAAATTAAAAATTACTCTAAAGAAAAATTAGAAAAAGATATGTAAATTTTGCTACTCTCAAGTAGTGTGGTTATTATGAAAATAATTATATGTATCAAATTTAAAATATATATTTGTTGATCATGGATGAATCAACTAGGAAGAATATGCTCGCATTAAGTCTAATCAAAATAAGTTTAGGTTTGAGCTTCGTCTCCTACTCTTCAATACCTACAAAGAGCTCCATGTAAGTATGGCCACGGAAGTCCTTCGATGCTAAGTTAGCAAGAAAGATTAAGAGAAAGGGAGATGAGTACTAAAGACTCTAAGGGACCATGCTCACCTAAAGAAAAAATGTTTGTACTGTGTATGTAATGTGTCGATCTTAAGTTAAGAGAGAAGGAAGAGAAAGGGGAAAAGTTTTAGGAGAGAGAATATGTTCCGTCTTACTTCATGATGCCTAGCACTTATTATACGAGTCACTTAAACACGTGGCGATCAAGAGTTCGTTTATACTAGCCATTGGCAAACATTGTACTCCATAATAGAAATTAAACTTCACTGTAAGCTATACGTTGTGGTCGACCAAACCACAAAATCTACGTAAGCGCTATAATCAAAAGTTCGAAGTCGACACATAAAGTCTAAGGCCATTGGGTAAATTATTTAATCAAGCTTAAACTATACAATAAAGTTAGAAATATTAGTAAAAGTGATTCCGTAAACTTGAATTTAGAAAAATAAGTAATAAAATAATTAAATATCAGAATATTAAATTATAAGCATATTATTCATTATTTATCATAAATGTATAAAATGAGTTCCGATAACTAACAAATTGATAAAAATAAATTATATACATATTAAAAATCATAAAATAACATTTAAAATATATAAAGTATTTACTTATACCATATATATGTATTTATGTGTAAGCAAAAATACCTGAAATATACCAAAATAACACTAAATAATTAAAAGCAAATTATAAAAAAAATCAAATAAAAATTAGGAAAAATAAGAAAAAGTGTGGAATTGTCCAAATCTTGGTTATGGCATGCTAAAATTAAGTAGAAAAAAATTAGCTAATTAAATTTACCTAAATAGAAAACAAAATGAAAAAAAAAAGAGACAAATGACACCCAAAAATCAAAAGAAAAAAAGTCAAACAACTCTATAAAAGCAGGAAGCCCCATCTAGAACTCATTTTAGTCAGTTAGGAATAAAAAAGAATAGAAAGAAATCTAAAAGAGTGAGTTAAGAAATTTTACAAAAAAAAAAAAAGAAAAACTGTGTATAATTAAGGCTTAAGGAGAGAACCCATAACCAACGACCACCTAAGAAAGGACAACCATCGCCACCACCACACCCTACCATCACCTCCCCTCTCTACCAACACACTTAGAGCCACTACTAGTGGCCGGAAGTTGATTAGACTGGTAAGTCTAATTTCCAACCTAATTTTATTTAATTTAGTAAAATTATTAAATATATTTATAAAATTATGAAATTTTGCATTTCGAGGTTTTTATATATGTAGATTTAAGGAAAGATATTATTTTGATAAATTTATATCTAAAAATATATAGTGTTTAAGAAATCCCAAAACCCAAACTTATTTTATATTTAGAAATAAATAATCTTAAAAGTATAGTTTTTAGCTCAAAATTTTTGTGTGAGCTATTTAGAGTATTTAAAACATTGCTACAAATAGGTTTTTCAAAAATTAACTTTTGAAAATTTTAGATAATTTTTAAGCCTTAAAATGATATATGAAACAGTTATTTTAGGCTCATTTTGCATAATTAGTGATACTTTGATGAAAATACTGATTTAATATATAATTAGGTGTTTTAGAATGTTAATTTTTTTTTATGTAGTATGATATTTGTAATATTTAGAGTGTTAAATGTAATTATTATGTGTATTATATAGTGTATGTGTGTAAATTAATAATATGTAAAATTGAAAATGTAATAAGTAGAAAATATAAATTAAAATTGATAATATACAATAAATCTGCTATAAAACTTAAATTTAGAAAATTATATGAAAAATATAAATTTTTCTCACATCAAGAGCAAATTTAATAGTTAAATCAGAATTATAGTGTACCATGCAGACTAGAATACTAGTTAAGAGTTAAATATGATATTTAGGATACTCGAGTATAGTATGATTAATTTCACATTTTGGTTCGAAACGAGTTCTTAAAATTCATATATCACACCCGTAATCGAAAACTAAATTAAAACCTAAATTAGAAATTGATTCCGAAACTAGTATAGAATAGATCGATAATAAATAATATATATATATTTGAAAAATTAGATCAAATCATAATTTAAAACCCATATATCATAAGAATAAAAATATTAAAAAAATATTTATATTATAGGATATGCGAGCAAAGACAAGTTGACTTGCAGTAAGTCTAGTTAACGAACCAAGGATTTCAAACATCGCTGTATTTTTTAATACTATATTAAAGCACCCAAAAGCTTAGGATTATATATGATTGTGTATGTAAGTAGTCATGTATGCATGTGCTCATGTGTCTCTAATTACTTGTTGAAAATTGATGTTATGTTTTGGTAACTTATTGTGAATTGAGTAAAGTGAGATTGTTTGGTCACCTTAAATAGAGCTTAATTATAGCCAACTTAAATATCTCAATTAAACATGTATTACAACCCTTTAGGAGATAGTTGGGATTATTCAACTAAATACCAACACCTTCAAATAGTGCCGGATAGTATAATAGTTTTTTCTTTATTCTTAGCTAATTTAAGTAATAGGAGAGGAGGTTGTGGTAAGGATAAAGGTAATGGTTTACAGGATAATCATAGAGGGAATAGTATCTCTATTGTACGAACTTGGATTTGGTTGTAAATTGTTGCATAAACATTAAAACTCTTTAATCCAGATTAAAGGGAGTGAAATTACTCTGATTTTATAATGAACAGGACCATATTGTGTGATGATATTTGTATATTGCATTGCATTTAATTAATTGTTTAAAAACCATGTTTGTGTTTATTATACATTCTTGAGTTTCCACCTCGACTTACTGAGATATTGGTTATTCATATCCTTATAGATTTTCTTATAGGTTATGATTAAGATGCCATATTATAACTATGTTAAACTTAGTTTCTTTTTGAAGTGTCTTGGGGGAATGAGGATCAAATTGATTGAATAATTAAGTCCTTTAGAGTTTTATTATTAACTCTTAAGTTTACGTAATGGTCTTGTAATATTTTACTTATTAAACTACTATGTCATGTAAATACATCCTCGAATTGTAAGACAGTATAAGTATCTTTGTGTAACTATGACCTAAAGTTTCTAGTTATATTTATAAATTTTATCAATAATTATAAATAAGCTATTTATTTTAAAGTGAGGAGTCATAGATGCTTTATGTAAATCGTATTTACTATAGTAATTGCAAAGTCAGTTTCTATTATAAGTTGGTTTACACGGTATGACTATTGCGATTCTGCTGCTTCAACGCGTAACAATTTACAGCATAGAGACTTAACGGTTGTAAACCCTACAATCGGTCACTCAAGGCTTCAGTCGACTAAAAGATCCGATCGAGCCTAAATTATAAGTAAAACTAGAAATATTAGTAAAATGATCCCGTAAGTTTGAATTTAAGAAAATAAGTAATAAAATAAAAGAATATAAAAATTTCAAATTTTAAGTATATAACTCGTTATTTATCGAAAATGCGTAAAATGCATTCTGATAATTAACGAATCGTTAGAGATAAATTATATGTATACTAAAAATCATAAAATAACCTAAATAATATTTAGGATTATTTATTTGTACTATATATGAATTTACATGTATGTAGAAATACGCGTAATTACTTAAAATACACGTAATGTGCTAAAAAAATACTAAATAATTAAAGAAAATTCATAATTAATTAAGAAAAAATAAAGAAAAATCAGGAAAAATAAGGAATGATCCAAATATAAGTCGTAGCAGCTTGGAAAAATAATAAAAAATTAGCCAATTAAATTAGAGTAACACAAAAGCCAAAAATTAAGGAATTTGGATAATGTCTTATCCAATTTAATATACATTAATTACCAAAAAGCTCTATAAATACCCCAAATTTTTCAGAAACTCATTTGGGCAGTTTAGAGGGTGAGAAACATAGAGAGCTTTGAAAATTCAAAAGAAAAACCAAAGAAAAAAAAAAAAGGAAAACTGTATAGTTACGGCTACAAAGAAGAACCCAGACCTGACGAGCAGCTGGGAGTGGACGGCGGTGCCAGCGCCTAAGTGGGCCAACATGCCCATGGCTACCGACGGTGGCCGGAGCTACCCAAATCGGTGAATTCGATTTCCAGCTCGATTTTATGTAATTTTGTAAAAATAGTAAATATTCTTAGAAAATTATGAAACTTGTTATTCTGAAATATTTTTGTATGTAATTTTTAGGAAAAATATTATTTTGATGAAAATATGTCTCGTGATATAGGGTTTTTAAGAAATCATGCAAAACTGAGTATGTTTCGGTTTAGAAATAAATGACTTTAGGAATGTAGTTTTGAACCAAAAAATTTTGTGTAGATTACTTAGATAATATAGAACAGTACTATGGAGCTTATAAAAAATAATTTTAGATAATTTTTAGGCCCTAAAATAAGGCATAAAATGGGTAATTTAGGTTTAATTAAATAATTAAATGGTTAATTACTGATTTAGTGAATAAGTATATGTTTTAGGATGTTGAAATCTGATGGAGTATGATACTTATAGCATTTAGGATGTTAGATATAATTATTAGGTTAATTATGTAGTAAATGAGTAATAGGGAAAAATAGTAAATTTAAGTTAATTTTGTAAATTAGGGTAATTAGATGTAAAATCTGATTTAAGATGAATTTAGATATTTTGAAATGATAATTGATGTTAGGGATAGTAATTAGAGTGATAAAAAATATTAGATGTGTATTGTGTACATAATAAGAAATAGTACATAATACACAATTATTGGAAATATAATAAATAGAAAATATTACGATAAAAATTGATATTATATAAATAATAGGGATATATAATAAAACTGATAGAAAACTTAAATTAATGTAATTATATGAAAGATATAAAAATTTCTCACATCAGGAGTAAATTCGGTACATTAATAAGGATTTAAATGTATCGGGTGGAATAAAATATTAATTATAGGTAATGATGGTATTTAGGAGATCGGGAAGTAATGTGATTAATTTCACATTATGAGTTGAAACGAATTTCTAGGGTTCGAGTATAAAATAATATTTAGAAATCAAACAAGAACCTAATTTAGAAATCGATGCAGAAACCGATGCAGAAACCGAACCCAAACTTAACCCCAAACTTAGAATAATTGTAAAAGACTTAAGACCTAGATAATTAGGCATATTAAATCCTAAACAGCACATAACAATAAGCGTTATAGGATAAAATGAACCTATAATAGTTATATGAAAAACCAAAACCACGTTTGTATTATAGGGATGATCGGCTATGGCCTGAGCAAGTCAGACCTCGAGTGAGTGAGCAAGGAGTCGAGATAAGTTGGGATTAATACATTGATGTATTTTGGAGGCTTGAGATTTTGCTTGGTAGTGCTTGTTAGATAGTTGGATGTGTGCAAGTGCTTGATTATGTGTAATGCTATGATTTTGTTTGTTGTTCTGGCTTGTATTATATGATTTGTATGAAATGATTGATCACCCTAAACTGGACCTAATCAAATATATAACCTATAATCATAATCGGACCTACAAGGCAACCTATTAGAGGAACTTAGGACTCTCCGGCCAAATACTGACCCCTTCGAAAGGGATAGCGCAGGATTGCATAATAGTCCCTTCTTCATCCTTAGTTAAACTAAGTAACAAGAGAAGAGGTCGCGGTGAGGATAAAGTCAATGGTTCGAAGGTAGTCGCGGAAGGAGCGGGGTCTTTATTGCTCAAGCCTGGGTTTGGTCGTGAGCTGTTGCATTAATGGCAACTCCTCAACCTGGATTAGAAAGGGCGAAATTTCTCTAACCTCATGACGAACCAGATAACGTCGTGCGATGGCATTTGCTTGAACATACATTGCACCTAATAAGTTGATTGATAACCTTGTTGTGTTTATGGCATAGTTTTAAGTCCTCCATCCTAACTTACTGATCTGTGGTTGCTCACATCCTTATAGACATTGTGTAGGTACTGGCTAAGAAGCGGCATACAACTACCCTGAAACTAGCAACTGCTGGATCCTAGGAAGTGAAAAAAAATATTTGAAGAATAAACATATATTCTTAAGGTCTAAGTTTTGTTTTATTTTAGAATTTTTTATTTTTGAATAATGTAATAACTGAATTATAGTGTATATATATAAATTTTCTCACTTTCTTAGGTAAATGATTTATTTAAATTACAAACTGTTTACTTCAAAGCGAGTTAGTCGTGGATACCTTGTGTAGATCAGGTCTAAGATAGCGGTTATAAGGTCAACTTCTATCTTAGGATGGTTTATATGGCGGGGCTGTTACGACTTTACTGCTTGGGGGCGTGACAATAGTTATAAGGGTTGTTGGGTGTACTGGTCGTACTACAAATGTTAGATGCTGCTAGGTATGCTGACAATTTCTATTATAGTTTGGTTTACACAACGGGACTTTTGAGACTCCATTGCTTCAAGGCGTAACAATTTATAACATAGAAACCTAACAATTGTAAGGGTTATTGGGTGTGTTGGCTATACTATAGATGTTAGATGCTGCGGTAGAGAGTAAATGCTAAAGACAAAGCCAAGTCGAGATGCTGAGGAAGGGATTGGTTAATGCTTAATTGGGGGTAAGTTAAGGTTCGAGCTTACATTAGAAAATCAGTGTATGTTGGCTTAAGGAATAAGGGGTGACCTATTAGAATGATTGTTATTTGGCTTGTCAAATGGGTCGCGGTATAAAGGATAAGCTCACTAATAGCTTGTGTCTTTCTTGGCGCAAGCACATAGCTTCGTGAAAAGGTCATAAGGTAATGTATGAGCTCGTTGTTCGCTCGAACACACTTTAGTGTCCCTCGTGATGGGCCTTGCTTATTAGGCATTAGTTTAGATGAGAATCAACTGTTAACATGTATGATATTATGAAATGAAAAATTTATGATGGAAAAATTGGATATGGTGGTTATTATACTATTATTACCTAAAAGAGATAGACATAAGGTTTTATTAAAATGAAATAAGGTTATCCTAGAAAGCTTATCATCAAAAGTAAAGAATTTATTTGTACTAAGCAATTCTAAACTTTATTAATTTCAAGAGGAAAAAGGAAAAAAAAAAAGGAATAAAAAAGAAACATAATATATGTTTTCTTATTTTCACAATCAATATATTTGTGTCCTTCTTATAAATAGATGCACAATCCTTATTCTTCATGCACATGATAAGGAAAAAAAACAACTTCTCAAATGACACATATAGACCAAAAAGTACAAAACAACAAACTCAAATGACATGTATAAACCAAAGAAGGAAATCAAACCTAATCCATCACATTTGAAATATCAATATTCTTTTAGGATTTAGAATTGAAGAGAGTTATTTGGAGTATTGGATCATATGTTCTACTTCAAGTGTTTATTGCATGATTTGGGTTTTCTTTTTTGTCTTTTCCACTTTGTATCATATAAAATTTCAATAAAATATTTGATATTTAGGAAAAAAAATCATGAATTTGTTAATTAGAAAAATTGATCAATTGAATGCAAAAACATTAATACATGGTTATGTATTTGTATAATTTCCAAAAAGCATGGATGGATCCAAGGGAGCTAAAAGGCCCCCTCCTTCCCTCTCGACCTAAGAAAATTTAATTAATTAAATTTATTAAAGAAAGAAAAAATAAGTCTTACATATCTATATCATTAAATCCCCAAGAGTTTTGTATAACTACTACCTCTTAAAATTACTATTTAGACCTCAATTTAATAATATATAACAAAAAAACTAACACTATATATTCTTAAACTACAAAAATACCTTATAAGATAAATATATTTATTAGGTCACATAATTTTCTTTCCTCGTATCTTCCATTTCTCTCTTCAAACTAATATTTCTCTCTTTCCATATTTACCATTTTCCCTTAAATCATTCTCACTCTAACCTAACAACATCAATGTAACTATCACGTTGAAGATGAAATTCATATACATTCACAGAAAAATCCTTTCAACTCTCAATACGCTTGATCCTAATGCCATGAAAATTAACTTATCACTAAGTCTCTCCTCTCTTCTTTTCATATATACCCTTTCTATTAACATATTTATATAATTTTTGAAGATAATAAAATTTTCTTTAGAAAATAAAACTAATAAAAAATATCATCACTATAACTAGAGGGAAAGAAAACATTTCAAATATTATAATCTTTCTAAAGGGAAAAGAATTACTCCAAATATTTCGTTATCATCAGATAAATGATAATTTATCATTTTAATCTATCTAAAAATGGTAAAGATAAGTATTATCGAAAGAAATATTAGTAAAGGAGTTCCTCAAAGACGATCATACAAATATCTCATAATCTTTTTTTTTTTCTGAATTGGATATTACTTTTTTGTATACTCTTTTGAACATTCATCTTTAATAATGTATTTGGCATAGCTAACTCTATTGTGAAGTAAATAAATTATGCATCATTTACATTATTATTCTACTTTGAATTAAAAAAGGATAAATAGTTATCTAGTTTTACATTATTGATGTTATTCGACCATTTATATGTTAAACATTTATTTTCATATTTCTAATACTTATTATTACATTTAATTAACTATATATTTTGATTGTGATATTAATATTTCAAATATTTGATGTTGTTAAATTTGTACAGCATAGTAGGTATGGCATCCGTTAATATTTTTTAAAGAGCAAAAATTGTTATGATGATATACATGGATAAGTGGTTTAATGTTTTATTTTACAAACCTAAGGTCATTAGTTCAACGCTCATTAGTCATGTTATTTTTGCAAGTTACATTTATTATATGTCTCTCAATAAATGTTTTTCATCCTCTTTTACTTTTTTTAGAATAAATAATAAAATTAAATTTTTTCATAAAAAAATAATTATTAATTAAATGAATTCTCATTAGATTTTTTTATCCTTTTATACAATACCATAAAAAATAATTATATAGTTAAAACTACAAGTTTTTCAATCTTACTATAAAAAATATACACAAATAGTAACAGTGATATTATTTGATGTATTGTTAATTTCTTTTCATAATTAATATTATTAAAATTAATAGTTATAATTAAAAAATAATTATCCGATTACTTGCATCGAGAATAAAATTTTTTCTCATAAAATTAATAATTAAATAATTTACAAAGTAATCATTTAAAAGTTATATAATAATACTAATCTTTATGTTATCTTTTGTCATACTTTTTATACAACTTGTTTAAATATAACTCTTTGTAGTATATTTTGGTGGATAACAAAATTTACACAAATTTATATATTCTAGTTTTCAAATGATTGATAGTTAAATTTCAATCAATATATATATATATATATCAAAGGTAATGAAATTATTGTCTCAATCATTTTTAAGTATACCACCATCTATAATTATTTCATAACTGAGCTTAAAGTTTTCTCCTATTAAATGTGAGGAAATGTAGTAGGTGCATTTTTTGATGAAATTGTTACATGAGCACTATAATTGCAATGTAAGCAAAATTTTTAATATTATCTAAAATAGGATAAATCTGGCTGCTCCAATGGTCCTACATGCATTCCTACCAAAAAGAAAATATGGGACGTAATATTTTGTGTTGATAAAAATGTAGTGGATATTTTGGTTTGTAGAGATTATATGGGTATTGATGTGGATTTGGTTTGATGCAAAGAGACGAATGATTAGGTTTTGATTTTTTTTTTTTTTTCCTTCTCCTCTACTCTTCTTCTCTTCTCTCTCTTTTTCTTTTCATTTTCTTTTTTCTTTTTTATTTTTGTAAACGACGTACGATTATTTGGGTGATGATAATCGGTAATGTTTCAAATACGTGGAGCTAATTTCCAAAACAGTACATAAAGCACTCCATCTGGGACCCACTCGAGGGATACTTACATGTCCAGCGGACAATCCTTACTTTGGATTTTATATAAACGGTGAAAAACTTCAGGCGGTTCAGCAACGAACCGTTTCAATATCTTTTTCCATTGTACCACTACTTGATTGAATTAAAAGCACACTGCACTTTCGATTGAGTACGTCTGCAGTAGATAAGATATAAGTATCCATCTCTATTGTAATTTTTTTAAATTTTAAAATCAAAACTTGCCGTCTATAATTTTAGAACCACCTCGATAAATATTTTTCTCACGTTTTTATATAATTAAAATTCACTTTTGAGATGAATTCTCAAGTATTTGAACCTATCAATATTTTCATAAAATCATATTCATTCAAATTTCAAATTACATGAAGACATATTTTTCGCTGAGTTTAGAAGAGTAAATTTATAAAATTTATCTATACTATTACCAAAAGCAATATTATAAAATTAAAGTGACAAAATAATAAATCTATGAAGATGGCACACCCTTCATCTATGCAAACCTTACAACTTATCACAAAATCCATTATATTGAGTTTACAAGTATAATACTGTGAGTAAAAATATAACAGTAAAGGAAAAGTTAGTTATAGAGGAAAAACAAGACAAGAAAGATGGAAAACGAGGAAATCATATTATATAGTTTAGGAAGCATTTTTCCTTTCTTATATTTTCCCTTTTTATTATGGCATTTACTACTATTCAATCACATTCTTTTTCCAATATATTTTACCTTTGAATTTTAATATCTATTATAAATGCGATTAATCGCTTACTATTAATTACATTTATTTATTCATGTATTATATTTAAGTTCCTTCATCTTCTATCTCCTTCCTACTTTTTTTTTAGTATGTTTTTTCTAACAAAAGTCTATATTTTCTCCTCCTACTCCTCTACACATCCATGGAAATTAATTTCATTATTATATTCCTTTCCCTTTTCATAGTATGATAATGAGATCTAGATTACATTCTATCCAATTTGTTTAGAGCTGAAATTTAGGTTTGTGTTTAACATAATTGAAAATTAGGCTTAATTTAAGGTTTTTGATTCATTATGAGTTATTTAGGTTTCAATTGATTTCAGGTGTTAGAGTTGGTTGATAACGCAACAAGAGACAAAAAGGAGAACAAAATAATTCCATAACACCTTTTATTCAATTCATTCAAAACTGAAATTTAAGGTTTGTGTTCAAGAGAATTGAGAATTAAGGTTAACTTAAGGTTTTTTATTTATTGTTAGTGATTTTGGTTTAGATTGATTTCAAGTGTTAGATGTTGCAAGTAATGCATCAAGAGGCAAGAAGAAGAACCAAATAAAACTAAGATTCTATTGGTGGTGTAGAATGACGAATAATTAGGGAAATTAATAGCAAGAGTTACAATTGCTTATGGAGTCATTCTTCCAAACATAAACATAATACTTTTTGAAAAGAAGACTGCTAAGAAAGTTAGAAAAGAGCTAAAAATCTCATCCTTAGACCATTAAGTCTCTTAAGAAAAAAGTTTAGAGATTCATTCTTTTTCAATGTAAAGAGTGTGCTTCACATTAATTATAGGATAGTTTGCAACTACCCATTTTGGTGCCATGTAACTTTTTGGAAAATACTTTGCTTAAAATTTAATTATTTAATGTAAATTGTCGATTTATTTACATTTTTTCATCATTGTCAACTCTCGATCCAAGCTATATATAATGTAAATTGTCAAGCCATTTATATTTTTTATTTACAAACTTCAATTCATTATTTAATGTAAATTGTTAATTTATTTACAGTTTTTCATCATTGTCAACTCTGATCTAAGCTATATATAACTTTTTGAGCAATCTAGCAAATGTATAGACACTTTTGGAAGATAGATTTGTCTCTTTGGAACTAAAGCAAAGAGAGAATCTTTCATGTAGAGTAAAGTCAATTTACATTATAATTCCCTTTCTTTTCTTCAAATGGAGTTTTGGTACTTTCATTTTAGTGGTGTGGATGCTTATAATTATTTTAAATTAAATTTTTGAAGTTTGTATGGTTTGTCAATATAATAAAATAGTTTTAGTATAAATTTTATAGTACTTTTTTTTAAACTCTTTTTTCTAGATTCTTACTAGCAAATTGTGTAATCTTGTTATGTGTGTTTATTTAATTTTTGTTTTAGGCCTCTAGTTCATCATTTAAATGTAAGATTTTAATTAGGAAAAAAAAAAGTCGATATTTTAATTATAATCATCACACATTTTTTTTGGGTTGCTTGGTTTTTTTTCTTTCCCTTTTCAATAAGGTAGCGTTTGATTGCGTAATTTTTATGGCATTAGATTGGACAAAAACTTTTGTCCCATATTTGGTTTGATAAATCTGTTTTGTGATTAGATAAAAATTAGATTGATGGACTAAATAAAAGACCCAAATTTTGTTCTATCTATCCCATGATATAAAAAATAAAATTCATTAGACAAAACAAAAAATGTTTTGCATTCTTAAAAATACCTATTCATGTTATAATATTGAGTTAATTAATATTATTTTTATTAAATATTATAAAAATATTCTTTATTTTATAATAGAAATAATTATTTTTTTAATATAAATTTTATGTTAAGTATTATATAAACTAAATATGATACAATAAGTTTATACTATTAAGTTCTCTTTATAATATAATTTTTATTGTGTTCTTGTTAACATAAATTTCATATTACAAACTTTAGGAATTTTATTATATTATTATTTACTTTTTTCTTTAATAAATAATTACAGTAATAGACACTACACTCACACTACGTCATTATATAACTATGTCATCCTCTTTAATATTTAATTATATAAAGAAATATATATATTTTATTTGAGATTTTATGCAATTATTACATACACTTCATAGTAAGTAGAAAGACTATGATATAAATTGTATGTAAGAGAAACACTAAATTTTCCTTTTTATTTTTTTCTTAATACTCACATAATAATTTTATATATTTTTTTCCCCAATTAAATATTCTACAAATTATATATGATGAGTCATTCATTTTTAGAACTTTATATTACTCAACTAATTTTTAAAATGTTTTGTTTATAATACATAAAAATCATTAGATGATATATATATATATATATATTTGAAAAAGCTTATAATGAATATTCAGGTTTTCATCTGCGCATTGCACAGGCATTTTAGCTAGTAAAAATGAAATATGGAAGAAATGAAAAAGGAAACCTGAATTTCCTATGAATGATGGCTTACGGTTATAGTCTATATGTTTATCATTATTTAATAACATTTACGTAGTGGGTACATCTAGTATTGGCACGCTATATACTATCGAGAACATGTTTCATGATTACTAGAGGGTATTAAGCCACGGTACACAACTACACATATACCACCATATGTAACTTTTTGTATCCAATAGGGACTTTTTGATTGAATTAGTTCTTATAAGGGTACTGGAAAAAGAACAAAGTTACCCACTTAACTCTAGCTTCTAACTTTTACTTTAGCCGTTGATTGGAAGATGAAACAAATGAGAAATTTTGATTCGAGAAAAGGAAAAAACTAGAATATTGTTGGAAAAAAAATTAAAAATAGATATTTACAGAATAAAAATTCAATGTTAAATACGAAGAGAGCAAAGGAATAAACGTTATAAGAAAAGATTTCCAGATTGTTTTTTGAAATTAGTCCTTTCTATCCAATTATTATATTTTGTTCTATTTAATTAAATTTCGAATTAGAAAAAAAAATCAGAATTTAAATATTTATCGACTTTTCCATCTAAAATACTCAAACTTGAATAAAGGGTCCAAAATGAAGATTTTCACTAAAAATTTTACTTTTCACTTCCTTATATTTTTTAGAGAATAATAACATACAAGAAGATATTTTGTCCACATTAAGATGCTATAAAAGATAAATAATTAAGTAAATAAATCATATAAGGAATTTTATGAAAAAATTACAGCCTTTTTTTTAGCAATAATCATTGTCCAATAAGAAAGAGTGATCAAGATCCCCTATATTTATTTGCCCCTCTATTCCCCTTAATTTACACATTAATGGCTAAGATTATTAAGATTTTTCAAACACTCCCTTATATCATCATCATATTATTATCTTCCTTATAAACTCGATTGTAGATTACATGTAATAGTATGGAGATAAATTGAGGGAGACTAAGGAAATATGAATTGAGAGAATACATTTCCATTAAAACTATTTCAAATAACTATTCGTATCCAATCTTTAAAAAAAAAAAATTCCATCTTTTTAACTTCCTTTAAACAACTTTTTTAATTGTAATCTTCATATTTATTTATTTATTTATAATATTACCATATTTTTTTGAATGTAATAAAACTACATATTTCCTTTAATGTTATAAATTTTTCATGCTTTACTTTCACACAACCTTCTTTATCATCTTCTAATGCATTTAGGGGTCGAGAAACTACTGTAATATCCTTGGTACAAAAGATTGGTCCAAAAATGGAATAGAATGAAATGGAATGAAAATTTAAATAAGAAATCATTTCCTATGTTTATAGATGGCTACGGTTCTATGAAATAAAATTGAATAAAATGATATTAAATGCTTAAATAAAATTATTTATTGAGAATGTTTTTAATTATTGTATATTATAATTTATTTAAAGGTTAAAAAGTAATTTTAATTAATTATAATTAATTAAATAGAAATGGAATCATGATTCTGAATTCTGCTTTAAAGTTAAAATCGTTAATTCTATAAAATTACGATTTCAATTTCAAATCGTATTTCTAAACATAGGAAATTTGACTTAATTCAACATACCACACGTTATATTAGACCAATTAGAATAACATTATAATTTTAGAGGATGCCCTTGTCTAAAATTTATCCTTCTAAAACACCAAATACTCATAATAGAGCTTTTTTTTTTTTTTTTTTTTAAGGGGGAAAAAAAACATAGAATAAGAAAAGCCAGTTGAAAATGAAATAATCAGATTGGAAAAGCATTTTTATATCCTCATAGCTGTCTGTGGGGTCGTACAAAGCGATTAAATCATGCTTTAATAACGTTAGGTAAAGGATGTATGGAAAACCCTATTCCAATACAACAACAAAGAGCCCTATATTGGAGGAAGGGAAAGGAAAGGAAAAGAGGGATGCGGAGAAAGAAAGCAAAGGACTTTTTTTCGTGGTGGGGTTTTGAATTAATGGAAAAAAGGGAGGAAGTGGGACAACCGGCACATGCGGGAGCACATTGTGCAGTTGAGACAAAGCGTGAATCCATCTGATGTGGGGTCTTTTATTTCCTTCTCCGCCACTTCCAGCTTATGCAACGATCTTCCACAACAAATAATTTTACAATTATTCACGAAACATTCATATCTCGTTCTTCGTTATTACAGGAATTGTCTCACTTTATTCCTTTCCAAATTAATACTCGTTTTGGATAAAAGTATTTGTTAAGACATCATCAATCATTGTTATTCTCTAACAGCGAAATGAATTAAAATAGATTATCTTCTTTCCCTTTTTCATGAACAGAATTTAAAAATGAGGTCCGAATGGACGTGTATACAGTACACGGATGGAGATCTCATAACGTAGCACAAAAAATTTTGTATAAGCTGAATCATATGACCATCGTCCGCATGCCTCCGTTATATGATTTTGGGCTGGGTCCCACAACATGTGCCTCAACTCGTTTTTGACGGGACATTTTGGCACCCAAGTTGCACGCTCTATCATTCGGACAAAACCTAGCTTTAACGTATATCGGAGGGCAAATGTCGAACTATTCCGTATCCCCATACCGTTTTGGGCTAACGTACATTCCAAGACGAGTACTACATCTCAGTAGTACGATGTTACTGAAATAGTGGTAGCGTGTAGTTTTAAAAAAATCACCTGATGTATGTTTAGGTTTTCGAATATAATTAGTAATTATATATCATAAATATATATATCTATCTATATTATTAACATAAATAGGGTTTTATATAATCGTTTTTTTAATTATATATTTATTTATTATTATTTAAATAAAAAATTTAATAATAAAATAAAATATTAAAATTATAATTAATTGATAAATATGCCTATTTATTACTTTTTCTCTCTCTTCATTTATATTTTTATTTTTTCACTTCCCTATTTCTACATATTCTCCTATTAATTGTATCTACATCTCTTTCTTTCTCTATCTCTTTTTTTATTTTATATTTTTATATACTTAACGTTGATACATCAATAGCTAGTATATATATATATTAAATATTGTTATGGGCATGATTTCAAAAGTAAAAGGCTCATTTCCACATGTAACCTTCATGCACCTCACTGCAATCGGCACCACCTGTTTGCTTGATTTTGTTAGGTTCCTTTGCATGGTACTTGGTTGGAAAGATACCATTATCTTCCCATTCAATCTTGTATGCATTTGCACAGCTTTTGCCTTACAGAATGGGAATTCCATTGGGGCAAAGATTTCCCACACTTCCAGACCCCATTGCTCGTCCATTGTAAGAATAATTAAATCCATTTATTAACTTAGGAGTGCAAACATTGATTAGAATTTTTTATGTCGATCGGTTAGAGTTGTACAGCTCAGCCGGATGGTTATCCGTATTAGTATATGTAAACTGTACGGAGTAAGTATATACACCTTTTTTCTTCTTTTTCACCCCGGTTAGACAATACACTTATCTGGCAACAGAGCAAGATGTTAGGTGTGTAAATCCTTGCATGTTTGTTTCATCCTAGTTAATTGATCGATCGGTTTAACTTAATAGGCTTTAATTTGAAACTTCAGCCAAAAACGTAAATTGGTCAACAATAAATACAACATCACATTAGTTCTATAAACTCAAGCAGTAGAGTTAAATTTGACATATGTAACCATATTTATTACTATCAGTTACCAACAAAAAAAAAAAAAAAAGTCAAACATTTCTATTACTATCATAATCGAAAATGGTCCTTCCGAATTATTTTTTAAAAATTATAAATTAATAATTAAGATTATTTAAATTGTTAAAATTGGTATCATTTTCTTTTTTTATTATCTAAACCACTAACTACGAGTAACTGACGGTGTCTATTAGCCAGCACCTCGTGCTATCAGTTATCTGGCTCCCTATATGTTGTTATGAGTCTATGATACGATCACGTTACCACCAGGACCCACCTCTCCAATTGTTTTAGTTCAATTGCCACCAATTTCCCCTTAATACGAGTTAGAGGTAATTTCCACCACATTCAACCTTGAATCCGTCTTGCCATGTGGTGTTGTGGATCGAAGTAGCGACATCCTCTGCAATACTCCTCCATCTTCCACGAAATTACTATGCGATCTCGTTGGACAACTTTACAGATTTAAAGTGGAAATGTAATTATAATTATTAAGAAATAGAATAAAGAAAGGCAATAAATTAAAAATATATCTAAAAATATCAATGTACTGTTGTTATAGGTCATGAATTAACTGTTGGCTAGAATATTTTGGATAAATTATGGAAATTTGCCGGAAAAAACGGAGGGTTAGTTTTTCTTTTGGCCGTGATAAGGAATTGCAATGTTTTATTTGACAGCAACAAAAATTTCATAAAATTACCATTCTACTAGTTAAATGCAGTATTTGCTCAAAATCAATGGGACATGTGCTATTAGCAAAATCCAGAGGTCATCTAGGATTCTCTTTGAAAGCCAGTAAAATTTTGCCTAGAAGTGTGTTCCAAACCCTCCTATATCACCGGGTTTTAGGATGGCGATTAGTTGAAAGCCCCTGAACTATGACTTTTTTTATTTTCTTTTCAAATTTAATTTTTTTTACATTTTTTTCAATTACTATTAATAATTTATTGCTTATTTCTATTTTTTCTCAAATAATTATAATATTTTGTTTGAACATATAGTGATACATGAATATTTTACTTTTATTTTAGATTAAATTTTATTTTTATTTTGAAATAATTGATTTAGATTCCATAAACGCAATAGTATTTATTTATTTATTTTTTAAATTGAAGTTCAAGCGGACTCGAACCGATGGCCAAATGGGTTCAAGGGCTTATCGGATCAGTGGTTTTCCAAGATTGAACCGCGTAGGCCCTTAGACCTTGACGCTTTATCGACCGATTTAAGCATGTTCTCATTTGGGTCGAGTTAGTTCAAAGGCTTGCCGGACCTGCATAGGTCTAATTTTACCGACAAAAACATTGTATTATGAACATTTTTAATAATTGAGGTCTTCCTATTTATTAGAAAGTATTCCATATTTATTTATAATTCATTTAATTAAGAATTCAAAGTCAAATCTATATACTTTACATTCTTTGTAACCGTTTAAGCAAATTTTCTATAAGTTAAGCTCTTACACTACTTCAACTTCCCAAGACATTGTTGTTAGAACTAGATTGGAGCTTTGATCTGAATAAGGCTAAGGGTTGAGAGCCAAGGAGTTGAACTGGAGTCAACCTAAGGTCAAATCGGAGTCAATAAATTTTTGAAAATATTATCCACATATGCATATAATTATATATTATTGATAATTTAAATGATTTCTTATATTATATTTTATTTAAAACTATAAGAAAAAGGCATATTAGTCTAATTTAGATTGCAAAGAGGAAAAAAGAATTAGATTTTTCTTTTAGATTCAATTTCTAATTTACTTTCTACATTTTTTAATCTTAATATAGTATATGACTTTAATCTCAATGCAAATTGTGTCTATGTGCTTTGTTATGAAAAATGTTGAAAAAATCTTCCAACAATGTAGGTTTATAATGGAAGAATTCAAATAACATAAGCATTCATAAAATTAATCCATCATGAAGAGCCATTTATCTATATATTCTTCTCATATGTATTGATCAACCACTAGTGTACGATTAAAGTATGTTAAGTTCAATAGAACAAGTCCTGCATTGTTTAGCTTTTACATATTTTGGAGAAACTTATAATATAAAAGAGTTGCCTCCATAAACTTTTCAATAAGGCAGGTTGTACGTGCCTAGGGCCTTTGATTTTCAAGCCCTATTGTAGCATGAAATTGGTTCCTTAGTGTCGTTTTTGGATTTTGACTAGTAGAGATTAGAAGTGATTTGGGCTTTACGCTATTAAATGGGCTGGTAAAAACAAGAACCAGTAAGGGCATTGAGGGTTGTTCAGTATGGCTACTCCGATGTTTAAGTTAGTAGTGTGAAGAGGGAGGTAGCAAGTATGCCAGTGAGTATAGTAAGGCTTGAGTGTGCAAAGTATTAAGTTATTTACTATTATGTGATAATTTGATATTTATATAAGGGTGGAGTCGGTGGTTAAAGAGCCGTTAGTAGGCAAATGATAAGTCTACAAGTCATAGGTAGTTGAGACATATAAGCCAATGTAGCCTTAAATTGTAAGAGGTGGTTATTGACCAGGTCTTTTGAGCCTTATCCTTGTCTTTTAATCATTGGAGCCTGTAATGTATGGGTAAGCTATCTAATGGGCCTGAGTTAAGGCCAGCCACGAGGGTAAGGAGGTTAAGTCTAAAGAAGCATAGCTTTGGCCATGAGTCCAATTAGGTTGGTACAGCTTTGAGGGGTCTAAGTCTAAAAGGCCCTATCAATACTTAACATTCTCGCTTGATGCATTTGAAATGCACTTTAACTTATCTAACTCAGATGGTTTTTAGTGGAATCGATGGTTTAAAGATGTGTTTAAAATCTAAGCTTTTAAGCATAATTGAATCGGCTTAGTGAACGGTTCACGACTGAATTGGTTCGAGTTTAATAATATTATCTAAGATAAAAACAAATGGAAGAAGAAAGGATAGTCACAAAATTTAGAAAAATCTATTCCAAGTCTTTCAAAAACAATTTTTGCAAAATAAATAAATAAAATAAAAAGGGAAGAGGAAGGAGAATTGGTGTAAACCCCACAAATCTAGCCTTCTAAGTATCGAATCAAATCCCTAAACTGTAGATAATTTCCTGAAGTCAATAGAGTCGGTGAGATTTAAAACCAATTAAAATCTTAGTTCAAAACCTAAAGTGAATATGAAAAACTTTAAATTATCAATTGAACCACTCATCACATATGAAGACTTTAAAACCTTAAGTATATGTAACTGTAAATATTTGACCCCGAACCTCATAAAACCCCTAAGATAACAACCGAATATTTAATTGTGTAGAAAACTTTTATTCCCTAAATGTATATAAACCTTAGAGATTACACTCGAAAGTGATAAAACTCTAAAAGTATAACTTTGAAGATATAAATATATTAATTCACTATACTTTGCCTTAAAACCCTAATTGACAATATATCCTTAGTATCTTATCAAATAATTAGTAAAAGATTAAAGATAACTTTCAATTATTTATAAATACATATAATACTAAAATAATCCATTATAAATTAAGATATTACATTATAGATTGCATATATCTTCTAAATATATAACTATGTTAGTATTATATAGAGTTAAAAGTTTAGTTGATACTTATATTATATGTAACAAGTATTAGTACCTTAAATGACATATTTCATGATAGTTACACTAAGTGCCATACTAAATAATATATGTATGATATAAATACTTGGAGAAAGATTTAATTAACTATTCTTGTAATTATTTTAATAAACTTTACATTTCCTTTCGATTCCTTAAATTTTCTCCTAAATTTTCCTTAATTACCTCATTATGTAAACACAAATTTCACCTAATTAAGTCAACAGGTTGACCAAGTCAACAAATGTGTCATTGTCATCTCGAGTCTTTTTCCTTTCTCTTTAACTTTCTACATTTTTTTTGTCCAATTTTGCCCCCTTTGTTGCTATCTACTCTTCTCCCTCTACTAGACTTCACTTTTCTTAGTTATAAGACACAAATTAAGATAAGAACAACTCCTTTTCCCCTCTCACAAAACCGTAAACTCCCCTTGCCCTTTCCATCTTCAACCTCTTCATAACTTCAACTACACAACTTCACTTACTATCATAAACCAACAAAACACATATACTTGCTTTCCTTTTCATATACCAAAGTAGAAAAATGTATATTTTTATATGATTTCTTATCTTAATTAGTGAGTTGCTTATCTAAGTTAGGTTAGCATAGGAACTTTTATGTAATATGTACATATATGTTGTTGAAGATAGAAAGTTCCATATTTATGCTTAAAAGTGTAGGAATCCTTAGATTATTGGAAGAAGAACACATGTATATATATACTTAAGCATGTGAACATAGGAATATATTTGATAAATATATGTGTGAAAACCTTTGTATATAAATACTCATTATGTACAAAACCTAAAATAAGGTATATACTAACTATATATACATATACTTTGCTAAATAAGCCTTTAAAGAGCAAAAATATGAAATTTGTGAAACTTTCTTAAGAGGGTACTCTAGGCATACGAAAATGCATATGTCACCGTATATATATACGTGTATATATACTAATATACATACGACTACATAAGTATACATACTAGTATGTTAGAAGTATAAGTATATATATATATATATATATAGAATATATGTGTAAAGTATATGAATACATAAGGATAAGTATACATATGTAATGGATGATGCAAGCATGACATAAGCAATTGATGACTTAAGTAATAATATAATCAAGTGATGACATAAGCCTATAAAATAATAAAATATAGGATGACATAAGAAAATACTATATATAAATATACATATACATATAGGTCGAAACAGCTTTAAGCCCCTAATACATATCCTAAATTGAATTAGACTTAATTAAGTACATAAATTAATAATACCTATGTAAAATTATCTAAGTGTAAGAATCTAATGACTAATTAAACCGATGAGTACTAAAATAAGATATAAAACTAAGCAATAAGAATATTTAAGTTTCAATAGTTAAAATTCTAATAAATTTAGTTTATATTGTAAAACACGAGTCTTAAAGTCCAAAACGGACATCACCGTGTGAATGTACATCCAAAAACTGATGGAAAATGATTATAAGTTCGTAAATATTGGAGATAGAATGAAAAAGTTACATATGATTAGTGATTAGGTTTAATTGAATAAAAATTGATAGTAATCTAAGTATAATTAGGTAAATAGATATTTAGAACCGTTAATTAATTCAGTTACTTATTATCCTTGTTATCTTGTAATGATCAGGTGATCTCGACGAGGGTGAAGATTGTTTGATCGATTATTACAATTAGAGCAAGTCGTCATAGTCAAATGAGTACTCCCGATAACTCTATACTTATTTGTGTTTGTAGCTAGTGTACTTAAATTGAATACTAATAGCTTGATGCATGGGGTTTCGGGATATGTATATACTTAATATTGATTAATTACTATGTGAAATATTATTAAATACAATAATTGATGATTTAATTATATGATTGATTGTTACATGATTTGGATGATTTGTTGATATTGATTGATGACCTCATAATTTCAATTAAATACATTTGGCTTATCTTAAATAAACGGGTTATGCATTATTCATGTAATGCATTGCATTACTTATTCTGGCTATCATTTCATACGAAGGTAAACAGAGGCCTTATAGGGATTGTTTATATATATTTAAGCATTTTTGTACGATACACTTGTATAACATGACCTTACTTAAACCTACGCGCTTACTAGGTGATGGGGATGCTAATCGTATGGCTGAGGGTCAAGTTTAGAGACCTCCACTGTAGGGTGTGAATGTAGATTGTAGGGGCTACCTCACCGTTAGGCTTGGGATTTTGTGTGCTATTGGATTTTTAGAACTGGAAATGTATTTTGTAAAATACGAAATTCAAAGATATAGTTAAAAACTCAGGTGATAAAGTTCGATTGTAATTCTTGTCAATGTATCTCCAACCCTTACTTCGGAAAGGGTTAAAGTTTAATGTTATATGCAACACCGATCAACTGCATATATTGTTTGGCATATTAAGTGTACATGCATTCATATGATTGTAATAATTTGTTTGATAATTTACTTGTCAATATAGTATGAGAGATAACTCACTAAACTCTTGTAACTTATTTCTTAATAGCTTTTTTTTGCAGGTTGATAGATAATTAGGCATAAGTTAAGAGCAAGGCATGGGCTAAGAGCTAAGCATTAAGTGTAAGTATTGAAATGTTTTAGAGGTTAAAATTAGAGAAAAATTGTATAGCTTATTTGAGACTTTAAATGTACTTATATATTTAGATTTAATAACTTCAATGAGTTTGAATTCCAAGTTTCTTCTATTCAATTTTATCATTTAGTAGGAAGAGATACTGATTCTTTACGGTTCTAAGGAACTGTGGGATATCGGACATTCGTAATTATTTATATTTATATGTTATGTTACAATAAATTAGTTGCTTAAAAATCAGTAATCTTAGTGATTTATCATTTAGAGTTTTACAATCTCTAATTTGCGAGGCGATTTTTGTATCATAGATGCGCACATGATATTAAAATTTTAGACAATCCTATTAGACTCCCTTTAGGGCCTTGACAGTTGGGGGTTGATAATTACAATTATTGCAATTGATTTTAATCAAAACTTAACTTCGATAGAGTATATTTGTAGCGGGGAAAACTAATTGTATGTTTATTTAGCTAAATGGAATGAGATGTAATACAATAATAATTATTGATAAATGGAATTGAGTTGTAAAAATTCTTACATTATTCAATTAACTAAAATTTAGTTTATAAAATTTTGTTCAATTAGCATAATAGAGTGATAAGTAAAACCCAAATAGCTTAAAATGGAATTATAATATCCTATTATATCATTATAAAATCATAATAACAAAATAAAAAAAGCCCTAAATAATAGAACATACATGATAATATATATGACAATTATAAATTGCATGTAAATACCTTGATTATTTATTATGTATTACTATGTATATTATATATTATATGTTTATAATATATTCTATTAAAACACAATGAAAGTATAATGCCCTAAGCTTAAGGTTATAGATTGCCATATGTCCCTAATAATCTAATGATATATCAAGCTAAATGAGCAATTAAAATCTCTAAAATTTCATAAATAACTCCATAACTCTCAGATAATAAATCTCAAATGTAATTGAAAATCACAATTAAATATCTTTAAAATACTAAAACTGATATGAACATAAATAAACTAAATTCTCATGTTACAAATAAAATAACAAATCTTTAAAATAACAAGTCTATTTAATCTCTCTCTCTAGTTGACCACATATCATTATCATAGTAATAGTAATACTTTCTAGTGTCTTTGTCCTGGTAATAATAATATGCTTCCCCATTGTCATCACAATCTACTTGTTCATCTAAAGATCTTACAATTGAAAAAGAACAGGAATTAGCTAATGCCTTATACGAAATCCCATAAACATAAGGACGTGACATACAACAATCAATATAGCACAAGTAATACTGCAAAACAAAAATAGCAAACAATAGGTTAATATACTTAATTTAGGTAAGAATCAACACAACTTGGGATCACTTGTGATTAACCCTAAACTTTGGAGTATCTTAGACACCAAACATAGTTTCTAATCAGGACATTGGTAGCGCGGCCCTTGTCTAAATAGGCACTAGGACACTAGCACTGTAACCTTTAGATGCCACATAATCTACTTAGTTCTAGGACACTGGTCTTATGACCTTCAAGTACTAACCTAATCTACTTCATATCATATCTAAGAGAGGACTCCATTTGGGATAATATCACCTAAAGATCAATAAGGTGCCACCTTAGGGACATTAGTGTTATGATCTTCTAAGCTTTGCCAAACATAAGTAACAAACATATTTTATTCCAGTTATCCATTAGTCCAATTACTTCAACTATCCTAGGCAAGCCTAAGCAGTAAACATTGGTTCCATGTACTTGGGTCTTAAAAATAACTCATAGAATTTACTTCAAATGACTTTTTAAAATCAACACTTGAATAATAAAACATAATTAACTCTTTTTAGGCTTTATCCTTAAGTTACATAGTTCTAACTAAGTGTTCTTACTTATTTCCTTAGGTTAATAATCCGAATTTGATCAACTTGAGGTTTAAAGATATATTTAGGCTTCCGTAGACATTTAAACAAGGTTAGGATAAGGTTAAAAGAAAGATAGAGACGAGAAAAAATGGGAAAAGGTGGACTACAAGAACACGCCTTAAGTTTACAGCTGTGTTCTTAGACTCTGGTCTTTCCTTAACTAAATTCTTCAGATCACACTTGTACACTTAAGTACTATTGCAAGTCCACTGCTTAGGTCCATGGTTGTGACCTTGGGCCATGGTCCTAAGCCATGGACATAGATTGTGATCCTCTTAGCATAAAATCCTCTTTTAACACTTTAAAAAAAATTCTCGACGAAGGGTTCATGGGTAAGACCATGGCCTTACCATAGTCCCTACCAGTACTCCTCTTGTTCGAAAATTCTCATTTCCTTATCAACTTTAAATCCCTCTAATCCATCAAATAACAAATCTAACACATTCAATACTCTAATCTCATCTTAAGGTTTTAACCTTCTCCATCAATTTAATAATAAGGAACACTTAAGTGTGTTTTGATGCCCAATTCAACAAACGAATCAAAATAAACAATGAAGTACGTATCTCGATCAAAGACGCTGGAAGTCATTATAACTCGCATCGTACACTATTGTTTTACATTGCCTAGATTAACATATACGCGCAACAAAAAATCCAATCAAGACAATAATATCAAAGACAATTGTTATAATATCAAGACGTGGGATAACACTCACTGGGTTAGGGTTTAGACCTTACCTTAACTTTATGATTTGTGATCTCTTAAACCGCGTGCTTCTTTAATTCTAGAACAACTCCTAATGTCAAGAAACCATAAAAACTAAAATTAAAATGAGAGGAATCAATTTACGATAGCTTATCTTAGCCTTGCTTTTGTAATTCTTTTGAAGAGGGTTCTACAAAGCAATAAGGCAAGAAAATGAACCCTAAGTTTTTTTTTTTGCAAGATCTTTTATACTTAAGAGCAGAAAAAAAAACGCCTTATCCCTCATAAAAATATATTCTTACTTTTATTACCTCATCAACTTATTTTATTATTTTCTTTTCTTCAATCCTTTTATTAATTCAATTTTCTAAAGTATTACAAAAAGAATTACATATATGTAATGTTATATAACATATAGCATATATGTATGTATGGCTATGTGCTCATTATATTATGACATAACAAGACATATATAATAATATATTTGTAATTCTATATTATATCACAATATAATATGACACATAGATACATACACATGTGCATGTGCACACATACACACACATCAAAGATATGCACACATTTACAAATAGAGAAACACATACATATTATCTTCTATATTATTAAGCTAATATTACATTACTCAATACCACATTTTCTTAAAAATTATTAATAACAATTTATTGCTACTAAGTTCTTTCTATTTAAGTAAAAACTACATTTTCAACCTCTCTACATTGCCAATGCCATTGTAGCTTATTGGTCTAAACACCATTCTCCAAACAAGATAAACTGGGTTCAAATTCCTTTTCCCTATGTTTTAAGGAGATAACAAAACTACTGCAAATTCAAATTCAATCCTACTTTCACCCCTTATTATTTCAATTATACTCGAAATATTACAAGGTTTTCTTATTCTTTAAAAATTTTTTTTAGCCATATTATTCTCTAAATATTCTAAGTTGAAATATTTGATAATGGCATTTAATTCTTAGAGTATGTTTTTATTCAAATAAATATGGTATTGAAGAGTTTTATTATCTCATAATTTTATTTAAAGAGTGTTTTGAAGTATTTATTCTTGTATGAACATTATAGGTGCATTGACCGGTGGACGTATATAATGACAAATTTTTTATATTTATGATATGTTATTGTTAAGCCTACTACCTCTAACCCAACCATTTAATTAAAACACAACTTATGATAAGCCAACTTATTTGGGATATACCACTCCAATTCTTGATAATTCTAGTTAGACCTCTAGCTTATATTTTTCTCAAATTCTTTCGTTTTCTCTATGTTTCTCTCAAACTAAGGTTTGTTATTAAGGTGATATATAAACCCCATTCCTCATTAAACCCTTGTGCTTATGTGTATTTCTTTAGATTTCTCAATAGATTTATTACTTACTAACTTTGTTTACCTATTGCTTATGTAAGATAATGGCCAATTTGAGAACGGAGTATAGATCTACTTTTGACAGTGTAATGATGTCCCTTTACTTTTCTATTGTTCATCCATATTATATTTGTTACAATTTAGGTAGTTATTTCATGCCTTAAGTTTGTTGCATTCATTACTTGTTGATTACATGCTTTGTATTTATGTTTATTTTATCTATTAAATGCTATTTTATGCATGTGATTTTTTGGAATTTGTTGTACAAATTGTGCTCCCCATCTTTCTACTACATAATCTTCATGGTGAATTCTTCACATTTCACTTGATCATAACTAGTATATTGTGTGTGTTTGCGTATATCTATATATCTATATATATATATATATATTATATCATTGTAGACAAAATATAATATTTTATGTGGTATATTAACATCATGTTATATATATTTTATACTAACTATAGAATATTATAAATATTATATTTATTTGTTACATGTAAATACAATATTTCAATAATATATATACATATATATAGAAATATGTTATATTATATAACAAGAAAACATATATAATAAATATATACGTAATGCAATATTATATTACAATGTAATAAGATCAAACGTAAAATTATAAATCTATATATGCATAGAAAATTATATATTAGAAGATAGATATTTAGAGCTAAGTTTAAGTAAAGATAGTACTTTTGGTGATTAAAATAGAAGATGACATAATGAATCCATTATAACACAATTAGTTTTACCAAACATAAGATGATGTCAAGGCTAAACACACCAAAAGGCACATTGCATGTAACACCACACATGGTGATCTTCTCTCTATCTCATCTTCTTCCTCTCCTATTTAGGCTTTTTTTTTTGTTTGATTTTGATTTGTTTTGATCCAAACAAATCTAAATAATGAATACAATAATATTAAATTAACAAAACTCACTTAATTTTATTAAGATCAAGCTTAAAAATCTAGTGGTTTTAACAAGATAAAGTTTAATGGGGGGAAATATAACTTGAGGTGATTTTGAATATCATCTTTGAATTTAATTGTGCTCCTACAAATTAGAGGCCATAAAAATAAAAGGTATAAATCAATTTCAAACAATAAACATTCGAATGTGTAACGTTGGGAAATAAAAATAAAAAGGAAATTAAAGTAAGATTTATTAAATCTTTATAAAGGGTGGCATTATTGTATTTAAGTCATTCACTATGTTTAGACACCATAATACCTCACTCTCCATATTATGTTTCCTACAACTCCTTGCATCTCTCTCTCACAAAAACCTTATGTTATTTTTCTCTAGGAGCAAAAAACTCTCAATGTCTTAACCAAGACCAAAACCGTAATCTGGATTTGTAAGATTAAAGGACGGAAATCAAAGAAAAGTATTGGCAAAGAGATCTCTTAGTAAGTTTTATTTAGTTGGCACAAGAATTCATTTTCCTTGTTTGGTATAGAGATAACTATTAGGGGTTTCTCTTTTGCAACATCTAAGGTATGGAATTTTGTTTGTGGTGTTGATTCTTGCAAGTCTACTGGTGAGTTTCACTTCTAAATCCCTTGTTCCCTTTAAAGTTTGGATCTTTTGTTAACGTATATGAATTTTTCTCCTCATACAACTTGAGAAATTCACAAACCCCTACTTTTGTAAGGGATGCATTTTTTTAGATAAAAGGCTAATGTGGGCTTTGCCTCGAGACTAATGATTTCAAGTAGCATAATTAGCCGTAAGAGCGATATGGTCTGCATAGTGAGGACTCCATGTCTAACGGGATTGCTCTAAGGGCGCGAGTTAACATGTTGATGGAATTATGGGTTAGTCTAATGTTAGCTAAGTGGTTAGCACCCTCGTTTGAGTATGTGCTATGGTTGAACCCAAAGTCTTTATGAGATATTTGTAATCTTCTAGGATAGCTTTGTTAGGATTGTTTTCAATTTATGCATTTGTTATCAACTTGAAAGCCTCAATAGAGTCAATCTCTAATATCACATTAGATCGGTGTTTTGCTTTAATGATGGTTAGTCCCTTGAAAATAGCTTAGAAAATGACAACCATCAAAAGGCCTAAGCCCATATTATAGCCTTAGCTTGTTTAAGTTCAACAGTCTCTACTTGGTCTATGATCCAAATTAACCCATAACCAATCAATCATGTTAATGTTACCTTCCAACTAATCTCCAATCTCTTTGAGCGTCGGCCCCTACCCCCCCCCAGTTATCACTCTTAAGAAAGCTTATTGATTTCTTTCTTCCCCATTGATCATGATGACTGAAACAATGCAAAAAATCCAGACCTAAAAAGAAGAAGGGCTGAAGGGCAGGGAAAAGAGTCAAGTTGATCAGGCTTAACAATTGAGAGAAGCAAAGCGAAATCAGAATTTAGCATTCATTTAGGGGTTCATCTCATTCATTATGAACTAAAAAGTATAAGGTGTTTGTGAGGTCTTAAAAACTTCATTGAATTCATGATCAACCATTCCATTTGTGCTTGAAGCAAGTAGGCAACGTGAATCTATGCTTTCTATGTTTCAATTAGATACCAATTGCTTGGATGCGTTTGAAAGCCTCAAGATGACTTGTAGAAAAAAAAAAATGGTTTCTAGCTTTGTCTTGTGTCTCCATAACAAACGGTCCATTTATTAATGAGTAAACAATAGGGATTGAACTCGTGTATGGTGGATTCACAATCTACTGCCTTGATCCACTTAGTTACATTCGCCCTTACCCTTGTACAAGTTTAAGTCTCTAGCTATGATTAGGTAGTTTTTGAACCCTTACTATCAAAGAGAAGCTTTTTATGTACTATAATTACAAGTAAGTCAAGTTGTTGATGTTGGGTTGAAATTGTAAGGAAGGGGGTTTTGAATTCGTGTTAATGATTTTGGAGTGAAGCAAAGTAAGTTTTGGCATGGGGAAAATACCTAAAAGTGGGCATTTGCATTTAAGTTTAGAGTTAAGGTCGAGTAAAGGAGCTGTGAGCTGCAATATGCAAAAAACTACAAATTATAGTTGGTGTCCAATTTTTAGAGGCTAGCATCTAGATATTGTAGGCTTGATAACTTAAAGAGTGAGTTCTTCTTGGCATCCATACGTTAAGCATGCTAGCATCTAGATGCCATGTTTACAGCAGCCCATAAAAAGTTTTCAATTCGTTTTCCTTGGGTTTTCAAACCTTATTTTTTAAATCTTAAACGTTTCTTACATGTTTTTAAATATGTCTTACCAATCAAAATGTTTTCTAAACCTCTTTATAACAAAAATCAATCCTTGCTTCTTATAGTGGTTTAAGCTAAGGGTGAAGGTTTGGTGGTGTAGTTAATGAGAGAAGGTATTAAAATGAGTGGGATAGGAATTGAGTTGTTTGTTTATTGTGATATTAAGTTGTGGAGTGTCAGAAACTGTATTGTGCGAATCACTTAAGATAAGCATGGTATATTTGTTTGTTTAGTTGTGTATGTTAAGCTAGTAAACTTGATTAGACCTAATGCATACCCAACTTAATTAATGAATGTGATTGTGTGTGTTTAACCTTAGCCATTACCCAAGTAGGATTGGTTGGTAAGGGGCCTATTGGTCTTTACATGACACTATCTTACATAGAGTCCCTCATTGATACGACTTAGGTAGATTCTAAGAATGGTTATTTAAGTATTGCGTTCTACCCAACACCAATACTATATGGTATATATATTGCTTGTTATTAGTGGTTATGAGTTACTTGAGGTCTTGAGATGCCAACATTGAGTTGTCTGTTGGACTTCATTGAATAAAAAATAATAATAATAACCAATGCAAGTTACATGTGCTAATTACTTGTGATGCATGTGAGATTGTTGATATTTGTTCATATGCATGTGGTTTTCGTATTCCATATTGGACATAACTTATGCTTCTAGAAATCTTTGTTTTTTAGCTATAAGCTTAAATATTATTGATGGAATCAAGAGTTATGATGATGCTGGTTATAATTATTACTACTATAATGAGGAGAATGGCTATTATTAATTTGAGGGCAAGTCCGGTTTCACATAGTTAGATAAGATTATATATTTTGGGAGTTGAGACTCTTTTTGGTTCATTGAATTTTCTTGATGTAATATGAGTTATTTTGATACTTGTTATTTATGTTAAAGTAGTCACCTAAGACTCCTAATATTCTTGTTTGTGTTAGTATTTTGGAGCTGTTAAGACTCCTTGGTTAGTTGTTTGGTTTGATAGTTGAGCTTTTAAGCTTTGATCATGTTTTTTTTTTCACCAAGTTATACATATCGTTAATGTTATTAGTAGATCGAGTGGTTACATCATGCCACTCATTTATTATATGTGTGGAGATCATTTAATGTGAGATTGTTAGAGTTTATATTAAATGATGGACTTTAGACAAGAACATTTTACTAAATGCCTTAATATATTAGCCTCTAATGTTAACCTATGGTAAGGCTTTAGTCCGTAGGTTATAAGGTATTACTAATTCAATTTAAATTCAATCTTTTCCTTAGAAATCTATTTAGCCTAAACCTTAATTACTTCTTTATAGGAACTTATTTTATTCAAGAAAAATCGAACAAAATAGACTTCATGAATCTCCATACTTAAAACTACAAAACTCTTAAGTAATTTTTAAGAAACTACCTCAAATTTAACTCCAATCATGTTGATTGTTCTATACTCTAGGTAGAACCTAGCACACTTAGTCACAATCCCTACATTATAACCATAAAAAATTAAAGACTTCATCTGCATGACCACCTTCCCATGAAGTTGTTCAATGCATCTATGTAGGTCAAGCACCATTGGTCTTTTTTTCTTTTAATTTTTGCTTTCTTGTTTTTCTTATTTTTCATATTTGAATTTTGACTCTAAATATTCATATGTGGTTTGTAATAACTTTAAAACTTTATTTTACTTTTTACATAAGAGGAGTTATATTATTCTTCTACATAGATATTACTATTCTTTATAAAGAGAAGTTGGTTTATTTGATAAAGAGAGAATAATATTGCTCTTTATGCTAATGTGACAGATGACATCATACATCATCAAGCAAAGTAGTAACTGGAACAAGTTAAAATCTAATTGGATATTGAAATTAACAATTGAAAAGCTGAGGTAAGTAATTGAAAAGTGACCTAAAGTTCAAGTAGCAAATATGATATACACCATCATAATATGTTAATTTCAATTTAGGTATTTTTTTTTAAATGAAGGTAGTTTCACTAATGAATAACTATCCATGGATCTCACGAATGAATTACAATTCATCATTTTAAGTAATAAAAAATTCTTATTGAATTGCCATTACTTGTCTAAAATACAAATTAATGTAGTCATAACTCTTTTATATGGTATAAGAATCAAAGAAATAACTATTCCTTAATGACTATTTACTTTTTGGAATAGATTAAATGAAAAATCAAAATTTATGCCTTATCAATGGTTATTATTAGAAATATGCTAAAAATATACATTCTAATGTATACTTAGTGTAATTTTTATTGCAAGGAATTTTTTTTTTTCAATTCATTAACGACAACAATAAATTGGGATTAGAAAAAAGAATACCCCTATATTGTCTTTTTGGAAGAAAACTAAAAGTTACTTTTTTTTCTTATTAATTAAGGAAATAATTGTCCCATAACTTGAACTTTTTATTCTTTTTGGAGAGGAAATAAAAAATTTCAAAAGTAATGACCGTTTCCTATAGAGAGAATAGAAAAGTTATGAAGAATTTCTAAATAAACAAAATAATAGGAAGTATTTTAAGAATAGTCATTTTATTTCTCCCTATTACCTTCAAGTGAGCGAACCATAAATGAATAGACCTTAAGTCACGATATTTGAGTTTCCATAGACCTAATGAAAATGTATTTATTCATGCTATCTACAATGCAAACAAAAAATATAGCTTATATTTCAACACTTAATCATATTGCTACGATACAACAAATATTAAATAATACTTAAATCAATAGCAAGAAAGAGAAAGCAAATGAGACATTTGCATTCTTAGCTATTGCACAGAAAAGTAAAACCTTAACCTTTTCTAAGAGTATTAGAAGTGACTATTGGATAATAGATACGGGTGCTTCTGATCACATGTGCGATTCTCTGTCCTATTTCAATATGTTAAATACTTTTGAGAATAAGGTTTGGGTTACTAATGAAGAATTTGTACTAGCCAAAGGAAAAGGATCTGTTCAACTAGGAAATCTAAAACTGAATGAAATTTTATTAGTGCTAGAGTTGCAATACATTTTGCTTTCCATTAGTGGATTGACAAAGGACATGAAATGTAATGTAATCTTCTCTTCATCTTGCTGTATGTTTTAGGACCAAGCTTTAGGGAGGACCATTAGTAATACTGAGGTACATAATGGGCTTTATTATCTCTTTGGAATAGCTTGTCAATTGAAGTCTAAGTCTTTTCTTTCAACTAGTAATAATATTGATGTTATGTTTTAGCATCAATATCTTGGTCACCTAGTTTCACATACATGAATCATTTGTATCCAAGACTCTTTGTGAATAAAAGTGCCAATGACTTTAGTTGTAAACATTGTGTTGTTGCAAAATTCACTAAAAATACTTATCCCACTCAAGCATATAAACCATCAAAGGCATTTCATCTTATTCATAGTGATATCTAAGGTCCATCTAGAGTCTCATCTCTCTTTGGGTATAGGTGGTTTGTAACCTTTATTGATGATCATTCCCAAACTTATTGGGTCTTTCTTTGAAAAGATAAGTTTGAAGTATATCCTGTATTTCAAAAATTTCACAAGTTGCTGGCAAATGTTTTCCAAACACAAATACAAATATTTGGTTCAGATAATGATAAGGCATACTTTTCTAAGGAATTTACAAGTTATCTTGACAAACATGGAATTGTACACCAGAGTTCCTGCACATATACTCCATAACAAAATGGAATAGCTGAAAGAAAAAACAGACATTTGCTTGAAACAACTAAGTCTATGATGCTAGCTAATTCCATTCCTAATTGCTACTAGGGGAAAGCAATTCTAATAGCAATATACCTCATAAATAGAATGCCATCCAAAATTCTCTAGTTTCAAACTCCTATAACTGCCTTACGTGAGTTCTTTTCTCATGTACACTTATTTAACTCTTTATTGCCTAAGATGTTTGGTCGTATGGTATATACTTTGGATCATTCCTCCAATGAACATAAGTTAGAAGGAAAGGTTCTCAATTGTATTTTTAGTGGGTATGCCCCATTCCAAAAGGGATATAAGTGCTACTATCCACCATCAAAGTGGATCTTTCTAACATTTGATGTTGTGTTCTTTAAAGATGAGTCATGAGTCATATTTCCATACACCAAGTCAAAAAGAGATTGATAGCTCTATTGAAAATGTTTGCTTACCTCTCATTTCAAACATTTGGCATCATGTTCAAATTGATACCAAATTATCAAACGACCCTATACCTATGTTAGAAACCACAAATGAATCCCCAACCACTTGTCATACTTCCTAATTCATCACCCACAACACTTGATTCACCCAAATCTGTTCTAGAAATTTGTGTATATACAAGAAGACCTAAAGTTCCTCAAAATTACCAATTATTTGATCAGAAGTTTGGTCTAGTCTAGAAAGTGAGAACCAACATGATCAAAGTGAAATGAAAGAAGTTTTAGGAACCACATGTGAAGAACAACTTGTTCCTCTTGCAAATGGTACTCATGAATCTAATATGCCTATAGCATTGAGGAAAGGGATAAGAAATTGTGCCAAGTACCCCATCTTTAACTATGTAGTCTACTCTTGTCTGTCACTAGGTTATAGAGCTTATATAGCTTGTATAGATGAATAAGTTATGCCCAGAAATATACAAGAAGCCCTATCTAATCAGCAGTGGAGGGCTACTGTTTATGAGGAGATGAATGCATTACAAGAAAATAATTCTTGGGAAATTTGTGAATTACCTAATGGTAAGAAAGCAGTAGGTAGCAAATGGGTATTTAGTGTGAAGTACAACTTTGATGGGAGTATAGAAAGGTACAAGGCTTGATTGGTTGCCTAAGGTTACACTTAAACATTTGGGCTTGATTATGAAGAAGCATTTGCACCAGTTGCAAAGCTAAACTCAATATAGGTCATCCTGTCATTGGATACTAATCTTGATTAGCCACTTTACCAATTAGATGTAAAAAATGCATTTTTCAATGGAGTATTGGATGAGGAAATTTATATCAAGATACTACCAAGGTTTGAGTTTGATAAGGATTAAGGGAAGGTGTGTAAAATAAAGAAGTCTTTGTATGGGTTGAAACAATCACTTAGGGCTTGGTTTAAAATGTTTAGTGAGACTTTGACACAATGTGATTATCAATAAAGTCAAGTGGAACATATATTGTTCATCAAAGTTGGGAAGAATGATCTGAAGACAATTTTTATCATGTATGTAGATGACATTATCATCATAGGTGATGATATTCTTGAAATCTCATAATTGAAAAAGAGGATTAAGGAAAAATTTAAGACCAAAAAATCGAGAGAGTTTAAGTATTTTCTTAGAATGGAAGTTGTACACTCAAGAAACAACATATTTATCAACCAATGAAAATGTATTTTTGATCTTTTGAAGGAGAAAGGAAAACTTGGCTGCAAACCTGTGAGTGCTCTCCTTTGGCACAACTGGAAAAATTAGGTAGGAGAAGATGATATGAAGGTTGACAAAAACCAACATCAAAGATTAGTAGGGAGATTGATTTATTGGTCTTTAACTTAACCAAACTTGACTTACTCGACTAGTTTGGTAAGCCATGCTATGCATGCACCCACAAAACACCATTTGGATGTTATTCACCATATCTTAAGATATCTAAAGGGAACAATTGGTAAAGGTATCTTTATTAAAAAGTCTAGTTGTTAGAAATATTGAAGGTATCTTTATTAAAAAGTCTAGTTGTTAGAAATATTGAAGCCTATGTCGATGCTAATTGGGGAGGAAAAAGAGTGAATTATAAATCTACTTTTGGTTATTGTACCAAAGGATGAGGCAACTTTGTAACTGGAGAAGCAAGTAGTGCAGAAGTCGAATATAGAGTGATTGCACATGGATTGTGTGGATTGATTTGGTTACAACGTCTGCTAGCTTATTTAAAAATAAAGTGGGAATCTACAATGAAATATAGTGTTGTAAAAAATCCTGTTCAACATGATAGGATGAAACATGTTCGTATTGATAGGAATTTCATTAAGACTAAGATCGAAGAAGGAAATGTTAAGCTTTAGTATATTCCTACACAACACCAAGAGGCAAATGTGTTAACTCCGAAATGATGGATGTCTATTGACAGGGGTGTAGAAAATTAATAAATTGTGTTAGCTGTCTTTTTTATTCTCTAATTTATGTTGTAAACTGGTAAAATTAAATGATGCGTGATAGGTGAGATTAGTATAATTCTTATTATTACTACCAACGTTTTTAGGACTATCTATAAATAGTCCTCTTGTACTCTTCCTCATTATGAAAAAAAAAAAAAAAAAGATTTCTTTTCATTTTTCCAACACCAAAAAAAAAAAAAAAAAAATAACAAAGAGAAGAAGGTAGAATGCAATAGTACATGCAAGTAAAATGCGATAACTGTTCATGCAAGCAAAATGCAATGCCTTCACTCACAGAGACGTAGGTGTCGCGCAACTAAAGTAGCATTTCTCTGCATCGATTTAAAAATTTGTATTTACATAGTAATTCATAAAAATCTGAAGGAGCAGATGCCTTAACAGATCTCAAAAATGAAGATAACAGAAATCCTGCTTAATGACCTCAACTAGTAGATTCTACCTCATAGTAACTCCTGTTAAATAGTCGCAAAAAGTTCGATTGGACTGCATATTTTCTATGAAGATGCAGAATCGTGACCCTTTGATGAAGCAGCAGCTTCACGTTCCAGTCGATGCTGTTCCCTCTGATCAATGTGCAAGGTTCACCAGGGATAGATTAGAAAGATCGAAACGTACACTGTCTAAACAGAAAAACTAAGATAGCTATTTCCATAAACACCCCAATCTCTCTGGTCTCAAAAGAGTATCAATATGCTAGAAGAAAGAGAACTAATTAGATGTTGATCCAGTTCAGTCTAGCTAAGCTCTACAAGTATGTGGAAGGATTATATCCATGTAGATCATTGAAATTTTGTAAAACAGAGATGTTAAACAAAGCTTGATATTGCCCTAAACATAAACCCCACTCGTGATGCTTCATGTTTCCAAATTGGATTAAAATAGGCCATGTTACAGAACATGCATGCTTCGCCAGCTATTAATATTAACTACTAACACCAAAAGATGAAGGCAACAGTAGAAATCATCCAAACATTTTCCCCGATCTGGTCCTATCAACCATCAATAATGCTAGTTTTTTATATTACTATATCAGCAACAATAAGGCATCATCCTCTGAAATCAAAACTTAGGATCCAAGATATCGATATACAGAGTAATATAACACCAAATCAAACAGCTGTAAGAATGGAAAAAACTCAAAATCATTGTCTGACAATAAAATTACCAAAGTTCATCAGCAGACATGCAATACAATGAGTCTGACATTATACTTGGAAAAAAATTATATACATGTGTGTGTGTATTTATACACTGCAAAAGAGCAAGACTAACATGACCATACCCTTCTTTCCCAGTAAGGGTGGAAACACACGAAGTCATAGACTGGAGTTATAGTTGAGACCAGAACAACATTAAGTCCGGTAAATACCAAAAGTGCTGTCATGGGCCGAGTTTTATGCGGCATATTTCCTGCAACTGAAGAAAGAGCACCTTAAAATAGTAACAAGGGTCACCCCTCAAGGTATGCAATCCTAAAGTGCATAGTCATCACTGCAGACAAATATGTACAAAACAGAGATTCACAAATCATTGCTCTGGGGAATCCTACTATCTTCACTCTTCATGGAAAATTTTTTTGCAAGAATAGAAATATCACATAAAACAACATGAAGCATGAAATACTTGGGATATCTTATTGCTGGATGAGTTTGATACAGACTCCTATAACTACAAATAATCTAAGGAGTTACTAGTGCCACAAAGCAGTATCAATTTTACCCAGCAGATTAGCAAAAACATATAAGATACAATCCCTCCAAGCTACAATTATAGTACAAAATGAATAAAAACTAAAGATACTATGCGCTTAGCTTTCATCCACATCAATGTTTTACAGATCATAGAAACATGACTTTGGCTGCTGAAACAAAGCTGCAAGGGTTAAAAAATGTGGTATCTGCTTCATCAAAGCTGTATTGGCCTTGTTTTGTTTCTTTTTCTGCTGGAACAACTCTTTTGAATGGTAAGTTTCTCCATTTCTTGTCCTAGGTAAATTTTCTGCAACATTTGATTCATTGGTTTGCTTCTTTTTCTGATAATTAATAGTTTTTTTCTGGCTTCTTGTAAATTTCTTTGTATTTGAGTTAAAGAGAAATGTGATTAATTTCTTATCTGGTTTAGCATAAGCAGTTCCAAGTCAGGATCCCAGCAATTATGTCACCCTTTACTGGGTCTAAATCCTTTAACAGGAACCAAGCACAATTGATGGAAGCACAGCAAGGAATAAAGATTGGATCTTTCGGTGTTTGGGATTTTAAAATAATAAGAATCAACATTTTATGGTTTTCTGGTTTTATGAAAACATAATAAAAAAAAAAAAAATGGACAACTATCAAAGTAGAGAATCTAGTTCAATGATTGAACTAAGGGGACATGGATAAATAAAAAATTGGATGCCAATTCAAGAAAAGAACTGGGGTTTGATTGAAATACATGAATCTATATTACCCACAGTTGCCTATAATCAATCAAGTACACTCACCACAATCTCAAAGAGAATGATAAGAATGGTGTTTGCTGCAATCTTAAATCTAAGATTGATAAGAACAAGAATAATTTGTGAGAAAATCCATTATCATAAAATATTTACAAAAGAAGAGTTAGACAGTTTAAATTTCATTGATTTACTAATATGAACTACAGCTCATAGCATTTCTACTTATAGACTAGCAACACCCCCAAATGGTAAGACACAAAGGAATAAAATAGAAAAGGAAAACAACTTAAATAACTTAGTGACTAAGTATTGACCAATATCTTCTATAATTATTCCTAGTGATTCAAAAACCCAAAAAAAAAAAAAAGGAAATAAAAGATATTATTTAATACAAATCAAATCTTGACCACCTGAATCTGTAAAAGAAATCTTTGACTTAATAACTAAATCCCTAAAGACAACCAATGACAACTTTAACTAATAATATACATGGAGGATATGAGATGAATATTATATAAACAGAAGTTGAGCTGGAATGAATTCCATCTAGATGCAGAACCATAAAGTCAGAATTAGAACATAATATGAAGTTTGGAGCAGAAACATCAGCCAGAGCCAGAATTAGCCATAGCAATTAGAACCAAGGTTCGGCAGAAATGAGAATCAGAAGCACAACCAGAACTAGGAACTGCTCTGCCCAAAGCACACACCCTCAAGATAGAAGAAGAGTTGGAACCAGTAGCATAGTCAGAAACTCTGGCAGAAGCAGGTCCTTTCCTTCTGTCTTGGGCTCAAGTTCTGATTCCCATCAGATTTTGCATTCAAATATACTTCTGCAATTGAGATTTCTTTGAGCTTAAAATTCATTTCCATGTATTCTGTCAACATTTGAAAACCTCAATCATTTGAAAATTTAATCATTTGAAGACCTTTTCCCAATGACACTTGTTTGATTCTTACAACATCATGCAGATGGAAACAGAGGAAGTGGACTGGACAGGAGTTGCTTACTACAACAGATTGATTGATGCCTTGTTTGCCAAGGGTAGTTATAATAATATGCGTAATTCTCAAATTTAAAAATCATAACTGTCAAATGATATCATGATAGGTTATTTTCTACAACAAAAGGCTGCCTATTTTACTGTCTATAATCCTAATGAATAAATTGTACAGGAATATGGAAAATTGTACCACTATGATCTGCCTCAAGCATTACAAGAAAGATGGTGGATTTTTAAACACGAAAGTTTTGTAAGTTTCAATTATAATATCCTGTCACTTCTCACTTCAATCTTTGTTGAGTTGTTGCTGGTTCCTGTGATTTTTCTAGGATATATTTTTCATATTTTTCTTTTCCTTTGGCTGAAAATTTAGATAAAAAATGCAGGCTGAACTGAGTTTCATTTTCTAAGACAAGATTCCAAGTAATTTTGTGGTGGAAAATTGGGTTTAGTGTATTATGTTACTAGAGATAATCATCTTCCCAAAACATACTTTATCTCTATGTTCTTTTCAAATGTCATCTTACCCAAAAATAAATTAATAAGTAAAGAAAATCTAGGTTCTTTTCAAATAGTTATGACTGGAGAGAAGGTGAATTCTTGCAAAGGTCACATCTTAATGTAAGAAATTCTTTCAACAAAGATGTGAATTAGGAAGGAGAGTTTGAAAAAACGTGAATCATAGATAATTTGCATATACCTTAGAACAATCCAATTTTTTTACCATGATATATATTAGCAATTGCAAGTCATTTGCCTTTTATGTTATAGACATGCCTTTGACATTGTAGTCAATAACTTTTCCGCAGCAAAGGCTATGCAGATTATGCAAACTTTTGTTTTAAAGATTTTGGTGATCGATTTAACAATTGGTTCACCGTCAATGAAACAAAGATTATGGCTGCACTTGAATTTCATAATGACGTTAACCCGTGATGTTCAAAGGAGCATGGGAGATGCACAACTGGAAACTCAAGGACCGAGCCTTACATTGTAGCTCATCATTTGCTACTATCTCATGCAGCAGCTGATAGAAGATACTGCAAAATATATGATGTAAGCTACAATTCAGTTCATGACTTTTTTAGGCCTCTTCGCTCTAAATAGTTTGATATGTTGGAAAATTCCCTTTGCAGCTTTTACTTAATTGGTCTCACCAGGTTGACGTGTATTTCCATCTCGGATGGTATGAATATTAGCTACTTCAGGAACTGCAAACCAAACGTGAACAAGTTACGGTTGCCATATTTTGTTGTTAATGGGTTAGTCATGTTTGTGATTGTTATTCTTTATTGATTTCGATAATCTTTTCAAGTTTCTATATCCTCATGTCTACGGTGAATATCCTAGAACCATTGAGAAATATAGGTGATAGGCTTCATAAATTTACCGAAAGAGTAATAAAGATCTTAAAGAATTCTTTTGCGATTATTGGACTAACCACTATACTATGTACTATGTGTATGAGCCCCATCAGCCTAAACCAATAATACCAAGCTACCAAGCCTAGACCAACAGTACCATTCTACCCTTTATAGGGAGCTTTTTCCTTGAGCTTATCAGACTGATTCACCCTGTCTTCCTTTCTGCTTTCCATACAGATGACTGCAGAGGAGTTCCTTTAGGTTTTTTTTTTTTTGGGAGGGGGGGGGGGGGGGGGGGGGGGGGTGGGGTTGGTGGTAAAGTTTTTTGTCAAGACTTTATGATTCTTTGTTATCTTATTTATCATTATGATGATTAATTCTCGTAAATTTGGTATGTAGATTCACCATTGTCTACATCACATGGACTCACATATCCCTGCTAAAGATCAATATGCTTGTTTGAGAACCAAATATGGTATCTGCCTAAGCCTAACCTATAAAAGTTTTACCGAACCGCAGAAAATACTTAAGTTACTGAACTGCATGTAATCTCAAAGAATATGCTTTTTATATCGACTTTCACTTAAAATTTGACGTAAGCCCTACGGGTCGGTTCGGCCAACACTTCTTCGGCTACCTGTATAGCGGAAGGTATAAACGACACAATTTAACATCACACGAATCAATCGAATGCAACGGTAAAACTGAAGAACCCAACTTCAATACGACATTTAGAAATTACCCAATTGATAAAAATGTACAACGATGGAAAGGGGTGGGGGGGGGGGGGGAGGGGGAGAGGGGGGTGGGGTGTGGGATGAGGGAAAGATGAATCATAAATTTACAACAAGTTTGACTGCATAAGTTTCCGATATATCAAACCTGAAACTAGGTAGGAATCTTATCAAATAGGTAACATGCACAATGCGTGACACGTAAATTCACAAAAAAAGCTTAATTTCAATGCAACATCTTATGAAGGAAAAATTGAAATGCATCCAAAAACCCACGAAAGCATAAGGAAAACTCAAGCTACCTATCGAAAGATGTCACCAACAATTCAAAGGCATAATCACGAGTAAAAACAAAGCTAAAAAGTAATGGAAAATGAGGGCACTCACTGACGAAGAAGGAATTGTAGAGTTGTTCCGAGGGAGTGGAGTGGGAGAGAACAAGAAGAAGCGGTGGAGGAAGAGAGATGAAACAGACAAGGCGATGGCTTGAGTTGAGAGACGGCACAAAGAAGACAATAGGAAAGAGGGCTGAAAGAGATAAACGATTTATCTATCCAATACTTGTCCATAGTAAGCAAAGCGTCTCTAATAATTACCTACTATTCTTCTTAAAATATATATATAATTAAAATATATATAAATAAGATAAAATTAATTACTAATGTTATACTTCAAATTTTTAATTTATGATTTTTATTTTTTTCAATTATACTGTATTATAACTTTAATGGAAAGAAAAGGAAATCTTATTGCTTATAAATTTCAATTTATATTTAAATTTTACTTGGAGCATGAACAATAATAGACCTTAGCATTGCATGGTATGGGATCACCAAGGCTAACCTACTGGGTTGGTAAGCCTTAAGATCCGTGATTTCGTCTATTAGTTTAGCTAGGCTAACCATTCCCTACACCCTCTCTAACCTTAAAATCTCTTTTTTTTTCTTTCATTTTTTTTTAAAAAAAGAGGGAAAATTGAATCATTAGTTTCAATTGCACAGAGTGGATGGCATCACGTTGTCTTTGTCCCCTAATTCATGTAAATTTGAATTGTGTGTGTACATTATGGTAGATGGTTGACTTTGGCCATATGCTTTGTAGGTTTGTAGAAACTTTGCCAGATTTTTTAATAAGGAAATGATTTGATGATGGAGATTTAACAATACATGCGGTGAACGTTCAAATTTAAACATTTGAAACGAATGTAAAAAATTGAATTCGACAAACTCCACTAAAATTCATGCACACACAACACACTTCTTTTGTAAATCCAAAATGCTCACTCTTAGTCTTATTTCATACTCATACATACATACTACTCTCATAATCTCTATGCCTTTGAACCTTTTCACTCCTAAAATATTATTCCATTAAAATTTTTACAGTTCTACTATTAGAAAAAAAAAAATTCATTTGTTTAGTGTCATATAGATAATATCTAAAATCTTTATATTTTTGCTCTCTTATTTTTTGTTGCCTTTGATAAGATTTTTTAGTATGTAAATTTAAACAACAAATCACCATAGATCACTGTTTTCAATCTTCCTCTATTGGAAAAAAAAGTAAGCTTTTGAACAAAGTGAAAAAGGAAAGGGAAAAGTCACCTTGTCTTTACCACAAGACTTTGGTGACATATCGTCGTATCCAAAGTACCATTACATTGATGGGAGATTGCAACGTGATGCCGGATGTTAAACCTATACCTTAACTTGGATTTGAGCCTATACGTAGGAGTATCACCACAACCATCTTCGACGAAGAGATAATGATGTTCAAATAATTTTGGAGATAGATGAGCAATTGATGGGTTAGCAATTTGGTAGTTCAGGTAACCTCTTAGACTTGGTAAATTTGATATGTTTACTAAACATTTTCATAAAGTTGAAATTCACCCAAGTGATAGGAACATATGTATCTAGTTGTTTAAGGTTCTTAAGATTTTCCATGATACTATTAAAACTTTATATCAAGTTTATAGGCTTAGTGTACATTTCTTTGTGATGGAATTTATCAGTATCCTTGATGTTTTACTAAAAGCACGCGTGGACCTGATCCTCTAAAATTATGCAATTGAAATGGGTACAAGTGGTTATATTGTTATAGGGATATTTTCCGTATTTATCTTATTGCTACACTTTTAGACCCTTGTTGTAAAACTAATGTGTTGCAACTATATCATAAAACTTATTATGAGTACACTTAATCACTTATGAATTCTCGAGACATGTGTGGTGGCTAGTTAGTAGTTTCTTCCTTACCATACTTATTAAATACCGTTACTTAATCGTGGGTGAATATTTGTTGACTTAGAATTTGAAACAATAAAGGTTTGAGAGGCTACAAATGAAGCTTCAATATTATATGACCACTAACTTCAAGTTCCCTAATAATGTCGCTATAAGAGATTTCATCATTTTAGATTGGTAGAAGATGTACGCAAAGAGTTGCCCATCCTATCATGCATTGTTTGTCAGGTTCTTGTTGCTTCTACGGCAACGATGGCCGTTGAACAAGCATTCAATACGATAGGCCTCATCCTTTATGATCAATGAGCTTCCCTTTCCGTCATTAGTATTGAAGTAAGCGCATGTACCAAAGATTGCTATAAGGTAGCCTATAGAGAATAAGAGTCATGCTGCATGTCAATAGAGGAGGAAGAATACTTGAGTAACTAGAATAAATTTGATGGAAGCTCAGGTTCAAGCTTAGGTTTTACTCTCGAGCATACACTAATGGCAAGGTAAGATTAACGAACCATTCTTTTGGTCTTGGTTAGAAATATTTTGTCACTTAGAAAAACTGTTTTCATAATTATAAAACAAAAAAAGTGAAATTGTATGTTTTTTCAAAAGTTAGAGATTTACTCTTAGGTCTTGTAAATCATTACCCAATGAAAAGGTTTTTTCCTAACAAAATTAAATGAAAATCAAGTAAACTTAGCATTTTTTTTTCCAACTTAAAATTGAACAACACACTAAAAGTTTTTTAAAAAATCATATTGAACTATAGTGGTTTGATTTCGGCTAATGGATATATATGCACTTTTAGGGTAACTTTAAAATTAACAAAATAATTTTTTTCCTACTATTACTAATTTCTTCACGTATGAATTAGTTCTTTTATGTTATTATGACATTGTAATTTATATTTTTATTTGGTCACTATACTTTGAGAAATCAAATTTTGTAATATACAATTACAGTTATATTATAATTTAGTTTTCCTTTTGGACAATGCATTTTGAAGAAGAAAATTTTATAATTTACAATTTTAGTTGCATTAGTCATTGTTATTCAATTCTGTAATATAACATCACTTAGATTAAATTAATTATTTCAAGATTGTTAAAAAAAAATGTTTAGAAAATAAAATTTTCAGTTCATGGGAGATGAGAATAAGGTAACAAATAAAATTCCAAAAAAGATTGAAAAGAAAAAAAAAAAGGGAAAACTAAAAAAAAAATTAAAAAAAAAATTTATTGGTTCACAATGTAAATGAACCAGCCTTAAATCACTGGTTTACTTAAACGGCTCGTGATAGTACCCCTTAAGGGCTGATCCTAGCATGAATTCCATCACTTTCCCTTTTTTTCCTTCAACATGCAACATAACCCTCATGTTCTTCTTGATTTTAGTCTTTAGCAAGCAATTGTTTTTCTAGTAAACAATGAATAAACAACATGTTTTGTCACATTATCTTTGCTAAATCACTCCTAAAAACTAAAGTTTCTACACGTGCAAGTTACATTGTTTATCCTTAAACCCTAAATAAAAATCCTATTTTTATGTAAAATAACAATAAATTTAAGAAAATAATTAGATAAAGATGATGTACGTACCGTAGATTTGTTGTATAAGGCATTGGATCTTGAAGATTTGTGAAGATTAAGTACTTATGTAGTGAGAGGATTGAGAGAAAAGTGTAGTTTTAGGGAGAGAAGAAGTTTAGAATGAGGTGAAAAGCAAATACTCGTGATGCTTTAATTTGTATTGGATTATAGTCAAGGATCATAGGCGTGGTGTGTGGCTATGGTCCTTGTCTTTTCCTTAATATTGCAAACCTAGCATGACCACGGTCAAGGATCATCGGTGTGGTCTTGATCATGAACCTCTCATTTAAAATTTTCCAATTTCCTATCATAATTAAATTACAAGAGGATTACAATTTAAGTCTATTGCCGTGGACTTTGGTTGTGTTCTTCCTTTAATTCTTGAATCCGAGTCATTTGATTTACTTTTGACTTGTTTCCAAAAATTGCTTCAAAAAAATAAAGTGAATTGAAACACAAAATTAAATTAAAGGGCAATTTACTTAGATGATAACTTCAATGTTACTATTGCATGAATAAATTTCAATAATTGTTTTTGATGAAATAAAAATCATTTAAGTAGGAAAAATACTAACTAAGGTCTTGGAAACTCAATACTTGAATTAACTTAGATAAGACAACGAAATAAACGAAACAACTAACAAAATAACAACTGGAATTAAAAGAAATCAAACTTAGCTTGGCTCTTAAGGAGAATCCTTCCCTTAATTTGATTCCCTAGTTAAAGACTACAACACTCTAAAAATTAAAACCCTGCTAATAAGGAAAAATACCATAGGAACTATAAGGAGAATTTATTATAAGCATGTTAAAATAATTGGGAAATTAGGGTTTTTACTAATATTCTAAATAGGTTATTCTTTTGGCTCTTTAGGAATGCTAAAAACTTGATTTACGTTTAAAGGCAAATGCACTTAGTTAAGTTATAGTATAATTAAAATGGATGAGAGTTCGAGTATCGATCTTACAAGGAACTATACATATGAGAACCTCAGATTACTAGCGATTTATTCTAAATCACCAATTACCTAACTTAACAGTATGGGTTAATTATGGTTAAAAAGTGAAGATAAATAAGGAACAATAGATATAATAATAGCAATAAAGTAAACAAAAACAACTAAAATAAATAATCTTAACTAAAAGAAATAAGAATGATTCATAAATTTGAGGAGCATATAATCTTTAGTAAATCGTTGTTATTTATTATCTAGTTTTATACAACTTTCAATCTTAATTACTCTTTGTACCATGAAGATGCCTCATTAGAATCAACCAAACTCACGTCTTTAGCTAATTTGCCACTTTACCTAAATCACTTTTGAATAAAGTATTGCAAAGTCACATTAAGACCTTAGATTCTGCTATTGGGTTGGTTATTACTAGATTTCCATAATTTAGAAAAACTAAACTACTAAACGATTTAGTCAGCTCTGATTCCTTCTAATTATACGAGTTTACTCATTATAGGGCTTACGTAGTCAATAGTAAACTCAAACATTAAATTAATAACTTAGGTAAATACTAATTCGATGACAATAGATCTTTAAAGATAATATCATAGATTGAATAAAAGAAGTGTCACAATAGAAACTAGGGTTCGATAAAGATTCACTAAGAATAATAAAAATAACAACATAATGAAATTAAAGGCCCTTGATATACTAACCTAAGATTCTTCTGAAGGGGGCTCTTTTTGTAAACTTAAGCCTAGACATCTATTTATAGAAGTTGGACCTAGATGTACCGAGAAAACTTAAAAAAAAAATGGAATATTCATAAATTATTGTATGCCTATAGGCATGAATACGAGCATGGAGTTTGGACATAGACTTGTATTTGGTTTGAAATCTTCAAAATTTGATGAAAATTGATGATAAGGGGTCATGGCCATAGACTATGGCTATGATCTTCAATCGTGTTCTTTGTTGGACTTCCTTTCTTGCTTAAAATCTTTTTTACTCTAAATCTTCAATCGATGCTTTTGTTCCAATATGCTCCAAAACTTAATAAAAGTCTTTGAAAGTTCACTAAATGACTCTAAAGTCCCTGAAAATGAAAATTAAATAGATTAAGCTTTAAACCACTATAGAATTAACTATCTTCATATAAAAAATTGTACAAAATAACTATAGAATATGTATGCTAATTTCACATTATCAATAGGTTTAGTTGTACGTCACCAAATAGGTACAAGTGCCGATCTCTATAGGAGATAGATATGAGGATGAAGTATTGTATGACGTCTTGCCTATGTGCATGTCTCATATATTTCTTGGCCAAAGTTTGCTCTTTAACTTGAGAGTGATCCATGATGGCTATAAGAACACTTATATATTCTAAAATGATGGGAAAAAAGATCTTGTTATCTCCTATAAGCCCTAAGGAAGTTTAAGAAGCCTAAGCTTAGATTGCCCGAGCTATTAAGAAGAAATCATTAATGCTTACTCGAGCTAATTTTGTAGAGGCAACTAGGTTGGATAGGCTTGTATACTTGTAGTCTGATAATTACTATAGTTGAGAGAATTGGAGTCGATACCTGGGGAGTTGTAAAGGTTACTTAAGAAGTTTGAAGATCTATTATTTGATGAATTGCTAAAGTAATAATCTCTTATTTGTTGGACTTAACACTACATAGATCTATAATTCAAAGTTGCCCCACCAAACTAACCAACTTACAAACTTAGTCTTGAGTAGGTTGCTAGGCTTAAGAAGCAGGTAAACGAGCTTACTGACAAAGGGTATGTTTGGGAGAGTAGGACACTCGTATCATGCTTGCCTTACTTATCCTCAAGAAGGATGGGTTGTAACATATGTGCATTAGTAGTTATGCTATTGATAAGATTACAATCAAATATCGGTATCCCATACCTTGATTTGAAGAGTGGTTATCATTAGATACATATGAAGTTGGGTGATAAATGGAAAATGACCTTTATGAATGGTTGGTTATCCTATTTAAGCTTACAAATGCATTGAGTACATTTATGAGACTCATAAATCATGTGTTAAGATCATTGTTTGGCATATGTTTAGTAGTTTAATATTTTAGTTTATAGTAGCAACTTACCTTCTCATATCAAGTACTTGAGAGCTATGTCTGATATCCTTTGTGCTAAACATTTGTACAAGAATTTCAAGAAGTTAACATTTTACTAAAATGAAGTAGTGTTCCTTGGACATGTAGTATCCAAAGGTTATGATGTCCAAGTTGATGAGGAAAAAGATCAAGGCTATGCTTGAATGTCAACCTCCACCTATGTAGCAGATGTTAAGAGTTTCCATAGCTTAGCTTCTTTCTATTGAAAGTTCATTGCAATTTTAGTATCATAATGGCACCTTTGATAGAACTGACCAAGAGGGACTTTGAGTTTAGATGGATAGAAGTAGCTTAGAAGAGTTTTTGAAGAGATTATTGCTAAGTTGACGATAGCCTTTGCATTGACCTTACTAAACTTTGAAAAAGTATTTGAACTTGAATGTGATGCATCTGGAGTAGGTATTAGAGCAGTACTAATGCAAGATTGACAACCTGTTGCATACTTTAGCTTAATGGGGCACCTTAAACTACTAAGCTGATGATAAGGAATTCTACTCTCTCATCTAAGCCCTTAACGCTTGGCAATGTTATCTCTTTACTCGTAAATTTGTTATCTATATGGATCACGAGTCCCTTAAGTGTCTCTATGGTCAACAGAAATTGTCTAGATGCCATACAAAATGGTTAAATTCATGGAGCCTTCTCTTATGTAATTAAGTATAAGAAGGGCAATATGAATAGTATGGTAAATACCTTATCTCGATGAAATGCGTTGATTACAACTCTATAGACAGGGATACTTCACATTACTTGAGTAATATGAGTAAGATCCATCATTTAAGAGTATTTTGACCAAATGCTAAGCAGGAATTACGGTAGACGAGTTTTATATGAAAAAAGGACATTTGTTTAAGAGAAGGTGGTTATACATTCCAAATAGCTCGACCAAAGAATTGCTAATCTAAGAAGCTTATGTTAGGGGTTTAGTAGGACATTTTAGGGAGAAAAGGATGTAAGAATCGTTACAGGAGTACTTCTTTTAGCTTAGGATGATGAAGGACGTCCATAAGCTCCTTAAAAGGTGCCAGTTGTTAAGTGAGCTAAAGGAAGGAAGGAATCATATGGTGAATATATACCCTTACCTATACCCAATTAGCTTTGGATCGACTTGGGCATGGATTTTATGCTTAGACTACCTAAAACAACTTAGAAGTATGTTTTAATCATGGTGGTAGTCGATTGGTTTAGCAAAATGAGCCACTTCATCCCATGCCATAAATCTAAATATGCTTTATCTATCACTAACCTTTTTTTTGCGAGAAATAGTACACTTGTATGGAGTTCTTAGAAGCTTAGTATTAGATCGAGATTTGACGTTTGTGAATTTCTTTAGAAGACACTACGAAGGAAGGTTAGTATGAAGTTATCTTGCCACACCAAGATGGATGGCCAAATTGTGGTAGTTAACCGAACATTAGGAGCATTGCTTTAACTAACATAGGAAGAACTTGAAGGATTGGGATATTTACCTACTGATTGGAGAGTTTGCATATAATAGGTCCATCTGCAACTTGATAAGGAAGTCACCTTTCAATGTCGTATGTGGAATAAACTTAAGCCTTCCTTTAAGCATGATCACTTGTTTAACCTCAAAGGATGATAATTTACGAAGAATAAAATGAGCTAAGGGGTTTCAAGGTTACATAAGAAGGTTGTAGAGCCATTGAACAAGACAATAGTAAAGTAAAAGGAGCTTGGTAACAAAAGTTGAAAGGCTATTGCTTTTAACCTTGGTGACTTATTCAGGGTCCATTTGAGTAGAGATCAATTCTTGAGTAGAAGAGTTAACAAACTTTCGCCTCAAGTAAACAACTCATTAATGGTCATACGGAAGATCATTGATAATACCTACGAGTTAGAGCTACCTAGGGGATATGTCATCTTTTAAATATAGTACAGTTACATATTTCATTGCGCTTTTGATGTGGATTTTACTTGAAAATCAATAAAATCTCTGCTTTCTAGACTAGAATGCATAAATAGTGAAAAAGGATCAAATGTTAGCTTGAAATGATTTGCATGTGTTTATAAGTTTATCTCATTTTTGGATCACTTATGAATTGTGCACCACAATCATGTATCAAATGCAGTAGTGATTGGAATCTCAATAACAAAGCATGACCATGTAAACACTAAGGACAATAGCATTTGATCCTAAGTAGCATAATAGTTGCAGTAGTAAAGCAAAACCAATCAGCTTTAAGCAAAATTCAAGACCTCCACTTCATTTGGACTTATTGCTAGCCATGGAAAATCACAGTACATACAACTTAAGCTCTTAAAGGCCTTATAGCAGCCTAGAACAACCTAAGCAGCTTTGTTACAATTTAAGCTCCTTACTAATTAAGTCAGGGAGTTGAAATCAAGATCTTCCAGTCAGTTGAAAAAGGGAACCTCACCAGTTAGCTCAACACAAAAGCTCTCACTTCTTTGGGACTATAGTAGCAGCTCCATTTAACAAAGAACATAGCAGATCACCATACTCCAAGGCCACATAAAGCAACTTTGAATTGATTATAGATGATAGCTTGCTTTGGAGAAGTTGAGTAGCTAGTAGCATAGCTAATTAACAAAGAAATACATGTGACCTAAGTTTGCAATAGCTTTTATTCAGTAATTTCAAGCTCTACGTACCATACAACAACTGTATACCAGGCCACTTTTGTAGATAGCACTACATTGCAAAATTAAAATATATAACGGTCGCTCTACTCAATAATAATTATAGTAACTTCAAGTTCAGAGTAGTCAACTTATAATAGCAAACTAAATTACGAGAGAAAAAATACGCATTGCATTTTTATATTGAGTTGAGCTTGTGGAGTTCCATTTTGATTGTTTTTTTGTAGGCTGTGACTTCAATTAGTGGAGAATGAAGAAGTAGAAACAGTAGTTACACTCTAAATGTCTTTCAAACATGGATAGCAGCACTAATTGAGAACTAAGCATGCTCGAGCTCCAATCCATGGCAAGCAGCATCTCCATTCAAGTCACAGCTGCAAGTAGCACCCAATTGGTACTCTAAACATCTCCAATCGAGAGCCACCAAGCATATAGCAAGTTGAGAATCAATCGAGCATCTAACTAAAGTTGTAGTTGAATTTCAACTTCTTATGGCCACCAAACAGCAGCAACTCGCAAGCTTTGTCATTATATAACCACCAATTACCTAGTCCCCATGCAGTTGACTTTTGGAAATTTCAACAGTTTAAAAAGCCATGGCACTTCAAGCACACGAATTGATAGCTGAAATTGAAAATATTGTTAATAATAGCTTAATCTACTGAGTTTATAGAACTTCATTTTTATTGTCATTATTTTCTTAATTTTTACAGGTCATGAATGTCACTCAGCAACAGCAGTAGCCGTGAGTTTCAAGTGCAGCAGCTGAGTATGTTCTTTGTCCGAACGCACGACCAGCAATTGATCAACAAACAGAGAATGGCCTGAAGTCCACTACATAAGCAACTCATGGCCTGGTTCCAATTTGTGACAGCAGCTGCAACCTCTTCATTAGCAGCCACGATATCCCAAACTGAGAGCAATAGCTAAAGCATACGATTAAGCTTCCCAGTAGCAGAACAATTCTAAATCGAGACTAAGCAGCTAAATTCACAAACACGGGTGACACCATGAGTAGCCCACACTTCTTCAATTCGTGACAGCAGGCCAAAATTTTTAGGCTGAATACTCTAAAACAGAACACTTCAGCAGCTTCACTCCAATTCCAATCGCAACAGGTCATGGCATCCAATTAACGGCAACTGTAAACTCCAAATTCCACACTTGCAGCAGCATATCCAAGCTCCACTTCAAGCCGTGGAATTTCAAGACAACAACTAAGGCTCCTTCCCGAAGAACAGCAACAGGTTGAGAGTTATTTCACTTGAAGCCACTGAGCGGAGTTTGACACAAGCAATTGCAACCGAGAACCAAGCACCAAACTCCCCACATTAGAGTTGCCACCGATAAAAATAGCAGCTGCAGAAAACAATTTCAGCAATACACTAAAGCCACGTCATCCTTGAGCTGCAATGTAATGAACTCGACGACCAAATAATTGAAGAGAAGCTTTCCTAGTAGTTGTAGCAGCTCCGCCGATCAGTAGCAGCTTAGACAGTAGAGCAACTCCATGCCACAACAGTTCGTGCACGTGACAAGTTGTAGTTTAAATGTAGTAGCAACCAGATGGAATGTGAGCAAGTCAGAGCTTAAGTAGGTGAATGGATCAGGCACTTGCGTGGGGTTTCAACGAGCATGAGAAATAGATGCTTAACGGTTTGCTATATTTAGAAGAAAATAAGATGTAGCACCGTTTTATCATTGGACCATAACTTAATATTGAAGGCCCATCTCATCGTGTAACGTTCCCAAATTCCGGGCTTTATTATTAAACTTTCCGAGTGACATATCTAGCAGCTTAGGAATTTTGAATTTTTGTATTTTTTAGTATAGTAAAGAACATAAACTTTATTTTTATTTTATTAATTTTAGTATGTTTTCTTTAATTTCAAGCCTTTAAATCATTTGTTCTAAATTACTAAAGGACCATCTCAGATTCCAAATAAATCAAGATTTACTAATTTTGTATTGGGTTTCAAGATTAAATATATTAATTAAGGTGTTTTCTTTTCCTTGTTATTCCAATTTATATATTTTTTGATTCATTTAGGTAATAAGATATTGTACTTAATTTATTCGAGTTTTGTATCGATGAATTTAATAAGTTGATGTGTTTAATGTATTATTTTGATATTGATATTGAGTATTTGAGTATTTTTCTATTATGTTCATCATCTAGTTATTTAGTACTCGGCTATTACTTTTTAGTTAGATGGAGTTATAGGATATTCGAGAAGGTTTCGATAACTCGTGTTGAACATAACTTGAATTTTTGAAAAAGTTTGTTATAGGGATATACAGGTTTTAATTAAATTCATGAACTTACGTACTTAATGCGGTTGGAAATATGGTTCGGGTAACGAGAACATGTTTAAACTATATTTCTAACTAAAATAATAATTTTGGTATGAGCGGATTATTATTTACCTGATAATTATAGATAAATTATCTTAGAGGGTAAATTTATGTTATAATTAGAATTTTGTTACTTCAGGAGGTGGGCGAGTTCTACTGAGTTTAGTTAAATCCCTTTTAGTCAATTTTGAATATCGATTTAAGGCATCACATCAATTCAAATGAGAATAAAGTTACGAATCTCGGTTTGATCCTTTTTATCTCTTAAACCTAGGACTCTCATAGTGTAACTAGAACATTTAGTTTAGTGTTTATCTTGTTATTTAGTTTTAACTTACTTTTAGTTCAATTATCGATAGCTTAGTTTAGGAAAAAACTCAAATAATTTAGTACTTAGCACATAGTTTCATGTAGAATACGAGTTTTGACTCACCGTTTGTATTACTTCCATGACCCAATATAGCGAGTCAGTTAAGCAATATGGCATGTCATTAACCCTTAATGTGGTTGATATAGCTCCTCATATGTTAGAAGATGATGAAGCCAAAGACCATAGACCATTTCAATTTGAGGGCAAGTCACTAATAACCTTAATGGGTTGATAGGACTCCGACTCTTAGACCCTTGACTTGAGTAAGACTTTAAGGATTGACCAAGCAGATCTTATCCCATCAACTAACGAAGAATAAGTTCGAGTTCTTGGTTGTCCCATACTACACCAACTTCTTACTTACTCCATCCTTTATACACTTGCCTAACAATTCCTAGGACTTCTAACTAACCTTTCCAATGGCTTGATGTTGCAAATCATGACTAAAAATAGATAAGGTTGGTTGTTGGATAGGTCCAAGCTTGTAGAAAGCTCAAAAAGGATTAATGGAGAAAGGTATGAAAAGAGCAACAAAGACAAATGAAACAGTAAGCAAAAACCCACGAATTACTTTTGAAGATATGATGCACCAATGGAACTTCTGAGGACTCATGGTGTAATTGATATGATACATAAATTGGTCTAATGAGATTACTCGTCACCTAATCTTGTTTAAAGGAAAGGATAAGAGTGATGCCGAGAGTAAACAAGTAGTGTTTACACAAAGAATAAACTACTTAAGTATATTGAAGGTAATCTGCTTCTTATAGCTGTAAGTATAAGGGTATTTATACTATAAGTTAGGATAACTTGCCCAAAAAGGGAAAAGACAATAAGAACATTTCCTAAAGAAGCAATGTCTACGATATCAAGGGGTAAAAATGAATATGTCAGGAAAATAATCATTGGTGCAACAGATTCTACATATGATACTATATATGTAGTGATACTACATTAGCGAGGTTGTTAGGAGATGTGGACAAAAAGTACGGACAGATGGGTTTGTTCGAGCAGGGATGGCTTAGTTAGTTTGGATTCTCTATCTTTTGGCTACTCAGTAAGGATGATGCTGAGTGATAGGCTGACTCGACATTAAGGCATAATCATCAACTCAGCATACTACAGAATAATGGGTGGTCATACGACATGACATTAAAGGTGACTCGACAAGGAAGTACTCGGCCTCGGCAGGGGTTAGTTAGAACATAAGGATTCGTCGTGCCAGCCCCTTTAGTCTTCAGGCTCGGTTACGGGTTAAGGGTCCCGTAGCTTGATTCCTATTATTCCCTTTGGGTTATTATGGATTTAGGATCAAATCCAAATGGTGTTCGTTCAGTTCTTTATCAAGGTGGTATGGGTTGAAGTCCATAAAGTTAAAGGCGTTAGAAACCCTATAGTCCTCAGGCAGTTCTAACTTGTAGGCGTTGTCATTGATTTTCTAAAGAATTCTGAAAGGTCCTTTCACTTTTGTAGATAGTTTGTTCCTCAATTTGCTTAGAAACCATTCCTTATTGAGGTGTAGCCATACTAAGTCTCCTAGCTGAAATTATTTGGTTGACTTACCCTTAGTCTTTTCTTGCATTCTTCTAGCAGCTTAGTTGATGTGCTGAGTGACCTTGTCATAGGTGTGCTGAAGAGATTGTACTCTGGCCGAAGCATTAGGGTCCTCTTGCACGGGTGCTGGTATAAAGGTGTGATGGGGGGCAAATTAGGATTGAGTCCATAGACCACCTTAAAAGGAGTTTGCTTAGTGGTGTCATGTATAGTTCGGTTATAGGTGAACTTAACTACTAGCAAGCAGACATCTTAATAAGCCAAAGTCTTGTCTACTGCAGCTCGGAGCAATGACTCCAAAGTATGATTAACTACCTTTGTTTAGTTGTTAGTTAGGGGTTGACATGAGGTATTGAAGAGTACTTTAGTTCCCAGCTGATGCCATAGGGTTCTCTAGAAATGGCTTAAGAACTTCGGGTCTCTATTAGAGACTACATTTCTCGGTACACCGTGTATCCACACAATCTCCTGTGAGAAAAGAGAAACAATAGCCGAAGCATTGTTAATTTTAGTGCAGGGTATGAAGTGTGCTATCTTACTGAACCAATCCATAACAACCATTACAGAATCTTTACCTTAGGCAGTTTGCGGTAGTCTAAGAACAAAGTCCATACTCAGTTTTGTCCACGGCTTTGTTGGAACAGGCAAGGGCATTGCTTTCCCTTATTTGGTTTGGCACTTAGCCTTTTTGCACACAGTACAACTTTCGACAACTCGATGTACATCTTTTCTCATTCTTGGTCAAAAGAATTGATCATTCAATAGTTCACAGGTCCTTCTCTCTCCAAAGTGTCTGGAGAGTCCTCTACTATATGCTTCCTTAATTAATAATTCCCATAGGGAACAAGTTAGTATGCATAGTTTCTCCTTTCGGAATAGATAGCCATCCTTTCACATAATACTCGTCCACTGTCCTCCCATCAATGCATTACAAAATTATTGGTCTAAAGTATGGATCCCCGAAGTACTGTTCTTTGATACTCGTAAAACCAAACAGCTTGATCTGTAATTCTGATAAGAGCGCATGTTTCCTTGAAAGAGCATCTACAACTACGTTGCTCTTTCCTTACTTATACTTTATTACAAAATTGAATCCTTTAAGGAATTCAACTCACCTTACTTGCTACTTCAATAACTTGGTTTGACTTCAGAGGTACCCCAGCGATTCATGGTTAGTACATATGATAAATTCTTTCGGCAGTAAGTAATGTTGCCACACTTGCATTGCTCAGATCAGTACCAAAAGTTCCTCATCATATACGGAGTAGTGCAGCTGTGGTCCTCGAAGCTTCTCACTGTGGAAGGCAACTGGTTAGCTTTCCTGCATTAAGATAGTACCTATCCTAACCCTTGATGCATCATATTCTAGCTCAAAAATTTTGTTGAAGTTAGGTAGTACTAATACTGGGGTAAAGGTCAACCTTTCTTTTACGTCAGCAAAACTCCTCTCTTTCCTTTCTCCCCATCAGAAGTTGGTGTTCTTCTTCGTAAGCTCAGTAAGTGGTGCGGTGATGGTGTTGAAATTCCTAACAAACCTTCTGTAAAATGAAGCTAGTTCATGGAAACTTCTTATGCTGGCACAAGTAGTAGGAGTCAGCCACTCGACAATTGCTTTGATCTTTTCATCATCAACTCACAAGCCTCTTTTATTGATTACATAGCCCAAGAATACCACTTTCTACTGGTAGAAGTAACATTTCTTCAAGTTATCGAATAGTCTCTTGGCACAAAGGATATCTAAGATTGCTTTAAGATGTTTACAGTGACTCGTCATGTCGGTACTGTAGACCAGGATGTCATCAAAGTATACCATGACATACTTCCCGATGAAATGTCTTAGCACATGGTTCATAAGTCTCATAAAAGTACTCGAGGCATTTGATAAGCCGAAGGGCATGACCATCCACTTACAAAGTCCGTGTCGAGTTTTGAATGCAGTCTTCTACTTGTCTCCTAACCTCATGTTGATTTGATGGTAGCCATACTTGAGATTAATCTTGTTGAAAATCTTAGCTCTGCTCATTCATTCAACATGTCTTCTGGCCTTGGGATCGGATACCTGTATTTGATTGTGATTTTGTTCATGGCTCGGCTGTCAACACACATCCACCAGGTTTCATCCTTCTTCAGGACTAGAAGTGCAGGCATAGCACAAGGGCTGAGACTTTTTCTCACATAACCTCTCTTCAGCAACTCATCGACTTGATGTTGGAGTTCAGAAGTTTGCTTAAGATTCATTCGATAAGCTGACTTATTTGGCAGTGCAATGCTGGGTATTAAGTCAATGTAGTGCTCTATGCCTCAAGTTGGGGGCAACCCCTTAGGTAACTTTCGAGGAACAGGTTGACATAGTCATCTAGTAACTCCTTGATTTCTTAGGGAAGCTCATCCCACTCCTTCACTTCCAATAGTTGCCCGACCAACAATAGGGTTGGCTCATCAGCATAGATGGCCTCTTGGAGCTTGGTTCTACTCATCACCAGAACTTTCTTTGATTTGCGAGTAAGTTTCATCTGGTGCTTATAAACTTCTCTTGATTGCATCCGATTCAGCATGATCTTTTGGTCATCCTTTTCCAACATATACGTATTCCTGTAGCCATCATGTATAACTTTCATGTCAAATAATTATGGCCTACCCAGCAACATGTGGGAAGCACACATAGGCAGCACATCATAGAGGTTCTAGTCAGAGTAATTTCCTATAATAATTGGCAACAATATTTACCGAGTGATATATAATGCTCCTTTCTTACTCAATAAGTACAATTTGTATAGCCTAGGATGTGCAACAGTCAACAGCTTCACTTTTGAAACAAGATTAGTCGATGATACATTTATGCAACTTCCGCTATCTATAATGAGAGCACATATCTGATCATTCACCTTGTAGGTGGTATGAAACGAATTCTCCTTCTGCTCTTCCTCTCATGAGGGTTTCACGTTCATAGTGCACTGGATAACCATGAGTAACTAGTCTAAATCCTTGAGTCTTCAATCAGCTCTTTCTCGGCGTTTTTTTTTTCTCGGCAGGAACCTCCTCCTCTTCAGGTTCCTCATTTATACTCTTTGCTTCTAACTTCGGGATGTCTCCCTTAATGACCATTGTTCTTCGGTTCGGGCACTGAGCAGCCATATGTCCGAACCCTTAATACTCGAGGCACTTGATTTGGTTGGTCTTCCTGCCAGACTCTTACCCCTTTTCATACATTTGGGTTGGCACTACATCTTCATGTCGGCCTTTCTGCTTGGCTCTAACGTTAACTCTTCTGTCCAGCTTGATACTATACTGAGCTCAGTGACTTGCTTATCCTGGTCGACTAGTCGGTATTCTGGTCGTTACTCGGTTCCTCCTTTGCCTCTCCACTTGCTAGGTAATCTTAATAGCTTCATCCATCGTGTCAAATCGTTAGAGCTCTACAATGTCTCAGATGTGTCCTCTCAACCCAGTAATAAATCTTGAGACTGTTTGTGCTGGTGGTTCCTCCACTTTGGATCTTATTATAAGCATTTGGAATTCTTGAACATACTTATCAATAAATCAGCCTCCTTGTCTCAACTCCTGAAGCCGAGTAAAAGTATCTTGGAGATATGTTTCCAATACAAATCTGTTCCTAAGTACTCTCTCCATCTTAGGCTAGGTGTTAATCTCTTGGTACCCTTCTCTTCTTCCCATGGCCTAAAAATTCTTCCATTACATGGCAGCATATTTGAAGAATTTAACAGCAGTAGTCCTTGCTCTCTCATAATCCTTAAATTGATATTAATCAAACATACGCTCCACCTTCTCTTCCCAGTCTAGATATTGGTCAGCATTCCTAGATCCATTAAAACTTGGAATTCAAAGCTTCACATGGTCGGATGCTCTAGGGACTCATATACACTCCTTTCAAAATACTCTTCTTCATCCTCATCAAGTGCTTTCAAGTCTATCCTTTGTTTTACTCATCTACTAACTTCTCTGTCTTGAATTGGTCGAGTTGGGTTCTAACTTTTAACAGGTTGAGTAACTTGTAGAGTGTTTTGTGTAGCCTCATTGGGTTGGTAAGAAAGTGCATAAATAGCTCGAGTCAGATCTACTAAGAGGTTAGCTACCTCATCAAGTCTCTTGTTTGTGCTTTTGGGAGTTTCTTGAGATTGTCATCCATGGTAGACAACTCCACTGTCATCACAAACACTAACATTTATACTAGCGTTTATCATTTTTCCTTATAGATTCAAAATTCAAACAAACACTTCAAAAAGTAAACAACTAATAACATAGCAGTCAAATGAGTACAATAACTTGCTCTGTTTTTCACACGCAAAACATAGTATAACAAAATTCAAGAAGAACTAACTACAACTCACACAAAACCTTTGCTTTAATACCAAGATGTTGTGAACCGTGACCAAGAACAGACAAGGCTGGTTGTTAGATGTGTTCAAGCTTGCAAAAAGCTCAAAAAGGGTTAATAGGGAAAGATACAAAAAGAGTGACAAAGATGAATGAAATAGTAAGCAAAAACCTACGAACAACTCTAAGGGATATGATGTACCAATGGAACTTTTGAGGACTTACAACATAATTTGATATGACCCACAAATTGGTCCAATGAGGTTACTTGCCACCTAACCTTACTTAAGGGAAATGATAAGAGTGATGCCGAGAGTAAACAGTAGTATTTACGCAAGGAAGAAAGTACTCAAGTGTATTGAAGGTAATCTACCTCTTACAGTTGTAAGTACAAGGGTATTTATACTTGTAAGTTAAGGCAACTTACCTGAAAAGGAAAAAGACAATAAGGAAATTTCGTAAAGAAGCAATGTACACAATATAAAAGATTAAAAATGAATATACAAGAAAAAGAATCATTGGTGCTACATGATAACGTATACGTGGTGATGCTGCATTGGCGAGGTTATTAGGAGTTGCGGATAAAAAGTATGGACAGATGGGCTTATCTAAGCAGGGATGGCATAGTCAGTCTGGATTCTCTATCTCTAGGCTTCTAGGTAATGATGATATCGCATGATAGGTCGGCTTGGCATCAAAGCATAAGCATCAACTTCACATACCACAGAATAATAGGCAATCATAAGGCCCAGCATTAAAGGTGACTTGACAAGGACGTACTCGGCCTCGGCAGGGGTAGGTTGGAACATAAAGATTCATCGTGCTAGCCCCTCTAATCTTCGAGCTTAGCTATGGTTCAGAGGTCTTATAGTTTGATTCCCATCACTCGATAAGCACCTTTAACAGCTTGGCCATCGCTCTAAAACTACCCTTTAACTTGTTCTAAGGTTCTCCATAACTTGACCAACCTATTTACCACCATCCTGACCTATATCAACTCGAACAACCTAGGATCCTACCTTCTATCCATAGAGATTCTTTAAAATATGGGATGCCATTGGATTCTTAACAAGGGTCTGCATGCTTTTTCCACTTATACTATTAATCTTTTTACATTATGTCATTTCTACCCCTTTAGGTTTGTCTGAGGATAGTTTTAAGACCTTTCTAAATTTGTCGATGTACATTTTTCCATTTTAACCTTAAGAAACTTATTATAAATATTTTCTTTTCTTGTAGCTGAAAACGATTCTTCATTTGATATTGAATATACTTTGCGCTTGCGAGTAATTTCTCTAAGTTCTCTCCTTACAATGTTATCAATCCCTGACCATAGTTAGCGAATTATGTTGAGTGGACCTTAGCCTACCTCTTTTAAGTCATATCAAGTTAAGGGTCAAGTCATGTTGGAGCCACTTGTAAGCCATATTTGTGTAAAGTTGCTTCATATAGCTATATTGCATTCTTTTTTTCCCTTCTTCTTCAATATTCGAAGGACTTACTTAACCTGTAGTAAGTCTTAGTGATAGTAAGAGCTCCTAGGTATACCATTAAACTTAATCAAATATATTTATATTAAGTCCTAAATTTGATAAACAATCCTAATTATTTATTTTTCTATTAATCACAAAAAATTGTATTGTTTGCATTTTTCATTTTGCATACCTATTGTCGTTTCTTGATCTTCTACTAGTGGTTGGGTTACCTACAAAAGGAGGAAAGTTTGCCTATGGAGGGTATCGATGGGTGTTTTGGCATGAGCACTTGATGCCTAAGTTAATATGGGTAATGGAGATGGAGAAAGTCCATGCAAAGGAGTAAAGGCATGTAAAAAGTAAAGTTCCTTACTAAGGGAATCATCTTATGTTTATAGGAGATGAGGTCGAGTCATTTTAGGAAGGTGTATTATGATTCTGAGATATACTTTGGATTTTGTAGGATATATGCATTGGCAATTTGAATTTCCTTATCTAATGAGTTACTTCCATGTGATCCTTTTTTGAGTGCTTGAGTTGGGCTTAACTGACTTAGGCCTTTAGCCTAGGTTTCTAAGAGCTTGAAGTCTTCATTTCCTTTAGGTTGGGCTTGTGGCATATGACTTAGCACAGTATCTAGTGAGGTCGATAGAGATTTTGGATGCTTAACTTGTGTCTTTCCAAGGGAAACCTAGTTGTAAGGAAACTAGTCTAGGTGAGGAGAGGTTAGATTAGGCCATTGGAGCTTAGCTTATGCCCTGGACAGGTCGATATGGACCTCGGGGCCTATATCCAAAATGGCGAATCAATACTTACTTTTTTTTTTTTTTAAAAAAAAACTATATATACACACATAAAAAAGTTGAGTTAGATCTTGAAAATATACATATGGTCTAGTGCATGTTACATACATTAGCATGACATCTATATGATGCATAAATGGTTGCACATGTGCTTGATATCAGTTTGATACTTAGATATTTTGGGCTATTGATAAAGCTAGGATTACTGCGTACATGATAGTTGTGTACAATATCATAATTAAGTATACTTGATTGTTGTGTTTAATTGTTTTTAGTTTTGTGCTTACTTAGCTTAGAACTTGAACCTAAAGGATAGTTTTTCTAATCTTAGGTATCAAATACAAAGCGAGCTAGGATCTAAAAGCTAAGCTAAGAGATTAAAAGCAAGTAGTCGCAACAATTCATGTGAATAATTATAGTTTTTTTGCTTTGTAAGTAGACTGCCATGTTACATTGTGGATTTGAATATGAAGATTTTGAATGTAAATAGTATGATTCATAGTTGGTTTATGTATTGTAGAGGAAAGTGAATTGTGATACGATAAGTATGGTACATTATTGTATAGATTTCCACTGTGATCTGTTATGTTGATAAAGGGGAGTTTTGAAAGTTTTGTATGGTTTGTGGAGTTTAATTAACAATTGGTTTACAGGTTTAGTCTTATTCCTAACTTAGGGATGACTTAATGAACCATCTCTTAGGCATTAAGTATTGCGAAAAGGTTTAAGTAAATAACCTTAAGAGGTAAGGCATTACAAACAGAATAAGATTTAGAGCAAAATTAGTCAGATAATTTTACTACTCAAATAAACCTCCTTCTCTTCTCTCACTTGTTTTGGTTTTGTTTAGATTTAAACTAAATAAAGATAACAAATGGATTAATGTTAAGCTAACAAAAGATAATTAAATCTATCAATATTAAGTTTATAGAAAAAACCTAAAGTGATAAAGTTTAATCAAGGAAAACCTGATGTGATATTGAATATTATCAATTAATCTAATTGTTGCTCTATAAATCAAATAGTCTAAAGATCAACATGCATACAATAATAGTTGAAATTTACCTAAATTGTGATGTGATATTGAATGTTATCAATTGATCCAATTGTTGCTCTATAAATCAAATAGTCTAAAGATCAACATGCATACAATAATAGCAACCAATGATCATTAAATTGAATCAAAGTTGCAACTTTTCCTTGAATAACAATTTAGGTAAATTTCACAACATCTCTTTATAAATTGGTTTTGTTCTATTCAATTTGAATGACACCAATTTCAAGAACTAACCCCCCTTCCTTACTTAAAAGCCTAAATCAATTTCAAAAAGCATGTTGAAATTGACTTGAATCGAATTGATTTAAATCTTGCATATTTGAACCTTAATGGTGCTTGTCTAAATCCACTTTTTAAGACTTCTCCACCATCAATTAACGATGTTCAAAGGTAGAGCACCATTCCTAGGAGTATTATAAAACATTTGTGGCCATTGACAACTATCAAGAAGCTAATGATTTTCCTGTTCTTGTTCTTACCAACACACTAGCTAAGTTTCTTGTTTAATATTTTATGCTTTCTTTTAAATTATTTTTGAAAATAAGTATAAAAATGAAAAAAGAAAAATAAACGAAAAAAAAGAACAAAAGTAAAAAATAATAAGAGTTAGATATTTTTATGTGCTAATCCTTGATGTTAGGCTTTATATATAAAAAAGAACGTGGCGGAAATAAATTATTACTATAAAACCTATCCTAGGATCTATATGTAATATGTAATAAAAATATATTAATAAAAATTTATAAAATTACCTTTTTTTCTCATGAAAAGTATTGTTTCCTCTTGGGGATAGAGTTCAATTGCGATCTAAATCTGATTCGTGGCTTTCAAAATATGTTCACCATATAGACTCCAAATGTAGTCCCTCTAATGGTATCTGTATACACATTAATAAGAACAAATTTCAATATTTTATATTACTAGATAACTCGGATTAGAATTAGATTAGAATTAAAAAATTTAGAAAGAAAAATGTTATATTTTTTCGAATTGCCTTTTCGTTGGTATATATATATATATATATATATATATATATATATATATATATATGAATCGAGAATCATAGAACTCTTTCATCTACCTTTGTCCCTTTTATAACATTAACTAAAATTAATGAAATAAAATTTTCATTCCATAAACCTTTTAATTGACATAACTTTTCAATTGCATGATAATTGAATATGGAATTAATGACAGACAACCTTTCAATTGCCATAAACTTTTCAATAGCAATTGAACATGGAATTGGCAAAGTCCATCTATAAGCAATAACAAAATATATAACCTTTAAAAGGTAATTAACCACAAATATATTTTATGCAGTAAAATAAATTATTTCTAATTTATTATTTTAGATCAATTTATTTTAGCCTCGAGATAAATATTGAAATTTCTTATCAAAAACTTTGTTTACATTAATTGCTGCTACGGTATATGACCCTTTAGGTTTCTATACACAAAGGTAGTTTTTATTTAAACATAAACAAAGGTAACCGTCTAACAATAGTTATTGGTCATTCAGTGTAGTCGAAAAGGTGTGAACAAGAGACCACCATGAACGAATTACTGCTTAATTAAATTTCTCTATCAAATGATATCCTTATTGAACCATTGCATGTAATGTCATCAATGTTTGATCATTTTACTTGGTTTTCAAGATAAAATAGACTCAATAATACTTGTTGTGACCACAAGCTTACAAGTCACTATTATCTTAACTAAGCGGCCTTAGATATTGACTCTATAATTTAAGAGAGTAATGAATTTTATCTCGACTCATCACTATCCTTTTTATATTTGATATCGTATCCAATAACCGTATTATTTTAAATCTAAATAAAGACTACGCTTAATGGCATCAAAGCACAACATTCCATATATAAGATATATGAAGGACTGAAATCTAGGGATTATTTACACTCGTTGATATAGAAGAGGGATCAATGATATTAAATATGTGGTGAGTGAGTTGTGTTTAGTGTACTAATTTAACTTTAAGCATCTACTTATATAACTCAGATATTTTTCTTTCAGTTTAGTGAGAATGACCTTAACAAATTGGTCTAAATATCTATATCCCCTTTAGAGATTTATCTAACCAAGGACAACTTTTAGATAATATGATGTTATAGAATCTCATTAATAATGTACCTTTATTATAATTCTACACATATTCTAATTATCTATGAGACTTTATTATAAAATATATATTAGTAGAAAAATATATAAATACAATAAATATTTTCCTTTTATAAATAATATTCATAAATACATCGAAAATGTCTTAACACATTGTTTACAAATTATAACATTTGATTAATCATATATGTGTATTTGCTGTTAATTATACATGCTTAGATTTTTTCTTTAACATGCTTAAAGTAAATTTTCTTATTCAATACTCATGATTGAATAGTTGTGCAATCATATTTAGATAATTCATTTACCTTACTTTGTATGACATGATTAGGACTTTACTTGCATATTAATGTGATACTTATTATTTAGTGTTGCTGAAATTATAACATTTTTTTGAATAGTTTTATGGTAAATTGTTTTTTATTCATAAGAAGTTTTCTTAGTTTAGGATTTTCTTTTCTCAAATAAATCTTTTCTTTAAAACTTAGGGCTTCTGAAAAATAAAGAAATAAGTGATTAGTTAAAAAAAGAAGAAGAACAGGACATAGGTTATTTAAAGGTTATGGCAATTTAGATTAGGGTTTTAGAGTATTCTCACAAGAAAAATTAGAAAAAAATTTAAAAATGTAAGATATTTTCAAAACGTAAAAATAAACCAACTTACTAAAGATATTTAAAAAAATTGAATTATGACAACTTGATATCAAACTATCGGTAGGTAAACACCACTTAGAATAGCCTATAAAATATAAAAAAAGATTTTCTCATGCCCTTTTTATTCCCTTTTCCTAAAATACAAATGAAAAATAAAAAATAATTTTTAGTCCCCTTAAATGTTAGTTAGAATAGGAAAAATAAGTACCCCTTTCATATTAAAGTGTTTTACTTGGTTGCCCCTTTTTTTAAAGAATAAAATTTAATGTCTCTAGAGATTAAAGTTTTACTAGTTTTCAAATGTTAATACCTAGATTAAAATTGTTCCACTTGTTGATAGAGGTTTTTCACCAAAGACATAGACCAACCTAATCAAAGTTATGTCTTACCTATTGTGTGAACACATCGCTTCCCTTTACTATTCCTAACCTCTTTATATCTTACCTAGTCTACAGGCCAAGTCAAAAAGATTGATCACCTAGATGCCTTTAGGTAGAACAACTTAACTAAAGCAGATTGGGATGACTGCCTTTAGCTTAGAATAACTGCCCTTAGATCAAACTTTGACCTGGTAAACTCTAGAGGCTTCAAATTCTAACACCAGGCATAAATAGTTAGCCCCTTTATCTAAATAACTACCCACCAGTTATCATGACATCAGTTATGTCCCAAAAAAATCAAGAAGTTGTCTTAAGTTTAAATTAAGTGCACATGCTAAGTTTTAGAGGCAATGGTTACCAAATTCAAATTGACCTATAGCTACAAAAGGAGACTAGAGCACAGGTAATAGGTCCTTCTAGACACTCGAACACTTCTTTACCTTTTTCTCTTCTCTAAATACAACTTAACTTACTTAAGCATAAGCATGGCCGTGCCAAAGTCACCTTAGTACTCTCTATGGCTTGATTTCTTTTCGTCTTACAAAGTATCTTTAAGTGAAGTGTTCGACTTACATCATCTTACCTCAATTTTTTGATGTCAACAATTGGCACCGTTTGTTTTCATATACCTACTATGGCTAGAAAAAAATCCAGAGATACCAGTACTTCAAAAGGGGAATAAGGACCTTTGGGCAAATGAAGAAGAGCAATCACCATAGCAATGTACCCTTGAGTTGTATCAGGTTGAGATTCACAACCAAACATCTTAGAACCAAGAACAAGATGATGGTGTGTCACGAATAGCATAGTTGGAAGCTTTGTGTACTAAATTTGTGAAAGAACTCGAGGAAGTTCAGGACAATAATAAGGAGCTATGTTAGAGACTAAATGAAAGGGATGATGCCTCTTCTTTTACCCCCCTTTACAACATTTGAGGTAAGAAGCTAATCCAATCATATAGGAAGAAGCCTTGTGACAACTATGTAGGAAGGCTCCCATGTTGGATGAGCATAACCTATAGTAGAGACAGGAACTAAGAGTGGAAGAAAACTGTCAATAGACTCCACTAAATGCTCTTATGGCACCACATGTAGGCGAAAGGATTTAGCATGTAATTGCTCATTCACACAAAAAGTGGTAGTAGATATGACCTCATAAGATCTAGAAGACAACATTAAGAAGTTGGCTACAGAAGGAGCTTTTAAGAAGGAAGTTGATGTGAAAGGCAGGAAAACAAGTCTATTCATACAAAGTATGGTGGATGAGGTCCTACCATTGAGTGTCTAGCTACCTCAATTTGACATTTATGATGGGAGAAAGGACCCAAATGTCATTTGAATACATTCTGATCATTGAAAGAGCTTTATGGATTATTTGATGCTATTGTTTGCAAGGTCTTCCCTTCCATCTTGAGGAAGTTTACTAACAATTGGTTAATTCACTAAAGGGGGCCTCCATATCTTCTTTTGATTAGTTACATGACAAATTCCGCCAATATTTTTTAGCTAGTAAACCTTCAACCAAGGACTCCTCACTGTTGACCTTAGTTAAGCAGAAGTAAAGAGAGTCGATTAGGGATTATGTCCATAAATTCAAGCAGTTGATGATTAAAATCACCAAGTGTCATAAAAGTGTGGCGTTACTTGCCATTTACAAAGGAGTTAAGGAGAATCCTGACTTCTTCAAGTCTTCTACAAAACACCCTCTGACCTCTTTGGATGACTTTACCAAGAAGATGGAAAAGTTTATTTGTTAGGAAGACCAAATGTAAGTAAGAAGGGAGTTGGAGAAAGATAAGCAAGATAGAAGGTTAGAAAAAAAAAATAAGGGATCTATAAGAATAGATTGTGAAGGAATTTTGATGCTTGCAGCAAGCTTAGCTAACCTTTGGGAGATTGGAAGAGATCGATTCTAACCTTTGTTGAGCATACTCTCTTCAATCCACCTATATTAGATATATCGATGGTTGCACACAACCAACGTTTCTTAGCTTAGTTGGAAAGAATGAAGAATAATCTTCCAAGGAAGAACTCTAACAAATATTGTGATTTTCATGGAGATTGAGGTCATAATATGAAAGAATGCATACATTTGAAAAATGTGCTTGAGGATGTTATTCAATAGGGATACTTAAAAAAGTTTGTGGTTGATAGAGAAGAGCGCATTGAGTGACCTACACAAAGGAGAAGAATCGAACAGCAGTCCCAAAATATGAAAGCCTGACCTAATAATTGGGAATTGGTGGAGCAAGATAATAAGAGAGGGGACAAGCAAGCTCCTTAAGGTATTATCAATGTGATTTTTGGTGGACCAATTAGAGGGAATGTTTTGCCTATAGCAAGTTCTTTGGACATATAAGGAGATCATGTGTTGAACTTAAGAGGAAAGAGATATGATTGATGATATGATAGTGTTCTTGGTAAAGGATATGTAGAAAGTTTGGTTCTCACATGATGATGCCTTTGTTACTATGACATAGGTAGCAGATTTTGAAGTTAAGAAGTTAATGGTAGAGATAGGGAGCTCAACTGATAGCATTTTCAAGCATGCATTTAATCAAATGCGACCTAAGCTTGAGAATGTCAAGATGTAGTTGTATAAGTATAGCCTGTATAAGTTTAATAATAAGCTAGTCAAGGTTCAAGGAGTAGTCACCTTAAACTTACAGATTAGTGATGATGAGAATGTTGTCGAGAAGGAAATTGATTTCGTGATAGTAAACTATCCTTCGCCTTATGATGGCATAATGGGTTGACCATCTATCAACATGTTTAAGATGGTAGTATCAATTATCAACTAGAAGGTGAAGTTTCCCACTCCAACTAGGATAGGGACATGTTTTAGAGACTAGTAGCTAGCTTGAGCTCTATATTTGAAGGCTATGAAGAGGGATCGGGTACACCACATCGAGTAAGGTTTAAGCAATCGACTATAGGTAAGGTGACAGCTAAATGAGGAGACTTTGGTGATTCAGTTCAATGATAATCTCGAACATGTCACCAAGATTGAGGCTAGCATGTCGGCCAACTTGAGAGAAAGCATAGTGTGTTTTCTTTAAGCTAATAGGGACATTTTTGCTTGGTTTCCATTCGACATGCCTAAGATCCTTGAAGAAGTTATCACCTACAAATTTAATATCGACCTAAGTGTGAAGCTTGTATAGTAAAAGAAAAGACATTTTGCTAGGACAGGTTGTGATTGAAGAGGAGTGCAGAACTTGTTGAAGGCGGGTTTTATCAGGGAAGAGCTTTATGCCACATGGCTTGCAAATTATGTTTTGGTGAAAAAAGGAAATGAAAAGTAGGGGATGTGCATCAATTTCACTGATCTAAATAAAGCATGTCTAAAGGATTGTTTTCTACTACCTCGGATAAATTAGATGGTTGACTCGACCTCAAGACATGCCCTATTAAGTTTCATGGGTACTTTTTTTTTTGGTATAATTAGATCAAGATGCATCTTTCTGATCAAGTACACACCTCTTTTATTACCAACTTTGGAACTTATTGTTACAAAGTAATGTTGTTTGGTTTGAAGAATATGGGAGCCACATATCAAAGATTAGTTACAAAATGTTCAAACCTTAGATACATAGAAATATTGAGGTTTATGTAGACGATATTATTGTGAGAGTAAAACAAACAATGGCCACCTAGTTGACTTATAGGGTACCTTCGATATACTAAGGAGATATAATATGAAGTTAAATTTGTTGTTGGTGGATTTTGGTCATTGGAATTATCTTGAAAAGAAAGGAAAAGCTCTTGGTATCGGAGCTATCTAGTGCGGCTAGTCTCTTTCCCATATTTATAGGCGAATGTTGTATTTAAAATAGCTGTTATCAGAATAACCGCCGAGACATGTGGAAGGCTCTTGATCATACACATTCCCTTAAATATAGGTAGCGTAGAAAGTTATGCGATATAACCGTACTAACAATAACTGTTCGCGTTAATTCCTTTGAATTCAAATTAGGAACAAATCTGTGTTACTCAACGAGATGCCGAGAATACAGATTAATTCGCCTGTTGTCAACCGAATGGATGAATGAGTGAAGCTTTGAGTATCAATGTTTGACATGCTAAGTGAACAAAAACTGACTATCAACATTTGCCTCGCAACTCTTATGTATAAGGATGCAGTTAAGGGAGTAAACATCTTGATTTTTATGGGGTCAAGTAGGGAATAATTTCCTAAATGCCAAGCAATTAGAAAAGTTTTTTGATTTTTGAGAAGCGGATCATGTCCTATGCAAAAGGTTAGAACTTTCAATTTTCCTACTTGTCAGAAGCTCAAGTGGTGGCATGAATGACAACTATCACATTAGCCATAATTATATCACAGGCTATAATAACTGTTAGAGTCTTGGCAATAGTTGGATCTTTGTCTCAAGACACGTGTCAGTAATTCACTCCATCTTCTATTTAGCACGTCATTTCTAACAAAGTATTTAAGAGTTTTTCGATAGTAGTATCAAACTTTACCAACACACTCATAAGCTTTCTCTTACCTTCAATATTTTTGTCTTCAACTTCAAACTCTTCAAACATTAGTGAATTTATTACTAATCAAGTATGGTTCACAATGTAATTCGTCGACTTATCTTTTTGGATTCCGAAGCAACGGAGACTGAGGCTACTTTTCCCCCTTAAAAAAGGAGCGAGAAAGCGTGTTCCTTAGGTATTTCTATCGATAGTATGGTGAAGTGGTGGGACAAACTCACCTGAATCAATTCCCTCGCAGCAGATACCTACCCAGATGATAAGGGGGGAGGATTTGTGGCTAGGTATCTGTACAATAATATAGTTTACTTTTGTTATTTATTGGACGGAGTAGTCAGTACCGCCGATAGGATCCTTGTCTCGAAATATAACAAGTAATGGTAAGATCTTCTAGGGCTATGGAATCTTAAGAGGTTGAGAGAGAAGGAAAGAGCGTGTTTTCTGAAGGAACGTGAGTTCCGCATCGATTTGAAGTATCTTGATTTTGGACTACGCTTCCCTTTCTCAGCATATGCACATATACAATGATGATTTACATACTTGTAGTTAAAGGTGTAAGGGAAAACATATGTGTTTTGGGCAACTAATATTGAAAGTTATTTGCATATATAAGAATAGCGGTGGAAATTGTAATATAAATTACAATTAGGTTATGAATCGTTTAGTCCTTAATGAGTAATGAATTGAAGGCTTATATTTTAGAGATTACAAGTAAGTATAGGTGAAACAAAATAAGAATGAAGTAAGATTATTAGGTAAACTACAATCAATTATGTGTCTAGGCACCCTGAAATGGTAATAGGATGAGTGATAAGTGACGGTGAAAATGGAATTAAGACAAAAAGTTTGGAGAGGATTAGGACTTCTAATAAAAACTTTCTTAGCTATTCTAAGATCAATTTAGAAAGATATAACCCTTCGGAAAGTAAATTCTATAAGATGGTTATCTATTGGTAAACTAATTATGATAGGATGATAAGGAATGTTGATCACAGATAGTCATTTAAGGATCAAAGCTTAAAAAAGTTAGAAGATAAGTAGTGATTTCAATAAAGGACTTTCATTTGATCTTAATTGAATAATAATATATCTGAATAAAAGGATTGGTTGATAATCATAAGAATAAGTACAATTATTGTAGGATATATGTATATACAAATGGATGAAATGCTAGAATAACAATGATATAGTGGTGTTCATTCCCTATAAGTTAGAAACTAGTGGATGGAAAAAGACTTAAGGCGATTAGGATTATCATTACATGTCAGTTACAATTTATATTAGAAGAAGGATATTCATCTAAAAGGAATATAGGATATGATTAAAGTGGAATTCAGAAAGAAAGCTATTGATGGTAGATGCTAAGAAGTTTTTAATAATTATAAGTAAGAGATTGAGGAAAATACCAATAAGAATTGGATCCACTAATAACATATAAAGGTTTAAATGTATTCCTGAAGATTAGTTTGTGGACATTTGAATTTTAGGGTTAAGTTAAGCTCGAATTGAACATATAGTGGAAATTTATATTTAATGTTAAAAATGAGATATTAGGATTTAAAGGGATGAATGTATTTTTTTGGAAAGATTGGAATGATATCAATATAAGATTAGTGCATAGATTGTATTCACAGAATTAGGAGAATCGTATACATGCCAATCGTATATGAAGATGCTTGTTGTGATAATATTCAATAGTATGTTGATATGTAAAGTTTATGTATAGGGCAATACTGAAGTTAAGTGACCATAAATAGTATGCCGAAATTGAAGACAATGTAACTTTCAAAGGAGATAATACTTTTTCATTAAGCTCATTATATTTGGAGAAGGAATTTCGATAGATGTTGAAAATGTTGAATTAGAGATTGGAGGAAAACCTATTGAGATAACCTAATGTATAAGAAAGCTAGGAAGTCCTAATACACTTCATATGAGCAATTGTAATAGGTAATCTAGTAGAGAAATGACAAATTTGAAATTGTCAATTTGTTGTTGTTGAGTCTCATGTTATGTTAACTTTATCAGTATATTCTGTAATGTCGCATCTTATCCAGTAGTAATTTTTGTCAATACTGTCTCTTTTGTTGAGTCTGTCAATCAAAAGTCATATTCATTCTTATCGAGTCAAATTGAGTTGATTTAAAATGTCAGCTATCTCACTTGAATCCGAGATGGAGAAAAGTCAAGATTTACCAAATTTACTTCTGCCGATCCTATGCTAACCTGTATGAAGAACAAATAAGAAGCTATGACAACATTATAGTCATTGTGAGTAGAAGATTATGGATAAGAGGAAAGGTGTGATATGAAGTAAACTTAGAGTCATCAAAGATCACAGGTAAAACTTAGGAATCAATCAAATAAGGAATAAATGGTGGATAAACCAACAAGAAAACTTGTGAGGTTATAAAACTAAGTCATAAGATAATATAAGCGAGTATAGGGTTTTGGTAATAGAATAAGGCATAAGTGATATCAAAATACATAATGCAAAGAAGGAAAATAGGATTGAGAAATTGAAAGATAAATGAAGAGGTCAAGCAAATGTTCAAATAGAGAAGGAGTGGAAACTTAATTAGAAGACTACTTAGAAGCTTTCTTAGAAGATAGTTCTGTAGAATGGAAGATGAATTTCAAAGTTGTGAAGTAACCTACAAAAATATTAGATAATCAGGTGCATAAGTTAAAGAAGTTGAGACATGAAATAGGTAAAGGTATAATGGGATGGAGGTCTAGACTTAGAAGTTATAGTAGAACTTAATGTGGTGAAGATGAAGCATTACTTATGGTTCTTTCGATTTTTAGAATAGTAATAGCATATAAGCTGTCAATCTTGGTAAGTGAGCAATACATAGATATACAATAATTTCGGGGATAAAACTATTATAAGTGGGGGTGGAGGTGGGGTGTGGAAACGTAAAACCTACAATCAGGTATTTAGAGTTCGGTTTATAGAATTTAAGGCGATCGAGTAAATCGTCCAATGCAGGCCAAATTTTACAATAAAGTTAGAAATATTAATAAAAGTGATCTTGAGAGTTTAAACTTTGAAAAATAAAGAATAAAACAATTAATTATTATAATATTGAATTATATGTAAAACTCCTGTTATTTATCGGAAATGTATAAAATAAGTTCCGATAACTAATGAATCGATAAAGATAAATTGTCTGTATACTAAAAATCATAAAATAATATAAATAATATTTATAAATTTTTATTTGTACCATATATGAATTTACATGTTGGTGGAAATACGTGAAATTACTTAAAATACGCGAAATATGCTAAAATAATGTTAATTAATTAAGGAAAATTCGTAAATGATTAAAGAAAAATATGGAAACATGAGGAATTGTCTAGAAAAGAGGCACGCGAACTTGAAAGTTAAAGAAGGAAATTAACCAATAATAATTAGTCAAATAAAAAGCAAATTTGGAAGAGGATAAGGCTCATGTCAAGTCAATTTAATACATAAAAATCTCCTAAAGCTCTATAAATACTAAAAAATTTTCAGAAGCTCATTTAGTTAGTTGGGAGAGTAGGAAAATTAGAGAGAACCAAGAATTTTAGGGTTTGGGTGTAATTGCAAAAATTACAAAAAATTTGTATAATTAAGGCTTTAGAAGGAAACCACCACCCGACAGCAACCTAAGAGTGGACGGCCACCACCACCATATGCTGGTGGTAGCACCTGGACCTGCCAACATACTTAGGGCTACTGTTGGTGGCTGAAGTTAACAATTTCTATAAGTTCAATTTTCTTTTTGATTTTTCATATTTTGTTAAAAATATTAGAAATACTTATAAAATTATGAAATTTGGTATTTTAGACTATTTTTGTATGTAGTTTTAGGAAAAATATTATTTTGATAAAAATATGTCCCATCATATATGGTGCTTAAGAAATCATATAAAATCGAGCATGTTTTGAATTAGAAATAAATAGGTTTAGGAGTGTAGTTTTGAATTCAAAATTTTTATGTAGACTACTTAGGTGATATAGAATAGTGCCAAAAAGCTCTTTTTCAAAAATGAATTTTTGAAAATTTTAAATAATTTTTAGGCCTGAAAATAATGCATAAAATGGGTAATTTTGGGTCAATTAGGTAATTAAATAGATAATTATTGATTTAATGCATAATTATATATTTTAGGATGTTGAAATCTAATGGAGTATGCTATTTGTAGCATTTAGAGTATTAGTAAAAATGGTAAATTTTAAGTTAATTTTGTAATTTAGGATAATTAGGTGTAAAATATGATTTGGGATGAATTTAGATAGTTTAAGATGTTAGTTGATATTGGGAGATGAGATTTGAAATGATAGAAATATTAGATGTGTATATTATGGGCATATTAGGTGATAATGTGTAATATGTAGGTATAAGAAATTAACAAGTAGGAAAATATTATATTAAAACTGATATTGTAAAAATAATAGGAATATATAATAAATCAGGTAGGAAACTTAAATTTGGGTAATTATGTAAAAAGTGTAAGATCTTCTCATAACCGGAGTAAATTCGGTAGTTAAATTAAGATTCAAGTGTACCGTATAGACTAGACCATTGGTTAGAGACCAAAATTGATATTTAGGATTCCCGAAAATAATGTGATTAATTTCACATTGTGGGTTGAACTAGAACCTAATTTAGAAATTGGTACAAAAATTGAATCAGAACTTAGCTTAAATTAAGAATAATTGTAAAAGACTTAAAAACCTAGACAATTAGGTATATTAAACCCTAAACAAAAGATAATAATAAACGTTATAGGATAAAACCAACCGACAGTAGTTATGTAGAAAACTAAAATAATATTTGTATTATAGGATTTTTGGTGATGGCTAGTATAATATGCATCCTAAGTGAGTAAGCGAGGAGTCTAGGTAAGTTGGGATTAATACATTGCTTTATTTTGGAGTACTAATTTATAGTACTCAGAAGCTTGAAATCATACTTGATTGTATTTGTTAAATAGTCGATTGTGCGCATGTGTTTGTTTTTGAGTTGATGATGTGATTTGATTTACTGCTCTAGCTTGTATTGTGTGATTTGTATGAAATGATTGATCACCTTAAATTGAATCTAATCAAATATATGACTTGTAAATATAAATCAGACCTACATAGCAACCCATTAGGGGAAATCTAGGGTTTTCTAACCAAATACCAACTCCTTCGAAAGGGATAACGCTTGATAGCATAATTGGTCTCTTTTTCATCCTTAGTTGAATTAAGTGATAGGTGAGGAGGTCGTGGCAAGGGTGAAGTTAATGGTTTGAAGGTAGTCTTAGGAGGAGGGGTGTCTCCATTGCACAAGCTTGGGTTTGGTTATGAGCTGTTATGTTAATGGAAACTCTTTAACCTGGTTTAGAGCGAGTGTAATTTCTCTAATCTTACGACGGGCTGGACAACGTTGTGCGATGACATTTGCTTGTACATGCATAGCATTTAACTAATTTGGTTGATAACCATGTTTGTGTTTGCCATATGGTTTTAAGTCTCCATCTTAACATACTGAGTTATGGTTACTCGTATCCCTATAGACGTTGTTACAGGTGTTAGCAAGAAAACGGCCTATAATTACCCTAAAGCTACCAATTGCTGGATCTTGGGGGAGTGAGGATGTAAACTGAAGATCGGATACACTCTCAAGTTTAGAATTATCTTTTAAGCTTTTAGTGTTAATTTATGAATTAGTAAAGTAAATTATGTTAGCTCATTAAATTTTGTAAATATACTCCGATTATTTTAATGTAAGTATGTATTTTTCTTATGTTCATAATTAAATAACATATTTAATTTATGAATTGTTTACTTCAAAGTAGATTAGTTGTGGATGCCTTATATAGATCAAGTTTAGGATAGTAGCTATAAGGCCAACTTTTATCCTAGAATGGTTTACATGGTGAGGCTGTTGCGACTCTGCCACTTCGGGGTGTGACATGATTTATAGATTGCATTTGTTTACTCTAAAAATAGGCTATAGGATAGTCTTGTACTTATGTTCTTTATATGTAGTACTTTGGGCCGACGGGTTGAACATTTGTAATAATATTATGATGAATGACATACACTTATTCTTTGTATAACTTAGTATTTCTAGTACATTTTATTTCATGCACCGTCTTTCCTGGCATGTATGATTTTTTTGTTAATATGCATGTTTTATTTCACATGCTAAGTTTTTCTTGGCATGTTTTACTTCACATACAAATACTTTTTGGCATGTTTTATTTCACATGCCTTTTTTCCTCTTTTATAGACATTGTTTGTTAACCATTTGAGACGTGGACTAGTCTTTTTACTCGGTTGTAGGATTGATTTTTGAAGTTCGTTAACCGTGATAGGCTTGAACTTACGTCATTTTGATTGCCATATGGTTTAAACTTATTAACTTGTCAATCATAAATAGATCAAGAAACAAAATAAAACTTCAAATATAATTGTCTCAAACAAGTAGTAGGATGTTGCCTTACAAAATAAATGCAAATGAACATCATCCCAGCAATAAATTGAAATAGAGTTTCACATTCTCGGCATTCTATGCTCGAGGGATGATTGATCCATCCAACCTCTCTAATCGATAGGCCCCTTTGCCAACGACTTCTCGACCCGAATAGGATCCTCCTAATTTGCTTCGAGCTTTCCTTGACTTTCTCATGCTCCAGTTGCTTCCAACTTTTGGCAAACTAAGTCTCTAAGTTGAAAAACCTTATGCTTTAGTTTTTGATTGTAATACCTAGTCGCTTTATGGTGGTATGCTGTAACCCTTGCTCTTGCAATATCTCTAATTTCTTCAATGGTGTCCAAATTTACTATTAATCCAACTTAATAAACCATCACATCAAAACTCTGCGTTCGTAAATTAGGTAGATCTAACTTAATTGGTAAAATTGCTTTCTTGTCGAATGTTAACCTGAAGGGGGTCTCCCTTGTTGTGGTTTTGTGAGTAGTTCAGTACCCCTATAAGACATTTGGCAACTCATTAGCCCATCTCCCCTTAACTTGATCTACTTTCCTCCTTAAGTCATGTAAGATGATCTTGTTGATAGCTTCGACTTGTCCATTCGTTTGAGGGTGTGCTATAGACGTGTAGTTTAGGTAAATGTTGTATTTCTCGTAAAATGTTTGAAACTTGTTGTTGTCAAACTATATGCTATTGTTTATAATTATCACAAAAGGAACCCTAAATCTTGATATTATGGAGTTAAAAATGAATTATTTGGTGATCATCGCTACTGCCTTGGCCTTTGCCCATTTTGTAAAATAATCCACAACAACAATGACAAATTGTTGCTGGGCAATAGACTTCGGGAAAGGTCTAAGAATATCTAACCCCACTAAGTAAAGGGCTAAGGACTGGGGTAAAGGGCTAAGGACTGGATAGGCAGCATAATTTAGTTGAAGGCATATAACTTGGAGCCTCATGCTTTTGGCATTGTATATAATGCTGAACAGCTATCCTTGCATCTTCTTTCATGGTTGACCAATAGTAGTTGAGTCGCAAAGTGTAGACATACAATGTCTGAGCTTTCACGTAGTTACTACATACACTACAGTATAGTTCAGATAGCACCCGTTGGGCATCTCTCGGAGGAAGGCATCGAAGATAAGTTTGTGATATGCCGCGTTTGTACAACTAACCATCTATTAACATGTAGTTCATAGCTTGATAAGTTAATCTTCATGCTTCTTTCTTGTCATCAGGGAGGGTGCCACCTCTTAAATAATCTATAAGGGGATCGATCGAAGATTATTCTTTCGGATAATGGGTTAATTCGCCACTCTATGATACAGTAGATAAACTTTTCTGTACAAAAAAAATTTGACAAAAAGTTTGTCACTTAGGTCAAGGAACACCATACTGGCTAACTTTGACAACTTATTGGCAGCAATATTCTTACTTCTCGAAACTTTGTGGATTGAAAAAGATTGAAATTCTTCTGTGAGTGTTTGTACCATCAATAAGTACTTGCTCATTTCTTCTTCCCTTGTTGTATAACTTCCCTTGACTTGATTCAACACCAGTTGTGAATTAGAGAACATTACGAGTTTCTCAGCACCAATCTCTTTTATTAGTTTAAGTCCGACAATCAACGCTTCATATTCATCTTCATAGTTGTTGGTTGGGACTTTGGATTTTAAAGCATAATTAACTTTGACATTATGAGGCCCTTGAAGAACAAGGCCCATACCACTTCCTTCTCTTGTGGAAGAACAATCCACGTAGAGGTATCATACAGGTTTCTTGGCAACCTCCATACTATTGTCCTCACCAGTGAACTCAGCCAAAAATCTATTAACACTTGAGCTTTTAATGCCGTTATGGGTTTGTACTGTATACCATAGGCACTTAACTTTAGGGCATATTTCATCATCTTATTGGAGGAGTCTGGCCATCATAATACTTGCTACAAAGGCTGATCAGTGAGGATTACGATTTGGTGAGCCTTGAAATACGATTTCATTTTCCTTTCTAAGAGAACTACTATGAAAACAAACTTCTCGATTTTTGTGTACCAATGCTCTAGCCTTTGCAAGACATGACTTACATAATAAACGGGTCGATGCTCCTTGCTATCAATTCAGACCAATATAGAAGAAAGAGCTTGGCAGTTGACTAAAAAATACAAATATAAATTCTCTCCAGAGATGGGTATTGAGAGTATCGGGGGTAATGCAAGAAATTCTTTGAGATCATTAAAAGCTCTTTCATAATCGTCAGACCATTCGAATTCTTTAAGATTTTAAAGAATTCTGTGCACTTGTTTGCACTTCTTGACACAAGCCTATTAAGGGTAACTATTCACCCGGTGAGTTTCTATACTTCCTTAACTATACTAAGGGATTTCATGTTTATTATCACCTCAATTTTTCTTGGGTTGGCTTCAATGCCATGTTGAGTGACCATGTATCCTAAAAACTTTTCTATGGTTGCGTTAAAGACACACTTCTATGAGTTAAGCTTCAAGTTGTATCTCCTCAAAGTAGCAAATGTCTCCTTAAGATCAGTAAGATGTCGATCTTCTATCATGTTGTTCACAATCATGCTGTTGACATATACTTCGACGTTTCATTTGATATAGGGTTTGAACATCTTGGTAACAAGTCTTTAGTAAGTTACATCGATATTTTTCAACCCAAAGGGCATGACTGTAGGACAATGCATTTCAAAATTGGTAACAAATGACCTGTGGACTTTGTCCACCTTATCCATATTGATTTTGTTGTAACCCGAGATAGCATCCATAAAAGAAAGTAACGCATGTCCTGTGGTTGAATCTACCATCTAATCGATTTTCGACAATCGGAAATAATCCTTAAGATAGGTCTTATTGAGGTTCGTAGAGCTTATGCACATGTGTTACTTGTTGTTAGACTTCTTGATTAGCATACAGTTAGCTAACTAAGTCGAATAAGGCTCTTCCAAAATAAATCCTACCTTCAATAGCTTTTGGACTTCTTTTTTTATCGGTGTTTGTCTCTCGGGAGCAAAATGCTGTTTCTTTCATTGGATCACCTTCATATTCAGATCAATTTGGAGTTGTGTACCATAACGTCCTTTGGGATACTTGATATCAGGTAAGTGCACCTATCAGTTTTAATATAGCGATGTGAGTCCGAGTCGATCCTTCAGAGACTTCGAGTACTAATATTAACCTTAGCTTTATTATCTAACCGAAAAATTATGAAGGTTTGAATTAATTAAAAATACTAAAATTAACAAACTAACTTAATTATAAGACTTGATTAAGCAATTTAGAAAGCAATAAAACTAAGAACGACTTCAAGTATGCAAGAACGTATTTAGGAATTATTTCCCCTAGTATTTAACATGTGACTGCTTAAAATATATTCAATTCAATTTTTATTATTCTTGACCGGAGGGATTCACATTTAAAGTTAATATCTTTCTCAAGCATATTAACCCTAATCCTAAATTATTTACCGGAATCTCTTCACTTAGTAATATAATTTAGAATTGAATTAATGTATAATGAATTCCCACACAAATAATTAACTTTTTGAAAGAAACATGTATCTTATCTCTAAGTATACATGTAATTCTCTCCAATTATGTAAAGATCTAATTATACATGTAATTTCTCAATCAACATGCATAATATCATATATTGATATTCTAGAAATATCAATTAACAATTAAACAACATAATTGAATCAAGCAAAGATAGAAACTTTATTGAGAATTATAAATCATCCCAAGAGTCACATGAAACCCTAGGTTCCATAATCCTAAATACACTAATTCTAAGCTATCATAATGAAACTAAAAACGAATTCCATAAAAAACATAAAATAAAACATGAAAAACCCCTTTGATTGATGAAAAGTCTCTCCGATCTTGAAGTTGGTGTTGCTTTCGCCTTTTTCTTCTCCTTCTCCTCAAGTCTCTTCTCCTTCTCCACAAGTCTCTTCTCTTCTCTAATGTCTCTTATGTCTTGTGAAACCCTAATATGTCCTTTTATAGTGTATTAAAAGGTTTTCGTTTTCTTTACCAGATACAACCTGGGACATGACCGTGTCCCCAAGTCGTGTAACTTTTTGACCTTGGCAAATTTCCCTGTATGGACACAGCCTAGGGACATGGTCATGCTTCAAAACTTCATAACTTCTTCGTTTGAACTCTGAATTGAGTGAAACTTGATTCCTTTTCTTCATTTTCAATCCTAGAACGCGTTTAAACCTTGAAATCAAAATTTTACGCAATTAAGTATCAATTTCTTTAAAGAAAACAAAAAATGTAAGGGAAATACTATAAAATCACCATGTGAAATATGTTTAAAATCAAAGTTATCAATACTCGGCATGTTTGAAGGGGACCATGCAAACACATTGGTATTAACTCGCAAGAAGTTGATTAAACTTTGCTAAATGCTTGCTAAGAAAGGTTTTCTTATCTTCATTGTTTTCCCAAGGTCATCTCCTAAAGAGATTTCTTCCGTATCATTCTCTATAATTTCTATGCCGATTGACTTTCCTTCTGAACAAGTTGTTACTTGAAATACCTCTTCTTGTCTCAAGGCCCTCATGTACAAAGTCCTTGCTAGCTACTGATCCTTTTGCACATGTCAACTCCCATGGGAGTAGGGAATTTAGCTTTGAGATGTCCAGTGGAAGGGACAATGTCGAATAGGTGTTGATACGGTCATCCTATGATCATGTTGTATGGAGATCAACATTTGAAGACCAGAAAGTCCACTTTATCCTCTGTAACATGGTTGTCATCTTTGATTTGGATTGGTAAAGAAATTACTTCAGCTACTCGGACGAGTTGATTGTTGAAGGCATACAAATCATATTTATAAGATATTAGCTATGCTTTGATCTTTAGTCTCATTAGGTCAAAAGCGTATTGGAAAATAATGTTAGCTGAACTTCCAGTGTCGGCAAGAATTTTCTTGGCCTCAAAGTTGGTGACTCTTGTACTGATAACAAGTGCATTGTCATGTGGCCTCTATATAGCCTCAAAGTTTTCCTTTACGAAAGAGATTGTATTATCGATCTTGACCTTTTTGCTTTAGATGTTGCAAATATAATTTTTAGCATTAGTTAAACTTGAAGAGCTTGATTGGCACATAGTAGTGTAATACCCTAGATTTCGAGCCTATATGATTATCCTAAGATCCGAGCTCCTAAATTTAAGGCGTTAGGCCAAAATATCAGTTTAATTTCCAACTTCACAGTAAGGTTAGAATATCGATTAAAGGAAGTCAGATGAATTTAGATGAATTCATTCAAGTAAAATCAATTTCTCAAAATAAGCTATATAAAAATATTAAGTTAAGAAAATGTCAATTCATCGCTAAAGTTGATAAATATTGAAAATGTGAAATTCGAGTATTTAAATATAGCGGGATATTAGAGATAAGTTATTTAACTTATAAAAATAATAAATGAAGTTGAATGTATTAACATAGAACATGCATTATTTGTATTAAATACAAATATATAATAAGAAAATATTATTTAAATAAGGTAAATTAATATAAAAAATTAGAAAATTACTAAAAAAATGCAAGGATGAGTCATCATACCTATGTGACATCTTAAGATTAATTTGGAAGATGAGTTAAAAGTAAAGAAATAAGGAAATGACGCCTTATGCATTGAAAATCCAAAAAAACGACATGTAAGTCACATGTTCAGTTTTTATAAATTCTTATCCATTTGGAAAATATAAATAGGGCTTGTAAACTTCAAAAAGAACATTTTGTAAGTTTGAAAATATAATAAAAACACTCTAGAAATTTTTGAAACAAATTAGAAAAAAATAAGAAAATTTGAATAAAAATAGGGTACAAAATTTGATCAGGTTGGTTCAATAGGCTACTTATGTCTAGTTGCGGTGGCTATTTAGGGTTAAGAAAAGCATCGGACCACCAGAGGATGTATCTGACAAGGTTGGGTGGCCAAAGGGTAGTCGGAAGCGGTCGGTTCAGGTGAACCAAATTTTTGGCCGAAACTTTGTAATTTTTCTAAAAATAGAAAATGATATTATTTAATTATTAAAATTAGTTTTCTGAAGTTATTTTATGTGTGGGATAATTTAATAATTTTATTTTAGTGAAATAATTATTTGAAATATAAGGTCCTTAAGAAATGGCTCTATTTGGATGAAAATTGAATTAAATTTTAGAAATAGTAAATAATGTCCTTTCAAGTTGAAAATTTGTATGTGACATACTCAATATATGTGTTTAATTTTAGTAACAAGAATTTTTGAAAAAAATTATGTTTACTATTTATTGTAGTTATTTTGGATAAAATTGGTAATTTAGTTGTTTTAGTGAATTAATTAGTTTTTAACAAAATCAAAGTATGAGCCTTATGTATTATAATTTTTGGATGTTCACAATGATGTTTAGGACACTTGAATTTTATCTTGTAATTAAATTCACTTGTTCACTTAATTTTCGCTAATTTTAAGCTAAAATCGCTATTTTCATAAAAATATATAATAGCTATTTTAGTGTAATTCATGGTCAATAATTAAACTATATATTTTTATGAGTCTATAGGATTTTTTGTGGAATGAATTGGGCTTGTATACTATTTATTATGTATTTTCATAATATAAACCTATATATTAGCTTATTATATGATATAGTAATTAGTACTAATGTGATATTTGTTAAATATGCAAAGGATTAGTATTTTGGAGTACATAATGAATGCTGACCAGCTTGGGGAATGAGGAATTTTATGACTTTTAATTTAGATTTAGGATTTAATTAAGTTAATTACGAGGTTATAATAGCATAAGGTTGAATCTGTAACAGGAAAGGATTTTTTGGGTATTTGGAAATATTGGTTAGTTATGATTCTTAAGATATCTTAATAGTACTCAGAATAGCAATTGTGATGATATAAAGTTTATTAAAATCGAATAAGAAATGAATAAGATACAATTGGATTACGTTTGGAACCACAATAGCGAAAACACATAAGAACTTAGCATTGACCAGGATAATTGACTTGGGGTTTGTGTGTATTTTTCTAAGTGTGATAGGTGAGGAATGACTACATCGTGAAGCTTAGGATTTTATGTTATTATTGAGCTCAGTTAAGTGGATATTTCTATTTTTGTGTAAGTGGACATTTCTATTTTTGAACCAATCATACAAAAGGAAACATTTCACTTTTTCAACACACATTCAATAGAATCAAGTATCTAATCAATCCAGTATGTCATTACAATTCATAACATAACCACTTGGAAACTGAATTGTTCTTTAGGGTGTTCGCCTAAGTGAGCCCTATGCGAGGAAATGTAATATAAAGCTAAGGTTGAGATAGTTAAATTGGCCATAACGTGGAACTTGAGATTTGTGCCTGATACTGGATTATTGTTTCATTCACTACATTGATGGCATAACATGAAAGGACCTATAGGTCGAGATTCTGAAAGTTTGAAAACCGCTGTGTTGGCTTTTGAGCATGTAGACTGCATTACTCAACTTATTTTGGCTACGTTGTGTGACCGACTATGTATTGGATTTTCAAACCGTAGTAGGTGGTTTTTGTTAGGGGTTCTACTCTTAGGCAGCTCCTGATTGCCCTAGGTTCCTAGACATTGTATCCAGATGTCTGGGTATATTGACTAACCAGATGAGGAATTGGAAAATTATAAGATATCGGTACTGATGCATATCACGCACATAAGCATAGCATGGATTTTCTACATAAACAGTTTATATTGATAACATGAGTTATGAGATTGAATGTCCTCTAATATTGATCTTTGTGAATCAATGTTATGTGTATCCTATGTTTTGTTTTATCCACTTTCACTTAGCTTAAAGAGAGCTGAGGGGATATGATATCAGGTAAGTGTACCTATAGGTTTTAATATAGCGGATGTGAGTCAAAGTCGATCTCTCAGAGACTTTGAGTACTAATATTAACCTTAGCTCTATTATCTAACCGGAAAATTGTGATGAGTTGAATGAATTAAAAATACTGAAATTAACAAACTAAACTAATTATGGGACTTGATTAAGCAGTTTAGAAAGCAATAAAACTAAGAACAACTTCAAGTATGCAATAATGTATTTAGGAATTATTTTTCCTAGTGTTTAACGTGTGATCGCTTAAAATATATTCAATTCCATTTATATTATTCTTGATCGGAGGGATTCACAATTAAAGTTAATATCTTTTTTAAGCATATTAACCCTAATCCTAAATTATTTACCGGAATCTCTTCACTTAGTAATATAATTTAGAATTGCATTAATGTATAATATATTCCTACACAAATAATTAACTTTCCGGAAGAAATATGTATCTTATCTCTAAGTATACATGTAATTCTCTCCAATTATGTAAAGATCTGATTACACATGTAATTTCTCAATCAACATGCATAATATCATAAATTGATATTCTAGAAATATCAATTAACAATTAAACAACATAATTGAATCAAGCAAAGATAAAAACTTTATTGAGAATTATAAATCAACCCAAGAATTACATGAAACCCTAGGTTCCATAATCCTAAATACACGAATTCTAAGCTATCATAGTGAAATTAAAAATGAGTTCCATAAAAAACATAAAATAAAACATGAAAAACTCCTTTGATTGATGAAAAATCTCTCCAATCTTGAAGTTGTGTTGCTTTCTCCTTTTTCTTTTCCTTCTCCTTCAGTCTCTTCTCTTCTCCAATGTCTCATATATCTTATGAAACCCTAATATGTCATTTTATAATGTATTGTAAGGTTTCCGTTTTCGTCACTAGACATGGCCTAGGACATGGCCGTGTCCCCAAGTTGTGTAACTTTCTGACCCTGGCAAATTTTCCTGTATGGATACAGCCTGGGGACATGGTCATGTCTCAGACTGTGTAACTTCAAAACTTCATAACTCCTTCATTTGAACTCCAAATTGAGTGAAACTTGATTCCTTTTCTTCGTTTTCAATCCTAGAATGCGTTCAAACCTTGAAATCGAAATTTTACTCAATTAAGTATCAATTTATTTAAAGAAAACCAAAAATGTAAGGGAAATTCTATAAAATCACCATGTGAAATATATTTAAAATCAAAGTTATTATGATACTTGTGTATCCTCAGGTTATAAAGAGAACTAACGGGGCAGCATTAGCTTGGGGAAAAAGTCTTTTGAGAGCACATAAGATGGAGTTAGCTGCTCGTAAAGAAGTTTTGTTATATTTTGTTCTTAGTTCTATAAAGGATTTATATAAAAAAAAGTATTGTATTTTTGGTTTGGTTAAGTTTGTTAGATGTAATATTTTGTATAAACAGGTGTTAAGCTGAACTCTGTTATGGTATTCTTTTGTTATAAATAAAACTTGTGTTAAGTATAAATAGGTATTGTTATGTGATGGTATATCTTGTGCTATGCCGGGATGTGACATCCTTTGTTATAAATAGAACTTGTATTATGAATAAATTGGTATTTCTGTATGATGGTACATCCTGTGCTAAGCCGAGATGTGACAAGTGGGTTTGCCGACAATAGTGTTGATTACTCTATTGAGTGCTTTACTGGAACTCCCATCCCTTACTTCCCTCTTGGCAACAGCTGGCAAGGTGTCATTCTCCTATTCTTCACATCTCCTTCGAGATGGTCTCTCAATATTCTCAGCATCATGCGTTAGGAACTTTTGCAAGTGCCTATGTTGAGTGGTATCCTCAATTGCATTGGATGCATTTGCTTATGTTATGGCCTTTGTCATGATAGAAATCGTAGTACTTGTTGGAATTCCTCCTTGAGGGATTTCCTCTCATTATTTCCAGTCATTGTAGAATACCTCTTTGCCCATGTACCTCCATCAATGTATTTAAAGTTAGACGATTGATAGGGGTATGGGATGAATATGTTGGAAACCTTAGTTTCTTTCTCTTAGCATCCGAACCTTGATCGTCATCTCTCCCTAGTTTATCTTTTGCACTTCCCTCTTATCATTTTTCCTATCTCCTTTGTTTTGATTGGCATCTTGTCGAACCTCCATGTTATCTTCTTGTCGTATGCATGAGGTGGCCTTCACCTTGAACTTAGTGAAAGTTCTTGGCTTATTCGTTGCGAGAGACTTAAAAAAGTCTCTATGGGGCTTGACTACATCAATTACAACGTTGAGAGCCACACTCATGTCTAATTCTAGGATTTGGACCACCTTAGTTATAGACTTAGCTAAGTAATCTCTACTTAACTCATTCGATTGTTATTTGATCGTGTTAAGGATCTAAGAATCCTTAATAGGAAGCTTAATTGCAAGGAAGTGCTGAAGAAACACTTCTGTTAGTTCTTCAAAACAGGAAATGGTGTTCGGTTTTAAATGTTTAAACCATGTACGAGCTACCATCCTTAAGGTTGAGGGAAAAGCTTGATAAGCCACTACATCACTCAGATTGTGAAACTTGGCCAATGTGTGGTAATACTCGAAATGATCCTTAGGATCTATTATCCTGTCATAAGTTTCAAAATGTGGCAACTAGATGTGCTATGGTATTACTTCCTCAAAAACCTTAGGAGTGAAGGGGCTCTTCTTGATTTGGAATTGCTTACTCGTTGTAGTAGGGGTGTTGACATGTGAACGTCCCCTTTATCAATTTTTTTTTTAGTACAGGAGCTGAAGGTCCCACAGTAACCTTGGCTTGCTATTTCAGCATTTCAAGTGAATAAATTGAGTCATCGCTATTTTCAGTATCGTGATCGCCATGCTCTTTGTTTTGATTTGGGTAAACACTATTATGGAGAAGTTTAACGATCTGTTCATGTTTTTTGTTTAATTCTTGGTTTTCTCTTGCCAAATTGAGGTAAAGTTGCTTGACCTGGCTAGATGTTGGTCGTTAATATGCCTACCCCACCACCCCCTTTTAGGGTATTGGGAGGAAGTGTTAGCACTTGTACTCTTAGTCATTCTAGTTTTTACCATATGGGTATCTTTGAGAAAAAATAGACGGTACCAAATGTTGTTGGTGGATTTTGGTAATTGGAATTATCTTATAAAGAAAGGATAAGCTCTTGGTACTGAGGTCAGTCCAGTGCAACCACTCCAATGCTTAAGTTAGTAAATATGAATAAAGAAAGTTAAGTGAGTGATCAAGAGGTATCAAATACTCTTTTAGTGTTTTTGTCCCATATTTATAGGTGAATGTCGTGGCTGAAGTAATAGTTATTGGAATAACTGTCGAGATACGTGGAAAACTCTTGATTAGATACATTTTCTAAAGTGTAAGGACGGTAGACAGTTACATAATATAACTATGCTAGCAATAACTATTTGTGCTAATTCCCTTGAATTTAAATTAGGAACAGTTCTGTATTAATCAGCATGATGTCTAGAATACAGATTACTTAGCCTATTGTTGGTTGAATAGATGAATGAGTAAAGCCTTGAGTATCAACGTTTGACAAGCTGAGTAAATGAAAATTGACTATCAACAAATTTCACACAAGTGCATGTTCGACATGTTTTCTAGAAAGTTGTTAGGATTTATGGTGACATAACATGGAATTGAGGCCAATCCAAAGAAAACTCAGGTCGTACTTGATATGGAGTCATAGAAGTCTATTAAGGAGGTCTAGAGGCTTACTGGTCGTATGGCGATATTAAATAGGTTTGTCTCTAAGAGTGCAGAAAAATGTGTGGAGTTTTTTAAGATTTTAAGGTATCCTTTTGAATTTCGGTGGATTAAAGATTTTGAGAAGGCTTTTAAGGCCTTAAAAGAGTTCTTGATGAAACCCCCAATCTTATTGAAGCTAGTAGAAGGAGAGACTCTTTACTTATACCTGTTTGTAAGTGATCGAGCTATCTTTTCTGTGTTAGTACGAGTAGAGGGATGCGTGCATAGGCTTATCTATTATGTAAGCCATGTTTTGCAAGGACAAGAGTTAAGGTACATAAAATTGAAAAAGTTTTTCTTGGCCATTTTTATCATCGTAAGGAAACTTCGACCTTATATTGAATCTCACTAGGTCGTAGTGTTGACCAACCAACTACCGAAGCAAGCCTTGCAAAGGCTCAATGCTTCATGATGCATGGTGAAGTATGCCTTAGAGCTTAGTGCTCTCTGGATACAATATTGACTTAGAGAAGCATGTAAGGCTAAGATCTTCGCAAACTTTATTGTAGAATTTAAGAGTACTAAGAGTTTTAGCACTAATGTAGATCATTTGACCTCGTAATTGTATGTTGATGGTTCATCAACTAATGAAGGAAGTGGAGTAGGCTTGATCCTTGTAGGTTCGATGGGAGCTTGGATCTCATATGCTTCAAAATTTTTTTTTCCAGCTAGCAACAATGAATTAGGATATGAGGTACTACCTGTTGGGCTCTATGATTACTTATGTTTTCTTTAATAGATTACTAGTATATTTTACTTTGTATTTACTAGATTACTACTAAGGTATCCTTTACTTTATTTTATTTACGTAATTGCCGTTATGTATAAATAGCTCATGTTGTAGGGTTTTAGGCATGACACACTGATGACATGAAGGAAAAACCCTTCGAGTATTTCCTTGTGAAAGCTCTCCTATTCCACTCTTATCAATCCCTTTAGAAAGCATTGTGGTGAGCAACCCTAATTAATACATTGTGCATAATATCGAAGTAGAGATTAGGTTGTGTGGTGTTCATTTAGTGCATCATATCCTCATGGACAGCTTACAAATTTGCTAAACCCGATCCTACTTTCCTTCTTCGATATATCAGAGGACCCACTTGATTTTCTATGGAAAGACCTAGTGATGACTGAGCTCTTAGGCATATAATATATTCTGGTATTAGAGTGGAGGTACGGCTACGAGAGGCTTAATTTCTGGGATTTTTGTTACCTATATTCGAGGAATTAATTTCTGTATATATATATTTTATTTTTTTGGTAACCAGAGATGCTTGCACCTGGAGCTTTTAAGTTTCTTAAACTGTAATATTGTTAAGCATTTTTTGTAAGAGATTCCTAGGGACCTAAAAGAGGAATTGTTAGGGTTTTGAGTTGGTGGTGGTCATTCATCAAATTGTCATGAGTAGTGGCTCCTTCTACAACCACAATTATTCAAGTGCATGCGAATAATTAGTAAAGTGTATGGATCGTGCATGATAGCAAAGTGGCTCAACTGCAACAAGTGGAGTAACCCAGTACAAATGTGAGTTGAGTGTGTAGTTAATTGTTGTCTGTGTTAGTATTGTGTCAACGTTGTGTCGGAGGAGAAGAAAGTTGGGTAAGTAGTGAATGTAATCACAGTCGAGTAGTGGGGTTATTGTGTTGTAATTTGTGTAGTAGGTTATGAGTGAAGGTGGCTATGTATTGTGGTAGCTCTTGGCCATTAGGTTTGTGTTAGTAGATGTTCTTTTAGTGTTATGCAAGATGGTTGTGGGTTTGCTAGTGGTGGTCATCGAAGTTAATTAGGTTTGCTAATAGTGTGTAGCTGTGGTAGAGAATTGGTTTAGAGCTATAACTTTGTGCAGTGCATGTGCATGGATGAATTGAACATAGGACAATGGTATCGTGGTAGCGCTACTATGTTTTTCGTTGAGAACTACTAAAGTCCATGGTTGTAGTTGATAGAGTGAAGTGGCCGAAGTTGTGTAAAGAAATGCTGGCATTGAGCGTAAATTTGTAGTTATGTTTGTCGTGTTTATGCTATGTTCCTTTTTGCAATTGCTGAGTTAGGAACCCAAGTTCTAAGTTATGAAAATTGTGTATTTGTTTGGAATTGTAAAGAAGTGCAGTTTATGTTGCTGTTGTCAAGTGTGTGTGTATATGCGATTTAAGGCATGCCAAGTGAATTTATTCAGTGAATGTATAGTAGCAGTAGGAAACTAAGTGTTGTTGTTGAAGGGTGGTGAAGTAGTGTGTTGTGACAAGTGTTGATAGTTGCTATGTCTTGTAATAGTGGTGGTGTGAGTTCGTATTGCCCTGGTTGTATGTTTGTAAGTTAGGAGAAAGGCTTGCTTGAATTGAAGAAGAGAGTGTGCTATGTAGTCTATTTTTTACTGTTACAATAATTGTAGTTGTGTTACGGTTGTCATGGGTTGTGTATAGGGGATTATAATGGTGAGACTTATTGATCGTATGTGGCTCATATTCTGATTAGTAATGAGCTGAGGTATATCATGTGCTTAATTTCCGAGCTGTTGTTCTTAATGGTTGATTCCTTAGTAGTACCAAGATATCTTGTATCCAAATGTTGAAAATGTTATCTACTTTAGCACAATTAACAAGCAATTATGAGTGAACTACTAAGTTGCTGTAATTCCTAAGTTGCTGAACTAGTTTCGGTTGTGAAGTTATCTGGTTGTCGAGCTACCTTGGCCCTAAAAGTGTAGTGTGTTAATGCACGAGTGATCCAACTTTCGAGCTACTTTGTACATAACTAATCGAATTGCTTTAACATGTATAAACTAAGTGCTGAAGAAAAGCTATAGAACTATTGTGTTCGAAGTATGAGCCAATTAGTGTTCGACTGAGACAAGTTATCAAGCTACTGTACTGTTAAAATTTCCAAGCTTAATTGTAGGTATGTAGTGTATGAGAGTGTTGAAAAGAGAGAGCTGAATTGCTTTCAAATTATCAAATTGTGTATGTACTTATCTGAGCTAAATTTTGGACGTAAACTAGTGAGCTAATAAATTCCCTTAGCTATTTTGTAAGTTGTTGAGCCAGATGGTGTTTAAAGCTGACCGATAGATGTAGTGTCTGAGCCATTTAAAATTATGGGTCTACTGTGTGTTCAAACTCAAATACCAAGCTACTTAACTACTTCATCTAAGTTATTACATCCTAAGTATTGAACTATTGACTATGTATGTTAATCATTGAGTTGTGGAAGTGAGCATTCAAAGAACTATTGTTGTCCTACTTATTGTCGAGTATGTGTATCGATATTGTGTTGTGTGAGAAGTTAAGTTGATTTGAGGATAAGACTGTCTAATTTCAGAGCTGCTGCTAATTTAATTCATTTTGGAGTTAATTTTAAGGATTCGAATTGTTGAGCTAGCATGATAGTGAAATCCACCGAGCTGCTACATTTCGAAGTATTGAGCTAACTTAGATTTTGTTGTGCTACATAAATAGCTGAGTTGTTGTCAATATTGGACAATTGCTGAGCTACTAATTGTGTGTAGAAGTAAACTTTGCTAACTTATCTAAACTTAGTGTACCAAGCTACTAATTGTAGCGTGCTTTAGAATTCTATCGTAGATGTGTTGGATTATACTAATCATTGACGAGCTTGTGTGAGAGGTGTCGAGCTAATTGCTTACTAGCATGTATAGTGAAGTATTTAGCGAAAAGAGTAAGAAGACGCGTGACTGTGCTAAGCTATTATTAAATCATTGAGTATTTAGCATGGCTTATGTAGCTTGATATGGTCATGGCTATAATTACGAAAATTTGAGATTGGAATTACCAAAATTTGATGGATATGGCACTCTATATGAACATTTGAATTGGGAATTTCAAATTAATTAGGCCTTTGAAACTTATTCTCATTCAAAGTATGAAAAAGTAAGGTTAGTCAGGAGCTTGTTGAGTTGCTTTGCAGTGACTGGGCGGCAACATATGATAGGTCAAAGAATTGAGGAAGTATCTTGGAGTTATTACATAAGAAGAGATAAGATGTTTGATGCAAAGAGAATTTATGCCTCGAGATTATTAAGACAAAGTATATGAGAGAAAATCCAACTATGGAGCTGATATGTCTAGTATGCAGGAACAATTGGAGATTATACTTGTTGAGCTTAAGGAGATTAGAGAAGAAAAAAAAAACAACAAAGGTTTACTCATTTAGAGAATATTGAAGGGGAGGAAACCGAAGGAAAAGAAGTAGGAGTTGAAGATGAAAAGAAGGATGGGTACCTAAGGAAGAGTTTGGTTGACCGTAGCCATGACAAGTGGAACGAGCTAAAGATGACGATAGCATTGGCCATGGACTTGAGCTATCTTTATATCACTCTTTTTGGTTTTTGCAGATTGGTATTTGACTCAGGTGGATTATGGAGGGAGCTAATGCTAAGTTTTAGGTTGAAACTTTTTTCAAGGGAGGGGTGATGTTGGGCTCTAGGATTACTTATGTTTTCTTTACTAGATTACCTATATATTTGACTTTGTATTTACTAGATTGCTATTAAGGCATCCTTTACTTTATTTTATTTATGTAATTGCTACTATGTATAAATAGCTCATGTTCTAAGGTTTTAGGGATAACACACTGATGACATAAATGAAAAACCCTTCGAGTATTTCCTTGTGAAAGCTCTTCTATCACCTTTTTATCAATCCCTTTAGCAAGGATTGTGGTGAGCAACCTTAATTAATACTTTGCACGTAATATTAAAGTAGAGATTAAGATGTGTAGTTTTCATTTGGTGCATCATATCCTCATGGACAGCTTACAAATTCGCTAAACCTAATCCTATTTTCATTTCTTCAATATCTCGGAGGACCCACTCAATTTTCTATGGTAAGACCTAGTGATAACTAAGCTCCTAAGCACATTACTACTAACTAGAATGAAACTGGCTAAAGAAGTTGATGTGAAGCATCTGAATGTGTTTTTTGACTCCCTATTGGTGGTTAACTAGATTATAGGGAGTAGTATGGCCAAAGATGAGAATATGATCAAGTACTTACAACTGGTAAAGGAGATATGTTTAAAATTTTAAGACCTTGCAACTGATGAAGATTCTAAGGGTAGACAACTATCTAGCTGACAAATCATCTAAGCTAACCTCTATGGGCTTACCGAATTGGGAAGAGAGGATCTTCATCGAATACTTGCCTGAGAAGAGCATGGAAGTACGACTAGTGAATGTTTGGAGGTCCAACATAAGGATCTAGAATATTATTAGATGGGTCCTATATTAGAATATTTGAAGAATAGGGCTTTTCCTTTAGATACTAAGGAAGCTCGATGACTTGCCTATAAAGTAGTAAATTTTACAATAATTGATAGGATTCTATATAAGAGAGGCACGAGTGTGGCATACTTAAGATGCCTACAACTATTCGAAGCAAAGCAAGTTCTTTCCGATCTATACTCAAGGGTGTACAACAACCACATTTGTGCTGTAGCTTTATATGTTAAACCTTTGAGAATGGGGTACTAGTGGCCTAGGATGAAAAAAAGATGCACTTCTTCTAGCATAAACTTATGATCAATGTTAGAGGAATGTACTAACGGAGCAAGCTCCGAGCTGGTATTTGATTCCTCTCACCAACCCTTAGCCTTTTACCTAGTAGGGATTGGATATACTTAATCCATTCTAGAAGACTACCAAATAGAGGTGATATATCATTGTAGCAATAGATTATTTTACTAAATGGGTTGAGGCCAATGCTGTAGTAAGTATAGCAAAATGGAGCATTGAGGCTTTCATGGTTAGAAATATTCTGAGTAAGTTTGGAATACCCTATGTTATCATAACAGACAATGGACCACAATTTGATAATGATAAATTTAGAGAATTCTATGAAGCCTGACATATTAGGTTGTATGCTATACGTCATTTGCACACCCCTAGAGGACTAAGCTGGTAGCAAGTAGGCAAACGAGTTGCCTAATGTTTTGTGGGGCTATAGGACTACATAGAGGACCTATATAGGTCAAATGCCATATTAATTGGCTTTTGGTCTAAGACAATGTTTCCAATTGAATTGCAAGTGGAAAGTGCAAGGGTCTAAGCTTACAATCTCAAGTATAATGACATTGCCTCTAAGCTAATTTGGATACTATTCACAAGATTTGTGCATTGGAAAAGGCTTTCCTTATTGCATATTAGCAATGGACGGCTCAATATTGCATTAAGAAAGTTAGGCACAAGTGTTTTCGACTTAGTGATTTGGTCTGTAGGAAACTAGAAGCATTAAGAGCAAGGGAATGCTAGGGAAAACTCACCCCTGCTTAGGAAGATCCCCCCATAGTGAAAGAGGTGGTAGGGAAAGGTCATGTCTATAGTTTGGAGAGACTTAATGGATAGTTGATTCCAAGGGCTTGGAATGCTGAGAATCTCTGACCTTATTTTGAATGATAGATATTTGAAGTAGAAAAGAAGATATGTTTCTTTGTTTGTTTATGTCTTTTGTTATTATCATGTTGTGATGATGATGTTTGTATAACTTTTGATCTGTTCCACATATTTGGAATGTTTATCTCTTTATGATTGGCATAATCTGTTTGTTTCTTTACATAATGTAGCTACGTTTTGAAAGGTCAAAGCTAACGAATCGACTTAGTTTTTTTTTTTTTTTTTACTAATATTGCATTTAATGAAGTATTGGCTTGTTTTCTAACGTTGTTCTATTTCGTGCATTACTTTATCTTGTTACAACGCTTGTCATTAAAGTGTGATTTAATGGTAAACAAAGGTATGATCTTCAACTAATCTCTTTAATGAGAAAAGGCCTTAAAAGCCTCTAACCTCTAATAAAAGGTGATGAGATCAAGATCTGAGGCGTTAATTTACCTACTAAAATTAAGAAAAACCAATTCTTGATTCAAATCTAAGAATCATGGCTGTTGTGAATTCAAGTTAATTATGTTTCACTTCTTATTTGAAGAAAGATAATCAATCAAACTATAAAGCACTAAGTCTTATATTCAACGAGCAATAGGAAAAGGACATTCACAAATCTTTAAGTCCTAAGAAAGACCATGAGACTTGAAAGCCTTAAGCCATTATAAGAACAGTGGGTACGATAACTATAAATCCTTTTAAGGATGACAAGCTAGTACGTATCCCTAAGCCTTGGTTGACTATGGGACTGATGCTCTAAGTCTAATAAATAGGCAATGAGCTATTCAAAACTTAATCGCTTTAAGTTTAATAAAAGAATGACAAGCTATTTGAAAGCCATAAGCTATTAACTAGTGGCGAGCTTAAAAGTCCTAAACTTGTTAGGACAGGAGACCAACTAACTAAAAACCTTAAGGCATAAACGCATCATGTCCAGATAAATACTTTGTTATCATTACGAAGCTTCGTGATCAAGTGCATGGATCTCACTAAGGATTCTCAAACTACTATAATAATGCAATGGAAATTCATTATAAAAGCTTATAAAAGCTAACAGGCAACCATGCAAATATTTAGCAGTGTGAGAGTGATCTAAAGTTCAAAAGAAAAATGGAAAAGAAGTCTAAAAAAAGTCATTACATAGCATAAAGGTAGGCATACCTACATAAGTACTGGCCTTTATCAATAGAAATAAAATGAATAAATAGAAAATCATTTCTCTAGAACTTAGGTAGTAGTGGCATCCTAGATATTGGGATCTTGAGATGGGCTAGGTTGAAAATCTGTTGAAGGATTAGGAGCATGTATTTCAAGGACCTTAGGAACCTCACTTTTTTTTTTCTTGCATATTGGTAGAATCAGCTATGGGGGTGCCTACAACTTTGCTTTGCTGTTCCTCTATTTTGGCTTCATTAACGTTGACTTCCTTAATAGAAGTCTCGCTCTCTTACACTTGTTTGGCAAAATTCAAGTAGTTGAGATCATACTCAAGATGATGGATTAAGATCTACCCTTGTGCTAGATTGATTCCATACAACACCTTTTGGCACATTAGGCCTTTATATTCTTCACTTTCTTAGATGTCTTGATATGCTTTATCATAGGCCTTCTATTATACAAAGCTTTGCTCCCTCCTGATGTCGGCCATCTTTATCTTTAACTCTTCATAAGAGCTTTGTAAGTAAGTGACCTCTTTGCTATGTTTGGTCTTCATAGATTTAACCTCATTTTGTGTCCCTTGGAGGTTGATCACAAGTTATGAGCACTTTTTTTTGCTCTTTTGCCAATGCTGCTTCCTTTTCCTCCCAAGCTTTAGCTTCTTTCTCGACCTTCTCCTTTTAAGCCTTAAGCTCCTCCTTAACCTTTAACTTCTCTTCCTCTAATTTGGCTTTTTTGATGGCTTACTTTTCTTGAAGATTCTTCTTTTCAACCTATATACTAGCCACTTGATTTTTGGCTTCTCTAGCAATTTGTAGGAAAAAAGAGTAGGAGCTGTCAGTTCAAAGGAATTAAAAGAAAACCAAAGGTGGATTAGAATAGGGAACTTACAACATTTTTCTTCTCAGTAAGACCCTCCACAATTATCATTAGTCGTTGAGAATACTAAGAGATCGAAGAAGAGTTAGAATCCCTTAATAAGTTTAATAAGCCTAAGTTTACAAGGTCAAAAAAGGATTTAATTAGCAACAAGAGGCAACTAAACGTAGCTAGTTGTTAGATCTAGAATTTTGGCAGAGCTTGACCATGTTGGTCAAGGGCTAAGCATCATCGGGCAAATAAATTCCCCTAATCAACTCTAATGCTACTCGACCATTCCTTAAGGCATGGTTGATAGTGTGATGTTTCAGAAGGGGAAGAATTGCAGCATCTCAGTATTTTGTCTCTAGGGTGGAGTGATTGAGCTTGGAATTTTGAAAGGGGCTTCTCTTCCTTCATTAGGGTTCTCAAAGTTGCCTTCTGACTTATCATTTCTAGGGGTTTTTCCCTTCATGGGATCTATTTCCAATGGAGGACATTCATGCGTATCAAGTTGCTTCCTTGGTTCAGTGACCTTTTTATGCTGACCTTAGCTTGTTATGGGTCCTTGGCTTGTTGATTTTCCTTTTCTTTTATGGCCTAAGAAATGTTAGACTTTGTTGTCGGCTTTACCAGAGCTTTGGGTGGTACTTTAGCTTAAGTCTTAGATTATGGCTTGGCTAGGACTTAATTGACATAAGTCTTTTTGGGATCCTCTTTCCCTTTTGACTCATCAGCTTTCAACTCGGTAAACAGATGTTTTGAGCTATAATCCTTCAGTGGCATGTTTGTAACATAACATACAACGAATTAGATTAGAGGAAAAATAAAACTTAAATCAAGAAGCTTATAAATACAGTGTCGAGCATAGGCAAGGAAGACCACTCAACTTCTAAAGTAGACATAGAGGTCCCTTCTCATATGAGCCCCTCTCAATAGGGCAAGATCACAAAGCTTGTACCTTACTCAATGATGATGCCTTCACCTATGCCCTTGACATTTGCATCAAAATATTGCTAGCACCTTCATTAACCTAAGCTTCGTCTCTCAGGAAGATTTGAGTGCCATTAGAATATTTAGAAATGATGAAGTCTACATCTCAAAGGAAATATTTGTTGTTGTAAGCTTCTATGATGGTGTCATGGGCCTTTTGGTCATTGGGAAGTAGTTGCTTGATATCAAACAATCTAATTGGCTAACTCTAACTAGTTGGGAAATTTGGTTAGGTAGCCAACCTAACAATAACCCGCTTTTGCTTCCACTCATGAATAAAAGATTCTAACCTTACTAGAAACTTCCTACAAGGTTGGGTGCATATGTAAAACTAGCCCTCTTTCCTTTTCAATGTGAAAAAAATCTAAAAAGGGTAATTGTAACCCTAACCTCCAAATCTTCACAAATATATTCAAAAGCCACTAAAAGCCTATAAGAGTTTAGGGTAAGCATGGAGGGGCATAAGCGATGGTATGTAAAATATGATCCTTGGAATATAGAAAAAGGTAGTCTCAAACTGACCTGGAAATACTTTTCAAAAAGAGAAAATTCTTAGTCTCTAAATGTTGTAATTCATTTATGCAGTTGATGCCCCTTAATCATCTAAGCTCGGAAGATACCATAAAAACTAATTCTTAAGGCGTTAAACTCCTGTTCGGCCACGACACTTACAATGCCACTTGTTCTCATGTCATACTTAATTCCAACATACATGGGTAAACTTAAGAGTTACCTTGATTGTCCAATGGGTAATTGTTAAATGGAAGTTTCCTAACCTTCAATGACCTAAGAACACGAATTCTTGCCAACTCGGTCAGCCTTGATAAATCCTAACGGCGATCAGCGACATCAAGATCCATCATGTTGGGGGGTCTTCATGAGGAGGGGAATTGCCTACTCGGTATGTTATGGATAGTTCTTAGTTCTACTGTCGAGCATAAGTGGAGTTATCAAATTCGGTTGTAGACATAGTGTACCTTAGCAAACACAGTTGATGAGAACAAAGAATAGAGGGAAAAGTGTAGTGTATAAACTAAATAAAAGAGAAAGTTAAAGCAAGAAGTTGAGCAAATGATACGTACAAGGGCTTATAGAAGGAAGAAGAAAAAAAGAAAGCACAAAATTTGGAATGTAAGAAGTAAGTGTGGAAGTAAATTGGGATTCTCACAACCTGCAGTTACCATTTAATGTCATCTGTTCAATTAGCCATGTGCTGTTTAGATTAGACAGTCTCGATGAAGCTACGCTTCCTAAAAGGTACACGTGGGTTTTGACACAATTGTATGAATCCTGATAGTAAGAGTTAAAGCATCGTATTTAATAAATGAAAAATTTTCCTAATAAGTGAAGTAAAAGACAAACCAATACTGTAAGGATAACACATTACCACCATGATTAAGGTCGGAACCAAAACCTGTAATTTAGATTTAAATGCTAGCATGATAGTTTGAAGCTACCTCTATTGCAAAGGTAGTGCAATTAAAGTTTTTAATTAACAAGCGGCATTACTCCCCTTGATCTATTCATCAAGAGGAGTTGGGGGGCAAATGTTGATATAGGTTTTTCCCTAAGGACATAAATCTACTCAATCAGAGCTATGTCTGACCTACTACGTGACCACAACCCTTCCTTTCACTATTCTCGATTTCTTTAAATCTTACCCAGTATACAGGCTAGCTTAGGAAGACCAATCACGTAAATGTTTTTAGGCAAAATAACTCGATCAGAGCAGATTGAGATGACCTCCTTTAGCTTAAAATAATTGCCCTTAGATTGGAATTTAACTTGGTTGGCTCTAGAAGGTTCAAATTCTGACACAAGGTGTAAACGGTTAGCCCCTTCGTCTAAATAACCACCTACTAGTCATCATGACATCAACTACATCCCCCCAAATTGAGAAGTGGTCCTAAGTTCAAATTAAGTGTACATGCTAAGTTTTGGAGGCAATGGTTACCGAATTCAAATTGAGCCATAGCTATAAGAGGAGATTGGAGTATAGGCAATAGGTTCTTTTGGACACTCGAACACTTCTTTATCTTTTTTTGCTCTCTAAAAATACCTTAACGTACGTCTCACCTCAATTTCTAATATCAACACCACTTATTCAGTTTTAACTAATTTCTATTTTTTTTTTGGTTTAATAAGTGGTAATATTAGAAAATTTTTAAATATTTTTTATTAAAAATATAATTCTCTTATTTTTTTTTTTATCAAACAGTTTATACTAGGTGTGCTCTTATTATAGACTAAAAATAAAGAAAGAAAGGAGTAAATTTTGGGTTCAATACTTATCTATACGTTGATCCAGTTGACTTAATCATCTCATGATTTCTTACGGAATGGGCTTTTGGAACCTTCTTTTTAGAAGGATCAACACTATAATTGTTATTAGTAAATTTTGGTATGAAACTTTGCTCTTGCAAAAGTAAGAAAGAAAGGATAAAGGTGGTGTCGGGATTAATCTGGCGTAGCCACTTCGATGCTTAAGTAAGAGTATTTGAGTAAAAGATAAGTGAATAGAAAGGCTTAGAGTGTTAAAGAGCATCAAAGAGTCCTTACAATGCTTTCTTTCCCTTATTTATAAGCATATATGTGATGAATATAATAATGGGTGTAATCATTGATCATGGACCACGTGATAGCCCTTTAATTAAACACATGCTTAAAGAATAGGAGTAGTAGGCAATTATGTAATGAGGTATTGTAAGGTAGCAATCGTTTGTACCATTATTCAAATTTAAATATAGAAGTAGGTTGAGCCTTTAAGCCTATTAGATTAGCCAATCCATCAAAGGCCTATACAGAAAATAGCAATGATTGGTGGCACAATGGCTAAGGTGCTAAGTAATATTGCTAAGTGAAATTTTGCTATCAATATTTGTCCCTCAACTCCCGTGGTTGAGAATTTGACTATGGAAGTTGATAATAAAAGCTATATTCAACTTGATTGACTAGGGAGATTAAGAAATCATAATATGCTCTTATAACTAATTTGCTATGCTATTGTTGATATCATTATATTCTGTCATCCAAAATGCATTGTATTGTTGACCTTTTGGCTTTCTTACTTGTTTCTTTTTGTGCAGGTGCATGGACAGCTATTACATCTATCATCATTTCATTGTAGGGTTCATTAACTATCAGTAGCACAATGTCCCTTGAATTTTTTATTGTAGGCACGCGCCCATCATCTGTGTAAAGTTCTCTAATTAGTACTTGAATCCCAATTAGGGTCATTTTTAAACCCAGGTAAGAGAATTGTCAGTATAAAAACTTTTTCTTCATTCTTAATCTTATTTTTTATTTCTTACTCTCTACATTTCTTTTGTTCCAAAATTTCTTTTCACGACTCCATACTTAACCTTTGAACAACTTCTCTTGCATGGTTGCATTTCAACAAGTATGGTTCGAAGCATTATTTGTCCTCTTATCTCTTTAGATTTCAAAGCAACTTTCTCTAAGGCCACTTCTCCTCCCCTCTCCACAAAGGACTAGTTTAGCTTCCTCGTCAAGTAGTTTGGTAGATAGCATTATAGAAAGATGGGAGAAACTTGCTCGCATCAAAGCTTTACTTGTAGATAATTACCCCGATGATAGGGAAGATAGGTCAGTTGCTAAGTATTTGTATAACAATATTGTTTATAATGTTGATTCTCTAGATGGGGTAGTGAGTGATGCTATTAAGCTGCTCATTATGAAATACAATAAATACTAGCAAAATCTCTCTCATGAATGGCACTAGCAACGACTAAGAAGGATGAAAGAGTTTGATTTCCTATTGATCATGAATTTCATTTATGTTTGAAATATCATGATTTGGGGTTATGTTTACCATTTTTTCCCTTTCAAAAGCAATTCTTCAAGTATTTTCACGTTGCTCTAAGCATGTTCTCTCTTAACTCATATAGGCTTCTTGTAAGGTTTGAGATTATATGTGAGGAACATGAGGTTAGGATTGCTCCTTAGTTGTTTAGATATTTTTTTCATGATTATGAGACAGCTAGATGGCTAGTTCTATGCAGCAGCTTGGCATGGCTGTAAGTTTATGGATGGATTAGAGTCTAAAATCCATAAGTGGCATGATAAATATTTTACAATTAGATTAGATGTGGAGTTAGATTTTTTGAATCAATGGACTAAACCCATTCAAACAAAGGACATTGAGTTATTGCTAAATGATGCTACTTCTACTAAGAAGATAAAGGATAGACGAGGAAACAAGATATTCTTTTGGGATTCTGAGAGGATCATCTCCAGATATGAAAAAGAGGAGCCTATATTTTTTGATAATGAAGGTATGGTTTGTATGTATTCCCTGTTGTGCCAAGACGAGCTACAAGAGGGAAGCCAAACTTTTTAAATGATGCGGGGGACTTGTTGCCTTTAAGCTTTGCTTAGCATAGATTTGCCAGTTTCCCTGCCCATCTATTTTTTACAATTATTTGTTTACTATACAGACATGACAATGGGAATTATTGATCCTAAGAAATTATTGGCCCAAGCTAAGCTTAAGAAGCAAAAGTTAGATAAGTGAACCACTAAAGTTGATGCAGCTTAACCAACCAAGCTAGTGAAACCATTGCCGAACAAAGTAACCAAGGAACAAATCGTTAAGGAGTTTGTCATCTAAAAAAAGAAAAAAAGAAACTCCTAATGCTAATGAGTGTTCACTGACTTAGTAGATGGAGGATGTTAGGGCTGCGCAGCTTAAGGTATTGCTCGCTGTTAAGGAGACTTCTCAAGAGGAACTATCAAGAGAAGCTAATCGAGAATCGACTACCAATAATAACTCGGATGTGGATAGCTTAGCAGACCAAACAAATTCTATGCTAAGCGCAAAAAAGAGGAGTAGGAAAGAACTGGTTGACTAACCTCTACCTAAGAAGAGCAAGGGCTTGGATGAGAAGATGAAGGAGGTCTTAAGGAATAAGGCTCTCAGCATTAGTTCTGTAGAGTTTACTCCCAACTGTGAGATGAGCAAATACTTCATGCTGCGTTGGAACTATAAAGTTTTGGACATCGACTTGGCATTTGTAGATAGATTCAAATTGTTGAGCTTGAATTTTTTGGTTTTTGTTTATTTTCCTCAATCCGATTTATATCAAACCTTATACTCATTCGATATGAACCTTCAACTAAAAATTAAGGAAAATTGTTTTTTTTTTTTAATTTTAAAAAGTTAAGAGTCGTCACCTGATCAAAGTTGGGAAAAAAAAATGGGTTAGGTTAGAATCAATTAGGTAGATCAATCCTATCCTTGCTACTGGTTTGTGAGAAAAACCAATTTTGAAAAAATGGTTTTTGAAAACTAGAGTTTTTGAGTTTAGGGACTAATCTATTAAACCTAAATGGGTACTATCTTAAATTTCCAAATTTAGATTTATTTTCAAAATACCCTTTTAACTTATAATAAATTTACAATTAAATAAAATTAATTTATTTACAAAAAAAGAAGAAATTAAATATATTTACAAAAGGGAAAATAAAAAAAATTTCCTATTTTAAGTTGCCCCGTAGTTGCTTACAAGTATTTACATACTCGCTATTCAAGATCGGACTTTTCGTAGATTGTTTTTTACTTTTTATAAAACTTTTAATGTGTTGGTCTATTTTAATTCAAAAATGGTTAAGTTTACGTTTTTTGTTAATTTATTTTTACTTAGGAAAAGTTCTAAAAGGATCATAATCTTTTTAACTGTTTATTTATTTGAAAAATTTTAAAGGAATCTTAACTTTTGGAGAGGATTCATTCTTTTCCTTCTTCAAGATAAAAACAAATTAAGTGCTAAAGTATTTCACGTTTATTTATTTATTTGAAGAAACTAAATAAAAAAAGGAAAACATAAGGTTTTGATAAAAATTAATGAAAATGTTTAAATAAATTAAATAAACCTTTTTATTATTATTCATTTTTTTTTTATGTTTCATTCATTTTTTCTTTCCTCTTTTTTTTTTTTGTTTTCTTCTATAAAATAAGAAATAGGAAAATAAAAAAAGAAAGAAAAAAAAGTAAGGAATATACAGAAAAGGGAGGGGCTAAACCAAGAATTAGGCATATGTCAAATTAGGTTTTAGGGGGGGATTCTAGATCCGGGTAGGGTGGTCTAACCTAATTCACTTGCGTTGCATGTGCATGTTGGAGAAGAAAGTGACAGCCATTAGAGGTCCTTCTCCAAGTGGTTCTATGGGGTAGTTCGAGGTGGAAATCATATATTCATGTGATTTTTATTAGAGAATGGGGCTTTTATGATAGTGTGGTGGTGTTTTGAGTTGGTTTGGTGGTGGTTACCCAATAGTAAGCGGTGGTGGGATTTGTGCCACTCGATTGGTTGACTATAGAAGGGTTTAAGGGTGTTAGTTGGGGGTCTTAAGATATTGCCAACATAGTCATGTCATTAGATTCCACCAAAAAGCATGCATAATAGTGGTTCTCAAGCAGCCCATATAACGACCCAATAGTATCGTTGTCGTGATAGGTCGCCGTGTACCGTATAAAGGTCTATTATAAACCTCCTTGTTGATTATAGGTCTTTCATACGATACACAAGACTCCTTCCACTCTACGTTACCACTAGGCCCATAGACAAGTAATATGGAGCAATTTAACTAAAATTACTTCTATGTTATAAATTAACTAAGTGTATGGGCTCATGAAACCCACACCAAAACAATATTACAAACAAATGCAGTTCATAATGGAACTGCATAAAATCTAAGTTATACACAAAAACATAAAAGTATCTAAATATCTATAATCTATTACAAAATGTCCTCTTCGCTCTCTGATCGCTCCAATCCGTCTCTACACGAGACTTACCACGGGCATGCCTTGGCCCGGATTGACGAAGAGGTTCTCCTGCACCAACAAAAATCTATAGGGATGTAAGCTTACGCTTAGTGAGATAAATTCCCTCATCAGTACCACATAGCAAAAGTTTATTATATGCACAATCATATGAATACATGAACAATCAGTATGCCGAACAATCAGTATGCCGAACAATTAGTATGCCGAACAATCAGTATGCATGAACAACGCATGCAGTGACCTAGGAACTGCATACAACTCAGAATTTCGCCCCCTGAAGTCGGGGTTTGGAGATAATTAACCGACCCAAACCAAAATCCGGGTTCTAGACCTTGGGTTTTATTTCATTTGCACTGTTGTGCTCATGCCAAAACAAAACTCTCTCTCTCTATATATATGTATACTTCCTTTACTAAAATCAAATCATATCTTTTAAAATCCCAAGTCTAGCGGTGTGGTGGCCCCCGCAGTCCACAAACACACGCTCTAAGCAGAAGCCACAAGACTCGGCCCCTTGCCGACGGTCGGCGTCTCCCAGCGCCTAGTAAGCCCATCAGCTTAAGATAGAGACTCAATATATATGATGGCATGGCTAGTGCCCAATCCTGCAGGAAACTCGTATTCCTGTGAGTCCCTTCCCATCTTCTGTGTGAAGCGACAGTCGGTGTTATCCATATGCAATATGGGGAATGTATGATTCATTTTGATTTCTTAATCATATAAGTGATTAACTTGATTTTTAGGGTGATCAACCAATTTCATTCCATACAATTCACATATATATATTCATACAAACAATTCCCATTATTATATATAATTAACAAGTCATCACATTCATCCACAAATTCATACACATGCATCTCCCATATCCCACAAGCATCCAAATTTATAAATATAAGATTAGGTGCATCTACTTTACAAGCACAATCAAGTAAAGAGTCATCGGGAATTTACTCACTCTGCCATATGGGTTAGTCAAAGTAATCTGGAGGCAAGTTGTCTTTGTAAATGGTATCCCCTGGTCATTGAAATAATTTTTATAAGAAATTGAAGCAAACTTAAGAAACCAAGTAAATTTTTCTTAAGTTATATTCTTAACTAGTTTTCGTAATTTTTCCCGGTTTTTATCTAAAGTTCAATCGCGTATAACTTTTTCGTTTTAAATCCGATTTTTATGATCTTATAGTCAATCTTCATCATTTTCGAGTGTAATTTAACATGGTAAGGTTATATTTTCAAAATGAGGTATACAATTCTGTCCATGGGTCAGAATAGTAGTGTTCCTCATGTGTTGGAGTGTTTTTGGGCCTTGTTTGGTAAATGGGCTTTTGATAACTTGAGGAATCCTTTGGGCTTCGTCTTTAGATTTTATCCTAAGCTTAAAATAATCCTTGAGATTAGATTTACAACTTTGATTTATATTCCTAAGGCTAACAACCATTTCTTGGGCCCTTTAGTGGGCTTAAGTTGTTAAATGGGCTTGTTTTTGGTTCAAACTAAAGTTAATGACTTTGGTGGGCTTATGGGGCCTTAGGTGGATTTCTTATGGGCTTCAAAACAACCTCTCTTGGTACTTTAATGTGCTGGTCTCATTTTTATTGAAGGCCCATCTTAGAGTTCTAAGCTTATTTTGAGAGTTTTGAGCTCGGTTTTGAGTTTTAGGCTTTATATGCTTACTATACTTGCTTTAATTAATCTTTTCACTTTGTTTTTTCACTTTCATCATATTTTTAGGCCTCATTTTCCCATGTTCTAGATCTGTTCATGATGGTTCTAAGGGGTCCTTACTTCGTTTTTCAACTTGTTTCATCATTTCCTTAAGTTTAGGTGGTAGATTATGCACTTAACTACTTGTATACAAATCTTAACTTAAGTTTCCTTCCATCAAATGATCCTTTAACTTGTGTTCCACATAAAGAAATAAAAGATCTTATACTTAATACAACTCCCATGTCATAGCTCATGTCATACAAAGTTGGTTTCTTCATAAAACTTCATGTGATGGATTTTTCCTTAACTTAAGTCTAGATTTGAGCATGTTTAACTTAATGGAAACAAAATCAACATCCAAATGATTATGGAACCCTCACGTCCAGCATGCTTATCCTCCATTAAAGTTCTCATTTCAAGATTTTCTTAGCTTGAAATCTTCCATTCAAAGCATTAAACAAATGTCTTCACAAAACACTAACTTTACATGCTCATATTTCAACTTCATGTAAGGGTTTTATGGTTTGTTTTTTAAAACGATTTTTGGTGTTCTAACAACTTAAACCTTACTCATATATTCAAGAAATCCAAGTCTCCTAACATAAATACTAATCCACACATCACAAGAATCACTTACTCGTCCTTAACGCAAAGTGGTGGTTGTGCACTAAGGTTCCACTTTAGCTCTTAACTTTGCCTCCTCCTTTTTGCTGCCTTTTGAAACCCGAATCTTTTGTTCTTTTGGTATGGGGTTTATGGAAGATTCTAATGGTCTTAAAAGGTCTTAGATGGTGAAAGAAAATAATACAAGAACAAGGGAAAATAATGCCGTGAGTGACGCTTCAAAATGGAAAAATTTGATTTTGTGGGGTAAGGTTTTTTCCCCTTTTTATGTTTGTTTCAATAGAGAGAAAGATGAAGTGAAAGTGAAATTGAAAGGGAGAGAAATGGTGGAGAGCATGGCCAGTTGGAAATGGAGAGAGAAGGAGTGTTTAAATGTCTTGAAAGTGATGTCTTGTAGCTTACATAAAGTCAACAATTGCAACTCTTGATGATGTAAACATTAAGAGGTGAATAGTGATGTGTAAGAAGAAGTGATTGATGGGTGAATGACAAGTGCATGGCCCCCCTTTCTCCCCTTTTTAGATCTGCCATTAGAAGTCTTTTTATGCCATGGAGTGGTCTTGTTTCCTTTATTAAAGTTAAGCTTATGAATTCTTGTGAAAAATTGTCCATATATAGTATAAGTGAAGAGGTGATAAGAAAATTGTCTTATCACTAGATTTTGATAAGTTATCAATTGATAAATGATTCTAAATCTCAATTGATAAGTTATCTAAGGTGATTGGTTGGTTTACTTATTTATGTGTAAGGCTTACACATGAAGATAAGGGCATAGCCTTATAGAAAATTGTTTTAGGATTTTTATCTTACATTGTTTTGTAATTTATGATTTGATTTTTCTGGAATTGAGAAATTTTATAAAGTTAAATGAAATTATTCAAATTAAATTATCAATTAATTATTTAGGGTTAAAATTCCTTAATGGTTTTAAGGTTTAGGGTTTTAAGTAGCTTTAGAGCTCGTAGTTCTTTAAGCTCGGGTTTTATCGACAATTGGCTTTTGAATTGTAGAAATTTAATTCGTTTCTAAATATAAACTTAAGTTTTTAGTTTAGTTGATCTTTAGGAACGTTCGGAGGGTACTCTTAATCGAGTCTTAGGCCCACTAAAATTAGGGTTTACAGCCCATGGTTAGGGTTTTGGGTTAAAACCCTTAGGTGATGGTTCGTGAGTTGTAGGACACATCATTAAATAGCATAGGTGTCCTTGGGAAGCTAAGAGTGTGGGTTAGCTAGCCAGGTGGTTGAATTTGCTCAAAAAAGCCTTGAGCTTAAGTAATTCTAGAGAGAGAGAGATAGATAGAGAGAGATAGGATGCTTAGAGAGAGAAAGCATTGGAGTGGGTGTGTTTATAAGCATGTGGAGAAGAACTGATGGCCTAGAATGCTTGTTCGAGCTCCAATTTATAGTTTTGAAACTCAAATTAAAGATAAAAACTCATCAAATGCCATTAATCGAGCTTGAATGAGGGAACATGACCAAGATTTGACACTTGGATTTGGGTACAATTAGAGTTAATTCTTAGTCAAAATTGTGTCCCTAATGTTTGTTCTTGCCTAAAAGATCAAAGGGAAGCTTTGCGATTTAGTAAAATACTTGAGTCAAGGACATTAAAGGTAAGAGAAAAATTTGGGTTGCTTAACTTTCTTTGATTTTGAACCTTCTTTTTGATCTTCTAAGTGAACGTATCTAGATGTGTTTTTAATGGCAATCCATAGTACTCCGTGTTTACTTCATAATTTCACCATTAATTTGGTGAAACAGTAAAGTAAAATGGATTGAAAATGAGCTCTCCAAGTGTGTTGTATGCAAGAAAATGAGGGAAAAGGGAAGAGAAAAGGACAGAAAGAGGGGAAAAAAATTAACATGGTGCCACTTGGGGCGCCATGTCAAACATGCTATCCAATGAGTGCTTGCCACGTGGCAAGGCCAATAAAGAATAAAAAGCAATAAGTGCTTATTGTGTGAATTGAACTTAAGACCTTTCTCTCCTTTTAGACTTAAGGCTAAGTGTAGTACCATTGGGCTATTTGGCCATGCCTTGTTATGTTGTGCAGCTAAAATATACTTAAACTAAATTATCTAGGCCTAATTAAAAGAAAACAACTTAACTTAACTTCTAAAATAAAAATAAAAATAAACTAATAAATTAATAAATAAAAGTTACTAAAATATTATTAATACTAGAAAATAAAACCTATTTTTATACTATGGATTTTTATTCTTTTCTCTCTTTATGTATTTTTACAATTTTTTGTTTATTTTTTATGATTTTTCTATATATATATTTTTCCTTTTTATGATTTTTTTTTATAATTTTTCTAAATTAGGACCCCTTTTAAAAGAAACTCTAAAAAAATACAAATGACAAAAATAGGGTGTTTATAAAAATCTCTAACCTTGTTAGAAGGGATCATCCTTCTATAAGACAAAAAGATAGTATAAAGGAATGTAGACAGGATAGTGGGTAGTGATAAGGCTCATATTGCTGCTAAATTATATGATGTAAGTTTTCTTGCAACTGCAATTCGTTTTAGTTTATAGTATTAATTTCATTTGTTAAACATTTATCGCTTTGTAGATTATAAGCCACATTTTGATAAAACATGGATGATTTTGAGGAGCAAAAGAAAAAGGTATGCATGATCTTTTCTTTAATGCACTTGGAAACCAATTATTCATGACATAGCATTCTATTGGAAGAAATTGAGGAGGCTTACAACTCATCTAAAGCACAAATCACAAAGGTCAAGAATGCATAAGTTAAGGCTGAGATGGAAGTTGAACGATTGAGGGGTGAGCTCTCCATGGAGAATTTAACACATAGTTTAGTGACTGATTGAGTCATGAGCTTGGAGGCTAAGAATGAAGAATACTATAAGGAGGTTGAAGATCTTATGGAGTAGCTCTGGAAGAAGAAGGAGGAGTATTGGGGGCTTGGAAATACAATTGCTAATATGAGTGAGGAGGAGGACAAATTGAGAGGTAAGATAAAGAAATTAGAGACAAAGGACTTGATATTCAAAGCTCGTGTTACCAAACTAGAGGAGGTGGCGAAAAAGAAACCTTTTATTGAGGAAGCTTTATCAATTGTGACCCTTAGTCAATAATATCAAAAATGCTTTGAAAAAAGTTCTTGTAAGGGGTTTAACTTGAAGGTTTACCCTAACTATGAGTTGTCATGCCTTGATTTCATCAACTTCAATGATAGTGATGCCAGTAGTAGGGATGATGAAATTGGCAAGGAACTGGAGGTTGACAGTCAAAAGCAGGATGACCATAATCAAGCTAACATGGAAGTTCCTATAGATGCCAAGGAGCTATTGTCGAAGTAAACCCCATATGTTCACAAAGAGACCTTTATCTCCTCAAACAAGACCTTTAATACTAATAAAGAAATTAGCTCTAAGAAGATTCTAAGCTTTGTCGACTAAGATAGTAATTTTGCTTAATCTAAGAGGAAAAATGTCTTAGACTCTTAAGAAACAATTAGTTTTTATTCATTGTTTTTGCAAGAATTTATGGACTTTATTTGTGGTCAAGATGTTGACCTTTTGGTTGTAATTAACCTTTGTTTTGCGTTTTGATACTTTTAGTTGTCAGTACATTTTAGTTCATGTGCAATTCGTAGTAGTGTTCATTAGTCATGTAGGACTTGAACTTTTGGGCATTAAGTTATATTTCTTAACCATGAAGTTACCTATCAAAGGCAACCTAGAGTTTGATAGCCTTAATTGGTGGGAGCTCCTTTTGAAGAATATTTAGCATTACTCGTCAATTAGTAATAACCTTGTTAATCAATGTTGGTTTGAACTCGTTAGGTTTTAATTTGTTTGCCACATAACTAAAACTTCATTAATCCGTTAATCATTCACAAATTAGGAATTAAAATGATGATAATAAGAGATGCTCATAAACTTGAAACAACCACTTCATATTTGATCATGGTGTAGGTCATTGCCTTACATTGCATGGAAAAGGAAAAGCAAATGTAAATATAGAATAATGATGACGATAGAGAACTATTCAAAATATAGCTTAAGATTCTTAACATTTCATGTATGAGGTATGATAATTCC